>OX401980.1:16086182-16704841 GCA_947859335.1 Tortricodes alternella | reverse complement strand
TAACCTAACCTAACCTAACCTAACCTAACCTAACCTAACCTAACCTAACCTAACCTAACCTAACCTAACCTAACCTAACCTAACCTAACCTAACCTAACCTAACCTAACCTAACCTAACCTAACCTAACCTAACCTAACCTAACCTAACCTAACCTAACCTAACCTAACCTAACCTAACCTAACCTAACCTAACCTAACCTAACCTAACCTAACCTAACCTAACCTAACCTAACCTAACCTAACCTAACCTAACCTAACCTAACCTAACCTAACCTAACCTAACCTAACCTAACCTAACCTAACCTAACCTAACCTAACCTAACCTAACCTAACCTAACCTAACCTAACCTAACCTAACCTAACCTAACCTAACCTAACCTAACCTAACCTAACCTAACCTAACCTAACCTAACCTAACCTAACCTAACCTAACCTAACCTAACCTAACCTAACCTAACCTAACCTAACCTAACCTAACCTAACCTAACCTAACCTAACCTAACCTAACCTAACCTAACCTAACCTAACCTAACCTAACCTAACCTAACCTAACCTAACCTAACCTAACCTAACCTAACCTAACCTAACCTAACCTAACCTAACCTAACCTAACCTAACCTAACCTAACCTAACCTAACCTAACCTAACCTAACCTAACCTAACCTAACCTAACCTAACCTAACCTAACCTAACCTAACCTAACCTAACCTAACCTAACCTAACCTAACCTAACCTAACCTAACCTAACCTAACCTAACCTAACCTAACCTAACCTAACCTAACCTAACCTAACCTAACCTAACCTAACCTAACCTAACCTAACCTAACCTAACCTAACCTAACCTAACCTAACCTAACCTAACCTAACCTAACCTAACCTAACCTAACCTAACCTAACCTAACCTAACCTAACCTAACCTAACCTAACCTAACCTAACCTAACCTAACCTAACCTAACCTAACCTAACCTAACCTAACCTAACCTAACCTAACCTAACCTAACCTAACCTAACCTAACCTAACCTAACCTAACCTAACCTAACCTAACCTAACCTAACCTAACCTAACCTAACCTAACCTAACCTAACCTAACCTAACCTAACCTAACCTAACCTAACCTAACCTAACCTAACCTAACCTAACCTAACCTAACCTAACCTAACCTAACCTAACCTAACCTAACCTAACCTAACCTAACCTAACCTAACCTAACCTAACCTAACCTAACCTAACCTAACCTAACCTAACCTAACCTAACCTAACCTAACCTAACCTAACCTAACCTAACCTAACCTAACCTAACCTAACCTAACCTAACCTAACCTAACCTAACCTAACCTAACCTAACCTAACCTAACCTAACCTAACCTAACCTAACCTAACCTAACCTAACCTAACCTAACCTAACCTAACCTAACCTAACCTAACCTAACCTAACCTAACCTAACCTAACCTAACCTAACCTAACCTAACCTAACCTAACCTAACCTAACCTAACCTAACCTAACCTAACCTAACCTAACCTAACCTAACCTAACCTAACCTAACCTAACCTAACCTAACCTAACCTAACCTAACCTAACCTAACCTAACCTAACCTAACCTAACCTAACCTAACCTAACCTAACCTAACCTAACCTAACCTAACCTAACCTAACCTAACCTAACCTAACCTAACCTAACCTAACCTAACCTAACCTAACCTAACCTAACCTAACCTAACCTAACCTAACCTAACCTAACCTAACCTAACCTAACCTAACCTAACCTAACCTAACCTAACCTAACCTAACCTAACCTAACCTAACCTAACCTAACCTAACCTAACCTAACCTAACCTAACCTAACCTAACCTAACCTAACCTAACCTAACCTAACCTAACCTAACCTAACCTAACCTAACCTAACCTAACCTAACCTAACCTAACCTAACCTAACCTAACCTAACCTAACCTAACCTAACCTAACCTAACCTAACCTAACCTAACCTAACCTAACCTAACCTAACCTAACCTAACCTAACCTAACCTAACCTAACCTAACCTAACCTAACCTAACCTAACCTAACCTAACCTAACCTAACCTAACCTAACCTAACCTAACCTAACCTAACCTAACCTAACCTAACCTAACCTAACCTAACCTAACCTAACCTAACCTAACCTAACCTAACCTAACCTAACCTAACCTAACCTAACCTAACCTAACCTAACCTAACCTAACCTAACCTAACCTAACCTAACCTAACCTAACCTAACCTAACCTAACCTAACCTAACCTAACCTAACCTAACCTAACCTAACCTAACCTAACCTAACCTAACCTAACCTAACCTAACCTAACCTAACCTAACCTAACCTAACCTAACCTAACCTAACCTAACCTAACCTAACCTAACCTAACCTAACCTAACCTAACCTAACCTAACCTAACCTAACCTAACCTAACCTAACCTAACCTAACCTAACCTAACCTAACCTAACCTAACCTAACCTAACCTAACCTAACCTAACCTAACCTAACCTAACCTAACCTAACCTAACCTAACCTAACCTAACCTAACCTAACCTAACCTAACCTAACCTAACCTAACCTAACCTAACCTAACCTAACCTAACCTAACCTAACCTAACCTAACCTAACCTAACCTAACCTAACCTAACCTAACCTAACCTAACCTAACCTAACCTAACCTAACCTAACCTAACCTAACCTAACCTAACCTAACCTAACCTAACCTAACCTAACCTAACCTAACCTAACCTAACCTAACCTAACCTAACCTAACCTAACCTAACCTAACCTAACCTAACCTAACCTAACCTAACCTAACCTAACCTAACCTAACCTAACCTAACCTAACCTAACCTAACCTAACCTAACCTAACCTAACCTAACCTAACCTAACCTAACCTAACCTAACCTAACCTAACCTAACCTAACCTAACCTAACCTAACCTAACCTAACCTAACCTAACCTAACCTAACCTAACCTAACCTAACCTAACCTAACCTAACCTAACCTAACCTAACCTAACCTAACCTAACCTAACCTAACCTAACCTAACCTAACCTAACCTAACCTAACCTAACCTAACCTAACCTAACCTAACCTAACCTAACCTAACCTAACCTAACCTAACCTAACCTAACCTAACCTAACCTAACCTAACCTAACCTAACCTAACCTAACCTAACCTAACCTAACCTAACCTAACCTAACCTAACCTAACCTAACCTAACCTAACCTAACCTAACCTAACCTAACCTAACCTAACCTAACCTAACCTAACCTAACCTAACCTAACCTAACCTAACCTAACCTAACCTAACCTAACCTAACCTAACCTAACCTAACCTAACCTAACCTAACCTAACCTAACCTAACCTAACCTAACCTAACCTAACCTAACCTAACCTAACCTAACCTAACCTAACCTAACCTAACCTAACCTAACCTAACCTAACCTAACCTAACCTAACCTAACCTAACCTAACCTAACCTAACCTAACCTAACCTAACCTAACCTAACCTAACCTAACCTAACCTAACCTAACCTAACCTAACCTAACCTAACCTAACCTAACCTAACCTAACCTAACCTAACCTAACCTAACCTAACCTAACCTAACCTAACCTAACCTAACCTAACCTAACCTAACCTAACCTAACCTAACCTAACCTAACCTAACCTAACCTAACCTAACCTAACCTAACCTAACCTAACCTAACCTAACCTAACCTAACCTAACCTAACCTAACCTAACCTAACCTAACCTAACCTAACCTAACCTAACCTAACCTAACCTAACCTAACCTAACCTAACCTAACCTAACCTAACCTAACCTAACCTAACCTAACCTAACCTAACCTAACCTAACCTAACCTAACCTAACCTAACCTAACCTAACCTAACCTAACCTAACCTAACCTAACCTAACCTAACCTAACCTAACCTAACCTAACCTAACCTAACCTAACCTAACCTAACCTAACCTAACCTAACCTAACCTAACCTAACCTAACCTAACCTAACCTAACCTAACCTAACCTAACCTAACCTAACCTAACCTAACCTAACCTAACCTAACCTAACCTAACCTAACCTAACCTAACCTAACCTAACCTAACCTAACCTAACCTAACCTAACCTAACCTAACCTAACCTAACCTAACCTAACCTAACCTAACCTAACCTAACCTAACCTAACCTAACCTAACCTAACCTAACCTAACCTAACCTAACCTAACCTAACCTAACCTAACCTAACCTAACCTAACCTAACCTAACCTAACCTAACCTAACCTAACCTAACCTAACCTAACCTAACCTAACCTAACCTAACCTAACCTAACCTAACCTAACCTAACCTAACCTAACCTAACCTAACCTAACCTAACCTAACCTAACCTAACCTAACCTAACCTAACCTAACCTAACCTAACCTAACCTAACCTAACCTAACCTAACCTAACCTAACCTAACCTAACCTAACCTAACCTAACCTAACCTAACCTAACCTAACCTAACCTAACCTAACCTAACCTAACCTAACCTAACCTAACCTAACCTAACCTAACCTAACCTAACCTAACCTAACCTAACCTAACCTAACCTAACCTAACCTAACCTAACCTAACCTAACCTAACCTAACCTAACCTAACCTAACCTAACCTAACCTAACCTAACCTAACCTAACCTAACCTAACCTAACCTAACCTAACCTAACCTAACCTAACCTAACCTAACCTAACCTAACCTAACCTAACCTAACCTAACCTAACCTAACCTAACCTAACCTAACCTAACCTAACCTAACCTAACCTAACCTAACCTAACCTAACCTAACCTAACCTAACCTAACCTAACCTAACCTAACCTAACCTAACCTAACCTAACCTAACCTAACCTAACCTAACCTAACCTAACCTAACCTAACCTAACCTAACCTAACCTAACCTAACCTAACCTAACCTAACCTAACCTAACCTAACCTAACCTAACCTAACCTAACCTAACCTAACCTAACCTAACCTAACCTAACCTAACCTAACCTAACCTAACCTAACCTAACCTAACCTAACCTAACCTAACCTAACCTAACCTAACCTAACCTAACCTAACCTAACCTAACCTAACCTAACCTAACCTAACCTAACCTAACCTAACCTAACCTAACCTAACCTAACCTAACCTAACCTAACCTAACCTAACCTAACCTAACCTAACCTAACCTAACCTAACCTAACCTAACCTAACCTAACCTAACCTAACCTAACCTAACCTAACCTAACCTAACCTAACCTAACCTAACCTAACCTAACCTAACCTAACCTAACCTAACCTAACCTAACCTAACCTAACCTAACCTAACCTAACCTAACCTAACCTAACCTAACCTAACCTAACCTAACCTAACCTAACCTAACCTAACCTAACCTAACCTAACCTAACCTAACCTAACCTAACCTAACCTAACCTAACCTAACCTAACCTAACCTAACCTAACCTAACCTAACCTAACCTAACCTAACCTAACCTAACCTAACCTAACCTAACCTAACCTAACCTAACCTAACCTAACCTAACCTAACCTAACCTAACCTAACCTAACCTAACCTAACCTAACCTAACCTAACCTAACCTAACCTAACCTAACCTAACCTAACCTAACCTAACCTAACCTAACCTAACCTAACCTAACCTAACCTAACCTAACCTAACCTAACCTAACCTAACCTAACCTAACCTAACCTAACCTAACCTAACCTAACCTAACCTAACCTAACCTAACCTAACCTAACCTAACCTAACCTAACCTAACCTAACCTAACCTAACCTAACCTAACCTAACCTAACCTAACCTAACCTAACCTAACCTAACCTAACCTAACCTAACCTAACCTAACCTAACCTAACCTAACCTAACCTAACCTAACCTAACCTAACCTAACCTAACCTAACCTAACCTAACCTAACCTAACCTAACCTAACCTAACCTAACCTAACCTAACCTAACCTAACCTAACCTAACCTAACCTAACCTAACCTAACCTAACCTAACCTAACCTAACCTAACCTAACCTAACCTAACCTAACCTAACCTAACCTAACCTAACCTAACCTAACCTAACCTAACCTAACCTAACCTAACCTAACCTAACCTAACCTAACCTAACCTAACCTAACCTAACCTAACCTAACCTAACCTAACCTAACCTAACCTAACCTAACCTAACCTAACCTAACCTAACCTAACCTAACCTAACCTAACCTAACCTAACCTAACCTAACCTAACCTAACCTAACCTAACCTAACCTAACCTAACCTAACCTAACCTAACCTAACCTAACCTAACCTAACCTAACCTAACCTAACCTAACCTAACCTAACCTAACCTAACCTAACCTAACCTAACCTAACCTAACCTAACCTAACCTAACCTAACCTAACCTAACCTAACCTAACCTAACCTAACCTAACCTAACCTAACCTAACCTAACCTAACCTAACCTAACCTAACCTAACCTAACCTAACCTAACCTAACCTAACCTAACCTAACCTAACCTAACCTAACCTAACCTAACCTAACCTAACCTAACCTAACCTAACCTAACCTAACCTAACCTAACCTAACCTAACCTAACCTAACCTAACCTAACCTAACCTAACCTAACCTAACCTAACCTAACCTAACCTAACCTAACCTAACCTAACCTAACCTAACCTAACCTAACCTAACCTAACCTAACCTAACCTAACCTAACCTAACCTAACCTAACCTAACCTAACCTAACCTAACCTAACCTAACCTAACCTAACCTAACCTAACCTAACCTAACCTAACCTAACCTAACCTAACCTAACCTAACCTAACCTAACCTAACCTAACCTAACCTAACCTAACCTAACCTAACCTAACCTAACCTAACCTAACCTAACCTAACCTAACCTAACCTAACCTAACCTAACCTAACCTAACCTAACCTAACCTAACCTAACCTAACCTAACCTAACCTAACCTAACCTAACCTAACCTAACCTAACCTAACCTAACCTAACCTAACCTAACCTAACCTAACCTAACCTAACCTAACCTAACCTAACCTAACCTAACCTAACCTAACCTAACCTAACCTAACCTAACCTAACCTAACCTAACCTAACCTAACCTAACCTAACCTAACCTAACCTAACCTAACCTAACCTAACCTAACCTAACCTAACCTAACCTAACCTAACCTAACCTAACCTAACCTAACCTAACCTAACCTAACCTAACCTAACCTAACCTAACCTAACCTAACCTAACCTAACCTAACCTAACCTAACCTAACCTAACCTAACCTAACCTAACCTAACCTAACCTAACCTAACCTAACCTAACCTAACCTAACCTAACCTAACCTAACCTAACCTAACCTAACCTAACCTAACCTAACCTAACCTAACCTAACCTAACCTAACCTAACCTAACCTAACCTAACCTAACCTAACCTAACCTAACCTAACCTAACCTAACCTAACCTAACCTAACCTAACCTAACCTAACCTAACCTAACCTAACCTAACCTAACCTAACCTAACCTAACCTAACCTAACCTAACCTAACCTAACCTAACCTAACCTAACCTAACCTAACCTAACCTAACCTAACCTAACCTAACCTAACCTAACCTAACCTAACCTAACCTAACCTAACCTAACCTAACCTAACCTAACCTAACCTAACCTAACCTAACCTAACCTAACCTAACCTAACCTAACCTAACCTAACCTAACCTAACCTAACCTAACCTAACCTAACCTAACCTAACCTAACCTAACCTAACCTAACCTAACCTAACCTAACCTAACCTAACCTAACCTAACCTAACCTAACCTAACCTAACCTAACCTAACCTAACCTAACCTAACCTAACCTAACCTAACCTAACCTAACCTAACCTAACCTAACCTAACCTAACCTAACCTAACCTAACCTAACCTAACCTAACCTAACCTAACCTAACCTAACCTAACCTAACCTAACCTAACCTAACCTAACCTAACCTAACCTAACCTAACCTAACCTAACCTAACCTAACCTAACCTAACCTAACCTAACCTAACCTAACCTAACCTAACCTAACCTAACCTAACCTAACCTAACCTAACCTAACCTAACCTAACCTAACCTAACCTAACCTAACCTAACCTAACCTAACCTAACCTAACCTAACCTAACCTAACCTAACCTAACCTAACCTAACCTAACCTAACCCCCCCCTGGGTGCCGCCACCTTGTCGTGGTGGGGGGGCTTGTGTGCCCCAGTGATCCCTGAGGCTATGCCGGACAGGGTTTCCCATACCGGACAGGCTTGGGGTGAGGGGCCAGACCAAGAGCGGCACACCCATCCACTCCTCCTTGGAGGTTCAACCCATCCATCGACCCACTCATATTCTCCACTCGCTCCTATCTAAACCCACCGCTGCACTCATTCACTCACTCACTTCCACAAATCACTCCTTAATTTTCTCCACGATCATCATTCCCAACTCACAAACGACCATTACCACAACTAATCACTCATACCCCCATATACCGAGCCAGTGGCGGTATAACCACTATTATTTAGGGCTAGCGCGAGCCTGGGGGAGCCAAATACTCCCCCAAAAGTACGTCCTCCTCGGAGGTACCCCCCACTTACTACCGAACCTGTGGCGGTATAACCACACCTAATCGGGTCTAGCGCGGGCCTGGGGGAGCCAAATACTCCCCCAAAAGTGCGTCCTCCTCGGAGGTACCCCCCACTTACTACCGAACCTGTGGCGGTATAACCACACCTAATCGGGTCTAGCGCGAGCCTGGGGGAGCCAAATACTCCCCCAAAAGTGCGTCCTCCTCGGAGGTACCCCCCACTTACTACCGAACCTGTGGCGGTATAACCACATGTACTCGGGTCTAGCGCGGGCCTGGGGGAGCCAAATACTCCCCCAAAAGTGCGTCCTCCTTGGAGGTCCCCCACCCACTCTCCCACCCACTTATACCGAACACTAGTCCACTCACTCCATTTACTCACTCCATCCACTCACTCACCCTTACCCCCACCTTACTCCATCACACCACCAAACACGACTCAATCCACACACCAATCACTCGTCCACTCAGTCCATCCACTCACTCACTCCACTCTATTCCCTTAATTGTCCCCCACTCACTCACTCATATTCCCAAACCACTTTCCCTAATCACTCATACCCCCAACCCACTCCCTCCATTCACTTAATCGTCCCCCAACCACTCCGTCCCTTAAAATTCTCCTCTCCCCAATCTGATTGGGGTTTGGAGGGACTCTCCCATTCCCACCCATTAGCCGGTCACAAGGCGTAACCCGATAGCGCCGCGTGGCCGGTGAATTACCCCATCCACCACAGGGGGAGGTTTTAGTCCGTAGGTCACTGGGCACCATTCCCAGTGAAGTCGGGCATGCAGTCAGGTCCGGCCTGGCTGTATCCATGAGGATTTCCTCCTCCTACGCAAAAAAAAAAAAAAAAAAAACCTAACCTAACCTAACCTAACCTAACCTAACCTAACCTAACCTAACCTAACCTAACCTAACCTAACCTAACCTAACCTAACCTAACCTAACCTAACCTAACCTAACCTAACCTAACCTAACCTAACCTAACCTAACCTAACCTAACCTAACCTAACCTAACCTAACCTAACCTAACCTAACCTAACCTAACCTAACCTAACCTAACCTAACCTAACCTAACCTAACCTAACCTAACCTAACCTAACCTAACCTAACCTAACCTAACCTAACCTAACCTAACCTAACCTAACCCCCCCCTGGGTGCCGCCACCTTGTCGTGGTGGGGGGGCTTGTGTGCCTCAGTGATCCCCGAGGCCATGCCGGATAGGGTTTCCCATACCGGACAGGCTTGGGGTGAGGGGCCAGACCAAGAGCGGCACACACACCCATCCACTCCTCACACCTTCCACACACTCACCCATTTTTTCCCAATCACTTCTATCCACCATCACACACACCCATCCACTCCTCCTTGGAGGCCAAACACTCCACACACTCACTCATTATTCCCAATCACTTTTATCACCAATCACTATCCACCATCATCATTCCATTCACTCACCCCCAAACCCTATACCGAACATGTGGCGGTATAACCACTTTTACTAGGGCTAGCGCGACCCTGAGGGAGCCAAATACTCCCTCAAAAGTGCGTCCTCCTCGGAGGTACCCCCCACTTACTACCGAACTTGTGGCGGTATAACCACATGTACTCGGGTCTAGCGCGGGCCTGAGGGAGCCAAATACTCCCCCAAAAGTGCGTCCTCCTACTTGGAGGTACCCCCCACTTACTACCGAACCTGTGGCGGTATAACCACACCTAATCGGGTCTAGCGCGGGCCTGGGGGAGCCAAATACTCCCCCAAAAGTGCGTCCTCCTCGGAGGTACCCCCCCACTTACTACCGAACCTGTGGCGGTATAACCACATGTACTCAGGTCTAGCGCGGGCCTGGGGGAGCCAAATACTCCCCCAAAAGTGCGTCCTCCTTGGAGGTCCCCCACCCACTCCCCCATTCACTTATACCGAACACTCGTCCAGTCACTCCATTTACTCACTCCATCCACTCACTCACTCATATCCCAAACTACTCAATTACAACACCAAACACGTTTCAATCCACACACCAAACACTCATCCATTCCCTTTATCCACTCACTCATACCCCCAACTTACTCCACTTCACTCCATTCCCTTAATCGTCCCCCACTCACTCGCATCC
Source organism: Tortricodes alternella (assembly GCA_947859335.1). Lineage (NCBI taxonomy): Eukaryota > Metazoa > Arthropoda > Insecta > Lepidoptera > Tortricidae > Tortricodes > Tortricodes alternella. The sequence goes on along the minus strand of OX401980.1, from coordinate 16,694,032 downwards.
TCAAACCACTTTCCCCAATCACTCACTCCACTCCATTCACTTTATCGTCCCCCAACCACTCCGTCCCTTAAAATTCTCCTCTCCCCAATCTGATTGGGGTTTGGAGGGACTCTCCCATCCCCACCCATTAGCCGGTCACAACGCGTAATCCGATAGCGCCGCGTGACCGGTGAAAAACCCCATCCACAACGGGGGGAGGTTTTAGTCCGTAGGTCACTGGGCACCATTCCCAGTGAAGTCGGGCATGCAGTCAGGACCGGCCTGGCTGTATCCATGAGGATTTCCTCCTCCCACGCAAAAAAAAAAAAAAAAAACCTAACCTAACCTAACCTAACCTAACCTAACCTAACCTAACCTAACCTAACCTAACCTAACCTAACCTAACCTAACCTAACCTAACCTAACCTAACCTAACCTAACCTAACCTAACCTAACCTAACCTAACCTAACCTAACCTAACCTAACCTAACCAACCTAACCTTTCACGAATTTCACAACTTTATACTGCGTTATCTCCAAATCCTCTCAACTTAAAATTCTGTAATAATTAGTCCCGTTGTGTTTCAGTCCATAGAAAATTACCACATAGTTAGTTCGTCCCTATCCCTCACACTTTAGTTTTCCCCCAGACTTTTCCCTTTTTGAAAAATCAGACGCAGATCTGCGTCTTTTTTCGTCAATTTCAAAATTTAAAAAATTCATATCTCGGTCCTCTTTTGTTTAAATCATTTTGTCACTTCTGTTTTTTATTAGAATCGCATAGCGCCCAGTTTCCTGAAAATCTCATTAAATTTTAAATTCTTTTTTCATACTGCCCAGTTTAATTTATGGTTGCTATGAAACCTAACTTAGGCGCTGCCTAAAATCACTTAATATTTTTTGTCTCTTTTTCGTTACAACTTTTAATTGTTTAGTTCATATAGCTTTACAGAACCCGTTATTCTGCTTCTTTTGACACTACTCACGTTCCGGTACCTCATCTATAAGTGTGTCAAAATTTATATCAAAAGCGCTAAAAATCGTCACTTTTTTGTTGCCGCGACATTTAGCAAGGCGCTATTTTCATTTTTCAGGGAAAATTGTCGCGGTAATTGCCTTTCAATAGTTTTAACATCATGGTGCTTCACCATTCACCCCCCCGAACGCGGGACAAACCGCCTGACACCACTCCCGACGCGGCTTCTGCGCCCACCACCAGCACGATCCCGGAGACTCTATCGGATGATCCCGATGACCTCTTTTTTCAAGTTCCGCCGCTGCATTGGACCCAAGACAGCAGCAGTGATAACCTGATCACAACCCCGACCACTACCACAACCTATCAAGCGCCAAAACCTCTCCAACAGAATTTAAAAGCACATATCTCGCCAAGGAAGAAAAAGACGAAGAAGATGACCGGCACTGCTGCGGCTTCTGCGGGCCCTCCGAGCAGCATTCCCACCCACTCAACCACAACTCCCATTGCTGCACCTACTGCCACACAACCTTCTCAAACGTCTCGAGCTCCCCCATCGCAAATGAACCCTGGGAACAGGGTGCTTCAGAGCTGTCAGGCACGCGAACTATACAATGACCATATGGACGCAACGACTGCCGCTGCTGCTCTCAAGCGGTTTGTTTACAGGAACGTGGAGGAAATTATGGATGCCATCCGCCGCCATAAGTCGGTCAAGAAGGAGGACAAAGAGGAAGTCATAAAACTGGCGGGCGAAATCATGGTCGAGACTGGGAAGTACCAGCGGCTCCTACGGCTCGGCAAATTCGCCCAGACCCAGATCCAGACCATGCCTGTGCCCACGCTCACTCCCACTCCTACACATTCTCTCACTCCCACTCCCACTCCCACTTCCTCACTTGATCCTCGCCCTACAGTGGCTCCACGCGCCAAAAAGACCACCAGCGTTGACCCTCCCTCATTCTTACCCGCCAAACGCCACATATCCACCCAGACGGAACCCACCCCCACCACCTCTGACGCCACCTTAACCGCTATTAAGTCCACAATTAAAATTACCATCAAGGAAGAGCTTAAAAGTTTCAGGTCCTATAACAGCACTGACCTGAATACTGGCAGGAGAGCGAACACTTATGCTGCGGCGGCTCGAACCGTCCCTGCTCCCCCTGCTTTACCACCCAGCGTCCCGAGGACGAGGCCCGCCATAATTATCACCCCCAAAACAGCAGTAACCAAGCCGGAGGAAACCCTGAAGGCCTGGAGGAGGACAGTTTCCTTCCGGGATACAAACTTCGCCCCAACAGCGACAAAATACGTCTCTAACAATAAACTAAGAATTGAATTCGACAATGAAGACCAGAGAAACCAAGCACTACAGAAGACTAACGACATCAACGGCGAGGTTGTGGCCGAAGAGTCGAAGTCCTTACGACCGATGATTGTCTTGAAGGGTGTCTCTGGGGATACACCGGCTGAGGAACTGGTCCAAATAATCACCGAGCAAAACCAAGAAATACGAGCCAATATCAAGAACGACCAGGACATTTCCCTGCATTTTAAGCGGGCAAACCGAAACCCTCGGCTGTATAATGCGGTCCTGATGACAACACCGGAGGTGTTCGGGGCGATGATCTGCATCGGCAGAGTGAACGTTGACCATCAGCGGGTGCATGCCTGCGAGTACGTGCCAGTCCTGCAGTGTTTTAAGTGCCTTCAGTATGGACACACGAGGACTCGCTGCACTGTGAACACTTCCACCTGCTCGCACTGCGCCTCCATTGGACACGAATTTAAGAACTGCCCCGACCGAGCCAATCCCGCCAAACTCAAATGCCTCCTTTGCTCCACCCACTCTGAAAAAATTGGAAAGAAAGTAAATACCCAGCACAGCTCCACATCTGCCACCTGCCCTCGTAAAGCTCTTATGGAGACTAAAATCAGAGCTAGAATTAATTACGGTTAGGTTAATCCACGCACTTCGCACTTTACACACATTACACTCTTCATTCTCCATCCACACTTCATTTACACACACAATTCACACTACACTACACTACAATTACCACTTCACACACCTTGAATCGAAAAGCCCCTAAATTCCTCTAAATCCTCAGACATCTCTGACAAACCACCACACATTACCCGGACTTCCGGGCGGAGGGGTGGTCGGGTGTCGGGAGTGGGAGCGAGAGCTCCTGCTCTCGGCACCTGGCTGCCCCTCCGTGCATTCATTCAATAAACACAACACAACACCAACAATAACACTTACACTCACATCAATTACTCCACCTCCGCACACACACTTAATTTAACGCACTCTCATACAAACATTCCACCTACATTCTCTATCTTTCTCCATAATAATCGTCCCCCATCCCCTCACCCTCTCCATCCACTTTTCCTTCCCTTAATATTTCCTTTCCCCAATCAGTCAGATTGGGGTCTGGAGGGACTTTCCCATCCCCACCCATCAGCCGGTCACAACGCGTAAACCGTTAGCGCCGCGTGATCGGTATATTACCCCATCCACCACCGGGAGGAGGTTTTTAGTCCGTAGGCATCTGGGACATCTTCCCAGATGAGTCGGGCATACAGCCAGGCCTAGGCCTGGGTGTATACATGAGTATTTTCCTCCTCCCGTATAAAAAAAAAAAAAAAAAAAAAAACCTAACCTAACCTAACCTAACCTAACCTAACCTAACCTAACCTAACCTAACCTAACCTAACCTAACCTAACCTAACCTAACCTAACCTAACCTAACCTAACCTAACCTAACCTAACCTAACCTAACCTAACCTAACCTAACCGAACCTAACCTAACCGAAATTTGAGACTTTTAATTTGCGTTTGTTCCCCATCGGCTTAATCGAAAATTCTGAATTAATTCTTGCCATTAGCATTTCCCCCCCAGAAAATTACCACATCATTTGTTTTTAAAAATCCTCAATAGTTTAGCTTTCCCCTCGGTTTTACTCCTTTTCCTAAAACACACGCCGATCGGCGTCTTTTTTCGACGTTTTTCAAATTTCAAAAATTTATATTTCCGTCCCCATCTAACAAAATCGAATTCTTGCTTTTGTGATAAAATTGTACCGCTTTGTTCCTAGTTTTGTGTAAATTTCACTAAATTTCAAAACATTTTTTCATACATTGGTGTCAAATAAAAGATTGCTATAAAACCTAACTAAGGCGCTGCCTAAAATCACCTTTTATTTTTTAACTCCCAGATCCACAAATTTTTAATTGTTTTGCCTTTATAGCCTTATAGTTTCCGTAATTCCGCATCTTTTGAGTCTATTCACGTCTTCGTGGCTTATCTGGAAGTGTGTAAAAATTTTGAGCAAAAGTTCAAAAAATTGAATTAATTTCGTTGCCGCTACTTTTTCTAAGGCGCTAGTTTCGTTTTCTAGGGAAAAAGTCGAGGCTTATCCACGCCTACATTGCTTTCGCAAGGACCAAAGCAAGAATGGTAGTCAACCGATCGCCGGATCGCAACCGGCCACCGCGGGAGCCCCCGGCCGAAGACCCCTCCACGTCTGCATTGGTCACTACCTCGTCCACAATTACCACCGACAACACCATTCCGATTCCCACCATAGCTGGCCCTACCTCTGGCATGCCCCGTAGGGAGGCTGCTGTAGGGCCGTTGATGCCCTCGCATTCACCCGAAGCCGCCTCCTCACATGCAGAGGGGGGAATAAACCCGACTCCACTTGCCTCTTCCAGTTCCTCGGACATGGACCCATTCGTGATGAGCGCGGAGATTGGGAGTCCCACTACAACAACCACTACAGACAGGTTCTGGGCCACAATGCAGAGAAACCTGCATACTATCCAAGGTCAACTACATGAAAATAGGAGTGTCACTCGACTTAACAAAGAGGCAATTGAAAAGTGCCTTAAAAATATTGAAGTGGCTGCGGAGCGGTACCTCAGTGAGGTTGAGACTGTTGGTGCCAAGAACACGCCGGGAAGGACAACCCCAGTCAGACAAGTCCGCGTGTTAACCAAAAGTTCTGCCACGCAAACAAATAAAATCTACAAAGACGCAGACAACGGACCAGCCGGAAGCAACAAGCCAAAGGCCAAATCTGCCTCAGTTTTGGACACCCAAAAGCTTAGCGAAGAAATAATAGCTGGAGTCCAGATTGAGATCGGCAAGATTCGCAATGAGCAAAGGGCCCTTAATGAAATCGTAAAGGCGTCGATGGCGTCGTTGGGCGAAGGCGGTGGCAACGATGACAATGATGGCTTTACAAAGGTTCTCAGCCAGAAAGCCAAGAGGCGAGCCCGAGATGAGATGACGAACATGGCCACAGCTGCAGCCAGCGTTGCACCTAAGATGGACTCCACCAGAAACAACAACTGGGTGCAGTCTCCATCCACTAGCTACGCCATCATTCTCGAATCTATCGACCCCAGGGTTGCGGGAAAGGACGTACTCAGGGAGGTGCAGAGAAGGGTGGATGTGGTCGACATTGGAATTGGAGTCAAGAGCATTCGTGAAACAAAGACGAACAAAGTCATCATCAACTGCGACTCCAATGAGGACAGGAAAAAGCTCAGTGATGCCATCAAGGCCAAAACCAGTAGAATCACTGTTGGCGTGCCGCAGCTCCGTAACCCATGCATCAGACTCATCGGGGTTATACCTGAGAACAGCAACCAAAAGATAGAGGATGCACTGATGAAACAAAACCCTCGAATCATTGATGGAATCAAGAACGAAGACAGACATATAAAATATGTGCGCAGTGTCAAAGGCCGCAATGACGCAGTAAAAAATGTGATCGTTGAGGTCAGCCCTCAAATCTGGGCAGCGACACAAGGCGAAAAAGTAAAAATTGGCTATCAATCTGTCCTTGCAGTCGACCAATCTCCGATACTCCAATGCTACCGGTGCATGGAGTTCGGACACAGAGCTACCGACTGCAATGCGGAGAATAGATGTGGCAGGTGCGCTGAAAATCACGACACGAGAGACTGTCCCAGAAACCCGTCTACACAGTGCTGCGCCAACTGTCGCAAAAATGGCAAAGAGCACAACCACCCGGCGTACAGTCAGACGTGCCCTGAATGGCAAAAATGGGATCGTATAGCCCGCGCGGCTGTACGGTATTGTTAAGGGCCTCTCACAGAATTTAAACCGAAGAAAACCCGGCACTTACAACTGCCTACAGATTAATGAAGGGCGTGGCAGAAACGCCCATCAAGAAATTGCCGTCTATGCTAATGATCAAAACATCGAATGCGATTTTATTTTCATCTCCGAACCATACATAGCTAGAAATAATAACACCATCAAGTCGACCCCTGGATACACCACATACCAATTTCCCACTCCTGATATTCCTGTTAAAGCCGCCATACTCATTAAGGAAAAATCTTGTATAAGTACATTAGGATACACTCATTTCTCGACCTCCAATATTTGCATTGTGCAACTCACAGAGAAGTCTGGTGGAAAAATATACCTTGTTTCCCTATATGTCGAACCAAAGTCTGACCCCAACAATACCCTCAACAAACTGGAGGCGTTCCTACAGGAGACTGCAGGATCGACGGTGATTGTAAGCGGCGACGTCAATGGATGGCACGGCTTATGGGGAGGCACACAAAACAATGCGAGGGGCAATTATATAGCCGATGTTGTTATGCGCAACAACCTCGTTGTCTGTAACGTAGGTAACCATCCGACCTTTGAGACAGTCACACATGGTGCCCCCCGTTCGTCGATTATCGACATCACTTTTCTCAGCAGCTCCCACCGCAACGGATCAAACCAAATCCGAGTCCAGGACTGGAATGTGGACACCACGATTTGCCCATCCTCCGACCACCACGCAATAACGTATCAGATTGTCACATCACCCCGGAAATCGGCTAAACTAAACAAAAAGGTCAAACTTAGTACATTTAGATACAACACTAACGGGACAAAATGGGAACTTCTTTCCGACGAAATCAGGAACGCTCTTACTGACAAATTGCACGACACCGACTATATATCCAATTGCGGTGAAGAAGAATTAGACTTTGTAATTTTTTACTTAACTAAAGACATCCAGGAAATGTGTGACGATCTGTTGCCGAAATCCAAAGTCCCTCCTCAACGACCTTTATGGTGGAATGAAGAACTCGACAACCTGAAAAAGGAAGTAATTAAAAACCACCATGCGCTTCGCAAAGCTGTCCGCCGTAAACTTCCGCTCGCAGAAATTCTTGGGGAAAGGGATCAGGTCAGGAAAAAATACTCGGATGCCTGTTGCTCTGCATCAACCACTGCCTTCCGAAGTTTCTGCGAGCGGCAGCAAAAGGAAGACGTATGGTCGGTTACGAATCGGATCATGAGAACTCGTCCCATCACCCAACCACCCGCCACCTTACTTCTACCAGACGGAACGTATACTAAAACTAGCGAAGAGACTGCCAATGCACTACTCAACACCTTCCACCCGGATGACACTGATACCAATGACACTAACGAACAAAAAGCAACAAGATCCCTTGCACATATTAACCCCGATACCCATGACGAACCTCCTTTCACCATCACAGAAGTTTTGGAGACTTTGAAGACCATAAGTCACCTAAAAGCACCTGGCTCCGACCACCTAACTGCCGACATATGCTTTCAAGTAACAAAAATATTCCCTGAAACAATAACCTGCATAATGAACCGTTGCCTGCAACTTGGATACTTTCCCGATGACTGGAAAACCACCACTACCAAAATTATACCTAAACCCAGCAAATGTGACTATACTAAGACCTCATCCTACAGACCAATCGGGCTAGTAAAGGTGTTCGGAAAACTACTTGAGAAACTGGTAATCAATAGGCTCGTATACCATATGCATGCTAATCAGACTGTGGTTACGCGGCAGTTTGGTTTCCGTCTGCAAACCTCCACGACGCACGCAATACAACATGCTTTGGACATTGTGAAGGAGGCAAAGGATGGAAAACAGGAGGTCATGGCGGTTTCCTTGGACATCCGAGGTGCTTTCGACAATGCCTGGTGGCCCGCGATTTTCCAGCGCCTCAAGCGGATCGGATGTCCAGGAAACATATATAAAATCCTCCGAAGCTACGTCCAAAATCGACAAGTACAGCTTGCTTTTGCCGACTGCTTCGTATTTAAAGCTGTAACTAAAGGATGCATACAGGGCTCGGTGGTTGGGCCAGTGCTCTGGAATTTAATTTTAGACCAACTTCTGGAAACGCCAATGCCCGAGGGATGCCAAATACAAGCATTCGCCGATGACATCCTTTTAATTAGCCAATCCAACACCGTTAAAGGACTAGAGGACAAGACCAATCAGGCACTTCAAAGAATCGTCGAGTGGGGCCACAGCGTCAAACTCGAGTTTGGGCCGGAAAAAACTCAAATGATCGCCTTCACCAACAAAGCCTCCAAAGCAAAAATAACCCTACACCACACAGTTCTCAAATTTGTTAAGAATATAAAATACCTAGGCGTTATCATTGACAGACAAACTAAATTCCTAGCACATGTAGAATATATTATTATCAAAGCGAAGAAACTCTTTTACAAACTGCAGAACTTCATCCGACCCACATGGGGAGTACACACAGAAAATATCCGTACCATCTACCTAGCTGTCATTGAACCGATCATAACTTACGCTGCCTCGATATGGGCTGACTCCCTTAAATTCAAGTGTGCTAAACAAAAACTTTTATCCCTCCAGAGGCTGTTCGCCATCAAGATTGTGCATGCGTTCAAGACGATAAACACCCCACTTTCAATATCTTTAGCTAAACTTACACCACTGCCCGACAAAATCCAAAGCACGGCTGAAATAGAGCATTCCAAACTACGCGGCTACACTCCTTTTCTCCCCAGCGATCTCCCCATTGAAAAACCAGTCCCTCCATCATCACTCCTTCACCCTGCATATAGAGCAACCATTCCCTACCAAGAAGCCAGCTCACAAACTGAAGTCTCAGACATCGTCGCACAACACTCCGCCACAGCCAACACCTGGCAGGCCTACACGGATGGCAGCAAACATGATGAAAAGGTTGGATCGGCCTTTGTCATCTTAAAGCCCAATGAAACTACCGTAACAAAACTTTTCAAATTACATGAACGATGTTCTGTTTTTCAGGCTGAGTTACTCGCCATATTAAAATCCATCCAATTTGCATCGAATAGCCAAAACGTTAACAAACTATTAATATTCTCTGACAGCAAATCCGGTCTAGCTGAAATATCCAATCCTAACAGTTATAACTATTTTGCAAATGAAATCCACAAGTCAATATATCATATCAAAAACAAAACAGAAATCATTTTCATCTGGACTAAAGCCCACTGTGGCATAACCGGAAACGAACTTGCTGATCAAGCAGCAAAGCGGGCCGCAAACCTTCACAGAACCCCAGACTACCTGCATATTCCTATTAGCCATGTCAAATACCATCACAAAATCAAACTCAAGAACGCACAGGCCGACTACTATAATGACATTCATCACTGCACCTACACTAAGTCCCTATTCCCTACTTATGAAAACCTTCTATCATACCTATCCCAACATCCACCCACCTTTGAGTCCACACAGCTACTTAGTAATCATGGCTACCACAAAGAGTATCTACACCGATTTAAAATTACTGAAAATGACCATTGTCCCTGTGACAACAGTGCTACCTCAGCTCAAACATTTACTCATCTGCTTTTCCACTGCCCCCGCTTTGCTGCAAAAAGAAACGACCATGAAATTATATGCCACAATCTAAACGTAGACCCGACAGACATAAACTCGATCCTTGGCAAAGAATCATCATCCGAAAGCTTTCATCGATTATTAAACCACATAGTTCAAAACCTAAAATCTTTCAACAACACCTGATATATAAAACACAACAGTTAAACTAACACACCACACAACAAACACACACACTCCACAATTACACACACCAAATACACGAACAAACACACACACACACCCCAGAAACAAGGTGTAAGCCGATAGCGCCGAGTTTCTGAGTCAAAACTCACAAACATAAAAAAAAAAAAAAAAACCTAACCTAACCTAACCTAACCTAACCTAACCTAACCTAACCTAACCTAACCTAACCTAACCTAACCTAACCTAACCTAACCTAACCTAACCTAACCTAACCTAACCTAACCTAACCTAACCTAACCTAACCTAACCTAACCTAACCTAACCTAACCTAACCTAACCTTTCACGAATTTCACAACTTTATACTGCGTTATCTCCAAATCCTCTCAACTTAAAATTCTGTAATAATTAGTCCCGTTGTGTTTCAGTCCATAGAAAATTACCACATAGTTAGTTCGTCCCTATCCCTCACACTTTAGTTTTCCCCCCGACTTTTCCCTTTTTGAAAAATCAGACGCAGATCTGCGTCTTTTTTCGTCAATTTCAAAATTTAAAAAAAAAAAAAAAAAAAAAAAAAAAAAAAAAAAAAAAAAAAAAAAAAAAATCATATCTCGGTCCTCTTTTGTTTAAATCATTTTGTCACTTCTGTTTTTTATTAGAATCGCATAGCGCCCAGTTTCCTGAAAATCTCATTAAATTTTAAATTCTTTTTTCATACTGCCCAGTTTAATTTATGGTTGCTATGAAACCTAACTTAGGCGCTGCCTAAAATCACTTAATATTTTTTGTCTCTTTTTCGTTACAACTTTTAATTGTTTAGTTCATATAGCTTTACAGAACCCGTTATTCTGCTTCTTTTGACACTACTCACGTTCCGGTACCTCATCTATAAGTGTGTCAAAATTTATATCAAAAGCGCTAAAAATCGTCACTTTTTTGTTGCCGCGACATTTAGAAGGCGCTATTTTCATTTTTCAGGGAAAATTGTCGCGGTAATTGCCTTTCAATAGTTTTAACATCATGGTGCTTCACCATTCACCCCCCCGAACGCGGGACAAACCGCCTGACACCACTCCCGACGCGGCTTCTGCGCCCACCACCAGCACGATCCCGGAGACTCTATCGGATGATCCCGATGACCTCTTTTTTCAAGTTCCGCCGCTGCATTGGACCCAAGACAGCAGCAGTGATAACCTGATCACAACCCCGACCACTACCACAACCTATCAAGCGCCAAAACCTCTCCAACAGAATTTAAAAGCACATATCTCGCCAAGGAAGAAAAAGACGAAGAAGATGACCGGCACTGCTGCGGCTTCTGCGGGCCCTCCGAGCAGCATTCCCACCCACTCAACCACAACTCCCATTGCTGCACCTACTGCCACACAACCTTCTCAAACGTCTCGAGCTCCCCCATCGCAAATGAACCCTGGGAACAGGGTGCTTCAGAGCTGTCAGGCACGCGAACTATACAATGACCATATGGACGCAACGACTGCCGCTGCTGCTCTCAAGCGGTTTGTTTACAGGAACGTGGAGGAAATTATGGATGCCATCCGCCGCCATAAGTCGGTCAAGAAGGAGGACAAAGAGGAAGTCATAAAACTGGCGGGCGAAATCATGGTCGAGACTGGGAAGTACCAGCGGCTCCTACGGCTCGGCAAATTCGCCCAGACCCAGATCCAGACCATGCCTGTGCCCACGCTCACTCCCACTCCTACACATTCTCTCACTCCCACTCCCACTCCCACTTCCTCACTTGATCCTCGCCCTACAGTGGCTCCACGCGCCAAAAAGACCACCAGCGTTGACCCTCCCTCATTCTTACCCGCCAAACGCCACATATCCACCCAGACGGAACCCACCCCCACCACCTCTGACGCCACCTTAACCGCTATTAAGTCCACAATTAAAATTACCATCAAGGAAGAGCTTAAAAGTTTCAGGTCCTATAACAGCACTGACCTGAATACTGGCAGGAGAGCGAACACTTATGCTGCGGCGGCTCGAACCGTCCCTGCTCCCCCTGCTTTACCACCCAGCGTCCCGAGGACGAGGCCCGCCATAATTATCACCCCCAAAACAGCAGTAACCAAGCCGGAGGAAACCCTGAAGGCCTGGAGGAGGACAGTTTCCTTCCGGGATACAAACTTCGCCCCAACAGCGACAAAATACGTCTCTAACAATAAACTAAGAATTGAATTCGACAATGAAGACCAGAGAAACCAAGCACTACAGAAGACTAACGACATCAACGGCGAGGTTGTGGCCGAAGAGTCGAAGTCCTTACGACCGATGATTGTCTTGAAGGGTGTCTCTGGGGACACACCGGCTGAGGAACTGGTCCAAATAATCACCGAGCAAAACCAAGAAATACGAGCCAATATCAAGAACGACCAGGACATTTCCCTGCATTTTAAGCGGGCAAACCGAAACCCTCGGCTGTATAATGCGGTCCTGATGACAACACCGGAGGTGTTCGGGGCGATGATCTGCATCGGCAGAGTGAACGTTGACCATCAGCGGGTGCATGCCTGCGAGTACGTGCCAGTCCTGCAGTGTTTTAAGTGCCTTCAGTATGGACACACGAGGACTCGCTGCACTGTGAACACTTCCACCTGCTCGCACTGCGCCTCCATTGGACACGAATTTAAGAACTGCCCCGACCGAGCCAATCCCGCCAAACTCAAATGCCTCCTTTGCTCCACCCACTCTGAAAAAATTGGAAAGAAAGTAAATACCCAGCACAGCTCCACATCTGCCACCTGCCCTCGTAAAGCTCTTATGGAGACTAAAATCAGAGCTAGAATTAATTACGGTTAGGTTAATCCACGCACTTCGCACTTTACACACATTACACTCTTCATTCTCCATCCACACTTCATTTACACACACAATTCACACTACACTACACTACAATTACCACTTCACACACCTTGAATCGAAAAGCCCCTAAATTCCTCTAAATCCTCAGACATCTCTGACAAACCACCACACATTACCCGGACTTCCGGGCGGAGGGGTGGTCGGGTGTCGGGAGTGGGAGCGAGAGCTCCTGCTCTCGGCACCTGGCTGCCCCTCCGTGCATTCATTCAATAAACACAACACAACACCAACAATAACACTTACACTCACATCAATTACTCCACCTCCGCACACACACTTAATTTAACGCACTCTCATACAAACATTCCACCTACATTCTCTATCTTTCTCCATAATAATCGTCCCCCATCCCCTCACCCTCTCCATCCACTTTTCCTTCCCTTAATATTTCCTTTCCCCAATCAGTCAGATTGGGGTCTGGAGGGACTTTCCCATCCCCACCCATCAGCCGGTCACAACGCGTAAACCGTTAGCGCCGCGTGATCGGTATATTACCCCATCCACCACCGGGAGGAGGTTTTTAGTCCGTAGGCATCTGGGACATCTTCCCAGATGAGTCGGGCATACAGCCAGGCCTAGGCCTGGGTGTATACATGAGTATTTTCCTCCTCCCGTATAAAAAAAAAAAAAAACCCAACCTAACCTAACCATTCACAAGTTTATATCGCGTTATCTCCAAATCCTCTCAACTTAAAAATCCGTAATAACATAAATTAAGTTATAACCAGATAGGTCAACTCCATACATTGAAATGTGACCACCTCAAACCCCCGTATTTGTAGATGGCGCTAGGGAGCATCCTTTTATTTACAAAGCCTCTAGGATTTCAGCGCCATCTGTCAGTTTTCTTTGAAAATACATGAAAGAATAACTGTTTCTGATTATGGATCTTTGGAAAAAGAATCGCAGATGGCGCTATTTTAGGAATAGCATAAGCAATTTCGCAAAACGAACCCAGCAGCGCCGTATAAAAATAATTAGGTAAAATTTCATGACGCGACCATAGCTTCATAGCGTGAGGTCGGTAGGTAAGTACCGTGCGCTCCCCGCTTTTGATGTCACGCCACGGATAGTTTTAATATAATATGCGTATTTCAGATGATCAAGCATTTTTTTTTTTTGTTTTAATTTTTCAAATGTATATTTAATTATTGTCTTTTTTTTTTTAATTGTTAGTCTAAGTTTGGTGACGCATTGGTTATATATTGTAATGTCATGTTAATGTGTTTATAAATAAATAAATAAATGTAGCCACCGAATACGAATCCGTTTCCGTTATCAGAATTACAAAAAATGGCGGCCATTTTTATAGCTGGGCACCGTTAATCAAATAGTTAACTTCGTAAATACCTACTGCGTTACTAAGTTAACTTAGTTAAACGTTAAAGCGTTACATTTCGGAATATTTAACGGGAGTTAACGTAAATCGTTAATTGGTAACTCGTGATAGAAATTGCATTTTATACATATGTCGTTGCGTTAGGTATTTACTTATACAAAATGTTGGTAGGTGCTATGAAAGTATAGGCAGGACATGGAACATTAGTAAAAATTGGGTACCTCCTTATTGCATTAGAGTTTGTAATAAATAATACCTATTATTTAGAGATCAAATTCAAATCAAAAGCTATCTGACATAACCTGAGCATTGTTCTTTTGGCAAACAGTAGGTACCTACTTAATTAACGTTTAGCCGACTTTAATTGTTTTAACGGAAGTTAATGAGTCCGTTAACAAAACTTAATTAATCCGTTAATCGAAATGTTAAATTTGTTAATTAACGATGAACGGATGAACGGTCTTATGTCCAGCTGTGGCATGGCTGGGCACCGTTAATTAAATAATTATCTTCGTTAATCGCTAATCCGTTAATAATAAGGTTTAATTCGTTAAACGTTAAAGCGTTACATTTCGCAAGATTTAACGGAAGTTAAAGTTAATCGTTAAAACGTGATAGAAACTGCATTTTATATATCATTAATGCTAGTAATTTATCTACTTATAAAAAAAAAATTGGTATGGACTGTGGAGGTTTAGGCAGAAGGCCAAACCGCGTTGCGGTCCGCTCGGTGTCCTTTTGGCAAATATTTGGTTGTTTTAACTGCAGTTTATGAGTCCGTTAACAATTTATAAAGCTAACTTAAAAGTTAATCCGTTACTAGAATTGTTAACTTCGTTAATTAAGATTAACTGATTAACGGTCTTGTGCCCAGCTATGACTAGTTCGTGCGTGTCTTCGACCTTGGTCATTTCGGCGCAAGTGGCCCTGGACGTAGATACCTAACTCCGCGTGATGCCGACGAGCACGCGGGTCAATTTATGATTGTCAGACGAAATGTGGGATGAAATGAGAGACGAGATTAGTTAGAGAATGACGTAACATCGCTGGTGAGAGCCCGTTTATGTGTTTAGTTCCAACTACGCTTTAATTTCATCATTATGGCCTTAAATACTCAGCACAAAGCAGCCCTTATTTGCTCTAGAGCAATTTAAGTTGCATACAAATTTCATTATTGCACTTTTAAAATTTGGTTAGTTGATCAAGATGTTTAGACTCAAGAGTCAATGTAGAGTCAATGTAGAGTCAATGCGGAGTCAATGTGGAGTCAATGTGGAGTGGAGTCAATCTGGAGTCAATGAGGAGTCAATGTGGAGTCAATGTGGAGTGGAGTCAATGTGGAGTCAATGTGGAGTCAATGTGGAGTAGAGATGCAACGGATATCCGGTTACTATCCGGTATCCGGCCTATCCGGCCATGATTTTACTATCCGGCCGGATACCGGATAGTAGGAAAAACTTGGGTCAGAAATAGGATAAAACAAAGAAAAGTCGTCAGAGGTAAACAAAATCAACGTCAGTTATTCATTTTTCGCTTATTTTCCTAAATAACTTCTAAACTATTTATTTCAAAATCCTAAAAAATATATATTTGAAATCCTCACAATAAGCTCTTTCATTTGATATGTCACAAGATATAGTTTGCATAACTTTTTTTAAAATTTTCTTCTTTACCCCCCAAAGGAAGCCCCCATGTTTAAAATTCATTTATTTGCATTACGCGTCCGTGTTGCGGTCACCGACTTACATATGTGTACCAAATTTCAACTCAATCGGTCCAGTAGTTCCGGAGCAAATTGGCTGTGACAGACGGACAGACAGACAGACAGACAGACAGACAGACAGACAGACAGACAGACAGACAGACAGACAGAGACAGACAGACAGACAGACAGACAGACAGACAGACAGACAGACAGACAGACAGACAGACAGACAGACAGACAGACAGACAGAAAGACAGACAGACAGACAGACAGACACACGAGTGATCCTATAAGGGTTTCGTTTTTTCCTTTTGAGGTACGGAACCCTAAAAACGAAGTGTACTTCAATGTACTGACGTAGCTCTCTCTGTTACGAGTTTATAAAATAGGATATTTTGACGACGCGGTTAGCTTAGTTGATAGTGACCCTGCCTCCGAAGCTGGCGTTCCGGGTTCGATCCCCGGTGAGGGAAAATAATTTACGTGTTGAGCAACAATGTTTTTTTTTTATTTTTAGATGTTTTTTTTAGGTGTTTAAGTCTTTATTTATATTTATAAGTATGTATATCCGGTATCTATGACCTTTTATATGAAAACCATTGTTATCGGTCAAATTAGTCACATCACAATGCACAAACGAAAAAGTACGCTACAATTGTGTAAGATGGCGCTAAAACAGATTTTTCGTATATTACTTTTTATTGTTAAGTGAATGATTTTAGGACATTGAACGTATAATTTTGATTATTCATACATAAAAACCTTAAAAGTAAATGAATCATTAAATTTAAGACATGAAATCGATAGATTTGGAAAATATTAAATGACCATGTGCATACTAGCGACATCTGTTCAAGGTTTTTTTAAATAAGTAGTCCACCGAGGGCATGGTTTCTCTAGGTCTTATTCCTCTATGCCGATATGCACACAAAATTTCATACAAATCACAGTATAAAAATGAAAATACTAGACCGTTGAAAGCGTTAGCTGCACCGACCGTCGCACGTGACCGCGGTCGACGAGAATAGTAGAGTCGAAACACGCCCACACGCACGTGAGTTTGTGTGGGTAGTCAGATTACCGAAATAAAAAAATATATTTTTTTATTTAATTATTATTCCTATTTATTTTAACATTAAAATTACAAACATCTTACATCTAAGGCTTACTTATACAGGGGCGTCCCACGGCTGTGCCACATGGAGGGAAAGTATCTTAAATGTTGTAAATAGAAAATTAAATTTCATGGTCTTCCTTTTATTTAAAAGGCTATGTTATTTGGAAAAAATAAACCTCACGATTGAGCCTTTTATAAAATTGAGTAAAATTGTTTTTTTTTTTTACCATTTGCCGGGTTCGATTCCCGGTTCAGACATGCGATTATTCAAAATTCTTTGAATACAGATTAAATTGTTTTTAAAATCAAAATAAAGTGTTCTTTCAGTAAAGTTCTATCTACAATATTTAAGATACTTTCCCTCCATGTGGCATAGCCGTGGGCGCCCTGTATATGTCGGGGATAATTCCAGAGCATTCGACCTGTTGCACCGAGCTTCATTTATCTCATCAGTCATCAATGGAATACTGAATACAGAGGGAGCGGTGATCGCCGACAGAAGAGACGTCTCGTCCGGGCAGTCGTCGGGCGGCCGCGCTCTCGGCTGACCACCGTTCCTTTTGCCGGATGAAACTGCGGTGAAGCGGTTGAATTGCTCTTAAATTAACGTGTAGCAGGAATCCATTTGTTCGGTCATTTCACGCGTAAGCATAAACCGAATGGTGATGTGCAGGTACAGAGTACTCCGCTCACGGCTTCCACAGCTTGAGCAGCCCGTCCTCGCTGTAGGTGGCCAGCAGGTTCTGGTGCGGGTGGTGCGTCATGCCGATCACAGCTTTCTCGTGGATCTGCGCACCACACAAAAACATAACATACCTACTTATATAAATATTAACAAAACATAGTAGATACACTAGATTTTTGAAATTTCCTACATGTCTTAAAAAGTATTTTGAACACGAAACAAAACAGAGTCCAATATCTTTTAAATACTAAAAAATGATGATTGTCTGTTAGTAAACACGAAACAAAACAGAGTCCAATATATTTTAAAAACTAAAAAATGATGACTGTCTGTTAGTAAATTACCGAGACACATCAGATATATTTGTTAATTCAGTAATAAATTAAATACATCGAAATCCGTGTCAAGTCAATGAACACAATATGAGAGATGTATACCTAATTTACTTACCACTGAATTCGGTAATATATTTGAAGGGTTTTTGAATTTGATTTTATTTGTATTCAAAATATTATGTGAGTTAATATATAGATAAATTATATCCACTAGTACCAGATGACGATAGCGACAGCATCCCACTCTGCCGCACGACGCGTTATGCGAAAGAGTGGGATGAGAAATCTCTCTCACGAGTCGCTACAGAATCACTTAGCGTTCCTGAATAGAGGCGCTGGACTTTTATAAAATATTGGACTTTTATTAAATAAGTAATCGTGGAAATGTATAATTGGCTTGGTAACTAAAAATCTGTACTGTTTATATACATTGTAATGTGCTGTTGATGTCCTTATACAATAAATAAATAAAAATTGCTATCAGAATGCAAGGATTGTTGACCGTTAAGAAGTTCTTTTGCGAACCCAACTATCAGTTCCGATTTACCAGATGTGCTTTAACGAAAATAAGTTGCTTAGCAACAGAGACAAAGAAGTGTCATCATATCTATTAACTACGACTTTCATTGAAGAGTTCCGTGTAGCAATCCCTGGGCTCCATCACCCCCGCTTGACCAAATGATGCTGTTTTTGTTGTACATCAGTTATCTTACAAAATGGCAAAAAGAAAGAAAGAAATAAAAAATCTTATGCGGGCCTTCAGAATGAGCAGAAGAACACATCCTAATGGTTTTTGAATTCCATGTCTGTTTGTCTGATTTCATGAGCGCGGTAAACTTTAAAAGTACTGGGTGGATTATATTACGGGAAACTTCAGGGAGGACATCTATAGAAACATTTAGAAATAAAACTGGAAGGGGGTAAAAGAGGAGGTTGAAGTTAGTACCTATTGAAGAAACGAATGCATTCAGTTTATGAACTTGAAAGGTATCAATCACAATCACCACCAATCACAATCAGTAGTGTTCAAAAGCAAATTGAAGTGGATGACAGAGATGTGTGCGCATGTGCGTGTGTGTGCGCGTGCACTCACGTTGATGGTGCGCTCCAGCTTGCCGGTGTTGGCGCAGAAGGCGTACAGCACCAGGTCCTCGCCGGCGCAGTACACGAGGCGGCCGCGCGCCGACAGCGCCGCGGCCGTCAGCGCGCCGCCCTCGCGCTCGCGCCGCCCCGACGAGAACGAGCGCACGATCTGCCCCGTCATGTTCATGATCACCACGGTGTTGGTGCGGTTGCACACCACGAAGTGCTCGGGGTTCTTGGGCGTGAGCAGCAGCGTGTTGACGGGCGGCTCCAGGCCGGGCGCCGGGCCGCCCGCCGCGCCGCCCTCGCCCGCGCCCGCGCCCAGCGGCTTCAGCGTGGCCGAGCACTCGCCCGTGCGCAGCGCCCACAGCTTCACGGAGCCGTCGCTGCTGCCGCTGAGCACGCCGTGCCCGTCCGGCGTGAACACGGCCTCGTTCACGAAGGAGCCGTGGCCGCGGAACTCCTTGAGCAGCTTGCCGGACTTGAGCCCGTGCAGGCGCACGGTGCGGTCGAAGCTGGCCGACAGCAGCTGCGTGGCGTCGCGGCTGAAGGCCAGCGAGGTGACGCCGCGCGCGTGCGCGCGCTCCAGGCGGCGCAGCACGGCGCCGGACGACACGCGCCACACCTTGACGCGCCCGTCGTTGGCGCCGGCCGCCAGCGTGTCCGAGTCGCGCGCGAAGGCCAGGCTCAGCACCGCCTCCTCCATGCTCATGTACTCCTCCTGCGCCTGGTAGCGCAGGTCCTTGCGGATCTTGCCGGTGGTGAAGTTCCACACCTCCACCAGCCCGTCCACCGAGCCCGTCACCAGGTACTGCCCGTCGGGCGAGAACCTGCAAACGTAAGCCGTCGTCAGCCCGCTCCCGCCCCGCACCGCACGCCGCCCCTCGCTCGGCCGCGTTCCTCACCTGGCGCACTCGACGTGCGATTTCTGCCCGAACTTGATCGTCTTGAACAGCTGCGTGGGGCACTGGTCGTCTTCCTCGTCGCGGATGGCCGCCTTACCGCGGAACAAATCGATGGTCGTGCCTGCGAACACAGTCACAACCGCACTATAAATAGGTATGTTACATGCATCGGAACTAGTCAGTACGGTGGCAGCGCTCGTTACCTGGCGGCAGCAGGCCCTGGTGCTGCTGCCACTTGAGCGCCTGCCCGAGCAGCGCCAGCAGCCGGCTGGACGGCACCACGGACACCTCCCCGGCCAGGCTGGCGGCCACGGCGGCGCGCCGGCGCTCCTTGCCGCCGCCCGCGCCGTACGCCTCGCGCGGGTCGAAGTACGACCGCGACAGCAGGTTCTCTGCGGAGGGGAGGGGGCGTCAGTGCGCGTGCGCGTGCGCGTGCGCGGGCGCGCGGCGCGCGGGGCGCGGCGCGGCACTCACCCAGGTGGATGTAGCGGTCGGTGTGGTGCTGCTTCATGAGGCGGCAGGGGTGCGAGGCGCGCAGCAGCGAGCGCGCGGCGCCCAGCTCGCGCAGCTCGATGAGCTCCAGCACCACCTGCTCGTACAGCTCCACCAGCTTGCGCTCCGGCAGCTTGAGCGCGGCCACGGCGCTCAGCACCGCGTCCCAGTGCCCGTTGTTGATGTCCGCGCAGAACCCGTCCACGCTCTCCACCGTGTTCAGCGACACGCCCGTCTCCTCCTGCGCGCACACACACCGCAGTCGGACGAGCCCGACGGACGCACGCGACCAGGCCGCGCCGGCCGAGCATGCGTCCACCGACATGTATTAGGAGGGACGCCGCGCGGGCGAGATCACTCACAGAATGTGTACCTACAGCCAAAGCAAAATGGCGGAAATGACGGAAAATACCCAAACCGATCTGAGTGGGCAAAGCAAACGCCGCACAAGTCGACGCCAAATGGCCATTTATTCCTATACTAGCTTTTACCCGCGACTACGTCCGAAAATTCGGTTCGGAACTGTGCATTTTTCCGTTATAAGAAGTAGCATAATAGGGACGATGCATATATTTTTTTCATCTTGTATTGGAAAGTGCTGAGTAATAGAAACCGATTTGTCTACGCAAAACATTATTATGTTGTTTATTTTATGAGTTCTGACGCTTTGAAAAGTCATTGTTCATGCCACTCGCAAAAACACTCCATACAAAATGGACAACAGCTATGACGTCACAGCTGTCGTTGGACTGTACAAAATGTATGGCGTTTAAACGAAAACTGCAATTATTTCTGAAAATACTGTTTTTAGACGAACATCTTAGAAATAAAATATGACATAAATTTGATGAGGATTTCCAAAAAACTAAAATCAGAACTAAAAAACAATATATATTTTTCACTAATTTTGACCCTTAATCAAATAAAAAACAATAGTAAAAAAAATATATACGCGTCGAATTGAGAACCTCCTCCTTTTTTGAAGTCGGTTAAAAATGATCTGCTTTTTCCTGCAATATGGTTTTGTTTACATTTACTTTAATAATATATCATTTAAACCTCATTTTGATTTTCATGCAACTTCCCCATTATTTCGTTATCGGGCCTATATAAACTTATGCAAAAAAAAGCTTTCAATATGTTGTTCCATTGCGGCGGGACCGAAGGATGAACCAACAAGCTCATATAAGCAAGTGAAGCTTTATGCTGACAGACAGGACAACAATGTTATAAGGGTTCCATTTGCTTTTCCATAAACTATTTCGCTAAAAACAGGGAACTGTGTATGAATAGTAATAGTAGTATATTCACCAAGAGGCAAAAGGAACAGATCACTGAACAAGGGTGTATTTAGAGCCTGACATGGACAAAGCAAACTATCAAAACAAAACAACAAATTCAAATCAAATCATGTATTCAGCAAATTGGCCACCTGTGGGTTCTTTCACTTGTCACATGAATAATTTAAAATGGGTTGAGTCCAGCAACGCTTCCAACAGGACCATCATTACTGAGAAGAAACGCCGCACGAGACTGAGCAGAAAGTCATCTTGCCAAGTCAAAACAAAACATTGATCATACATATATGAAAACCCAAAAAAATTAAATAGAAACATTACAAAGTAATAGAGCAAAAATTAATCGAGAAATGGCATTTAAAAGCCCAGAAAAAGTGTATCAGATCTGTTTGTGGAATTAAACCTACGGACTCATGTAGACCATACTTTATTAAATTAAAAATATTCGGTGGAAGCTTACATGGTAATATACATCATATATTTTTTTTTTACTTTTATCATTCTCTTATTTTGGAAGTTATAGGGGGGGTGACACAAATTTTACCACTTTGGAAGTGTCTCTCGCGCAAACTATTCAGTTTAGAAAAAAATGATATTAGAAACCTCAATATCATTTTTGAAGACCTATCCATAGATACCCCACACGTATGGGTTTGATGAAAAAAAAAATAAGTTTCAGTTATAACTATGGGGAGCCCCCAAAATTTATTGTATTTTTTCTTCTATTTTTGTATGAAAATCTTAATGCGGTTCACAGAATACATCTACTTACCAAGTTTCATTAGCATAGTTCTTATAGTTTCGGAAAAAAGAGACTGTTACATATGGACGGACAGACAGACAGACAGACAGCCAGACAGACATGACGAATCCATAAGGGTTCCGTTTTTTGCCATTTGGCTACGGAACCCTAAAAACTATGTACATGTAATGCATGCTGCATGTTGTATGCCTCATGGCTAAGCATAGTGACACATAACACTTACTGTACCACCTTTGTCTCACATGCCTATGTTTTACAAATAAATATATTGATTGATTGAAAAAATTATAATTATTAAGACTAAAAAAAAAATATTATTGAATAATCAACAAATATGAAAAACTATATAAAATATAGTATAGAAAACACTATGAAGTCTCTTTAGTCAGGTTCCGATATCCCACAAAACGAATAAATTTAAAACCGGACAAGTTGAATACTGTTTGAATGGGCCGGCTCGACCGGGGTAGTACCACACTCTCACAGAATATCGGCGTAAAGTAATAGCTTGCTTTTGCGTTTCGTACGGTGAGTGACGAGATCCGGAGGCCTATTCCCTCACCCCCATCCCATCCCCATTCCCCATCCTCCCTAGACTGGCAACGCATTGGCAGCAACTCTGGTGTTGCAGATGTCCATGGGCGGCGGTGACCACATTCCATCAGGTGGGCTGTCAGCACGTTTGTCAGTCAATTGACATTTAAAAAAAGTGCGAGTTAAACTCGCGTGAAGAGGGTTCCGTTCCATACATGATTATCTGAAATTTACTAGGTTACTTTAAATACCATAGACTTCTTATAGGTTTTTTTTGTAAAATCTATAAGTAAAGAACGACTTTTCTGTATTTTTTTCAAAATTTTAGCCCCCATAGTTTCGGAAATAAGGGGAATGGTCAATTTTCGCCTATTGTCCTAAATAATTTCTAAGCTATTTTACTTGAAATTCAAAAGAAAATATATTTAAAATCCTCGCAATAAGCCTAATAAATTTCATTTGATATGTCAAACGATATAGGTTGCATAACTTTTTTTTCTAATTTTTTAATTTACCCGGCAAAAGTGGCCCCCAGACGGACGGACGGACGGACAGACGGACAGACAGACAGACACACGAGTGATCCTATAAGGGTTTCGTTTTTTCCTTTTGAGGTACAGAACCCTAAAAACTAACAAATTTAATTGCTTCTTGGGAGCATGAATGGCCAGAAACGCAGACAGCACCCATTCACGAGTTTGACGCGTATCTCAGCCATCGTCTCCCTCAAACATGTTTTATGGAAGGAGGAGACCCGATCAATGACGCCGCCGTAAGCAAAGAAGATAGACAAACTTACAAAGCAAATGTACTATAAAATAATCATTTTCGTTTTGTGTGTTGAGTGAAGTATAATATGAAAGAACGCGTTTTAAATATTAGGTCCTTACATATGAAACTAGCGTTTTGTCGTACTGACCACTTTGATCTGAAATATCTCCTCTTTGGTTAAGAATTCCAAATTCAAATTTATAAATTTATTTAGTAGTACAGTCATTCATTTGTTTTTTCCTCATTCTTTTTTTCTTTGGCGTCGCTTATTACCGCACAATGGAAAACATGAAATATCGGTATATTTACGAGTACGAGTTCTACCGTGGCACCAGTGCTGCAGAAACAGCTCAAAGGATTAATGCTGTGTACGGCGCTGGTGTCGCAAAAGAAAGCACGGTACGTTTTTGGTTGCAACGTTTTTGTTCTGGAAATTTCGACCTTCAGAACCAACGCCGTGGGCGGCCGGAGACCAAATTGGAAAATAAAGAATTAAAGGCTATTGTGGAAGCGGATCCATCACAAAGCACTTCAGAGATAGCTGCAGGGTTCGGGGTAAGTGATAAAACTGTATTAATCCACTTGAAGCAAATCTGGAAAGTAAAAAACTTGAACGATGGGTACCTCATGAATTGAGTGAATCGAGCTTGCAAACACGCGTCGACTGCTGTGTTACTTTGCTCAACCGACACAATAATGAAGGGATTTTAAATCGAATCATTACTTGTGATGAAATGGTGGATACTATACGATAATCGGAAGTGCTCGTCGCAATGGCTGAACCCTGGAGACCCCGCCAAATCCTGCCCTAAACGAAAATTTACTCAAAAAAAGTTACTTGTGAGTGTTTGGTGGATTAGCGCCGGTGTCGTTCACTACAGCTTTCTAAAATCTGGCCAAACGATTACGGCAGATATCTATTGTCAGCAACTGCAAACCATGAAGGAAGAACTAGCTGCTAAACAACCGAGATTGGTCAATCGCTCTAGGCCACTGTTGCTTCACGACAACGCAAGACCACACATTGCACAAAAATCAACCACTAAGTTAGATGGTCTACAATTGGAATGTCTGCGACATCCACCGTACTCCCCGGAACTTGCTCCAACAGATTACCATTTTTTCCGGAATTTGGACAACTTCTTACAAGGAAAAAAATTCAACTCTGATGCGGTAGTCCCAACCTCCTTCAAAGAGTTTATTGATTCTCACCCCCATGGTTTTTTTAGTAAAGGGATCAATGAACTACCTATGAAATGGCAAAAGTGCATAGATAACAACGGTGCATACTTCGATTAATTAAATATATTTTTAAAAAAAAGACCGTATATTCCTCCCGTACAAAACGCCAATTTCATATGTAAGGACCTAATAGTATGAAAAGATTTAAAGTAAGATTGGATGGATTTCAAGAAATAATGTTCAGAAATGTGTGAAAACCCCAGAAAAAAATTACTTTTCATTCCCCCATCTCGGAAAGAGTATTTTTGCTCTTTGATATCTGAGTGCAAAAGCCGTTTTTATCCGCTAGAAGATAAAGTAAATTGAATTTAGAACATCGTGTGCATTAAGTTTGAGAATTCAAAACATCATTAAACCTATTTACTTCTACCTCCATGGTGCCGAATTTACCATACAACCTTTTTTAATTTGTTAAAAACTCAGACTTCGAACCTTCTTGGTGTACTTTTTTCTTAATTTGAGCGCGCGCCATTTTCTTTTCACGTCATATTGTTAAAACCTTAGGTTAAAAACAAGAAACTTGAAAACAAGTGAAAAATTTAAAATGACTGATTCTAGCAACGAGGAAGTTTATTTGATGCCAACGGAATTGACTGAAACTGTTAATAATGCGCAAATGTTTTTTTCATTCGCCTTGCCTTCGCCTTTTTGCATTTAGTCATTTCCTCGCTGAGGTGGAATTAAAAGTTACGTGTTGCACTCGAGTGCAAAGATTTTTCACCTTGTGCTGTGCTCGTGATTCAAAAATTAGAATCCTGAGCATCAGCGAGGGAATCAAAAGAGCACAAGGTTAAAAAGCAACTTTGCACTCTTATTTAACAAATAACTATTATGTACCGGGATAATGTGTTCTAGGGAATCGCGATAAACGAATACTACACGGACGGCGTAAACATAAGTGGTATGCCCAGTGTGATATAAGTAGGAATTGATATGTTTACGAGCCTTCAGTGCATGTCATGAGTATGTCGTAAACGTATCGAGCGGTTACGCCAGCTCACCTGCAGCGTGTGCAGGGTGCGCGTCAAGTTGGACTCCTTGAGGTACTGCTGGATTAGCCGGATCACGCTGCAACACGACACGCCGCAATCAAACACCGCTCAACACATAAAAACTAGAGATGCAACGGATATCCGGTTACTATCAGGTATCCGGCCTATCCGGGCATGATTTTACTATCCGGCCGGATACCGGATAGTGAGTCAGTATCCGGCCGGATACCGGATAGTAAAAACTTGGGTCAGAAATACGATAAAACAAAGAAAAATCGTCAGAAGTAAACAAAATCAACGTCAGTTATTAAATTAAAACAGTTTTCTTTTTATTTAAGTATAAAACTAATATGTGACATCACATCGTGAACGTTCGAATATTCCCAACTGACGTAATAAAGCGCGTATTGAACCTCAAAGGGACTCGCCGCGCTCTTATAATTCGTAACAAGTTGAAACTTGCTCGCCGCGCGAACGCCGCGCAAGCTAACACAGCTTTAGAGATAGCTCATGTGCGGCCGGATATCCGGTTGCCAGATATCCGGCTATCCGGCCAATGGCCATGCCGGATATCCGGTATCCGGTATCCAGCCAAACCTCTATCCGTTGCATCTCTAATAAAAACAATTAAATCAGTTGAACTAATAAAGTAAAGTAAAGTAAAAAGATATCTATTGCCACATTAAACAAGCACATAATAATTTTGAACACAAAACAAATTAAAGTAAAATAAAATAGAAACAACATAAAAGGGCTCTTAAAACTAGGTGGCAAAAGGCTCAGGACTCAGCGTGTGCTGAGAGCATTACGCCCACAGCGCTGTTTTGCAGCCTGCACCTTGGCTCTCTGAAAGTGATTCACATTTCACATGCCAGGTAGGGCTTTCATTAGTAATGTACCTAAACTTAAAGTTATCATTAAAATCTAAACTAAAACTAAATTAAATTAAATTAGTGACAGAAGTAAGAAATTCCGTGAGATATATCTACCAGGTGAGGTGAGGTTTTGATTTTGATATACTAATACTAAACTGAACTGAACTGAACTGATTAAAAATACTAACTGATAACTGATTAAAACTGATTAAAACTGATTAACTGATTAACTGGTTAACTGATTAACTAAATAACTTTCTGATTCTTTAATACATGTTTGTCGATACTCACTCTGCAGATTCTATTTCGATAGACATTTTGTCTGAACTATGTCTGAACTATCTATCGAAAAGGCACGTATATATTGCTAAAATGACAAGATTATTATTATGTGATCGTTAGTGCCTTCATTAAAATTCTTAATTCGGCACTAATTTCAGTACCTATTTATTTACTTCATAGATAAGAGTGTATAATCGGAAAATTTACTTGATGAGGTTATATATACGATGCATAACATCGACTGTCAATGTCAATGTAGGTATCCGTAAGTTCCTAGACGCGTTAAAAGCGCCTGTCTTCCGTTCCGAATTGACCGCAAGCACGCACGCGTAACCCCATGTTCTAAGACGCGCTTAAAGCGTACACATGAGCGCGCTATAGGCTTTCTCACGGTCAATTCGGAACAGCATATATAGCGTGCTCCGTGCTGTTAGTGCTCTAAGTGCGTTCGGAACATAACGTAGAATCTTAGAATAATAACACAGAAGGAATGTGTCAAACCGCCGACCCGTCAAACGTGATGCACAAAATGGATTCATGTAGGAGTGAGGAACTCGTAATTACACATGACGACGCACACAACCGTACGCAAATAATGTTGCTAGCGAATCACATTTATCCCAAAAGTAGGGAAACGAACCAGTGGTAGTTGTTAAATTATTTAATGTAATGTGATGTATGTAATTCGATAATAAGTAATATGATATGGATCTTAGTTGTCCGAAATAAAGAATTATTATTATTAAATCTACCATTTTTGGAGTTTACCTCCTTAGGAATCGATTTCATATATAATCCCGGGGTATGAAAAATATGGGGAGTAAAATCAAACTACGATGTCAGAAAAACATGTCACACGGCGGAGTCAAACGAAGTTACACGATGTTAGCCGAAGATTGTCATGTCACACGAAGTCACACGATGTTAGCCGAAGATGCGTCGGTGGCTTCGCATTGGATACAGATATAGTGAACAATAATGTTTCCATCGGTAAAACTCGGATCTCAATCGGAAGACGACGGTACCCGAAGTGTCAATTAATTATTGTATTAAATGAGTGACATGTTTATATTCATTAATAAGTATGAAGCTTTTTGGATCCAAGATGGCGGATGACACTGTCATGTCAAAAATCATCATTGGTATCGTTTTGAAGGTACCTATTTAGGCATGACAAAACCAAATCCGATGTCACTTTTGGAGTTTACTCCTTAGGAATCGATTTTCATATATAATCCCGGGGTACTATATTTTCTATCAATGTACTATTTTATTTATACCTTTGAATAGAAAATATATATTATATATACTATATTTGCCTTATAAAAAGTTGGCAACCCTACATACACCGGAGCGCCCACAATTGCGGTCTAATGAAATAAGATTCAGTACATTGCTTAATACGAAATCCAATAGGAGTGAAAGAGAAATTTCGCCAGAGTCCTGCGCGTGAAACAAAAGACTTTCTATGAAAAAATAGCTAAATTCGGAGCGCTGCTCACGCGACGTTGCCAGTTAATTTTACCGCCCGGCCGCCGCACGCAGCGAATGCGCGCGACGTTGCCACTCCTATATAAACAAACATTTAGTCAACTTTGATGCATGCGCGCGAATGCAAATTCGGGAATTTTCTAATTCATAATCATTTAATACGTGTTGAAATAGCCTGTACTTATCAGTAATTACTTGTGAGTTACTTGTGTGTTAAAACGGACAATCATAATGTGGCGTTCATTAAAAAGTGTCAAAAAACGTTACAAATTCGGCTTGAATTTTATTGAAGACAAAGTGACCGCCACGGCCTGAACTTGACCTTACGCAAAAATGTACGACAAAAACCAAAACATATACGCGTGTGTTTAAATCCGAACAATATGTGAAAACACCGTGGTTGTGTTTGTGATGTGAGTAACAAAGTAGGTATTTTGTTTTTCGTGTCTTTTATTTGAAACGGGCGCTGCCGGCGGAGGCGTTGACAACCTAGCTCATCTTTAAATCAAGATGAAAAAAAAACTCGGTACCATTTTGTTGAATGAACTGCAGTTAGCGTCTATCGGACGACAAGACATTCGTAAGGCACTAGATTCCGCGTACCAAAAGTCTATACGCGAGTTCAATGACCGTGTCGACGAAAACGGGCATATTTTACGAAGGTTAATAGATTGTGTAGTATTTTTGTGGTGCATTTCAAATTACTTTAAGGGGGCACGATGACGCTATGTATTTTTATTGTTTTATTTCAAATGAACACCCATACAATTTTGTCACGAGCCGCCTCTGGTCGAAGCCAAAACGAAACGGAGAAAAAAAATAAAAAAAGTCAGTTTGAAATGGGAAAATATTTTCATTATCAGACAACACTGCGCATTGAAATAAAACATTAGTATTTTACGCGTTTAAAATGTAAAATACTAAGAAATTTATAAAGTTTACCTGTGAAAAGTGATGTTATTAGACTTATTTTGTTTTTCAGATGTGTTGTGGCACAATTAAACCGCACAAATCGTCATAGTGATTTTTTTTTCGCGAGATGCGTTCTGTGCACTTTGACATTTGACACTACGGAGCACTACTGAGCGTCCCGGCGTTTGGAGCCAGAAATGGCTCCAATTGTAGTGCTTAATTTGTGCGCGCGGACTAGGTTTCTATGTGTTATTATTCTAAGGTGGCACTCACTTCATGCGCGCATAGCTCAGTCACAGAGTAAAGATATTAGACACAGAGGTCCGACGAAGCCGTCTAGACGGAGCAATCGTCGGTGTGTGCGGGGCGAGGGGGCGTCCCATACTGGCCTTCGTAGTAAGGGACCTGTATTTAAGGGCTGTCGGCTCGCGATCGCGCATGCCATATTAATATTGTTATTTATTACTAACTCAAAATATTTATTTACCATAGTCCTAACGACATTAAAACTTCACACAACGTTCTAGGAACTTCAAAGAAAATTCTAGAAATCTCATAGAACCGTCCAGCAACAGTACATGAAATTCTGGAAACGTCACAAAACCTTCCAGAAATTATAAAATATTCTTCAAATTTCATAGAAAACTCCAGAAACTTCATAGAACCTTCTAGAAAGTTCATGGACCCTTCATGAAACCTCATAGAACCTTCTAGAAAATCCATGGAATCTTCTAGAAAGCTCATAGAACCTTCTAGAAATTTCAAGGATACTTCTACAAACCTCATAGAATCTTTTTAAAACTTCATAGAACTATCTAGAAATTTCTTCAATGTTCATAGAAATTTCCAGAAAATTAATAGAACCTTCTAGATATCTCCATAGAACGTTTTAGAAGCTTCGTGGAATTTTCTTGAAACCTCATAGAACCTTCTAGAAACTTCAAACAAGTTTCAAGTAATTCCATCATAAATTCTTGAATCCTCATAGAACTTTCTAGAAACTTCATGGAACCCTATAAATATCATCGAACCTCATAGTACCTGCTAAAACTTCATGGAACCTTCTAGTAGAAAAGTAGTAGGTAGTCCGCGTTCAATACGTTTATCTTCTTTGAGATTTATGGCACAGCGACGGTAGGAAAATCGAAGAGTTATAAAAAATACTTTTTATCCTGAAACAGCAACACTATTCCCCAGGTTAAAGTGATGAACGATTTGACGCGGACGAAGTCGCGGGTAAAAGCTAGTGATTAATAATAATGATGATGGTGACGTTCGTTTGAAATAAATAAATTGGTAAATTACATAAATATGGTTTACTTTGTGCCGATAGTTTGTTAATAAACTGACTACCGGCTCATACACAAATTTATTAAAGCATTAATTAAATTATGATATATTAATATATAGATTTAATTCAACAATAATATAAGAATGCACTTTTAACTGGTTTAATTCTCTTAGGCATAACAGCTTCATAAATCTTTTTTCCACAAAGTCATTCTACGAACTCAAAAGCTGGCAACACAGTACGACGTGTTTACCTAATAGGGCAATATAGAATCAAACAAATATGAATCTTAATTTGTATAGAATTAGGTTCGTTTCACATTGAATAGTTAGTTAATAATATTTATTACGCAATATTGGTATGGAAAAAAAGGATGAATTATGCGTTTACGAATCTAACTTCTAATAGAACAAAATAAGGTTCATTGTAACTTGGGAGGATAATTTGGACGGAACTCGAGTTTAACCTGGCTAGCTGTGATAGCCGCGCGTACTGTGAACCGGGTTGGAATAAATAGTAGGGACGCTTGAAATCGGGATTCTTTTGACTTTTGCGCTCGGCAACTGTTGAAGTTCTCTCCATTACTGGGACCACCGTATTTCGAGGCACGATACGTTTATTTGTAAAATGTAAGGTTTAATTTCCAGTGATATTTTATTTATTATTTAATTGTTTGCTGTGGATAGTTTATTAAATTCCTTTGTGTTTAAAAGGGGGGGTTTTCTGTGAAATAATTACATATGTAAATTAATTAGAATTAGCTTTCAGTAGTTATCATTTGGGTAATTAAAAAGTGCATTATCTCGAAGTCCGGTGAGTGCGCCTGAAAGTGGGCGGGTTTTCTGAGTGGATACCTAAATGGAGATTACGAAGCTCAGGGAATTTCAGAGATAGGGGTTTGCTTGAGTCAGCGACCAATCAACTTATATCCTGGCCGGCGGAGGGCTGT
The DNA here is from genome assembly GCA_947859335.1 of Tortricodes alternella. Lineage (NCBI taxonomy): Eukaryota > Metazoa > Arthropoda > Insecta > Lepidoptera > Tortricidae > Tortricodes > Tortricodes alternella. The sequence goes on along the minus strand of OX401980.1, from coordinate 16,662,249 downwards.
TGATCTTAGACTCACTGTGCCTTTTTTTTTTTTTTTTTAACGGAGTGGAAATGCATTACGCATACCCCCGCGCCTGGGTAAGCGCAGGGGTTATGTGGGACTCTCTCCCAAGGGGGAGCATACCCACTAAAACCACTCCGGCGTTACCCTCTTTGCCGTTTTCGGGGGCGCCGTGGGATCCCGAAGATTCAACCAAAACGACGCCCCCCGGCCGCCCCGGTTTACACGGGGGCCACCCGCACCAAGGAGGGAAGGATCGGTAACGCTACGACCCTCCCCTCAGACGTGTAGAGCCGTGCAATGCGGGCAGGAGATCCCCATCTCCCACCCGCTGGCCCTATTGGGGGATGAGGCGAGCCGCAAACTGGGCTCGCCTCCTTCCCCTCCGTCTGCGCCGGAGCGGGTGCGCGTCGACGCTGTCTTCGCGCCCCCGCTCCGCGGCCTCCTTCTGCGAGACGACGGTCTCGCAAAAGGAGGCAATTGCCTCCCAGGAGACTCACTGTGCCTAGGACACGTGTTCATTCGGAGCGGTGAGGGTCTAGCAAGTGATCTGATCCAGAGTCTGGTGTTCTGCGTGGACTAGAGACAGTTCCTCTTATCTATATATTTATATATACACGAAAATAGTAGGGGTCTGTAATTCGTTTCCTTCCCACTGAATTATAGACTGAAACTTTATGCGTCCAGGGCTACTGTTAGGTATTCACGAGACAGACGCATCTCAACTAGTTTAGTTCATTAGAAGGATTCCTTATTGCACCGTAAGGACCTTTCAGTACACATCACGAATTTAGATTTTAAATGTGAGATCTGATCTCCAGTTTTGAGTCATCACAGAAGTTTAGGTTCGCATACATGTTAGGGCCTATTTAACCCCTTTGTTTCAGCCTTAACTAGTTTTACCTTCCAGAGCTTGGAAAATACGTCATAAGTGTTGTGTTTAATATATCCTCAGTGCTTTATAACTTATTGAAAATTATCAAAGTTGTTTGTGATCAAAAATAAGTGCCTCTCTGTAACTACTATGTGTTAATATTGAAAGTACCTATTACAAAGATTGATTCCAGTGTCTAACTAATTAACAAATATTCTAAAACAATTAGATGATTGTTCTCAATGATACTGGGCGAAGCATATAGCAAGCCAGTGGCCTCTTGCCCAACGAAAAGAATGGCAATGTCACATCTTCAAAGTATCCATTGGAATAATCATTGAAACAATCAAGCTAGAAAACCACAGCTTTATTGTCATACAAACAAACCTATATTCAATAAGAAATTGAAATCAATCTGTAAATATAATACATTTTGTTCGTCAGCTATAAAGTCTGATCTAGCTTAAAGAGGCTCTGTTTTCATTACAAAACAAACTTCTAGAAAATTGAAGTAAATTCTAGTCTTAAAAATATGGACTGAGAATATATTTAAACCTAACAAAGCTCCTAAGAATCCAGATTTTGCATAATATATCTATGCTTATCTCTACGAACCTAAATATAATTATGATGTCTTAAATCGTGGACGTTGTGATTGCTTATAGTTAAATATCTAATACCTGCACTTCATGCGCGCCGAGTGGAGGCGAGTGCAGGCGAGTGGCTACGTGAAGTGGGCCCGCTCGGCTCGACTCGTGTGCGCTCGCCTCGCCTCGTCTCCGCTCGCTATAGTTGTCGGTTTTTCGTGCAAGATCAAAGTGACGAGTGAAATTGCGAGCGGCCCGACCTCACGCGCGCGTACGTTAGTGTGCCACAGGTTATAAAATACTTCACGTACGATTTTCCATTAATATAATAAAACAAAATTAAAATTAAATAACCCTCTTAGGAATAGGATGTAGGGTACGTTTTATCCCAGAAAATTCAAAAGTTCCCGAGGGAATAACTATAACCGAATTCCGCCCGGAAAAAGCCACAGGCAAATGGTAGTTTTAGATATAGGTAATATTAATTTAATGAAACTCTTTTCTTTTATTATTTAGGTTCTGCTAACATCTAACAAAAGAATAAACAAAAAAGCAAGTTCACGCAAGTACCTCCATTAGGTACGTAAAGTAAAGAATCTTGATACGTATTTATATAAAAATATAAATTTCAAAGGGTAGATATGTTCTGACACTGTTCTATTTTTGTGTATAGTAAGCTAAGCATCCACCATCTCCTTTTCCTGCAAGGTTTCCGAATCTTTTTGTACAATATGTACGTAAAAAAGCATAATGCGCAAACGCGGACAAAGCTGTCGCGGCACGTCCATCGTCTTCTACGATTCAGCGGCAACTGAGCTATGCGCGCATGAAGTGCAGTGCCACTCGCCACCACTCGCCTCGGCACCACTCGCCGAGCGCCTCGCCCGAGCGCCTCGTACGAGCGTGAAGTGCAGCTATAAAGGACAAACTGCTGAGTTTCTTGCGGCGCTTCTTCTCAGCAGATAGAGGTTTGGGAAGCGCTGGTAGATGCAAAATTGAGCAAGTAATGAGTCGGTGACCTACTTGTAAACGAATAAATATAAATTTATTTTGAAACTATACAAAAGATATGAAAAGTAAGAACAAATATCTAGACATATAATATAGTCTAGTAGTTAATTACCTTTAGTTCTGAACACCAGAACTTGTACTTAAAGAATTGAAAAATTGACTCTGTAACAAGTGTTGTCGCGGCAATTCCGCGAAATATAAATATTGTACATGGCAACACTACTTCTTTATGGTAAGATAGTTTTTTTTTTCTTGTCATAGTCTATGTCGAACTAACGTGCGTTTGAAATTGTTTTCTCTAGTTTAAATTGAGTTTCCTTTGTTTTACTAATACCACGTGTTATAAAGTGGCCGCTGAATATGCTGTAATGCCTGTAAACTGAAGTTGAGTATCACGGATTTGAGTATCATGGAGTTGTTGTTGAATATCGTAATTTATTACCTATTGTACGTGATTGTAATATGATCTCATGCTTGGAAATTGTGCAAGCATTGTGGCTCCCTCCGAGGAGGCCAGTAGATCAGGCTGGGCGTCCCACTGGAGGCGCCGGCTATAAGAGGAGGGCTGGGCGTCCCACTGGGGGCGCCGGCTATAAGAGAAGTGTTGAAAACGTGCTATAGGCACGAACCCCGGGGGTTGGGCTGGCTTGAGCCGGTATCGACATATACTGGTGAGAGCGCGGTGGGGGACGTGGTTCCTCATCGTAGTGCGAGAGCACTAGGCCACAGTAATAGGCTGGTGGGGGTGGTAGACCCTAAACGCTAACACCAGGCCATGAAATATAAATCCTCATGTAATAAGAATCACATGTGTAATAACTGTTTAATGTTATTGTAATAATGGTATAAAGATTTAATTCATGACAAGTCTGTGATGCTCAATGGCTCCTGGCAGAGGAGTCATATTCTATATGTATGTTAACAGGTATTCATAATTGTAAGGCGAAGCAGAGGCCCTTGGTTCGGGCTTAGGAAAAGCACCTGAGGGCGCTGATACATACAACGCACAGATGTCGCGAGGAGTCTCTATATCAAGGTATGAGTCACAATGTACATACTTGCCCTCTGTAATAAATTGTATTCAGCTCAACACATTACATGTATGGAAATTCGAGAAGCACGGATGTCGTTGTGTAATATCAGACGTAACATTAACTGTAAGGCAAACATTCCCCGCACATGCTAATTAGACATGCCGTAACCCTTCCCGACATGGTGTAGATAAGCTGGGATGATTATTAATTGAAGAATCCTATCAGAAAAGTAATGTGTTGAGAAAAGAATTCTGGTTAAAACATTAAAATGGCAAATTTTGTGACTCATGGCGACATCTGTTGTTCAGTAGCGAAACTAATGTTCATTGTCGAACATTCTATGCAAAGAGATTTGTGTGAAAAGAAATGCTTGAAAAATACATGTATTTTTAGAAATAAGGTGACATGCAAATGTAGTTTAATGTTGAAATATTTAATTCTCTTTTAGAGAGAGAATTACTTGCTGGTTGGTTATTTTAATCGTTTTTGGTTTTATTTGTCGTAGTATTGACACTACTTGTGCAAAGGGTTATATTGCAAACCGGAAGTCATCGGTTTGTCATTGGTGTGAAAATCGGTTTCCTTTACGTATAAAAACATGTCTGCTGGCTTTGCATACAGAAAAAATCTATAAATTGGTAAATATCTACTTGTACTATTGAAAAACGATAAAAAGTTACGACGTTCTGTTAATTACATAGTAGATGTGTGGAAGAATCGAAAAGTCTAGTGTTTTTAAAAGGTTATTTGCAAAATAGTTTACTTTCATACACGCGGTAGCTTCAACAAACTTAGGTAAGAATCTTTTATGATTGTGAAATATTCAGTAAATCATTCGATATTTAATACAGTGTAACAGTGGATTACCATTAGGTACTTTTATTCTTTTGTTTATTGACAATGGAAACTAAAAGATAGAACTTAAACACGTACACCGAGTAAGTACCTACCTGTGTAATGTTTCGAGAACATCATCACCCAAAATTTCTGGCCAATTTATATTTTCATAGGTATATTGATAAATACGACGCAAATTCCCGTCATATTTTAATGTCATTCTTATAGTCGTAATGAAACATTGTGTCATTTATTACTTATAGCACTGAGGCACACGTGCTTTTGAAAGTCTACATAAGAACTCCGTCAGAAAGTAGCGGGCAACGCATTCATTTGTTTAACCAACGAGACCTTACCGATTACCTACAAATAAGGTATGTTTTAATTACGATTACTGCTATATTAGCAAAATTTGTTCACCGAACATATGCATAGTTCATTGACCTTTTGAGCGCCACGGCTAACGGCGAAAAGGCGTGCCACGAGTGCTCGTCTAAGACGTGCCTCGGACGCCGAGTGACGGCTGTAGCCGACGCAAATGTATGGAAAGCGGCATGTCGTGGCGTCAGGGGGCACGGAAAACTGCTGACGGCCATGGCCGACTGTGGCGGTCGAAGGGTTAGTGACAGTCTATACAAGATGAACCGAGCCCAACCAGATTTAGTATTATAGAACATTATTGTAGCCATTCTGAGATTTAGTTAACAATATACTGAAATGCAATCAAGACAGTTCAGTGTGTCTTAGTGGATGAAATGAAATAAGGCTAGTTGCACAATGAAGAATATTCATTTTCAGGTTATGTGTAATAAAATAAAATAAAATAAATAAATTATTGATGGCACAGTTAGATTAATACTTCATGTCATTTATAGTATGCAGTACCATGAGCTCCTGAGTCGCTATAAATTAACAAAGAAAATAGATAGTTATTTATTTTTATAAAAATTGATGTTTGATGTGATTATTCCGTATGAACCTCCAAAACGGCTGGAACGATTTTGATGAAATTTTCAGACAATTATCATATTCGCCCAGCGTGTAATATTATAAAGTTTTGTAACATCTCAGTGTAGGTAATTAGTGCAACCTGTGCGAAGCTGTAACAGGTCGCTAATTAAATATGAAATATGATGATTTCTTTATATTTTCTTGTCATGATTGATGAAAACCAATTGAATGAATTATATACCATAATCTTGCTTCTTTATGCTTTTCTATTGAATTTATTTTGCGCATAATGTGTTTCATCATTATTTTGTTTATGAATTTGGTACTTACGCACAACTATAGTATCATTTAACTATAACTATTGCATTATGGTGTCTTGATAGAGACAGGGTTACGAAGGCTGTGTACTGAAAGCGTTGGATACAACTTTTACTAAAAATACAAGTAAATTAAAACTTTTATTTTACTTTACGATTTCAATAGTCTTTGAGTATAAAACCAACTAGCAAGATAAATTATCATCTCGATTATTGAATATTTGCATGTTATTATAGGATAGAATTTTATTCCAGATATTTTCTTTTATCAAACAATGGATAGTATACTTCTGAATCGTTTGTCCATATTTATCAATGAAGTTAGATCTCTCTCAGATCAGGCTCTCAATCTACATAATAACCTAAACAGTGACAGATTAGAAACAGCAAAAATCGTAACAGCAAAATTAAAATCTGTTCTGTCACGTTTTACATCGGAACTTTATCATTACTTCAACGTTTGTAAGGATCCAGATCCAGATGAAATATCAAACTTCACCACCTATCAGCTTCAAGGAGAAGAAGTGTTGGCGGAATTAGAAGCGAAACTGAAATTTTTTGCGGAACTTCCTACAACGTCTACCAAAGAAAATGAACAATCAGCATATAGCAAGCTTCCAGATTTGAAATTACCAGAGTTTAGTGGTGATTTACTTGAATGGCACCAATTCTGGGACCAGTTTACATCAAATATAAGCCGAAGAAAATTGAATGATGTTGATAAGTTACTGTATCTTAAAAGTTCACTCAAGGGTGAAGCAGCAAGACTCATTGATGGATTTGACACAACAAATAGAAGTTATGCTATTGCTGTCAATACTCTGAAGGCCAGATACGGGAAAGAAAGTGACATCATTTACGCACACCACAGAGCTCTGAGTAAAATTAAACGTGCTGAGAAAATGGAGGAATGTAGACAAACATTAGATGCATTAGAACGGCACCTACGAGTACTTCAATCGGTAGGAGAAGACACTAGTTCGAATCACATAAGATTTTTAATTTTGGAAAAGTTCCCAACTGAACTCATTTATGATGTTAAAATGAGACTAGGCTCTGAAGGAACAGAATCGGTTGAAGAAATAAGAAAACAATTATCAATTATTATTGCTGCTAAGGAAGAAGCACAAAGAATAACACAAGATATTACTACAAACGAAACTTCTAAATACACAGTAGAGACTTTACATGTAAAGGATGCTTCTGAAAGCGTTAAAGAAAAATATTTGAAGTTCAATAACCAGTCGAATGGCGCGAAAACCCATACGAATCGACCAAAGAGTAATGTAAAATTTACATCCAATAAATGGAATGGAAAACAAAACCATAGGCCGTTGAAAAGAAAATTTGAATTTAAAAAGGAATGGAATGCTAAAGGTGAAAAACGGAGAAGGTGGTCATGCATTTTTTGTAAAGATTCTCATTTAAATTTTGAATGTGACAAATTTAAAACCAATGATGAAAGAAAATCGAAATTGACAAACAGGTGTTACAATTGCTTTGGATTAGGACACTCAGTAAAAAATTGTAAACGCAAAAAATATTGTAAGAAATGTAACCTGAAACTACTCCATAACCAAGCGTTATGTCCCAATTATGAGAAGAAGGAAGTTACAAATGCTATGCATGTAAACTTCGGGTCTACTGTACTTCAAACGGCGATAGCAACTGTTCAAGGACATAATAATTCTCTTAAGAAATGCCGAATTCTTCTGGATTGTGGAAGCCAAAGAAGTTATGTGACGCAAAGCGTTGCTAAAGCGTTGGATCTACAAGCAGAAGAACAAAATCGCCTGAGCATTTTTACCTTTGGTGCTCAGAAGCCTAAAGAAATAGTCAGTCCACTTGTGAAACTGGAAATAAACACCCGAAACAACACATGTAAAACAATATTTGCTAATGTAGTACCTTCGATATCTCAAGGAGTATCATATCCAGAAAAGGAAGTAGTTGGATGGAACATCAAAGGAAAATATCTACTAGCTGATGATGGTTCTTTATCAGACCAAGTCGATATTTTGCTCGGAAATGACTATTATTATTCTGTGATGTCAACAAAGAAAATACAAATCAGCGAAGACTTATATCTTGTCGAAACAGAATTTGGTTGGATACTTTCTGGCAGATCATCTAATGTATCAGTTGAACAATTGTCAGTTTTAACATATTTTCAGTCATCGTGTGACTTTAGACTAAATCAACCAGATCCACCATTAGACGATGGAAAATTAGTATCATTATGGGATTTAGAATCAATTGGTATTACGGACTCACCAAAAGTAAGCCGAGATGAAGAGGCAGTAAAAAACTTTAATGAAACTACAGAATTTAAGAATAACAGGTATTATGTTAGTTGGCCATGGAATAATAACACTCCAGATTTACCAACCAACTTTGGTTTGGCATTTGGGCGTTTGGTCAGTTTAGTTAAAAGACTGGATTCTGACACTTTGTTGTCATATGATAAAACATTAAAGGAACATTTTGAAGAAGGAATCATAGAAGAAGTTCCGGCAGGGAATGATGAAAGTCATCCTATTCATTACATACCTCATCATGGAGTCTCAGCGCCAGGAAAATCACTACGAATTGTTTATGATGCTTCAGCAAAAACAAAGATAATAGAAGCCTTAATGAATGTCTTTATTGTGGACCTATGCTGCTCGAAGATTTAACTGGATTAATTATCAAATTCAGATGCCATACTATTGGTTTAACGGCTGATGTTGAAAAAGCCTTTTTACAAATAGGTCTCAATAAACCAGACAGAGATGTAACAAGATTTTTATGGGTTAAAGATATAAATGAACCGGTAAATGAAGACAATCTTGTTCATTTCAGATTCACACGTGTACCATTTGGAATAATTTCGAGTCCTTTCATGTTAAATGCTGCTGTGAAACATCACTTGTTGAAAGCTGAAAATAATAATGTGAAAAAACTGGCTTATGAAGTATATGTTGATAATATTGTAACAGGAGCTAGTACTACTGAAGAAGCTTTGGATTTATATCAAAAGTCTAAAGAGACATTTCAACAAATATCAATGAATCTGAGGGCGTGGAGCTCTAATTCTCAAGAATTCTTACATCACGTTCCTGATGCTTGCCCAGATAAAGAAGTCAAAATATTAGGTCTGGAGTGGCATTTGGAAGACGATACACTTAACTTAAGATCAAAAGTAACTAACCACGTTAATACCAAAAGAGGTATTTTAAAGAGCGTTGCATCTATTTATGATCCTTGTGGTTACGCGGTACCCACATTACTACCAGCAAAATTACTGCTGCAAGATCTATGGAAAATGAAAATAAAATGGGATACCCATTTATCAGAGGATATCATTAATAGATGGAATGACATAAAACGTGATTTAGACGAAGTTAAAGAAATAAGTTTACCTAGGAAGTACATGAAGAATTCTCAAAGTAATGACTGTCAAATTCACTGCTTCACAGACGCTGCAGCAAGAGCTTATTCTGCAGTCGTGTATATAGTTGGAAATAATGAAAAGAGTTTTGTGATTGGGAAATCACGTCTTGTACCAATAAAAGATCAGGAAAATTTAAAGATACCACGTCTAGAACTCTTAGGTGTACTAATCGGAAGTCGTCTGATAAAATATGTCAAAAAATTCATTAGCTTCAATATAACACAACAAATATTATGGACAGATAGTCAGATAGTTATTGACTGGTTCAATACTGACAAATTATTAACTCCATTTGTGTCAAGAAGGATTCAAGAGATTAAAAGTAACAAAGAATTGATTATCAAACATATACCGTCTGCCCTGAATCCTGCTGACGTTGCTACTAGACCGTCCAGTTCAAAGGAAGATAGAGAAAGATGGTTAGCTGGACCAGACTTTTTACTTCAAGATCCTAGTAGTTGGCCTGCAAGTTCGTTAAATGAACATTCTCTTTTCGTTGGGGAGGATCTGGCAAAGACTAATGAAGTCCAAGAAACATTGCCAGAACCAATGGAAGTAGAAATTATCGCAAATGATGACTGTCTTGAAAAGCAGTCCACAGATCAGGACGCAGTAATGGAATCTGAAGACAGTACACTTACAGAGATCAAGAAAATACAGGCAGAATATTTCAAAGAAGAAGTTAATGGAAAACTAACAAGTCTCAGTAGAAACTTAGGTTTATTTAAAGACATTGATGGCATTTTACGGTGCAAGGGTAGGCTAAAATATGCAGAATGGTCGTTTGACATGAGGTATCCGATAATCATACCTAAAGGATGTGACTTTACCAATAAAGTTATTAAAGATATACATGAGAAAAACTATCATGTTGGTGTCAACCATACTCTTAGTATAATTCGTAAAACTTACTGGATACCTCAAGGCAAACGTCAAGTGCAAAAGGTTTTAAGAAAGTGCCCACGTTGTGTAAAGCATGGCGGTGGACCATTTAAATTACCACCTACACCTGCACTGCCACATGAACGTGTTAACTACAGCAAACCTTTTACTTTTACTGGAGTTGACTATCTAGGACCTATGTTAGTCAAAACCGAGAGAGGAACACAAAAGAGATGGATATGTTTATTCACATGTTTGGCTATCAGAGCTGTACATCTTGAAGTTGTCGAAGATTTATCAGCCGAAGAAGGTCTTCTCGCTCTGAGGCGAATGATTTCGACCAAGGGTGTACCGACTCTTATTACATCAGACAATGCTGTACACTTCAAGTTGATAGCTGATATACTAGCTAATACATACTGTGTAGAGAACAAAATAAAGTGGCGATTCATACCTGCACTCGCTCCATGGTTTGGTGGATTTTATGAAAGACTAGTAGGACTGATAAAACATTGTTTACGAAGATCATTACAGAAACATCTTTTAAAGGATAGTCAACTGTCAACTATAATTAAAGAAATTGAAGCGGTAATAAACACACGACCTTTAACCTGTGTTGATACAGAACTTGAGCACATTTTAAGACCGTCAGATTTTCTGCAAATTGGTAGATGTATCACATTAGAAACTGTTCCATTAATAGAAGGCTCATCTATTAAGACCAATTTAATTCAAGGCTGGAGAAGAGCTCGTATCATGCTAGAGGAATTTAAAGAAATGTTTCGCAATCGTTATTTACCGAGTCTCCGTGAAAGATATAATCACTCTCTGAAACAACCACGTGTGACTTCACGAGATATCCCTAAAGAAGGTCAAATAGTTCAGATAAAAGGAGATAAAAATCGTGAAGGCTGGAAAGTAGGAAAAATAATCTCTTTGATTAGAGGCTCCGATGGTTTAACTAGAGTGGCTATAGTAAAAGTAGGAGACTCTGTATACACGCGTTCTATTGCACATTTATATCCTCTGGAAGTAGAAGACGACGAACAACCAAATCCAGTACTGCCAGTCGCTAGAAAAAATCTTGAAATACGAAAATTACCGGACGAAGCTTCAAGAAAATCAGTTATTATTCCTAATGTTGAAACAGAAATAATTGATGATGTAGAGAAAGAAACATTGACTGATAATGAAAAGGAAAAAGTTGAAGTTAGGAAAATTACAAATGACACTATGGATGTCAGTAATCAAGAAACAGTCAAAGAAATTAATAAATTAACAAATCACAATGTAGATGTACCAACTGAAGAAAGGGATGATGAAATGGAGAGCACTGATAGAATAGATGATCTGAGAGATGATAATAATGAAACGGACAAAAATTCTATGACAAACAATGTAGAAACATTATCAGAACAAAATAAAGAAACTGGACATAAGCGAGTTGCTGCAATCCGTGCCCTTGAGAAGATAAGGGAATGGACTAGCAACTTGATGATTATTCTACACTAAATGTTCCCGGCGGGAGTGTCGCGGCAATTCCGCGAAATATAAATATTGTACATGGCAACACTACTTCTTTATGGTAAGATAGTTTTTTTTTTCTTGTCATAGTCTATGTCGAACTAACGTGCGTTTGAAATTGTTTTCTCTAGTTTAAATTGAGTTTCCTTTGTTTTACTAATACCACGTGTTATAAAGTGGCCGCTGAATATGCTGTAATGCCTGTAAACTGAAGTTGAGTATCACGGATTTGAGTATCATGGAGTTGTTGTTGAATATCGTAATTTATTACCTATTGTACGTGATTGTAATATGATCTCATGCTTGGAAATTGTGCAAGCATTGTGGCTCCCTCCGAGGAGGCCAGTAGATCAGGCTGGGCGTCCCACTGGAGGCGCCGGCTATAAGAGGAGGGCTGGGCGTCCCACTGGGGGCGCCGGCTATAAGAGAAGTGTTGAAAACGTGCTATAGGCACGAACCCCGGGGGTTGGGCTGGCTTGAGCCGGTATCGACATATACTGGTGAGAGCGCGGTGGGGGACGTGGTTCCTCATCGTAGTGCGAGAGCACTAGGCCACAGTAATAGGCTGGTGGGGGTGGTAGACCCTAAACGCTAACACCAGGCCATGAAATATAAATCCTCATGTAATAAGAATCACATGTGTAATAACTGTTTAATGTTATTGTAATAATGGTATAAAGATTTAATTCATGACAAGTCTGTGATGCTCAATGGCTCCTGGCAGAGGAGTCATATTCTATATGTATGTTAACAGGTATTCATAATTGTAAGGCGAAGCAGAGGCCCTTGGTTCGGGCTTAGGAAAAGCACCTGAGGGCGCTGATACATACAACGCACAGATGTCGCGAGGAGTCTCTATATCAAGGTATGAGTCACAATGTACATACTTGCCCTCTGTAATAAATTGTATTCAGCTCAACACATTACATGTATGGAAATTCGAGAAGCACGGATGTCGTTGTGTAATATCAGACGTAACATTAACTGTAAGGCAAACATTCCCCGCACATGCTAATTAGACATGCCGTAACCCTTCCCGACAAGTGTTATTAAAAGTTGAATTTAAAGATTATTAAATACTATGATCACAATTGTATATAAAATACAAATACTTTGGCCTTACCCTATCCAGGAATTGGACGGATTTGGATTGGTTTTATAAGAGAATCAACATAGAAAATACCCATTTCAACCAAGAGTTGAATATCCTTGACTTAGTTATATTTACTTTCATATACAGTAATATCCAAATTCCTTTAACTCTTAACTGGCCACATGGTTGGGGAATAGTTAGGAAAAGAAGTCCTTACTCCTTAGAGTAAGGAGGCACTCTGGCAGTTAGCCGCTAAACTATTTTGTGGAAAGTTTCCTTACAATGTTTCGACATAAATTAAACTTTAAAATCAATTTGTACTGTTAAATTGATTATTTGAAAGCAATCACAACTTATCCTATATTTGAAATACTGATTATCTCATATAATTAATTTAGAAATCTTCATAAGAGCACATACATACTTACCAACCTTGCCAACGGTCAAATCAACTTAAAACTTTAACTTGTACTGAAATAGGTTTAAGTAACTAGGACAATCATAGTGATATCGTTCCTGATTATTATAGCTGCCTTTAGATTGATAGAGCTAGAATAAAATTCCCATAGTATTATGATCTATTTTTGTAACTATTGATAGGTAGATAACAGGTAGGAAATTGTTAGTAATTAGAAGCCATAATATTCTCCATAAAAAGAATTTGGGATACTGTCCACGGTTCATAACTTGGGGTCCTACTTTATACACACTAGAATGATCACAGGCCAACCTTTCAATCAAAACTCAGCCAAACTTCAGTAGTTTAATTTAGTTAAATAAACTGTAGATAAGGCATTATAGTAAATATATCCAAATAATTTAGTCAGGTTCAGTAGCTAGTTTACTTAGGCTTAGAGTTCGGTTCTCCGGCTAGTATTCAGTTAAATTAGGCTAGGTTCAGTAATTACATATAGAATTTTAGGCGGTTTGTTGCTATTAGAGCTCCAGACCCAGGATATTTAAGTATAGTAGGGTGTCTGTCGCATTTGGTGCCTCAGACCAGGATGAATTGTTGCAACTTGTGGCAACCCTAGTGTACATACGCCGTTTCGAAACTGTCCAGACGCTGTCGGCATTTACCGCGAGATCAAAGGCGTCGGACTACTGTATCTCTTTATACTGTGGCTCAGTTGCCGCTGAATCGTAGAAGACGATGGACGTGCCGCGACAGCTTTGTCCACGTTTGCTCATTATGCTTTTTTACGTACATATTGTACAAAAAGATTAGAAAATCTTGCAGGAAAAAGAGATGGTGGATGCTTAGCTTACTATACACAATAATAGAACAGTGTTAGCACATATGGGCCATTTTATGAAAAGTTGTACACAGCGTTTTTGGGTTGTCCCATACTTTTGAAATAAATTTCAACAAATTTATTGGATCTGACTTAATTAAGAAAAATGTTACTTAAACCCACATGAAGTTTTCAATAATTTCATATTTTATTATTTTTATAAAGCGTTATAAAACTTTAAATAAAAAATATTGTTTGTTTAAAAAACCACTGAATTTTGCTGTCCCATCTCGATTGTTGATCATACTGAGGCTCTTTAAAAAAAACTTTTGATGCTAGAACCCGACGACGGTAAATTACATATAGAAAATTATATAATAAATGATATTCTGAAATCATTTCCCATTTTAACTTATATACACTATTTTAAATGAATAAAAAACATTGGAGACGGAAATTGAACTTCGCGGAATTTTCCATTCCGAAACCGCTATTTTGTTAGTTAAACTTTAAAATATTGTTCTACTATTTGTTCGGATTTATTCAATCTGGAAAAACGAAGCCAAAACTTCATAGAAAACACCATGTTGCTTTGAATTGTCGCTGGCAAAATCGCATCGTAAGGTGCACGTAAGCAGTAACATTTTGTGATTCCACGATCCGAAACCAAATTCATGGTAAGTACGCAATATTTTATTCGTAAATATTTTTTACTATACGAGTAATGTAGTATACAGAAAACAAAATTTTAAAAAAAATTGGTTAAGGGTTTTTTAACAATAAATTTTAGTTGAATTCGCTGAGGTAGTGTTACGTTACTTCCATTCTGAAACCCGACCGTCGGTTACGTAGAGGCGGAACGAAAAAAAGTAACGGAACGGAAGTATAAAGCGGTATACAGAATAATAGTGTTAATAATTAAATAAAATTATCAAAGTATAGAATAAACATTGAAACAAATTTTGTATAGTGTTATTTTAATTTAAAATTCGCGAATAAAGTATGTAAAACATTATTTTAACTTAACGAGACCTTATTGCGTATACTTATATTTATTTATTTGCTTCAGACAACATGTTTCGACCGCCGTTGACCAGAATAATGATATTTATATATTATTATATATGAGAACTGTTTATAAAAATTACCAAATCATATTATAGATATTATATTCTTTTGGGTTGAATTTCTGGTATACTTGTGAACGAGGCTTTGGAATTTATTCCGTTACCAATATTTTTCTTTCCGCGCGCGTACATTAGTGTGCCACAGGTGAGGTCGGGCCGCTCGCAATTTCACTCGTCACTTTGATCTTGCACAAAAAACCGACAACTATAGCGAGCGGAGACGAGGCGAGGCGAGCGGAGACGAGGCGAGGCGAGCGCACACGAGTCGAGCCGAGCGGGCCGACATCATGTAGCCACTCGCCTGCACTCGCCTCCATCGGCGCGCATCAAGTACAGGTATTACAATGCTCACGATGCTCACAACCGTTCCAAATTAATTTAACCTTACGTAACCTTTAGGCCAGATACTAAGCTTACAATATAACTGTGCAATATTACTGGTTGCACCATTATATTGATCGTTAAAACCGCCAACTGACAATTAATACATATATAATTGTGGACCCAATGATATTGCAGTTATATTGTTGGTCAGTACTAAGCCTAGGCGAAACAGAACGCAATTTAGTAAATTTCAGGTGTCAACATTTACAGTGCTACACTACAGTCCTCCCTACGTTGTGATACCCGCTAAAAGCGTACTCAAAGCGCCAAGAACGCGCTATCCTCCATTTCCTTTGCATAGCGATGAGGCTGGAGAGGGACTTATGCTACTTTTAACCTTTTGACCGCCAGTCGTCTGCAGCCGTCAGCGGATACAGGGTAAAAAAGGCCTAAAGTTGAAATTCGTGTTACTTCTCAGACATGCTTGGCGGTCAAAAGGTTAATCCCGGAAAAATGGCCAGTTCCGGAGAGAACAGCGATAAACAAATTCCACGCGAACGAAGCTAGTACTCTATGTAATAATATCCTATCCTTACTATTATCAATGCGAACATTTGTTTGTTGGTTTGTCCTTCTTTCACGCTGCAACGGAGCAACGACGACGACGGGATCCTTTTATCCTAGAAAATGCACTGTTCTTGCGTGAACAGCGATAACCAAACCCCACGCGGACGAAGTCGCGGGCAAAAACTAGTCATTTTATAAATGCTATCCTATCCTACTAATATTATAAATGCAAAAGTTTGTGCGTATGTGTATACGTTCGTTCGTTATCACTAAGTTCCATGAAGGCTGAAAGCATTTTATTTAAACTTTAACTTAACTTAACCTTACTGAAGTCTTCGAATAGGACATAGGTTACTGTTTATCCCGGAAAAATCAAGTCCCCTAGAGAATAACTATAACCTATTGCATGCGAAGTTGCCGGCAGAAGTTAGTGTGAGTATATGAAAACGTTTGGACGTTAGTTCCTCAATCACGCACAAGCAGCCGCACCATAATCTTGGACTTAAAAAAAGGTTACTTTGATCCGAATCCCAGCGAACAAAGTTGCGGGCCCTTGCCACAACCGTCGAGGGATCGAGAGCGCCGAGCGCGCCGCGGGACGGATCTCGTTTGTGTCGTGCAGGTTTCACTTCCGCTATGTATCCATGTGTATAGTTTGTATGTTGCTGGCGAGTTTTGTGATAAGTAGTAAGTAGGTACTATATTTTTTGTATGTGTTTTTTAGTCCGTTTGGTGCATCGGATGAAAGGGCTCCATGAGCTGATTCTAAAACTATACATCATTACATTTCAGCCACTAGTTTTCTTCAAATCATAAAGCATTTTCAAAACACCAAGTTTGGGCTCCTGCAGGTAGGAAATGGCTGAATGATTTTTTGTAAAACATAGGCCAATGGCTCTAAATAGCTTCATATCTTTATATCGATCGTTATTATAGCAATTTTGTAAAAATGGAGTGGTCCGTTTCCCTTCGGCCCCAGTACTCACGCGCCGCGCCTGTCGGGCATCGACAACTGCACCACTGTACTGATGATGTACATGATCCAGATCCAAAATTCAATGTATAATTGCAACACAATTTATTATAGATATTAATACACTTATGCAGTTCTAAAAAAGTTAAAATAATACGAATTTATAATAGTGGAGCAGAGGCGGACACGGAGGACGGCTCCGGCTCGCCGGGACGCGGCGCTGCCGGCGCCCGCTGCTACTCGGTAATAATAAATCTGTACAAATATTATCGAAAATAAGTGAACAGGTATCAGAGGATAACTCCTGAAGGGATTTTGATGAAATTTTAACAAGTGGATTGTGGAGGTCCAAGTTAGCATCAAATGTCTGTTTCACTGTACTGTAATGGACAAACTAAGTAGGTAACTAACAAAAACTATAATAGCAATTTAAAATTTAAATTAACAGTAAAATGCGCGTACGTTCAGTCGCGACAAATTAAATGCAATTAAAACTACACACTATCACGCCAAGTTCCCTTTCGTTCCAGAACCCATTCTCTGACTGAGAATCATTGTGTGAGTGTAGGAGATCGTCATCGATCGTCGGTCCGCAGTACACATTGTCTTAATAAATAATGGATGTCAGTCGGGCGCGGTCAGAGGTCGTCGTCGGAGCCTCTGCCGGCGGAGGCGGGCGCGGGCGGCAGGTCGGGCGGCGTGAGGCGCGCGCCCTGCAGGAAGGGGTGCGCGAGCGCGGCGCGCGCGGACAGGCGCTCGGCGGGCTCGTAGCGCAGCAGCGCGTCCAGCAGCGCGGGCGCGTGCGGAGCGAGCGGCGGCGCGCGCGCCGCGGCCGGCAGCAGCGCGTGCGGCGCGCGCGCCGGCCAGCGCGGGAAGGCGGCGCGGTAGTCGGGCAGGCGGCGCGCGCGCGCCCACAGCGCGCCGCCCGGCGTGCCCAGCGCGCGGAACACGCGGAACAGCTGGTCGATCTCGCTGTCGCCCGGGAACAGCGTGCGCCCGCTCATCTGCAACAGCCGCAGCGGGATCGTCAGACCCGCCGGAACGGTCGAGCGCAGCGCGCCCCTCACCGCCACGAGTACTGACCATCTCGGCGAAGATGCACCCGAGGCTCCAGACGTCGACGGCGGTGGAGTAGAACTTGGCGCCGAGCAGGATCTCGGGCGCGCGGTACCACAGCGTCACCACCTGCACAAGCGCGACACGGGCATGAGCGGCGCGAGCACTGCGAGAGCGGGCGCGCGGCGGCGGCGCGGGACCTACCTCGTGGGTGTAGGCGCGCACGGGCAGGCCGAAGGCGCGCGCGAGTCCGAAGTCGGCGAGCTTGATGCGGCCGGCGCGGTCCACGAGCAGGTTCTGCGGCTTGAGGTCGCGGTGCAGCACGCGCGCCGCGTGGCAGTAGGCGAGCCCGGCCGCCAGCTGGCGCACGTAGCTGGCCACCAGCTCGGGCCGCAGCGGGCCCTTGGTGAGGTCCATGAGGCGCTTGAGGTCCATGTGCATGTACTCGAACACGAGGAACAGCTTGCGCTCGGCCAGCAGCACGTCTAGCAGCCGCACCACTCCTTCATGCCGCAGCGTGCGCAGCACCGAGATCTCGCGCAGCGCCGTCGACGGCACGCCCTCCGGCTCACTGTGCACACACGCACACACACAATGTACAACTGACATGCCAAGCTATAACTGTACTACCGGCAGCATAGGGACAGCAAGTGAGCAATGCCATTTGACAGTGATGACATCATGGGGTGGATGTCTGGAAATGATTCTGATCTGCATGGGCTGTCCCTGAGTTTCAATAGTGTATACTATGCAGGGTGAGAAATCTAAATGGATGCGTATCAGGTCTGAAACTATCAGACAAGGAAATCCCTTCTAAAGGTTGATGGTGTCAACCGTAACCCCTTGTGTACTTGGGCATGGACCGGGCTTTATTTTTCAAACCTGACGTGTAAATTTCAAGAGCATTGTTAACTATCAACTATTTTCAATAAAATATTACCCCACTGAGATTTTAGGGTTCTGTGTCTAAAAGGTAAAAAAGGAATTGTTAAGGTGAGACTCCTTTGTTTGTTTGTGTCCATCTGGCCGCCTGTATGTGATGGACTGTTGATGTGTGCACTTTACCACTTCACTCCACTGCTCTATTCTTTAGTATGCTTGCCTATTCATTTATGAATTACAACCTATAGATACTAAACACCAATGACTCAGGCACAAACAGTGGCAGACTGAACAGAGGCAACAGGGGTGGGGCCACATGTCTACCTTACAAAAGTATACAGTTCAGTCCTAATATGCTGACAATACAGTTAATTTGATATGGATTATATTACTCTTTATTTTTTTATTCTCTCATTTTACTAACTAATATAAGGGGTCCAGTATTAGAAGAAGTGAGCCCACCACTGGTTACAAACATGCCTGCTCGTCATGCAGCTTGTCCCAAGCACGACTCAATCCCTCCATCTCCGTCCTATAAGCGGCCACTACACACTAACAGTCATGTAATTACAAAAAAACAACAACACAAGAAGTGTTTTAAGTGTATTTAAAATGGGACTGTTTGATAGGATGAAATGTGGAAGCTGGCTAGCCAGTGATCCAATGAGAATGTGCTACCCAGTTTGAGGTGGCTTTTGCTTTTAATAGGTATTTAGGTTAGTATTGTCAATGGATGCCGTTTTTGTGACAAGATTACGAAGATATTTGTATCTACAGTCCTCCCAGTTATATCTCATAGTATATATAACTGCACACAAATTGACTGCATTCTTTTTGATTCAATGCATTTAAAGCATTAACTTGAATCATTCGAGTGCAGTCCCACAAAGCTGTTTCGCGCCAAAACAAAACTTACTTCTCTAGTTTGATTTTCTTAAGAGCAATTTCATTTCCAGATATACGATCTCTTGCTTTGTAGACTACGCCATATGTGCCTTCACCTATTTTTTCTACTTTCGAAAAGTTTTCCATGAATTCTACCTTATGTCTATTATTTTTATTCTTAAGAAATGTTGGAATTACGTTTACTTGGTTTGACATTGACTGACAGTGACACTTTCATTTTTGCAATTCTACTAAAAGCCCGGTTTAAAACTACCATAATCTACCAATTATGTTTTAAACATTGAAATATATAGTAAGGAACTGGTCAGAGCAATTCTCGCCATGCTTAAGCGCTTTATTCATGGCCTTTCTTTCTGTACGCTCCGCCAAGGTCATGCACGATGCACGATACGAAAAGACCATGAATAGGCTATACGTACGAGGGGCGGCTGAAAAGTTATCTACCTAGCCTATATGTTATGCGAAAATAATACTGGCCACTATGAGGTCGTGTTCACTGGTTATTCTTTTTTCAAAATCACCAACATTCATTTGTGACTTGCTTCCCGCTTTTTTTGGGACTGGATTGTTTTCAAAATGTCGCAAGAAAAAAATAATCTGATTAAAATTGAGCAGCGTGCAGTGATAAAATTTCTCACTAAAGAAGGAAATACACCCTCGCAGATTAGACTGCGTATTTTACCTGTTTTTGGTGGTTCGTGCCCTTCTGAATTTACAATAAAGTTCTGGTCGAAACAGTTTAAGCTTGGCCGTGAGAGCCTTGAAGATGATCCTCGTAGTGGGCGACCAGTTTCCGCTGTCACCGATGAAAATGTGGCCAAAGTGAGAAATTTAATTTTAGAAGACCGGCGAATTAAGCAGTGGGAGTTAGCCAGGGATGTGAGCATTAGTAAAGAACGGGTCAGTGAAATAATTCATGAACATTTGCACATGTCTAAGGTTAGTGCACGCTGGGTCCCTAGAATGTTGACTCCGTTTGATAAGGACAGACGTGTTCAATGTTGCGAGGAATTTTTAGACATGAGCCGTGGAAAAGAGGAGGAAATTATTTCTAGAATAGTAACCTGTGATGAGACTTGGATTCGGCAGTGGGATCCCGAAAGTAAACAGGAGTCATTGCAATGGAAATTCAAGGATGAAAAGCCTCCTCGGAAATTTAAGGTTCGCCCGTCAGCAGGCAAAGTAATGGCAACATTTTTTTGGGATGCGGAAGTAATTCTGCTTGTAGATTACTTGCCAAATGAATGCCAATGAATGCTGAATATTACGCAGATTTACTTGACCAGCTCAGAGAAGCCATAAAAGAAAAAATAAGGGGCAAACTCAGTAAAGGGATTCTGCTTTTGCATGATAACGCACCTGTGCATACTGCTCGCTTAACGAAGCTAGCAATTAATGGAAATGGGTACGGAGTAATCAACCACCCTCCATATAGTCCAGATTTGGCCCCAACTGACTACTTCCTGTTCAGACTTTTGAAGAGAGAACTGAAGGGACGAATATTCGTAACCGATAACGACATGAAGGCTGCTGTTAATGACTTTTTCGATGATAAACCTTAAGTATTTTTTTTAACGGGTTAATGTCTTTAATTGATAAATGTAATAAGTGCATTTCCCTGTCAGGAGACTATATTGAAAAATAAAAAAAAAACTAGCCATGATCGTCTTTTGTTTCATAGTTAGGTAGATAACTTTTCAGCCGTCCCTCGTACGTCAATAATTATACCTCGTCTACAGGAAAAAGAGCGCTGGGTGGCAGTGGAGGGGATGTGTCTGCGCATGTGTACAGTCGCGCGCGAAAGTGCTTGTCTATTGTTTAATATTAGAAAGGTTATGGTTTGTAGAATAATTGATGCACTTCAGATATCCTTGGGATAAAAAATGGTTATTTCAGAAAAAATATGTTTATTTCGAAATCACGATTAACAAAATAAAAAAACTTAAGCTAATGGTGACACGCCTTCCATCAAATCGTCGCGAGTCACATGGAATGCAGATGACGACGCGGTGTTGGTGCTAGCAGAGACAACTTCATCGTCATTGTCGTCATCACTTATTATTAATTGCTTGCTGGATTTGCACGACCAATTTTGCATCCAGCGAGCGCCCCCACCACCGCGAACGTCGTGCAGATAGATAGTGAATAACGCGAACGTACGTCAGACTGGTCCAGCGTCGTGCGTGCTTGATCATGTATAGACCTAGTGTACAGCAGATTTAACAGTTACAGCTTGTTTCGCGAGAAGACTGCACGTCAAAATGGATCGTGAAACACTTTCAAGATTTATTGAAAGATATAAGTTCCACACATGTTTGTGGAATGTCTCAAGCACAGACTATATGAAACACGTCCTCTTATTTAATTCGTTCGATTTATACTGCCACGCTTGATGCGCGCACGATAGTCTGTATGCTACATCATACATTTTCCGGGATAAATAGTACCCTATGTCCCATTCCGAAGAGGGTTATTTCATTTTAATTTTGTTTTATTATATTAAAGGAAAATCGCACGTGAAGTATTTTATAACCTGTGGCACACTAATGTACGCGCGCGTGAGGTCGGGCCGCTCGCAATTTCACTCGTCACTTTGATCTTGCACGAAAAACCGACAACTATAGCGAGCGGAGACGAGGCGAGGCGAGCGCACACGAGCCGAGCGGGCCCACTTCACGTAGCCACTCGCCTGCACTCGCCTCCACTCGGCGCGCATGAAGTGCAGGTATTATAGCTGCACTTGACGCTCGTGCGAGGCACTCGGCGAGTGGTGCCGAGGCGAGTGGCATCTATTTCACGCTCGCATAGCTCAGTTGCCGCCGAAACGTAGAAGACGATGGACGTGCCGCGACAGCTTTGTCCGCGATTGCTCATTATGCTTTTTTACCCTATTGTACAAAAAAGATTCCAAAACCTTGGAGGAAAAGGATATGGCGGATGCTTAGCTTACTATACACAAAAATAGAACAGTGTAAGAACATATATCTACCGTATGAAATTTATATTTGTATATAAATACGTATCAAAATTCATTTCATTATTAAATACCTAATAATGAAATGAATTTTGAATGAATGCGTGAACATCTTTTTGTGTTTATTCTTTTGTTAGATGATATCAGAACCTAAATAATAAAAGAAAATTTCATTAAATTCATATTATATCTAAAACTACCATTTGCCTGCGACATTGTCCGAGCGGAATTTGGTTATAGTTATGCCCTCGGGAACTTTTGAATATTCTGGGATAAAAAGTACTCTATGTCCTATTCCGAAGAGGGTTATTTCATTTTAATTTTGTTTTATTATATTAAAGAAAAATCGTACGTGAAGTATTTTATAACCTGTGGCACACTAATGTACGCGCGCGTGAGGTCGGGCCGCTCGCAATTTCACTCGTCACTTTGATCATGCACCAAAAACCGACAACTATAGCGAGCGCAGACGAGGCGAGGCGAGCGCACACCAGTCGAGCTGAGCGGACCAACTTCACGTAGCCACTCGCCTGCACTCGCCTCCACTCGGCGCGCATGAAGTGCAGGTATTAGATTATATGGACCGTCAGTAGTTAAAATTAACCTTGGCGGTTAATTTCAACTAATATCGTCGTAATATCGTCTACTGATGATCAATATAATTGTGCAACCAGTGATATTGCACAATTATACTGATCGTCAGTAGGTGATATTGGCCGTCAATATCAATTACTGACGATCAATATAATCGAATATAATCAAAATAGCTTAGTTCGAACAAGTAGTTAATATAATGGAGGCTGCGCAGAAGGCTCGGCTGATAGCCCTTATCGAAGCAGATAAAGAGCTTCACCAAAAGAAGTTTTCCTTAAAATTTATAAAGAAACAGCCTGAGAGAAGGTTTCCGACCCCAAAAAAGCGTGGACGGAATGGAGAAAAGTAACGCCGCACGACAGATTGTAACATAAGATGCAGTCTCGACTATTAAAGACCATCCGTTGCATGTCGAGTGCTAGGAGTAGACACATCTCGATAGTGAGATAACGAGAATACACAAAAATGCTTGCTGTCGAGATCCGCCATTTTTTTTCGAGATATCCCGAATTCGAACTTAGATAAGTTCGAATCCGAAACCGCGAGAATTGGGTCGCGTAAAACGATTTTCATACTATCCACAGATTAGAAGACTAGGTCAAAGAGTATAGTAACTATATAGGTAGGACTAGGTATTATATGTCATATCTTGTCAGTCAGTCTGTCATGTTAGCCAACCTAGCTACGTATAGTAATCTGTGTAGCAAACCAAAATCTAAACTCGAGCGAGTGTCTTTTGGGCACCCGAGTCATCATATAACTTAAGTAATAGTTACCTAATCGATTCCGATATTTATTTACCGTTTAAAAAGTCGTTTAACCTCCGGTTTGAAAGAACCTTCTATGTAGATTCCATATCGTCAATGAGCCATTACTAAAGCCAGAAAATAAGGAAGAGCAGCTCGCTTGGGGATGGGAATCGGGCGCTTGTTGCAGCGCGTCAGTGTGCTAGCTTCGCGAAGAGCAACGGGACAAGGTGGTCGCGGCGTGGCCACGTCGGGCGCCAGGATGGAAAAAGCACTGGAGAAGTTGCAAACCAACCCGTACTATGAGAAATACGCGGAGCGCATCGCGCGCCTGCAGCAGGCTGACCCCGCAGAGTTCGTGGAGCGCGCCACGCGCGTAGCGCAGCCCGCCTCTACCTGCGCCGCTGCGCCTGCCGCCGTCGACACCAGGTCCTCTGCTACACACCATTGTTGCATTCTTAAAATACCTTTACATTGTATTTTTTGTCTGTAATCACATTTATTTTATTTCCAGCCAATATTCTTCAGTACTCAATCCTAAGAAAGCTCTGCCTGAGGGTGTTTCTGCAGAGGAAAAGAGGCTCGATGCTATATTCAAAGTTGACCTGGTGAGAGACAAAGACGCAGCTGACATCGAGATGATATGGCAGGAGTACCACAAGGACAAGCAAGTGATCTCAGCCACCATTCCACACAAAGTGTATGAGGGTGTGCGAGAGAATATGAAGCAGTACCCCACTTTCCTATTTCCCCTGCCCCGCGCTCAGGGCTACGAGTTCATTGTGTGCCAGAATTTTGGCCATACTGTGCATTTCACTCCACTTTTGGCATTCCAGGTTTGTGATGTTTTAAGTATATTTCTAATATTCTGTACTTTGCAATCTAAATACAAGTAATCTAATTAAAGTGGATTCATCCTTACTTGTCTTATTTAGCAATCAAGTTTTTAACCTCAAAACGCTTTGTAATTGCCTTGTAAATAAAGCAACTGGAGATAATATTTAATGACATCACTTTGCCAATTTGCTTGGATTGCTTTATTTAGCTGTATCACCCAAAAAAGTTACATTTTGAGGTTACCAAATCAGACAAGTATGGTTGAATTCACTTTAGAATACCAAATAGGTGTCAGAATATTTTATAACATGGAAATAAAATAATTTCCATGGATTTTGTTTCATGCAATAATTTAAAAAAGGCCTGCTTGGAAAGTCTGAAGATAAGTATCTGCAAGTCTCACACAGGTTCATCTTGAAAAATAATTTGTTTGTATTATAATCTAGCAGACTTTAAAACTAACTCTTTATAATACATGCATACCTTCTAGGTTATGATACACCATTAATCCTTTATATATTAAAACAACAGGTTCACAAGGAAAATGCTCCAGAGTGTCTCACAATGATTCACTACACAGAACTGCAAGACAAGGGGATAATCTTGATGCGCGGGGAGTATGACAAGGCAAGTGGGGTTAAGTGAGAGGTTGGGATTGATGGGATGTCATCGGGCTAACTGGTGTCTTGTTGCAGAATGTGCTGAGTGGGCGTGAGGCGCAGTGTCTAGCCAACCAGTTCCAGCTATACTTTGTGGCCAGCGCAGACCCAGCGCGCCGCGAACTGCTGCGCAGCTTCACCGAGAGCCCAGACTCCTTTAGCCACATGGACCTCATATCGCAGCTCGAAAACATCACGCTAGTCTAGAAGCTCTGGAAAAAGCTTCAGTACCATTTTGTGTGTTGTACATTAATAGAAAATATTAAAACATATTTATTTCATAATCTTTATTGATTTAATTTGTGTGGGAAATATGTATACTCTGGTGTGTCCCGTATAATTGAATGGGTGGGCGGCTGTGAGGGTGGAGATAGCACGGAAGGTGAGGAGGGCGAGGCGGAGGGGGAAGGCGAGACAGACGCGGGGGACGAGCAGGCGCCCCAGAGCGCCAGGTAGTCCCGTGGGTTCTCCACGATGGGCGCCGGCGGCGGCGGGGACTCCCGCTCGCTCGCGACCTGCTCGCTCTCATGAATTCGACGTCGACCTTCTAAGTACATATTGTGCAGAATAGCTTTAGGTTTTTTCATAGCATCTCCCACCAGTAGTGAAGGTGCGTGTGTCTGTATATAGTTTGGTATGTTCTTTACAAACTGCTCATACATGCGATAAGCATGTAGGTCTTGCGAGCGCGGGGCGTGCGGCACGGGTGAAGGCAACGAACTTTCAGGGGACAGCGCATGGCTGCCGTCGGCCGCGTCGCTGGGGCCAACCAAACCGCTCTTAGCGCTGACGTCGCTCGCCTCGTCGGAAAACATAGTAGTCCCATTTTTATTTACTTTAGTTAAATGCGAATCCTCTGTGTTTTCATTAGTGACAGCTGCAGCTTCGGAATTAGAAGTATACTTTTTTCTTACTATGTTATTTAAATTTATATTACCTTGTTCATGTCTGATCTCGGCTAATAAAGGTCGAGTTATAGTTTCGGATCGAACAGCCTTTGGGAAAATGGCCAATGTCAGGCGATTGGATGTAATATAATTGTTACTACGGTTCGGTCCAATCACCTTCGTCAGCTTATTGTTTATTTTAGACCCAGGTTCGATATTTTCACTAATACTATTTGTATTACGACGAGACTTCTTTCTAATTTCGTTTAAGCACCTCCTAGTTTTACGTTTTTTGCGTTTCAGGACATTGCAGGATTTATCCATATCAATTCTGAAATTATTCGATAAAAATGAATAAATGCGACGAAGTCTACTTGCCTAAAAACTATTAACTGCGAACACACAGCACGAATGAAAATATGTCAGTTTTCAAAATGCCGCCCTGACGTTCAAGGGCGTTTGCCTGCAGTAGCGATATATTATAATAATAAGATAATAATATCACTTACTTTTGCACATATTTAAAATATATTCTGCACATTTTAATTTTGTATGCTTAAATTACAAATACGTTAAAAATTCGAATTCTGGAGCTATCGGTTCCAGTTTGAATTGAACAATGAATTTTATTTGCAGTTTACGAGAAGGTTTAAAATAAAAAAATGTCTCAAAGCTGTCATTTTCTGTCAAGTCAACAAATGTCATAATTCTGACTATAAATCGAAAGAGGATCCTACACTCTATATCTGCATAATTATAGCAGTTTAAATTGTAAATAATGAAACAAAGTTATTATCTGGCTTCGTAGAGGTGTAAAGAAACAAATTTATAGAAATTTACAAGGCCATTTATGCCAAGGTGAGTTCAAAGAATATGAGACTGTAATCTGGTACGAAGTAATGATCGAGTGGGGAATGCTACTGCAGTGGTCGATTTTGGGTTCTCCAATAATTAAACATAAACAAAGCCTCATTTATTTATTTATATATTTACATTTAGTGTGCGATGTTTAAGTGTTCCGACGTTTAGGGTGAATTTTAGATTATTAATGCAGTTTTCAGAGGTAGGAGGTTCTTCCTGAGAGTGCTGCATTACGACTTTAATTCCAAAAAATAATTTTTCTTTGTACTTTTCTTATATTTGTAATTGTACATTGCTTGGAAATATTCCAGAGATGAGTTAATTAGACAAGCATGTCATGGCTTTAAATTTTAATATCGACAATAATAATAATTTATTCAATAACGCAAGTACATGATGGTTACAGTGGTGAGAACCTCTTTTTTGGTATTTGTATACCAGTGTTAAGAGTTACTGTTCTTCCTTATTATAATAATAATAATACCTTTTAATTCAGGCAACAAGGCTCATATAGTAGTACCTACTGCTGATATTAAACCTAGTCTTTATTTATTTTTATCTTAATTTTACTGCTGAAGGAAGCTGTGAATCTTGATAAGAAATATTATTGCCAGAAAATTATTATAAACAAGCTTTTACTAGCGACTGTGTTCACATAGAGCCTTTAAATATTCTGGGATTAAAAATAATCTATATACTATTTATTTATTTCCAATAACTTTGGCAGAATGTTGGGTGTATTCCTTGGGACAAAGTGGCAGTATTCTGCAAATTATTGTTTTATAAAATACACAACAAAAAAATATTTTGCTATTTAGTGCAAATAATTAAATATTGCACCAAGGGTAAAAGGGCATTTTGAGTTAAACAAAAGATATTATTATTATTATTATTATTATTATTATTATAGATTTTATGCACAGGCAGCTTATAGCTGATACGTGCATAATCAGTGTCCACTTGTGTTTTTTAATTTAAAATGTTTATCAAGTCTATTATTTAAAATGTTTATCAAGTCAATTATGAAGTCAATATAACCTTGATGATCCCCTTTGTTCTCCGCCTGCCTAAAACGGATCGTGCCTATGTCGTGTTTGGCTAAACTTCAATCTTTAGGGGCATTAAGACTAGAGATGCAATGGATAGTGGTTTGGCCGGATACCGGATATCCGGCATGGCCATTAGCCGGAGAGCCGGATATCTGGCCGCACACGAGCTATCTGTAAAACTTTGTTAGCTTGCGCGGCCTTCGCGCGGCGAGCAAGTTTCAACTCGTTACGAATTGTAAGTGCCGGGGAGACCCTTTGATGTTAAATACGCGCCTCATTACGTCAGTTGGGAATATTCGAACGTGCACGACGTGATGTTACATGTTAGTTTTATACTTAAATAAAAAGAAACTTAGTTTTAATTTAATAACTGACGTTATTTTGTAATGGCTTTTATTTATTTTATCATATTTCTGATGCAAGTTTTTACTATCCGGTATCCGGCCGGATACTGACTTACTATTCGGTATCCGGCCGGATAGTAAAACTATGGCCGGATAGGCTGGATACCGGATAGTAGCCGGATATCCGTTGCATCTCTAATTAAGACTTTGTGGATGGCCGCTATTTCGCTGTTTGTCTATATAGTAGACTGCCTGTTTGGAGAATGTGCCTAATGCTCAAAATGACATTTTCGCGTTTTGCCTTAACTTTATTTTAAACGGTTAAATGCATAAATAAGTCTCTTTTTAACTGACTTCAAAAAAGGAGGAGGTTATCTATTTGACCCATGTTTTTATTTATGTATGTTCCCACATAACTTTTTAGCCCGTGAACGGATTTCGATAATTCTTTTTTTTTGTTAGAATCGTCATAGTTCAGCAATGGTCCCATAGAAAAAATTGCGGGATCTGATGATGGGATCCATGAGAAATCAACAGAACTTTTCGAATTTTGTAAGCAAGCATATACCGTTTTTGCCATTTTCTAAGATAACTGATGGATTTGCACAAAACAGCTTCATTTGGTAATGCGGAGTGATGATGGAGTCCACGGATTACTACTTGGAACTCTTCAGTGATAGATAGTTAACGGATAATGATAACATTTATTTGTCTCTATCGATAAGCAACTTGATCTTGTTAAAGCGCTTCTGGTAAATCGGAACTGATAGTGGGGTTCGCAACAGAACTCCTTAACGGTCAACAGTCCTTGCATTCTGAACGCAAAACTTTATAAAGATCGATGAGCAGTTTACGTAGTACCATAGAGGAATAAGACCTAGAGAAACCATGCCCTCGGTGGACTACTTATTTAAAAAAACTTTGAACAGATGTCGCTAGTATGCACATGGTCATTTAATATTTTCCAAATCTATCGATTTCATGTCTAAAAATTTAATGATTCATTTACTTTTAAGGTTTTTATGTATGAATAATCAAAATTATACGTTGGTACGTAATGACCTAAAATCATTCACTTAACAATAAAAAGTAATATACGAAAAATCTGTTTTAGCGCCATCTTACACAATTGTAGCGTACTTTTTCGTTTGTGCATTGTGATGTGACTAATTTGACCGATAACAATGGTTTTCATATAAAAGGTCATAGATACCGGATATACATACTTATAAATATAAATAAAGACTTAAATACGTAGGAAACATCTAAGATTAAAAAAAAAACATTGTTGCTCAACACGTAAATTATTTCCCCTCACCGGGGATCGAACCCGGAACGCCAGCTTCGGAGGCAGGGTCACTATCAACTAAGCTAACCGCGTCGTCAAAATATCCTATTTTATAAACTTGTAACAGAAAGAGCTACGTCTGTACATTGAAGTACACTTCGTTTTTAGGGTTCCGTACCTCAAAAGGAAAAAACGAAACCCTTATAGGATCACTCGTGTGTCTGTCTGTCTGTCTGTCCGTCTGTCACAGCCAATTTGCTCCGGAACTACTGGACCGATTGAGTTGAAATTTGGTACACATATGTAAGTCGGTGACCGCAACACGGACGCGTAATGCAAATAAATGAATTTTAAACATAACTAACTAACTAACAAACTACTTTCGGGGGGTAAAGAAGAAAATTTTAAAAAAAGTTATGCAAACTATATCTTGTGACATATCAAATGAAAGAGCTTATTGTGAGGATTTCAAATATATTTTTTTAGGATTTTGAAATAAATAGTTTAGAAGTTATTTAGGAAAATAAGCGAAAAATGACCCCCCACCCTTATTTCCGAAACTACTGGGCCTACAATTTTGAAAAAACTACAGAGAATAATTCTTGACCTATAGATTACAGGAAAACCTATAAGAAGTCTATGGTATTTAAAATAACATAGGAAATTTCAGATAATCATGTATGGAACGGAACCCTTTCCACGCGAGTTCAACTCGCACTTGTCCGGTTTTCAACAACCATTCAAGTGCGAGTCTGACTCTCGCGCTTAGAGTACCATACTTTCCTATGGAAAACATATAGTACCCTTAAGGTACGGAACCCTTAGA
The DNA here is from genome assembly GCA_947859335.1 of Tortricodes alternella. Lineage (NCBI taxonomy): Eukaryota > Metazoa > Arthropoda > Insecta > Lepidoptera > Tortricidae > Tortricodes > Tortricodes alternella. The sequence goes on along the minus strand of OX401980.1, from coordinate 16,631,571 downwards.
GAAATTTAAAATTAATAAAATAAAGTAGGTAGGTAATGTAATAACAACGGTATTTAATCTTGTAAGTTAGTACGGACGGATTTAGAGATAATTGCGCAGATACATATTATAGTAGATTGTTGCACCAAGGAGAAAGTGATTCATTATTGCGCCGAGTGTTAGCTTGGAGCCCGAGCGCAAGCGAGGGCTCCAAAAACACGAGAGCAATAAATCACTGAATGCTAGGTGCATAATCTGCTTTTTTTTCAACTACTGCACAAAGTTGGTAAAAGAAAAGTCAAAGTACTTGACTCCAGATGGACTTCACATTGACTCCACATTGGCTCCACATTGACTCCACATGACTCTACATTGACTTCACATTGACTCCAGATTGACTCCACATTGACTCCACTCCACATTGACTCTACATTGACTATATTGACTCCACATTGACTCCACATTGCCTCCACATTGACTCCACATTGACTCCACATTGACTCCACTCCACATTGACTCCACATTGACTCCACTCCACATTGATTCCACATTGACTCCACATTGACTCCACATTGACTCCACATTGATTCCACATTGATTCCACATTGACTCCACATTGACTCCACTCCACATTGACTCCTCATTGACTCCAGATTGACTCCACTCCACATTGACTCCACATTGACTCCGCATTGACTCTACATTGACTCTACATTGACTCTTGAGTCTAAACATCTTGATCAACTAACCAAATTTAAAAAAATACAAAACAGTGCAATAATGAAATTTGTATGCAACTTAAATTGCTCTAGAGCAAATAAGGGCTGCTTTCTGCTGAGTATTTAAGGCCATAATGATGAAATTAAAGCGTAGTTGGAACAAAACACATAAACGGGCTCTCACCAGCGATGTTACGTCATTCTCTAACTAATCTCGTCTCTCATTTCATCCCACATTTCGTCTGACAATCATAAATTGACCCGCGTGCTCGTCGGCATCACGCGGAGTTAGGTATCTACGTCCAGGGCCACTTGCGCCGAAATGACCAAGGTCGAAGACACGCACGAACTAGTCATAGCTGGGCACAAGACCGTTAATCAGTTAATCTTAATTAACGAAGTTAACAATTCTAGTAACGGATTAACTTTTAAGTTAACTTTATAAATTGTTAACGGACTCATAAACTGCAGTTAAAACAACCAAATATTTGCCAAAAGGACACCGAGCGGACCGCAACGCGGTTTGGCCTTCTGCCTAAACCTCCACAGTCCATACCAAATTTTTTTTTATAAGTAGATAAATTACTAGCATTAACGATATATAAAATGCAGTTTCTATCACGTTTTAACGATTAACTTTAACTTCCGTTAAATCTTGCGAAATGTAACGCTTTAACGTTTAACGAATTAAACCTTATTATTAACGGATTAGCGATTAACGAAGATAATTATTTAATTAACGGTGCCCAGCCATGCCACAGCTGGACATAAGACCGTTCATCCGTTCATCGTTAATTAACAAATTTAACATTTCGATTAACGGATTAATTAAGTTAAGTTTTGAAATTGTTAACGGACTCATTAACTTCCGTTAAAACAATTAAAGTCGGCTAAACGTTAATTAAGTACCTACTGTTAGCCAAATAACAATGCTCGGGTTATATCAGATAGCTTTTGATTTGAATTTGATCTCTAAATAATAGGTATTATTTATTACAAACTCTAATGCAATAAGGAGGTACCCAATTTTTACTAATGTTCCATGTCCTGCCTATACTTTCATAGCACCTACCAACATTTTGTATAAGTAAATACCTAACGCAACGACATATGTATAAAATGCAATTTCTATCACGAGTTACCAATTAACGATTTACGTTAAATCCCGTTAAATATTCCGAAATGTAACGCTTTAACGTTTAACTAAGTTAAGTAACGCAGTAGTGATTTACGAAGTTAACTATTTGATTAACGGTGCCCAGCTATAAAAATGGCCGCCATTTTTTGTAATTCTGATAACGGAAACGGATTCGTATTCGGTGGCTACATTTATTTATTTATTTATAAACACATTAACATGACATTACAGTATATAACCAATGCGTCACCAAACTTAGACTAACAATTTAAAAAAAAAGACAATAATTAAATATACATTTGATAAATTAAAATCAAATAAAAAATTGCTTGATCATCTGAAATACGCATATTATATTAAAACTATCCGTGGCGTGACGTCAAAAGCGGGGAGCGCACGGTACTTACCTACCGACCTCACGCTATGAAGCTATGGTCGCGTCATAAAATTTTACCTATTTATTTTTATACGGCGCTGCTGGGTATCGTTTTGCGAAATTGCTTATGCTATTCCTAAAATAGCGCCATCTGCGATTCTTTTTCCAAAGATCCACAATCAGAAACAGTTATTCTTTCATGTATTTTCAAAGAAAACTGACAGATGGCGCTGAAATCCTAGAGGCTTTGTAAATAAAAGGATGCTCCCTAGCGCCATCTACAAATACGGGGGTTTGAGGTGGTCACATTTCAATGTATGGAGTTGACCTATCTGGTTATACTTAATTTATGGTAGTACTATCGTCATCTGGTACTTGTAGATATAATAAAACTATAATATTACATCATAATCACCAAAAAGCTAAAAATAAAATTAATTTTAACAAAAAACAACACCGACTCCAAAAACGCTTTGAAAACTAAAAAATAAAGACTGGCCGTTAGTAATTACCTAGAAATATCAGATAGATTTGTTAATTCAGTAATAAATTAAATATATAGAAGTTGGTGGCAAGCAGGTACATAAGGCATACAAGTTCATTTACTTGCCACCGACTTCGGTATATTTAATTTATTACTGAATTAACAAATATATCTGATATTTCTAGGTAATTACTAACGGCCAGTCTTTATTTCTTAGTTTTCAAAGGGTTTTTGGAGTCGGTTTTGTTTTTTGTTATTAGTCTCGTTTTGGTCTCAATCCTGATGCAGTCCAAATGCATTTCAGTCTTAACCTTTTGGCCGCCGTTGTCGACTATGCGTGACAGCGTTTACAGGGTAAAAAAGTCCTTCACTACCGAGACTTAAAGTTGAAATTCGAGTTACTTCTCAGACATGCTTGGCGGCCAAAAGGTTAATCCCACTGTAGTCCTAATGCGTGTTAGTCATAACTTAAAAGCCTTTTAGTCTTAATACCGATTAGTTCAACAGAGATGAGCATGTTGATCATTAGGAAGTTAGCATTTTATACTATGTCAGACTTAGACTTTGTAGCGAGATAGGCACAGTCCGTCTTAGGTAGGCGGAGAACAAAGGGATGATCACTCATTGAGGACCTTTTAGACTAGAGGAAGAAGCATAATTCATTGAATATCTACAAAACAATTTTATTTTTATTAAAACACAAGAACTGTATTTGAGAAATTAACTTTTTACACCTAAGGAATATTTCCTTAAAACTACTTATCGAAAAAAAAAACCGGCAAAGTGCGAGTCGGACTCGCGCAGGACGGGTTCCATACCATTATCTATAAAAACGGAAAAAAATATTTGTTGTATGGGAGCCTCCTTAAATATTTATTTTATTCTGTGTTTAGGGGTCCGTAGCCAAATAGCAAAAAACGAAACCCTCTCATGAGATACAGCCTGGTGACAGACGGACAGACGGACGGATGGACAGCGGAGCTTGTATGCTACCAAAATGAAATGTGGTGTCTTCTTCTTTCAATTCTTCCTTCAATCTTCTAAAATATTTATTTCCACTTTTTCGACGTTTCATTCGATAACTTTGATGGAAGGCCGGCCCGAACGAGGACCATCTCCATAGCTCAATATACCTTTCTTAAATTCAGCAACGCAGTAAGCGGCCGTGGAAGAGGGTAAATTATGAATCCCTTAAGTCTCCTGGATGATCAAAAAATCCTCAGTGGTCATTTTTTCAGACACATGTACTTAGTCACGGCACTTAGGTCGTTTCTTCCATACTTGAACGGATTATGCAAATCGTTTCATGAAATAATCTACTACTTTTAAAAGGTATGACTATCAGATGGAATTAATCAAACATATCGTGACATTGTATGTATAATGAGTAGAGATGCAACGGATATCCGTCATGGCAATTGGCCGGATAGTCGGATATCCGGCCGCATACGAGCTATCTCTATAGCTGTGTTAGCTTGCGCGGCCGTCGCGCGGCGAGCAAGTTTCAACTTGTTACGAATTGTAAGTGCCGGGAGACCCTTTGAGGTTAAATACGCGCCTTATTACGTCAGTTGGGAATATTCGAGCGTGCGCGACGTGATGTTACAAGTTAGTTTTATACTTAAATAAGAGGAAAATAAGTTGTAATTTAAAAACTGATGTTAATTTTGTTTATTTCTGATGGTTTTATTTGTTTTATCGTATTTCTGATCCAAGTTTATACTATCCGGTATCCGGCCGGATACTGAATCACTATCCGGTATCCGGCCGGATAGTAAAATCATGGCCGGATAGGCCGGATACCGGATAGTGACCGGATATCCGTTGCATCTCTAATAATGAGTAATAACAGTTAAAAATAAAAACAAAATTTCGGATAAAGATGTATTACTATCATGTAATTCTAATTACGTTTTGATTCACTCTCGTACATACGGTGTTGCCTGTTAGTGTAAAACATGTAACTTTACAACTTACAATGGTACTTATGTGATTTACGTGTTTTTTCATAAAATGTAACGTAAATTGGCACTTCGTCGGTATGTTATTTTTACTGTACATATAAAGATACATAATTACGTAATTACGGAATTTTAGCTTTGAATTACGTATTTGTAAAAAGGTCAAAATCTATACGTAATTACGTAATTACGGAATGGAAGCCCTAGGTACAGGGTATAAATTATGCTATTTATTAAATAACTATAACCAGTGACTTAGTCTGTATATAATTAATTAATTGCTGTGAAGTGGACTAAGTTCTTGAGCATTCATTTCCATTATTCTTTACTTTACGCCGATTCAAGAAAGGGTTAGGCAGGGCCCTCGGTGGGCTGGGCTTACGGGGACTTGTGTGGCCTCCGTTTGGTAGGCGTGAGTGCGGTGCGCAGGGCATCGTTCTCGTAGTGTATGTATGTGTATGTGGCAGTGCGGGCGCGGTGGGCGCGGGCGGGTCGCGGCATGCGGGCGGCGCGGTGAGGCGCGGCGCGGCGCCGGCATGGCGGAGGTCGAGGCGGGCGCGGCGGGCGCGGCGGGCGCGGGGGCCGGCGAGGCGGGGCAGGCCGACGCCGTGCTGCTGGCGCCGCTCACCGAGGACTCGTTCCTGCACAACCTGCACGTGCGCTACAAGCGCGACGTCATCTACGTGAGTAGCGAGCGGCCGCGCTGTATATACCTACATGCCGCGCCGCGCCGCGCACTGCGACTGACGGCGCGCGTGATGCATTGCAGACGTACGTGGGCAACGCGCTGGTGTCGGTGAACCCGTGCCGCGCGCTGCCGCAGTACTCCGCCGAGCTGGTGCGCGCCTACCTGGCGCGTCCACCCTACCAGCTGCCGCCGCACCTGTACGTACGCGCCGCACGCGGCACCCGCGGTACGCGCGACCCGGTACCGTTAGTGACGACGGTGCGTGTGATGCAGGTACGCCATCACGGCGACCGCGTACCGCTGGGTGCGGGACCGCAACGAGAGCCAGTGCATCGTGATCACGGGCGAGAGCGGCGCCGGCAAGACCGAGGCGGCGCGCGTATGCCTGCAGTGCGCCGTGGTAGCGGGCGCGGGGGGCGCGGGCGGCGCGGGCGGGGAGGCGGGCGCCGCGCTGGCCGCCGCCGGCACGCTGCTCGAGGCGTTCGGCAACGCCGCCACCGCGCGCAACCACAACGCCAGCAGATTCGTCAGTATTCATAATAATAATAATATGGCCTGGTTTCGAGACCTTTAAGCTACGACTTAATTCTTTGCTATGTCAGTTTCTTGCACTGATTTGCACTATTGGCTTTTAGTTAAATACTCTTAACGGTACTTTTATAGTAGTTTATGCAACGGTTGCATAATGATAGGCCTTAAAACACTAGTGTTTCGTAATAAGATCGCACGAGTGTTTTAAGGCCAAATTATGCAGAGTTGCATACATAACTTTATCTACACACATATTATAAATCCTCCATGATGGGTTCAGAAACAATATTTTCTGGCAACAAGTTATTTGTTGCAATCGTGGCTGCATATGTCCGATATCCGGCGCATTTTCACATCACACACATTCCGAGAAGACTACTATTCATATTTTCAACTAATTTTCTATTCTTTTTCTATTCAATTCAACAACAATTCTACTTTCGTTCAGCAAAACACCAACATAATGGCGCCAATTCGATCCTCTGTCAAGACCATTTTTTTTTAAATCAGACAAACGAATGAAGTCTCTATTTTCATGTCACTCGAGATCAAATGTTGTGCAGTTTATATTAAAAAAAAACATACAGAATTGACGTTTCGTATCAATAACTGTTTAATATCTATGGATACTAGAATAGAGACCCACTTGAGTTTTGACAGCTGTGCCAAATTTAATCTCATTTCTTTACTAAAAACGATAAAGAAATAACTAAATAAAAAAATAATTTTTCCTAATTGGTTGTCAAAATGGTGGTCATTTCCTACGGTTTTTGATTAAACAATTGAGGTTTTATGATATGGGTGTAGATAAATGAATTTATATAACGGTTTGAATGTTTCGATGTCCTTTAGTAATTGTTTTAGCGACGGCGGGCGGGAAGAAAATTCATCGTAATTTTCGCACACTTCACTGAGATCACATGTGAGCACTAATCTGTCAATGAGGATTCTTTGGCGGGAACTTTAAGCCACGACTTGTTTACTATTTCACTTTCTTGCACTGATTTACACTATTGACTTTTAACGGTATTTTTAATGAATCTATATAACGGTTTGAATGTTTCGATGTCCAGTGCCGTCGCCCTCGACCCGAGAGCATTTGCCTGAGTTGGGCGGGTTATCCCCGCCCCCCTCGTGACCATCCATTTTATTGGTAGTCCTTATCACATTTGTTATTTTAGCTCTTCGATCACAATAACAAGAGAATTTAAAGCCTTTTTGGAAAAACTTTTCCACGCCCATTCTTTTCAAGTTCCCGCCAAAGAATCCGCTCACGTCTCACAGATAACAATAGGGTTGCCAACTATTTATGGGGCAAATATTGTATTTTCCAGGCAAAGGTATAAAATAGTACACAGAAAGAAAATATAGTAATTTAAATAAAAACCTTTTCAAAATAGTGTATTCTTAAAAAAACAATATATAAAACTATTTCATACACACTTTTGAGAAGTCATATTTTCCGGGTTTTCATTGTATGTCGAACCGCCAGGGAGACGTATAGTATAAGAACGATGGCAAAGCGGTAGTGCAGCTGCCATCCGTGCCGGAGGCTGCGGATTCGAGTTCCGCTAGGGACAAACTTTGTGTGAAGAGCGCAAATGTTTGTACCCGAGTTATCGATGTTTAGTAATAGGTCCATTCAAAGTCAAAGTCAAAGTCAAACTATCTTTATTCAATTTAGGCTTTAACAAGCTCTTATGAAGGTCAAGGAATCAATCTACCACCGGTTCGGAAAAAATCCTCTACTGAGAAGAGCCGGCAAGAAACTCGGTGAGGTATCATTTTTTCAAATCAGTACACATATAAGTCAACAATGATGTCTACAGTTTTATACAAATCTAAGTATATACAACAGCAGGTACGCTCATCGAGACCCAGGGATCGCCGGTGCAGGTCACGATTTAAGCCAAACGTCCCCGTCCATGACGTAGTCTTTTACCGAGTAATATGCCCTAGAAATAAGAATTCGCTTTACAGTAGATTTGAACATTGTGTCTGTTTGTTCTATTATGTTTTTAGGCATTTACAAGAGCTGGGACGAATGGAATTAACGAATGTAACGTCACCACAATGTATCGTTGTGTGAGTGCCGTCCTTATACAGGGGCCTTTGAATAACTTGTAAACAACTGTACTTCGCCGTTTAAAAAAAATAGGAAAGGGGACAGGCCGGCAAACAGGTGTGAACCACGTTAAGTCCACGGGCCCCCACCCCAAAACAACCCATAAGGGGGGCTCGGGGGGCGAAGCTCCCCGCAGTAAAAAACAAACAATCGTAATAATTGTATTATTGGTAGGCTGGGTTGGACTGAATGCCAAAATGCTCTGTTCCGCATTAATCTGAATGCCAAAATGCACCGGTCCGCATTAGTCTGAATGCCAAAATGTACCGGTCGTACTAATGTACAAAACTCAAAATACCTTTTTCCCAAAATGACTGATTTTCTAAAAGTCCTCGTTTTGGAATGTCTGAAATAAAACTGTCAAATTGGTGTACAGTCGGGTTAGTTTTTTTTTAGAACTTTGCTTTTCACTTGAATTGTGAGGAAATGAAACAATTATGTTATAAAACATTTTATTAAATATTTTCATTTTTATTTTAAGGCGAAATATTAATTTATTATTAGTAATTTTAAATAAAATCACAATCAGAATTGTTTTTCACACAGCCAGTTTATGTTTACGGATCTGTACCCATCCCCTTTACATCCCTCTACGAGGTCCAGGGTATGTTGGAAATATCCAAATAATAATAAAAACAACATATATTATAGGTTTGCTAAGGTTCTAACTAATGTAATGAACGAATTCTCCGATTCCGAAAGTACCGATTCTCCGCAGACGAAGTCGCGGGCGAAAAGCTAGTTAGATTATACATAGGTAACAAAAAATATTATTCTTAAACAATGTTACATAAGATTACTTACTTATTGCATTCGCTTCTTAATAATAGAGATTATCATAATTAATATATCTGAATGTACCTTTTGTGTCAGACATTACGGATTTCAGACATTCCAAAACGAGAACTTTTAGAAAATCTGTCATTTTGGGAAAAAAGTATTTTGAGTTTTGTACATAGTACGACCGGTGCATTTTGGCATTCAGACTAATGCGGAACAGAGAATTTTGGCATTCAGTCCAACCCAGCCAGAAGGAGCAGTTTTGCTCAAGCTGGAACGGAGACGGTTCGCTCGCTCGGTCGATTATGCGAAAGTAACTTTCGGCGTAACAAATGTATGCGTAAGTTATTTTCTGCTTTAGAACGTCTTATTCGGAATTCGCAAATTATGCGTAAAAAACATTCGGGTTAGATTGGATATGCGTGACAGAAATATACGAAATGTAATAATGCGAGATTAGTTTCTGCGCATGTATACTTAATATCACACAATTAGTAGTTTATGCAACGGTTGCATAATGATAGGCCTTAAAACACTAGTGCGGTTTTCATGAAACGAGCTTTAGCGAGTTTCATAATAAGATTGCACGTGTGTTTTAAGGCCAAATTATGCAGAGTTGTATACATAACTTTATCTACACACATATTATAAATACTTACTCCATGATGTGTTCAGAAACAATATTTTCTGGCAACAAGTTATTTGTTGCAATCGTGGCTGCATATTTCCGATATCCGGCGCATTTTCCCATCACACAGTCACTCCGAGAAGACTACTGCTCATATTTTCAACTAAAATGTAAATTACAAACAACTTTTTACAATTCTACTTTCGTTCAGCAAAAAACCATCATGAAAGCAGTAATGGCGGCAATTCGATCCTCCGTCAAGACCATTTTTTTTAAAACATAGACAAACGAATGAAGGATCTATTCTCATGTCACTCGAGATTAAATGGTGTGCAGTTTATATTAAAAAAACATACTGAATTGACGTTTCGTTTCAATAACTGTTTTAATATCTATGGATACTAAAATAGAGACCCACTTGAGTATGACAGCAGTTCCAAATTTAATCTCATTTCTATACTAAAATCGATACGGGAATAACATTGCAGCACTGGTTTTACCTAATTGGTTGTCAAAATGGTGGTCATTTCCTATGGTTTTTGATTAAACAATGGAGGTTTTAAGATATGGGTGTAGATAATAGTAGTTTATGCAACGGTTGCATAATGATAGGCATTAAAACACTAGTGCGGTTTTCATGAAACGAGCCGATAGGCGAGTTTCATAATAAGATCGCACGTGTGTTTTAAGGCCAAATTATGCAGAGTTGCATACATAACTTTATCTACACACATATTATAAATCCTCCACGATGGGTTCAGAAACAATATTTTCTGGCAACAAGTTATTTGTTGCAATCGTGGCTGCATATTTCCGATATCCGGCGCATTTTCACATCACACACACTCCGAGAAGACTACTTACTATTCATATTTTCAACTAAAATGTAAATTACAAACAACTTTTTCTATTCAATTCAACAACAATTCTACTTTCGTTCAGCAAAACGTCAACATGGCGGCAATACGATCCTCCGTCAAGACCATTTTTTATTAAATCATAGACAAACGGATGAAGTCTCTATTCTAACGTCACTCGAGATCAAATATTGTGCAGTGTATATTAAAAAAACATACTGAATTGACTTTTCGTATCAATAACTGTTTTAATATCTATGGATACTAGAATAGAGACCCACTTGAGTTTTGACAGCTGTTCCAAATTTAATCTCATTTCTTTACTAAAAACGATAAAGAAGTCAAATTATTTCTTTATCGCAGCACTGGTTTTTCCTAATTGGTTGTCAAAATGGTGGTCATTTCATACGGTTTTTGATTAACCAATGGAGGTTTTATGATATGGGTGTAGATAAATGATTATTTACTCTTTTACGCAGTACTAAAATAATCTACAAAAAGTTTATGTACGTAAAACGTGGTTTTAAAAACTAGCGGCATACACCCATCCATGCCGCTTCATGCGTGGTAACAACTTAAAATGAACTTTAGGAATTAGTAAATAAAGCATAATATCCAAAACCTATTGCAGCACATAGAGCCTTTTTGATCTGGGTCGAAATCCGCACGGTACCAGCAAGCCGGCGTGGCGCATACCCTGCGCATACGTTTTTTACCTAGTTATTCTATATTTATGTTTATGATAATATATAATTCGGCGAAATCAATAAATTTTCTATAAGATACAATTTTTTCCAGATTTTTAAGTTAATAAATATGGGGATAAAATGTGAATTGAAAGTTCTACGATCAATATTGATCTAATTATAAAGTATTTTTGATTTTTGTTGAAAGCATGTTATTAATTTATCGCTTAAATATTTTATCCATAAAAAAAAATCTGGATAACTTGACTGCATCTATATTTATACATAAAAATGTCATGGCGCTACAGTGGTGTCATGGAGACGGAAGGGGTCGTCGCGCTATGGCGCTACTGTGGTGTCATGGGGACTGAAAGGGTTAAGGTCAATGTGACCCATTCCGTCTACGGGGCTATGCCGTCATATACACGCCTGCGTTGAATCTAAGTACAGTACGCCGCTGTCGACTCAGTCGATAAATCAGCAGGGTTTTCTAGTTTATCGACTGAGTCGACAGCGGCGTACTGTGCTTAGATTCAACGCAGGCGTGTATGACGGAATAGCTACGTAGATACACGTTATACTTATTATACAATATAGAATTATGACATAAAAAATTATGCGTAAACAAGGGGAACCGAAGTCCACCATATTCGCGTACACGCTTGCTAACCAGGCGTTGCGGCGCGAACGTATAGGCGCCAATAACAGGTCGGCGCAAATGGCCGCAAAACATAACATACCAGAACCTTATTAACGTTATAAAAGAGCAATGGTCAGTGGGTATCATACAGCCAATATGATTACAATTATGTACAACAGGGATACTTTTTTTTATACAGAAGATAGATGTGCATTGGACCTCTATCTCACCTGATAAAAAGTGATGATGAGGTCGACGATGGAGCACGCACACCTAGTAATGCCTATTCACTCTCTCCTTAAAAAGACCCAAGTTGTTGCGTTCTGGGAACAAGTCTGCAGGCAGGGAATTCCACTCCTTAGCCGTTCGCCAAATGAATGTTGAAGCGTATCGCTTACTGCGAATACTCAACCTTTTCTTTTCTTGGGCCAAATATGTGTGACTAGACGGCAACAAGCTATATTAGGTACAATAAAACGGTGTAATCAAACATTTATTTAAAAAAAGAACTGCGGTTTGGGCCGCGAAGAAAAGGTTAGCGGGCCGCAGGTTGAGTATCCCTGATGTACAAAGACGCTTGCTTGTATTTTCTTTATATCTGGGAAATCCAAAAGCATTCGTATACGAGTACGTATCGATTGAGCCGCAGCTGGCGTTTGTGGTCGCAGGGCAAGCTGCTCGACATCGAGTTCGACTTCAAGGGCGAGCCCGTCGGCGGGCACATCGCGCACTGTGAGTACGCCTCTTCCGCTTGCATATAAATATTTATCTCTGTATCGTGTTATATGGTGTTCATAGTATTTCATATAACCTGTTTCTTTTCGACACGCAGTCCTGCTGGAAAAGGTAATAACGAAAATTATTATGTCTCTTTGTAATGTAGTAACGGGATCGAGCTGTTACGAGCATTTTAAGCCGTGAACGACATTCGTGTCAGAGCCCGTGTATATGTGCAGGAGCGCGCGAGCGGTGCGCTGGAGGGCGAGCGCAACTTCCACGTGCTGTACCAGCTGCTGGCCGGCGCCGAGCCGCATCTGCTGAGTGAGTGTCCCGCCGAGCGAGCGGCCGCGTCGGGCCGGCGTCGGGCTCACCTCCGCTCGTGTTGCAGAGAGGCTGAAGCTGCAGCGGTCGTGGGAGCACTACGCGGTGCTGCGCGGCGCGGGCATGGTCGCGGGGGGCGGCGCGGGGGCGGGCGGCGCGGCGCCGGCGCCCTGCTCGCCGCGCCGCACGCCGCCGCCGCCGCCGCCGCCGCCGCCCGGCCCGCGCGCCGCGCACGCCGACCGCGACCACTTCCAGTTCACCAAGGTAACGGGGCGGGGGCGAGCGCCGGCGAGGGCGTCGCGGGCGGGAGTACAGCGCCGTGTGCATTGTGTACAGGCGGCGATGGCGCGGCTGGGGCTGAGCGCGGGCGAGTGCGGCGGCGTGCTGCGGCTGCTGGCGTTCCTGCTCAAGCTGGGCAACGTGGAGTTCGAGCCCACCACCACCATCGACGGCGCGCTGGCCACGCGCCTCCACCACGAGTACGGTGAGCGCGGCGAGAGCACCGCTGCGCGCGCGCCTGTACTGTGCACTGTACTGACGCGTGTCGTTGTCGGCAGAGCTGCGCGAGGCGTGCGCGCTGGTGGGCGTGGAGGCGGGCGCGCTGGCCGCTGCGCTGGGCGCGCCGCCGCCCGGCGCGCCGCCCGACCATGACTCCGGTTAGCGACTGCGCATATTTCCACTTTCACAGCTTTAAAATGGTCCTAATTGGTAACAAATAACTATTGCGACCATCGCTGTCGCCATATCCTGCCGCAAAAGCTATACGCTCTGATATTGTCACTCCACACGTTACGTGCCAGCACGCCGGGGGGCGTTTACACAAAAACACAAAAAAAGTGTACCCACGATTGTTCTTAGGATTGGCGACGAGTTTTTACAATAACATGATAAAGTTCAAATTATTATGTTTACTGTTGAGGTAAGAATTCCTGTGGCAGGTGCGAGTGAAACGAGGTTCCCGTATGTAGTGATTTTTATTAACATTCTGACTCCATAATATAGGTACAATTTTCCAAAACATGAGACTGACATATAAAACTATTGCTATTTCACAAACTTATAATATAAACATCAAACATGAAAAGGGTAGTTTAGAAAGCGCAGGGGGAACAAGTACCCTACACGAAATAATCGCTAGGCAACTTGCAACCGGCATATAAACGGTAGTTCACAACGTGCACGTGAACAGGTACCCTACAAGAAATAATTAATCTTGCATGTGTGTATGTCTGTCTATGAATTGAATCGAATTGAATTGAATTAATTTATTGGTAACAGTCGTTACATGTCATTTTAAATCTAGTTATATTAATCATTTTGTAACAACTATTTCTAAATAGATTAAGTAATTACTTAATATAAAAATAAAATATAATCATAAAAATATCTTAAACATTTTTATAGTGGCAAGGAGCTAAAGGGCTATCGGTCGATCAAAATATTCATCATAGTCGTAGAAGACGTTGTCAGCCTGCTCTCGTGCTTGTTGCTGCGTAAGAGGTATCTGGAGTTCGAACCCCTGCGCTTGAATACGTTCAGGTTTTCGTGCGTGAAGACTGAAACCTGATAAAGCAGTATGCATGGCAGAGGCAGAATTCGGAACTCCATAAACAGCTCCCTCGCCGGAGCATCCTTCGGCTTGCCGGCCATAGCGCGAATGGCTCTTTTCTGCATTAAAAAGGCGCGACGTCAGTCCGCAGCCCGGGCCCGTAACTCCGCGCCGTATGTCAGCACTGAGTGCACCGTCGCGAAGTAGCATTCGCGCACTGCGGCCCTCTCAGCGGTGCGCGCTAGCCGGCGGAGCGCGAAACACGCACGACCGAGGCGTCCGCACACCTCGTCTATATGTGTCTGCCACGTCAATGCGCTGTCGAGGTGGAACCCGAGCAGGCGTGCGCTGGGCACATGCTGTATAGAGGCACCGCCTGCGCACACCCGCAGGGGCTCACTCGGGTGGCCGTTTAGTTTAAAAGTTATAAAGCACGTTTTTTCTTTATTCAGTGCTAGTCCATTGGATTGAAACCACTCGTGCAGTTGTTGAGTGAAGTGGTTAAGGGCTTGTTCCAATTGCCACTTCGCAACCGTGCTGACGACCGCCGTGACGTCGTCGGCGTACATAACTATGCCTGCGCCCTTTATCGCGCCTGGCAAGTCGTTTTTGCAGAATACTAAACAGGGTGCTGCCACATTTACAAATCGCACGTTTAACAATAAAAAGGAAATAAGTCCGAATGAAATTCACTTTTGTTTTAAGCTTTACTTAACCGCGTTAGAATTGAATTTGGAATGGATTTGAATTTCACATTATTTCTTTTTAATTTTAAACGAGCGAAATGGTCTTCCAACCAAAGCAGAAATAGAATAGTAGTTTATGCAACGGTTGCATAATGATAGGCCTTAAAACACTAGTGCGGTTTTCATGAAACGAGCCGATAGGCGAGTTTCATAATAAGATCGCACGTGTGTTTTAAGGCCAAATTATGCAGAGTTGCATACATAACTTTATCTACACACATATTATAAATCCTCCATGATGGGTTCAGAAACAATATTTTCTGGCAACAAGTTATTTGTTCCAATCGTGGCTGCATATTTCCGATATCCGGCGCATTTTCACATCACACACACTCCGAGAAGACTACTTACTATTCATATTTTCAACTAAAATGTAAATTACAAACAACTTTTTCTATTCAATTCAACGAAATTCTACTTTCGTTCAGCAAAACGTCAACACAATGGCGGCCATTCGATTTTTTTTTAAATCATAGACTAACGGATGAAGTCTCTATTCTCACGTCACTCGAGATCAAATATTGTGCAGTTTATATTAAAAAAACATACTGAATTGACGTTTCGTATCAATAACTGTTTTAATATCTATGGATACTAGAATAGGGACCCACTTGAGTTTTGACACCTGTTCCAAATTTAATCTCATTTCTTTACTAAAAACGATAAAGAAGTCATGTTATTTCTTTATCGCAGCACTGGTGTTTCCTAATTAATTGTCAAAATGGTGGTCATTTCATACGGTTTTTGATTAACCAATGGAGGTTTTATGATATGGGTGTAGATAAATAGTTTATTTGTTCAACACAGGTATAACAAATATACACATAAGGTGTTGGTGTCGGTGTAGGTATTAAGGCAGTGCCACTGCGTTGCGCGGCGAGGCATACACGAGTGTAAACGCAGCTAATGAGGTGCAGCATGCATATGCACAATGGCATAATTCACCTTTATTGAGTTTATTCAAAAAACTTTTCCATTGTGTAAAAAGCTTTTTCTTTCAACCACTGATAAAATGTATTTGTAAATAATGTTATTGGAAGTTCATTCATAGTATTTGGTAACTTATTGAAAATCCATAACTTACGAATGTAAACGATGCAGTAATAATTTGAGTAGAGTTGATCATATACGCGATTTAGGTGTAATTATCGATACCAAGTTCACTTTTAACCCTCACATGGACCACATTGTAAAAAGAGCATTTAATCAGCTTGGCTTTATTCTTCAGTACGGAAGCATTTAAAGGCAGGCGGGCAGGAGGGGAATATCCATGAGCCATGTTTTTTTACTATTTTGACGAAGCATGTTGTGGATTTTGGTTTGTATATGTATGACGAAGCGTGTTGCGGATATTTTAATTGTGATAATGGAATAAACGGTATTTACTTTTAAGAAGCCTGCAACCTATAAGTTGCATACATGATCGAGACTTTGGGCTTGCACTAATTATAGACAAGGATGGCGAATAAGTAAATTTGCCTGTTGGCTCATAATGCTATCCGATGTATTTCGGACTTTGTTTGATGTATTTTCACTAAAACAAAATTCTATTGAATGATTTGGTTTTTTAAGCATTTCTACTACTCTTGGATGATCAGTCCAATCTGTTATAGACCTTATCAGCCAAATTATTATCTTTTTCTTTCTCTTTCATCCGCTTCTCTTGCGCCCTTGTCATAACACTCACTACGTGCTCATTCATACTTTTTAACTCGTCACTTGATATTTCAATGCGTGATAAATGTGATAATGCATCTGCAGTTACATTATCAGCACCTCTCAAGTATTCAACTGTGAAATTATACTCCTCTAAACACAATCTAAATGTGGTCAAGCGACTTGACGGATTATTCATGTTGAATAAATAGACTACAGGTCGATGATCTGTTATGATTCTAAAACGTCTTCCAAAAAGATAGGGTCGGAAATACTTAACCGCCCAAACGATAGCTAATAGCTCTTTCTCGATTATTGGGTAAATTTTTTCTGCCTTATTTAGCGTACGACTTGCGTATGCAATTGGTAATTTGTCACTATTTGCCAAATAACACCCTATTGCGTATCCTGATGCATCTGTATGAATAATAAATTCATTTTCGGGAGAAAATATAGGATATTGAAGTAATGATGCTTAATGAGTTTTTTTTAATGATTGGGATGATTCCATACATTCGGAATTCCAATTAAACTCTACGCCTTTTTTAAAAGGTGATTAAGTGGTTGTTTTTTTTTGCAAAAGATTCAATAAATTTCCTACAGTAATTTGCAAACGCAACGAATCTTCTTACTTCGTCTGCGTTAGTTGGTTCTGGATATTTTTCTAATGTACTTATCTTACTAGGATCAGGTTTGATGCCCTCTGGTGTTACAATATGACCTAAATATAAAATTTCTTTCCTTAAAAATATACATTTTAACGGATTTAATTTTAAATTTACCTTCCGCAGTCTGGAGAAAATATCTATTAAGTTTTTATTATTCGAGTCTAAATTTCTTTCCATAAGTATGATGTCATCGAGGTAAACGATACATTTTTCATAGTTAAGCCCAGACATGGCTACAGTCATAGCTCTACTAAAAGCACTTGGACTTGTTTTTAAGCCCATTGGTAGTCTTTTCATTTGGTAATGTTTATCTGATACAAATGCTGTATATTTACGACTTTCCTCATCGAGTTTTATTTGATAGTAACCACATAACACAGAAAGAGGTTAGAAAGGCCGTCTGCCATAATTCGTACCGAAACCGCTGTCGCCGACGCATCCCCGCTCGACGTTACAACTACTAGCGCAAACGAAATAACTACGAGAATACGCACACACCCACAATAATCAAAGTCCGCTCGTGATTCGTGCGTTCGAATAGCCAGCCGTTGCCCCGCCCATACCCCACTTCATTGACAAAAGCAATTTATTTTACATTTGCACTAGGCCTCGAGCATATCGATAACAGTTATCGATGAAGTATCGCGCCCTCTATGCCGCGTTTTGAAGTGTATACTACTATTTCGTAGTTAATCAGGCGCTGTGTAAGGCGGGTGGCGTGCTGTGTCCGGCAGGTCGCGCTGTGTCCGGCGGGTTGCGCGCTGTGTCCGGCGGGTCGCGGTCGGTCCGGCGGGTTACGCGGTTTTTTTGTCTAATTTTTATTTCTTTATATGCAGCCAGGATTGCAACAAATAACTTGTTGTCAGAAAATATTGTTTCTGAACACATCATGGAGGATTTATAATATGTGTGTAGATAAAGTTAAGTATGCAACTGTACATAATTTGGCCTTAAAACACTCGTGCGATCTTATTATGAAAATCGCCTATCGGCTCGTCTCATAAACCGGCACTCGTATTTTAATGCCTATCATTATGCAACCGTTGCATAAACTACTATAATTATGCGCAAATACAAAAAAAAGTTTAAGTTTCTCGTGTGTAATTTTGAAACTTAATCATTATATTGTTATTTATTATTATATTGTATTTACATATAAAGTGTGTAATATACTTTTTTACGTAAATTAAATATAGTTATAAAAACACACAAGCTATTATAATATTAAGTTTAGACATTATACACCGGCTTTACATCAAGCCCGCCACTTTTAGGTAAATTGTTTTTATATTATTAGGAAGGAACAACATTGATAAAAAATATAGAAGTTAACTTAAATGATAAATAAATTCAAAAGACTTATTATAATAGGGTATAACAGGACCAAATGTACTTAAGATGAACTCAGAGGAATTAACAAGTTACTTTGAAAACCAGGCTTAAGGTGTATTATGGTCGCAGCTCTGTACGTGCATTAAAAGTATTTTTTTAAAACACTCTTATATTTAATTATCGCTTTTTTGGTCCATTCATGAATGCAGAAAAATAAATAACTTATCGAACACATTGTTTATCTCTATAGTCGATAACACTAACTTTGGCCACATCACTAGTCTCATTACTTCGTCACGTAGGCAGTTTTTGGGAAACCATTAAATAACTTAGTTTTTAGACTTACCTGTGAAAAGAAATTCCATCTTTTGACACATTTGATACTTGGCTTCTGGCCCTGCACGTAATTATTGCACAAGACGCCATGTTCAATGAATTAAACCGGATTTTACCGCAGCTCGACACTGACGCAGCGTGCTCGCGACTGCCTGCGCTGACAGCGAGTCGTGTTTGAAATAGGCTCATTTGCTCAACTGCGCGGCGCGCGTGCCCCGCCCACATCGCCTTTCTAACCTCTTTCTATGTTCTGTGATAGTAACCCTGGTTAAGATCTAATGTACTGAAATACATAGCCCCTGATAAGGAGTCTAATATTTCCGTAATATTAGGCAATGGGAATTTATTATCTTGTATGCGCTCGTTGAGCTTTCTGTAATCAATAACTACTCTCCACTTTTTCTGTCCATTAGAGTCTGTCTTTTTTGGTACTTTAATAAAGGACTTGACCATTCTGATACTGACTCTTCAATTATGTCATTATGCAACATTTCTTTTATCTGTTTTTTTATTTCATCTTTCTGTGCATGTGGCAAGCGATAAGGCTTGCAATACACTGGACTGATATCTGGTTTTAAGTGAAGCTGGTTTTGTTCATTGAGATTTGTTGTGTTGAGTTTATCTCCGGGTAAATAAAAAACATGTGTGAATTTTGCACAAATGTTGATGATAGACGTCTCTTCTTCATTGTTTAATTTACTTATATTCAGTAAAGATAATAATTGTTTTACTCGTTCAGCGTTATTAGTAGTTCTATTGAAAGAAAAACAATCGAATTCATTTAATGGCTTAATTTCTGGTGTAAAATTACTTAGATTTGTAACGGGCACGGTTTGGTGCGAGCGGGGAGGCGCGAGGGGTTACTCGAAGAGAAACACACTTGGTAGAAACGATCTGTTTTGACCCTTGTAAAACCCTCTACCGCGGGAGTTGTAACCTCCACGAGAGTTAACCGATTCTGATGTCATTCTCTCCACGGAACGATTGTTACCATCAGACATATTTGTATTTTGGGATCCACGATAGTAACTACCTCTTTGAAATCCTCTATTACGATAGATTCCTCTACCACGTCCTAAAAATACCTGTCCCTCTTGTTGAGGCGTCATTGTCACCTCCTCGTCTTTTGCTCCCCGAATCGCGTCTTTCAGCGAAGTATAATTACGCGCTGCGATAACAGTACTTAACCGTGTGTTTCGCAAGCTATCGGAAAATTTGTGAATGGCCTGCTTTTCATTTAATGGTTTTAATATTTCATATGCCTGAGCATTGCCATCTGCTTGTGACATGGTTAAATCGACAAAAAGCTGCTCTAATTCTCTACCGAATTGATCAACCGATTTATGCCCCTCATGAGCTGTTTGTAAATTTTTTTGCAATGCGGTGTCCGATTTTTTAGTTGATAAGTGTTTTTTCATTTATCATTCTATAGAATAATAGCTAGGCGATAACCTAAGCTTAGCACTATGTATGGGACAAACGTGTCTTCAATACAAAATTAATAAGCATCTTTTTGTGTGTGTCTGGTATCATGGAAGAATACAGCTCAATTGCATCAATCAATTGTAGCGTTACTTTTTCACAATCATCCATTACCGGCAGTAAGGACACTGCTGTTTTTAAAGTAAACTGCTCCTCCGCCATGGTTATATTTCCTACAAATCCTTTTATTTCGGAATAAACTTTCTCTATCTTAATAGTATATCTACTAATACATTCACCATCATCTAATGATATTTCTGCCTTCTCTGTTTTTTTGCTATATAAAATTATATATTTTCCATACTCATCATATATAATCTTGGCTTCATCATATTTTTGCTTAGCCAAACTACTTGTCCTGCGTGTCGGACCTAGTTTACATAAGTATTCTCGTAATTTTTTCAATCCTTTATAAAACTCAACGAGCTTACTCATTGATATTTATTTTAACAAATTTTGAAAAGGCACAAATTTCATTTAGGCAACTGATATATTAAGCATCTTAACTGTACGGGATATAAAATAAGTAGTGTGAGTTTCAACACTATGTTAAATAAAGTAACACAAAAACTGCTACACTTACATAGTTTATCTTCACCCAATGTCGTCCCGAATTATTCACTGGAAATATTGCGCCAAGAACTGTTTTTTTTATACCGTTAAGCGTCCTCGCATCACTGCTGCTGCTGCTGCTGCCTGGCTCTCAATTTTCTTCGTTGAACATCTTTGTACTTTTGTCCATAGGAATTACGCGAAGATTATGCCGACCATGCAAAATACTGCTACCAACATGTACTCTTTTGTGCCGCTTTCATGATGGTCTGCGCTGGCCGCTGCTTGATTGTTTTGACCATTTTGAGCAATTATTACTTCCTCTTTAGTTTCTTTGGAGATTGTTTTTCCCATGGTGACATTTAATAGTCTACAGAAATTTTCGTATGATCACCACTATGATCAGTATTATGATGGCAATGGCCACTACGATTTTCGCCGCTACCTCGGACCTATCCGAAAAACGATCAAGCACGTCACTGGAGGTCGCGCACATTTTAATGACTATTAACAACTGTCACGGTCGCCCTGTACGTAGGATGTTCCATAAGTCTTGCAAAAATCTAACTATTTATCAAACTTTTTCAAAATAAGAACCATTATTGTTAATACACTTATGCATGCGTTCAAACCACGTATTAAATATAATCTTCCACTGATCCTTTGTGACGCTGGCACAGGCCTCTTCCCATGCACGTATTCATTCGTCATCTCAGTTGCAAACGTCGTCCGTCCGTCGTCCTTTCAACTGGCTCTTGATCAGCGGGAAGAGACTAAAATCACATGGCGCGAGGTCGGGGCTATAAGGAGGGTGGTCCAGCACAGTAAGCCCAGATTGCTTCAAAAACTCCTAAGTAATGGTCGCTCGATGAGCAGGAGCGTTATCATGGTGCAAGCGCCAATTGCCCAGATGCGAGTTTGGTCGCAGTTTCTTCAGCTCGCGGATAACTTGCGGCAAACAAACATCAGTGTACCAGGTAGCATTGACAGTCTTCTGCTTGTCTAAAACAACTCTGAGTCATACATATCCAAACTTGTTACATTCTTTCTATTGCAACACTTATGGAACATTCTACGTAATGCTACTCGGAGCTACTTGAGGTTCAATGAAGGATTAGCCAATTAAACACATGTTCTCAGTATCTCGTCAAAGATATATTGAATATACTTCTTATAATCTAAAATACATAGGCTTTGGATATGTGTCACGCATGCCTTAAAAGTATACCTTAAATCTAAACAAAGAGTAGGTACGTGCTACACTCCACATCACCAAATATAAGAGCAGACATGCGCAGCATTCATATCTGAGGCGTTTGCGCTGCGCAGACTGTACAACGATAGTTGCAGGGACGCAGATTGGTTTGGCAGCGCGTTCGCAGTATTTAAGAGCCCTATCACCAAATCGCGTTCTGAAAGATTAGGTATATTGGACGCACGCTTCGCGTCGCCTTCGTCCAATGTACAAAGAACGCTAACGGCCATATAAGATGTATGGCCGTCAGCGCTCTTTTTACACTGGAAACCATCGTTCGGACGGACACAGAACCGCATCAATCAAACGCCGGCGCGGCACTGAAGCCAGGCGGTCGACACATCACATTATATAGTAATTTGGGAGTTGTAATTAGGTTTATTTTAAGTTGTATAATCAATTATTTTTCCTAAAAAAGTATTAAATCTCAATTATTTATAAACTAACGATTATTCTGATATAAATTTTACGTATTAATATTAACGTAGTAAAGAGAAATTTGCGGTTAATTCTTAGCGTTTTTAGTAGTTTTATGGGTTTGGAGTGGTTTTTTTTTCAACATATTACATACATATTTCAAAATTCCGAGGCCGCTATAACCTACACGACTATTTAAGAGATATTATTATATATTTTTAATTTCGTTTGCTTAGTACAGTAGTTCAATCCACGAGCTCAAAAAAGTGTCGTTGCGCATTTTTTTTAAAAACCTGCTGCGGAATTTCGGCTTTATATCAATAGATAAGAATAAATTGCAAAAATCGAGGCCGCTAGGATCAATAGTAATAACTATACTCCACCATTCAGCAAGTCAAAGTTGTCTAAGTCTTTCAGTTTCTCATAACAAGAACGCCAAAGTTGCCCAATTATTGATAAAATCGTAATATGGCTCTTAAGACAAATATCAGACTTATTGAAGCAAGATTGGTATTAAGAAAGAAGATTAGTAATAATTGTCATAAACACCTTTTTTGTAACTATGTCTTTTTGATAATATGTTTTACAGGAAACTATAAATCTATATTTTATACAAGTTCCTAGCTGTAGCTTTAATTTCATATAATCTTGTATGACTGTTTGTTTCTAAATAAATAAATTTAAAAAAAATACGGTTGCCATCGGGTAACAGTTTTGCGATAGCAATCAGTTCTAGTATTCGGATATATTAACTTATTTGGACCTCTAATGGTGCGTCCACATCTGACGAACGCGCCGCGAATGCGCCGCTCGCGCGCCATTTGCGAACCACTCGCGCGGCGCGCGGCGCATACAGTTACAATACTTACAATAAATACACGTGTGCAGCGCGCAAGCGGTGCCCCTATCACCCAAATCCGCTTCTTAGGAAAGCAGTGGACTACGTGCCCCTTGCTCACTCGACTGGTCCTCTCAGGCGCCCCCGACACGTGCTGTCGGATCCTGATGACGAAATCACCATCGCTACGGCAGAACGGTTAGAACTACGTAACTCAATTCCATCACAAAGTAACACTAGCTCTTCTCCTCACTCACTACATCGCCCCCTCCGGAGGAGGCGCCGTCGTCGTTCCCCAAATCACACCACACGTGGGCGACCCCACTATTTGAACCGGTATCGCCATATACCGGGTAGATTCTCTCCGATATACGCTGACTGAGTTTCTTGTGGCGCTTCTTCTCAGTCAGTGATAACGTAACTTTCCGAAGCGCTGGTAGCACTAAAACCGATTGAAATTGAAATCTGCTTAGCGTCCTAAGTCCGAGGTGCTCATTAGGAGACCCTTAAGCATGCTAAGTGTATAAACCCAACATGCGAAGGCCCTTCCGGCCTTCGCATGAATCCTGGTAATGCTGCACGAGTCGTATGAGACTGCCAGCTTAGGTGAAACCGAAAAAGCAAGCAGTGCATTCGCGGCGCGTTCGTCAGGTGCAGACGCGTATCCGACCCTCGATCCGAAGCCTATTTTTAACCAAAAATTTGATATTCTGGTATTTAGCAGCTCTTTCAGCTGTCGACGGGTGATCGTCGGTTTTCGGGTCGGTCGGCTTCGTGTGTGACTTGAGTGAGTTGGGCAGAGTGCGAGACGGGCGAGGAGGAGAGCTCGTCGGCGGAGGGCTCGGCGTGCGGGCGCGGCGCGGGCGCGTGCGCGGGCTGCGCGGCGTGCGGCGGCGCCGGCGGGGCGCGCGCGCGCCGCGACCGCCTGCTGCAGGCGCTGTACGCGCGGCTCTTCGCCTGGCTGCTGGCGCGCGTCAACGACGCCATCAAGGTGCGTGCCGACCGCCACGCGCGCCCGCGCCCGCCCGCCCGCGCTCACCCGCGTCTGTTGCAGCCGGCGGAGCCGGGCAAGCGGCAGTCGCTCGGCATCCTGGACGTGTACGGGTTCGAGGCGCTGGCGCACAACGGGCTGGAGCGGCTGCTGATCAACTACGCGGCAGAGCGGCTGCAGGCGGCCGTCACGCACGCCACGCTGCGCCGCGAGCAGGACGAGTACGCGCGCGAGCAGCTGGCCTGGACGCCGCTGCCGTACCGCGACCACGACGCGCTCGCCGACCTGCTCGACGCGGTGAGTGCCCGCGCCCGCGCCCTCGCCCCACTGACGCCCCACTGAAGCCCCCTGACGCCCGCCGTGCGTGCTCGCAGGGCCCCGACAGCGTGCTGGGCTGCCTACGCGAGGCGGGCGCGCGCGGCGACTCCGGCTTCGTGCAGCGGCTGCAGCGCCGCCGGCACCCGCACCTGCTCGTGCTGCCGCCGGAACACTTCCAGTAAGCGTGTGGCCGGGTGCGCGCGAGCGAGCGGCGCGCACGCACCGGGCTACAGCGCGCGCGTTGCAGGGTGGCGCACTTCGCCGGGCCGGTGGTGTACAGCGCGCGCGGCATGGCGGCCAAGAACCGCGACGCGCTGTGCGGGCGCTGCGCGTGCGCGCTGGCCGCGGCGCGCGAGCCGCTGCTAGCCGCGCTGTTCCCGCCGCCCGCCGCGCCCGCCGCGCGCGGTGAGCAGCGCCTCCCGCATACTCTTCACTCAGCGGCACGGTTACACACTCAATCGCAAATACCGATCGCGAGCACGTCGGGCCGTGCTCAGTGTAGGGTTCTGTAGCCAGTGTGTAGCCGTAATAACTCTGAAAACCGTTAATTTAGCTAGTCTTCTCTTCAATATTAGCTGGTTCTATTTTCGATGATTTTCAGTTGGTAAGTATCAAAAAGGTAGTCCCTCATGACCCGATGAAGCTTACTTTTGCGTGATAGTTTTTCCTTTTTACTTTGTTATAAGTTTTCTTTTCAAGCATTTTTTAGATTTTTAGAATTAACAGTTTTGTCTGGGGGGTGGGGACCCGTAACTGCAACAAACGAGCTCAATATTTTCTAAATGGTTCCCCAAACTTAAAAGTTGTCATAATCATAACATGTGTCATAATGTTTCCGGCTTTCTAACTTTAATAATCTTCGACAAAAAGTGGCTGTGACATACGGATGCACAGACGAACATGGCCAAGTTATTAAGAGTTCCTAGTTGTGGCTACGGAACGCTTAAAAACGTATTGACGTAGCTCTTTGGTAAAACTAAAGCTTAAAACCGGTGGTTGTACCTGCAACAACAAAAACATTATTCATCTTATCCAAACAATTTGAAAAAAAGAAACATTTTTTTCCTTTTTTAAGTAAGCATTATTTTGTTGAAATTAAACGATTTTTCTTCCTACTACGCTTTAATTTCATCATAACGGCCTTAAATACTCAGCACAAAGCAGCCCTTATTTGCTCTAGAGCAAATAAAGTAGCAAACAATAGTAGATTGTTGCACCAAGCAGAAAGTGATTCATTATTGCGCCGAGTGTTGATTTGGAGCCCGAACGCTAGTGAGGGCTCTAAAAACTCGAGCGCAATAACAAATCACTTGATGCGAGGTGCATAATCTGCTTTTCTTTCTACTACTGCTAAAAAAGTAAGTATATCTTTTTTTGGGGAACTGCATAAGATTCTACAACAAAGTTCCCCTAGAAGCATGGGACTTGTCTGTTAATCCATTTAAACGGTACATTAAAGATTCGCTGCTTAAGAAAGGATATTATAGGGTTGAAGATTATTTAGATGATAAAGAAGCTTGGCCAGCTCTGAGGCCAAGAAACGCAACCGTGTAACCTCGTAGTGTCCGGGAGTCTGTGTGTCGTTTCCTGGCGCTGTCTCCGTTGCCTATTGTGTCTCCTTAATAAACTGTTATTGACCTTTTCTTTTTGGCTTAATAGCCAATAATATTTGTATTATTAGGACATGAAATGTTATATTTCAGATTGTTTTTGATATTTGGAGACCTTACATCTCCATCTTTATACTTGACCATGGAGACTGTCTGTAACCTAGATTAATCAATTTGGATGTTTTCTCTGTTTTAATATTATTCTTATTATTATGACCCTTAGAGACTTTATACATCTCTAAGACACTTAAATTTACTTTTTCAGACGCGGATACTATACATCTCCCTTATTAGTTGTATACTATAATTAATTTGTGCCCATTAGGTTTATTTGTTGCACTTTTTATGTTAGTTTTAGTTATATGTAATTTTAAAGTGGAAAAAAGACTTGCCGCTGAGTTTCTTGCGGCGTTTCTTCTCAGCACGTCACCTTTCGAAGCGCTGGTAGAGTCAGACATGTAAAAGAGCCCGTGTGGCCTACTTGCAAAATAAATATTTTCATTTTCATTTTCATAATATACTCCTTGTAAAAGGGCCTCATACCCGATAAAAGATTTTATAAATTTCGTATTATGTGACTTTATGTATTTTTAACGTTATACGTAGTGAACAGTATAGATTATAAACGTTATGAATTTAGAGCATAGAAATTTTAAACTTATTATAAATCATGTTATTAATGTCGTACGTTGTGCAATTTGACTTTATATATTTTGATCGTATGAAAAACGAACTTATTTGATTTTAGATGTTTTGCTACGTAACTTGGGAATTCTATCATACTAGGTTTAGTGTCATGGGCTCTCTAACCAGCAGCTAACCACTTTTCTGTGGACTTACTGTTAGCAAAACAATCCACATATCGGCGGCCAAATCGAACTGTGATTGCCCCGTCTAAAATGTTATGCTCAAAGTACTGTCTGATAAGATAGTATGGGTTCCTCGGGTTACTAAAAGATATAAAAAAAATTTGGCATAATATGAAATTTAATAGACTAGATACAAGTTTTCTGTGAACATTTTCGGATGTTCGACTTAGCTTTAGAACCAATGGACCGATTTTAATAAATAGGGTATCTTAAGATTCGGGGAGAACGTGGGAGTGTCATAGGCTATATAAAAATTCTAAGGGTGCGTGCAAAAAAAGTGCAAAAATCCTTTTTACGTCGCTAGTTGGGTTTAACTGTACCTTTACGTTTTTTTACCAACTTTTTGCAGTAGTAGAAAGAAAAGCAGATTATGCACCTCGCATCAAGTGATGTGTTATTGCGCTCGTGTTTTTAGAGCCCTCACTTGCGTTCGGGCTCCAAACTAACACTCGGCGCAATAATGAATCACTTTCTGCTTGGTGCAACAATCTACTATTTCACAACTTTTTGCGTTCTAGCTCGTCCACAAACCGTCATGTCTGTCGTATTTCTAATTTCGAAGGGCTCGAATTACAAATATGTATATGTTATTTATGGAAAACCAACAGCTTACACAAGCAATTTAGAAACTAAAGTAAAATTTAAAAAGCCAATTACAGGTTCTCGCCGATAGCAATACATTAGGTAGGTATATAACGTTTAACACCGCAGAAAGTCGGCATTCATGCACAAACTAAGAATAAGACAAGCGAGGGCATGTAACAAAACAAAAAATGCTAAAAATACAAACAAATTAATTAAGTGCCGAGGATCGGTAGGGGAAGGGTAAGGGTAAGGGTAAGGATAAGGTTAAGGTTAAGGATAAGGGTAGGGGTAAGGGTAAGGGCATGCTCATTCAAAGTAAGTGTTCGTTAAAGTACGCCTCATAGTTTGGGTATTAATATTAAACACATCAATATCTCTTGTTAGGTGATTCAAATTTTTTACGTGCACGTAGAAGAAAACTATTCTGCCTGTATTTAGTGGATGCAAAAAATGTTGTTTGCCAGTTTGAGGTATGTCCAGTGCCTCGGTGCCAACGACTGGGGATTGAAACTTAGCATATGCCTTTGATATTTTCTTATATGGAAATATTGAACGTACGTCGAGTGCGCTTAGGATTATTGGAGTCGAACCTTCGCTTGTTTTGAAGTCGCTTAAAATACATCGTGGAGAGTGCTCGCCTTCTCCCGCAACGGCCTTTAATTTATTACAAGCTGGTACTCACGACTTCGTCTGCGTACAATAATTATTGTATTTAAGAAGCTTATGATCTGCTCCAAGGTCCAATTTATACCAAAACTCATCAAAATTGGTTTAGGGGTTTAGGCGTGAAAACGTAACAGAGTTACTTTCTCATTTATAATATCAGTTAGGATTATTTTTGTAACTTTGCGTGGATAATTTGTTTTAACGGTGTTTTATTTCCAAACCGGAACTCGCTCTGTTATTAAGTCGCTTTGTCATTCGGAGCGTCGAGTTTATAAACCTGGCTGTCAAGTTTAACGACACCAATCGTGTCGCTCACCGAGGGGGTTGTGGCGACGCGCAGGGTCGCCGCGGCGGCCGGCGGCGCTGGCGTGCCGGCAGCGCGCGCTTGTGGGCGCACTGCTGCGCCGCCTGCCCGCCGCGCCGCGCCTCGTGCGCTGCCTGCGCGCCGACCACGCGCTGCGCCCGCACCGCTTCGACGCGGCGCTGCTGCGCCACCAGATCCGCTCGCAGGGGTGAGTGTCGCCCGCGCCGCCCCGCGCCCGCGCCCCGCCCCCGCTCACCCGCGCCGTCGTTGCAGCATTATGGACATGGCGCTGCTGCGGCGCGCCGGCTGGTGCGAGTCGTGGTGCGCACGGGGCGTGCTGGCGCGCTACGCGCTGCTGGCGCCGCGCCGCGCGCCGCCCGCCGAGCCCGTACGCGCCGCGCGCCAGCTGCTGCGCGCGCTGCCCATCCCCAGCGCCGAGTTCGCCTACGGCCGCACCAAGGTGTTCATCCGCAGCCCGCGCACGGTGAGCGTCCGGCCGTGCCCCGCCGCGCCCGCGCCGCCCGCCCCGACTCACGCGGCTCTGTGCAGGTGTGGGAGCTGGAGGCGCTGCGCGCGGCGCGCGTGGAGCAGCTGGTGCGCGCGGCGCAGCGCGCGTGGCGCGCGCACCGGCTGCGGCGGCGCCACGCGGCGCAGTGCGTGCTGGCGGCGTGGTGGCGCGCGCGGTTGGCGCGCTCGCGGGCGGCGCCGGAGGCCGACGCGCGCGCCGCGGCGGCGCGCGTGCTGTGGCGCGCGTGGAGCGCGAGCGCGCGCCGGCAGTACCTGTGCGGGCTGTGGCGGCGGCTGCCGGCGCGGCACCGCTCGCCGCTGTGCGCCGCCTGGCCGGCGCCGGCGCGGCCCGCGCTACTGGCGCGCACGGATGCGCTGCTGCGCCGCCTGCACCACCGCTGGCGCTGCCTGCTGTACCGGCAGGGTTTCGACCAGACGGCGCGCAACCGCATGCGCGAGAAGGTGACGGCGTCGGTGCTGTTCCGGGAGCGCAAGGCGCGCTACGGCGCGTCCGTGGCGCACCCGTTCGTGGGCGACTACGTGCGCCTGCGCGCGTCGGGCGCGTGGCGGCGCGGCGCGGCGGCGCCGCACGACCGCTACGTGGTGTTCGCCGACGTGGTGGGCAAGGTGGCGCGCTCATCGGGCCGCGTAGCGCGCTGCCTGGCCGTGCTGAGCACGGCCGCGCTGCTGCTGCTGGACGCGCGCTCGCTGCGCGTGAAGCGCCGCGTGCCCGCGCACGCCGTGTACCGCCTGTCGCTGTCGCCGCACGCGGACGACCTGCTCGTCGTGCACGTGCGCGCCGTGAGTACCGCGGCCGCCGCCCGCCCGCGGCGCGCGCCGGCGCTGACCGCCCGTGTGTTGCAGGGCGGCGCCGGCGCGGGGGACAGCTCGGGCGAGGAGCTGTCGCAGTGCTCGTCGCGCGACGCGCCGCTGGCGCCCGGCTGCCTGTTCGCGGGCGAGGGCGCGTGGCGTCGGCGCGGCGACGTGGTGCTGCGCACGTGCCACGTGCTGGAGCTGGCCACCAAGCTGTTCCTCGTGGTGCAGAACGCCGTGGGGCTGCCGCCGCACGTCAACATCGCCTCCGAGTGAGTACACACCCGCGCACGCGCGCACGTCGACGCCGCACGCTGACGCCGCACGCCGTGACGCTCGCCCTCCGGCAGGTTCGAGGCCAACTTCGGGCAGCAGATCGTGACGATCTCGTTCCACGTGGTGGGCGGCGCGAGCGCGACGGGCGGTGCGGGCGGCGGCGCGGCGGGCGCGGGCGGTGCCGACGCGCGCCTGGTGCGCCGCGGCAGCCGCATGGACGTGCTGCTCTGATGGCCCGCGGCCCGCGCCCGGCGCCGACGCGCGCCTGGTGCGCCGCGGCAGCCGCATGGACGTGCTGCTCTGATGGCCCGCGGCCCGCGCCCGGCGCCGACGCGCGCCTGGTGCGCCGCGGCAGCCGCATGGACGTGCTGCTCTGATGGCCCGCGGCCCGCGCCCGGCGCCGACGCGCGCCTGGTGCGCCGCGGCAGCCGCATGGACGTGCTGCTCTGATGGCCCGCGGCCCGCGCCCGGCGCCGACGCGCGCCTGGTGCGCCGCGGCAGCCGCATGGACGTGCTGCTCTGATGGCCCGCGGCCCGCGCCCGGCGCCGACGCGCGCCTGGTGCGCCGCGGCAGCCGCATGGACGTGCTGCTCTGATGGCCCGCGGCCCGCGCCCGGCGCCGACGCGCGCCTGGTGCGCCGCGGCAGCCGCATGGACGTGCTGCTCTGATGGCCCGCGGCCCGCGCCCGGTGCCGACGCGCGCCTGGTGCGCCGCGGCAGCCGCATGGACGTGCTGCTCTGATGGCCCGCGGCCCGCGCCCGGCGCCGACGCGCGCCTGGTGCGCCGCGGCAGCCGCATGGACGTGCTGCTCTGATGGCCCGCGGCCCGCGCCCGGCGCCGACGCGCGCCTGGTGCGCCGCGGCAGCCGCATGGACGTGCTGCTCTGATGGCCCGCGCCCCGCGCCCGGCGCGGCGGGTCGGTCGCCGGTCGCCTCCGCATCGGCGCAGCGATACGATTAAATAGACGTAGCATCGATAGAGTAAGCCCGCATAGCGTAAAGGCGATCGCCGTCGAGTCGAGTCGACACGATATATCGTCGCCGCGCCCCGAGGTGCCCGTAGCGGGGAGCGTAGCGCGCCCCGACCTAGTTCTTATGAGAGGCGCGTCGCCGGCGAGGCGGCCGGGCGGGCTCCGCTCGGCCGCGTCGATGGAACGTTGTGAGGGTGCCGGCGCCGCTGCCAGGAGTTCACTTCCAGTGCTTTAATATTACGACTAGTTGTAAGAGCCGCCGCCGCCGCGCCCGCGACTCGACCGGTTCTGTTCGACATCAGCATGCCCGTGTACCGTGTCCGACCAATACGAGGCCTTTGTGTCGTTACCGACTATTTAAAAAGTGCCTTGAAACATCCTTACACTTTAGATAGGTACACTGCGATGTCAAAAACGTATGTGCGTGTGCAGCGAGCACGGTCCGGGACGACCCGCTCGGCTCGGCCCGCGCTTGTCGAGCGGGAGCTCGCCGCTGAAGCCCCAGCAGGCGCGGAGTTCTCGGCTTCCTCGAGTGCCGAAGGACCGACGCTAACCGAGCTCCTCGTCCCCGGTCAGCCCGGGTGCCGCTCGGCCATGTGTATTCACACCATTCTGTATTTTTATGATTCCAATCGAAAGATTAGGTTAGTTGGTGGTAAGAAATAATTCCCCTTAAGTACCATAATTAAAAACGTACTTTCTCTGAAATTTCACAAAAACCAAATAGCCATGAATCAAATGAAAAGTACTGAACATACATGGGGGTGTTTCGGATAGGACCGGGCATGACGGCTCAAGATTTTCTTTTATAACGTCACTTTTTGGGCCACCTGTGTACTTGTTTCGTTTATTTAAAGTTACAGTCATGGTCGCTCATTTAACTAAATTCTTCGCAGTAATATGAAAGTGCTGAATATTTAAAACCTCTGGATAGATTTGTAGTTGATTTTTTAAATTAACTTTTAATATCAGTCCCAACTCCTCCAGTCCAAAGCACACGTTTGTCGAAAGCGGAAGGGTGGGCGGGGCGCGGCGCGGCGCCGCGAGCCAAATTTACTATACCTAGTGTCTTGATGCCAATACAATACAAATAACGTACGATGCAAGAGGCGACCCGAGCTGACCTCATATTATATGATAGTGTGGTGGGAGCCGTCAGGTCTCTCGAGACATGCAAATATAACTGTTACCGGCCGCATCCGCCGCGGCCTGCGCTTGCGCCGCCTGGGCGCTCCCCACGAGTCCCAAGAGCCAGGCCATGCTGCCGACTTCCGGTTTCAGCGAAGCGACGCGCCCGCGCGCTCGCAGCAGGCTCGCCAGCGAGCGCCCGGCTCGGCGCCGCGGCGAGCTCGCTGGCGAGTGGCAAGTGCGTCGCTGGAACTTATTCGTTCGCGTACAACCAGGGCAGGCGCAGCGCCGCGGTACGGACGCGGGCGACCGATTTCTGTTAAACGATTATAAGTATGTAAAAGCATGTTACGTTTTGAATGATTAATTATTATGGGGATGTTTTATCGTTTTCAATAAAATCATGATAAAACGCTGTTGTTTCATTTCTCAGCATTGATGCTTCCTTATCCTGCATAACTGCTGTGTTAACTAAATGTTTTGAGCAATGCTGTAGGGGAAAGTGGGGGAAACGCGAACGCGGAGTAATCCCGAATCCAATGGTTCTAATGTGTTAGAAAGAGATAGCTATATTTTACTTGCCGCAATTTCGGAGATCACTGCACCACTAGTGCCAGTCAACAACACGGGAGACGCGGACGCACGTACTTGTCAAGGTATGCATTTTTCAATATTTTGCATGTTTTTGATGTAAGGTTTTTGGTAAATTCAAGTTGGTGTTGATTTATTTATATCTACAATAGTAATTTAACTTTTACATAGTGGAATACTCACATATTAATCAGCTAAACTTGGTGTTCGTGTTTACCCGACTAGTGTCTTAAGGGTTTAGTGTTTTTTTTTCATATTGTTACCATTTATTAAAAAAATATAAATGTTGATTAGTGAATTCGTTAGACAGATAAGTAAACTTTAATAATTAAACAATAAAGAAACTCTGTGATCAAATTCCACTGTTTTATTTAAGTTTTCCCTTAGGTGTTCGTATTTCCCCCACTTTCCCCTACTTGCCTACAAGTTCGTTCAGCGCCTCTATTCGGGAACGCTAAGTGTTTCTGTAGCGACTCGTAAGCGAGATTTCTCATCCCACTCTTCCGCACGACGCGTATCTAATGCGTAAGAGCGAGATGAGAAATCTGGCTCACGAATCGCTACAGAATCATTATTGACGAAGTCACGAATAGCGTTCCCGAATAGAGGCGCTGATCCGTAATCTTGACATTTTGATACCTTTAGGTAAACGGCATTACTCTACATGCAAATGTTCGGCACATACTAACGACGCACCTCTGCCGCGAACCCGCGTATGATAGCGAAACAGAGGAAAGAGCGAGAGATGCAACATATCTACGCGATACGGAGGCCAGAGGACGAGTTTCGCTACTATGGCTTCGCGGCTCTGAGATACCGGCGTAAATAAATTAAAAGGCCTGTAGTAGGCCTGCCCTGGCCCCCAATTCTCGATGCATTCGAGATAATCTCACAATCGAGATCAAAAGTCAGTGCATTACCTAAATGCTACGTTCCACTTAACGCCCGCAACGTTTGTAACACCCTCTGTATCGTTCCACCTAAGGCCCGTGGTCGTGGCGGGCAATCGCTCGACGTCATAGATGACGTCACCGTTCGCGACCGCGTCGCGCCTACTTCGCCCAGACAATATTGGTGGGTCAGAGTGGGCTTTCATCAAAAATGGCGGGAATTCAAAAAAATAACAATGGCGACGAACCAAATATTTTTTTTTTAATTCCGAAAGTAACATTGCAGTGGAAATGACAGTGTCGGTGGAGGATGCGAATTGTGCTGAAAATGGTAAGTATTCTCCAATCGAATAACTTTTGTTGGGGAAAAAAAAAATATTTTTATTAAGGCGGTTATTGTTCGCAGTCTTCTGCTCCGCCCAAGTGATGCTTTCAGCATTTTATAATAGGGTAAGTATGCCGGTAGCGCGGCCAGGGTCAGTTACCGGCCACTTGGCCGGCAACGTCTCTTAAAATTAAGATAATAGAATTAATACAGCCAATAATAATAAAATGTTTGTGGTATGCGATTCTTAAGTAGCCGTGTGATAACAATACACCAAATTTAAAACGGAAGAGTCTACTCAAAGCTGGGAATTAGCCGTTCAGTTTTGGCTTTTAGTCAGTGGTGTGAGAACGTGCAATAATCTAGAAGAAAAATAACGACGCGGCGCTCGGCGTAAAATTAACTGTGGTCATTCTTATTTATTAATCATGAACGTTAGATGTTGATGAGGTCTAATAAAGACTACTAAACGTTCTTTTATGGTTTTTTATATGATTTATGTTTTATTTTTCCTATAAACGCAGTGGCCGGCTTACCGGTATGCTTCTTTTCATTTATTCCAGTATGCGGCCACGTGGCCGTTGACTGACATGATCATGTGAATATTGTTTTTAAATTGGTAGTTAAAGTATATTAATTAGGGGTTGCAAAATTTTAAATATGTTGTTATTAAGTGATAAATAATGTATGGTTTAGTTTGCGGCCACTTTTTTTTTGATAAAACATTGTTAAATGGAACTTCAAAATTGTGTACAAATGTGTGTCCGGAAACCGACACTCCGTATAAGAGCGGAGTGCCAGTTTCTCGGCCAGGGTTAATTAGTTTTTATCTATTTCATATGAACGTTACATATCAATGAATAAGTCTAATATTCAATTTTAAATGTCAGTTTATGGGTTTTTTCATGTTTTGTACTTTATTTTCCTATAAATCCAGTGGCCGGTTACCGGTTTGCATTTTATTCATTTATTCTAGTTGGCGGCCACGCGGCCTTTAATAGAAATCAGCTAGCGATTTTTAGGGCTCCGTAGCCAAATGGCAAAAAACGGAACCCTTATGGATTCGTCACGTCTGTCTGTCTGTCTGTCTGTCTATCTGTCCGTCCGTATGTCAGAGCCACTTTTTTCCGAAACTATAAGAACTATGCTGCTGAAACTTGGTAAGTAGATGTATTCTGTGAACCGCATTAAGATTTTCATACAAAAATAGAAAAAAACCAATAAGTTTTGGGGGTTCCCCATACTTAGAACTGAAACTCAATTTTTTTTTTCATCAAACCCATACGTGTGGTGTATCTATGGATAGGTCTTCAAAAATGATATTGAGGTTTCAATCTTTTTTTTTTTAAACTGAATAGTTTGCGCGAGAGACACTTCCAAAGTGGTAAAATATGTCCCCCCCCCCTGTAACTTCTAAAATAAGAGAATAATAAAACTAAAAAAAATATATGATGTACATTACCATGTAAACTTCCACCAAAAATTAGTTTGAACGCGATCTAGTAAGTATGTAGTTTTTTTAATACGTCATAAATTACGGAACCCTTGATGGGCGAGTCCGACTCGCACTTGGCCGCTTTTTTTTTTCTTAACGTTAATTTACAGGTTAACTGGTTTAACACTGATCTAATCGGTAATTTACAGATTTATTTTATCGAATATTTGGCAAAAACCGGAGTGGCCGCCAACCGGCATTACCGTGGCCGTTAACTGACAAATGTGGCCGTTAACCGGCATTTTGACTACTTTTTTACTTTTCTTGGATTTAATTAGTTGTCACAAGCAAGATAACAAGGTACCATTATATTTTCTCGAAAAGACTATATTCTTAACATATTTATGCAAACAACAACTATTTTGCCCATAAAGTACACATATTTTCAAGGGTCTGAAGTAGGCAACTCAGCTAAGTGGCCGTTATCCGGCATAACGACCCTATTGGGCGCAGCTTTCTGTAGGTTTAAGACCACATATTGCCCTTATGGGTAATTATTTCATTTGGTGTAAATCAGCTGTCCGCGATAATATCACCATCTAAATGAAGTTAGATTTTTACCGTGGATTTAAGTAACTTGTAATAAAGAATGATTTCTAACTGGCGCTTCTTTTAAATTTTATCTATATATCTATATCTATATATATATATATAAAATTTGAGGTGTGTGTCCCTATATTTCACTTTGCAGCCAAAACTACATATCGCAGACGCATAGTGTTTGTATGTGGCAATAGGTACAAGGCTCCCATCGTGCACTATGGTGGTTGCAAGTCAATATCTATAAGGGTGGGAAAAATACGGGGGTTCGAAAAAAGGTGACCGTCAAGGTGGCGTACACCAATAAGATATCCAGGATTTGATGATGCCAATAAATAGTACCCAAATAGTACCGAATTAGTACCTATTTAAAAAAATTAGTACCCTTGTAGTTTTCGAGATATAAGGGGCAGTAGGTAGGTACGCCACCTTGACGTCAAGGTGGCGTACACCGAGTGAATCTCTGGATTGGCAGTGTTCCCGGAAATTCTGTATGAGCCAAAAATTAGTACCCAAATAGTACCCCTGGCCCTTAAAATCTCATCAGCGTAGCTATTGTAGAAGCTGAGATATTTGACTATTTAACTGACTAAAAATTTGCGCACCGTCAAGGTGGCGTACACATCTTTTACAGCAAGATTTCACCCAGAAGGCCTTCGAATTTTTCAATCAGCTATATCCCAAAAAATACTACCCGAAATAGTACCCCTTTTACGATCAAAACAATACTGATAATATATGTGGAACTTAGAAAAAAAATCAACCAAACTTCTACGTAGTAAAAGTACAGACGCGTCGAAAAGCAATAAACCAATTTCATTTTTAATATTGTTGGTTGAATATCATTAAAACTTCAATATCATTGGATAAGCTAGTCGTCCTTGTTTAAATTTAACTAAATATGATCCAGCTTCCTCATAGTGGGTTCAGAAGAGTAGGTTTTAGTGGGCGCGTGTGTTTAGGCGACCACTCACACACCATAAAATATTGGATTGTTCCCACGACTTTGTTACAGTTGAATACATTCTGGTCTAGGATTGTTTATTCCTAGTAGTAACCACAAAATAATTGATTCACTATACGTAACTATGTACTTGCAAATAGCTCATAACGCTGGAGCAGGTAAAAAGGGATGAATGTTTGGTGGGGCGGACTGACCGATTGTATTAAACGTAGTAATTTTAGTTTCACCCCTTCCGAACATTGCTTTTTAGCTGCTACAACAGTCACATATGAAAAAGTAACAGTCAACCAACTGTCACCTATGTCGAAATTAGATAAATTATATTTATAAGGGACGTGGGTCAGATTTACTTATTTAGTTTTTTTATATTATTATTTATGTATTCTTAACATTTTACATATTTGCTGAACATTAAGAATTCAATGAAAGTGGGAACAAAAATATAAATATTACCAGTGGTAACAGTTGGGAATAGCTAATAAATATCTAAATAGTTTCTTTAATTCTTTGTTTCTAATTCCCAATCATCTAATTTCTGATTGGTCTTCTGCCGTTAACATTTTTTAGTTTAAAAATATAACCTAAAATATAAAATGTATCCTACGCTAAATCTAACTTCAGCATTACTAGTTCAAATTATTGTAATGAGTGACCGGCTTCAGAAATAGAATGAATTTCAGAATTTTGGTAATTCTGAATTATGATTATTCAATCAAAAGTTTTTCAGAATATTAGGGTGTTCGTGTGTGTGTGTGTGTGTGTGTTAAGTGGTTATCAAGGCTGTTGTACAAAATAGAACAAACTAAGGAAAATACTTTTTTGTTTTTTTAATAGTCTTGTTTCATAATACTTCTTTTACAGGATAATGGTACCTATTTTAAAGAATATGTATTTTGAGTAAAACAAGCGTACCAACCATAAAACAGGTTTACAAAAGAACTTATTAAATTATAGCTATCATCAGTCACCTAGGTAGAGTCCGTCATCTATGAGTTTGCCGAGACCGACACAGGCTTTATGTGAATATCATCACGGATATGCCATACAAATATAAATAAGTATGTATGTCTTTCTAATGACGAATCAATACGAATAATATTTAAAACAATATGGCATAATAATCACCAAGCAACAGTAAATAATATAATTATCTTTAACATTTACTACATAACGTTTTAGACTATCTATTAAATGGCAAAATAATTCACTGACCTTTGTAAAAAATATTTTAAAAGCTAAGCGATTACGATTGTGCCCAAGTTTAATTTACAATTAACACTTACAATTGAGATCAGATATACAGTCATGGACTTACTAAATAAGCGTATCAACAATTAAACAACAAAATATGAGCTCATGGTAGTCCGAGTTTGTTGAGACAAACTTCACGTGAATATCATCATGGATATAATATACAAATAAGTAAGATTCTTATTACTAATCACAATCACAATACAAAAATATAACATTAAAAATATTTTGGCATATATCAACAAGTAACAGTTAAAGACCACTATAATATACATAATGTTATATAAAATCAACACCGTATATTTTTTCTATACATTGCACTATATGGGTATAATATTTAATACGTATATAACTAAACTATTTATACCGTTCTAACTAAACGTATACTATAATTTTAAACTTACTTTATCAAGTAAATAAATTGTAGTGAGAACTTGATAGTGAAACTTGTGATGGGCTGTCGTTCTTTCGCAAGTAAATAAATTGCAGTGAGAACTTGATGGTGTAGCTTGTGTTGGGCTGTCGGTCATTCTCTTGCAGCACTTGCAGCGTTTTCGTTCTTATGTGCATCTCTGAAAAATATATGTTAGCGCTGTTACATATGGAAGATTGCATTCCTGATGTGAAAAGGAAATATTTTTATATACAATATGTTAAGAATCAGAGATAAGGGTCAAAATCAATAGTAGGTATATTACTAGATAGATATGTAGATGTCGAAACATCGAACATTAAATCGCATCAAAACTAGAGCTCTCGGTAGAGTCCGTGTTTCTAATTATAATTTTATTCTTCAATCAAGTTGTAGTTATTATTTTAATGTATAATATTAATTATTATTTATACTTTGATATTGATTTAAATTTTGATTTTATTGTATTCTAATTTGTTTTTTGAATTTTTTTATTTATCCATAATGTTTGAAAATACTCATGTTTGGTTTTTGGACATGGAAGTTATAAGTCAAAAACAGTGTTTAGAACAATACATGAATACTATGATAATTGGTAACGATGATTCTAATGAGTAATACAATTATATTTTATGGTTAGCGCGATTATGGTAAATATTTACCACTTCCATGTCCAAAAGCCATACATGAGTATTTTCTAAAGTTTTAATAAACTACCTATCATATCGATGCTAATAATTGCTAAACCTAACAAATAAATAAACACATAAAATAACGCACAAAGTAAGTACACATTTAGTGAAATTAGCTCTCTCCTCTACGTGGAATTCTCCTTTTTGCCGAAGCAAAATCTTTTGTCTTAAAATCCTTATCTATCTTTTAACTCGCCGACCGACGGCGCAAAGGCCGGGTTTTTACGAGTACCTACGTAGCTTGTTCCCGCGACTTCGTCTGCGTGAAATTCTTTTATCGCGATTACTTTGGGAAAGCGTAATAGGCAGATACACAGATATACGGTTACTTTTGCATTTATAATATTAGAGTGGATGTAATAAATAATTATTGATACTCACCTACTTGAATCTCATTTCAGTATTTTCAGCTTTCCTTAACGGAAGAAATCCCCTTCGTCAACACCAGTCGTTTGATCTCGTCACCTGGAAAAATGTATGTTTTTTTTTTTATTTCAATTAAGAATCTACCTAAGTAATGTCTACTTACATTACTTGTATTGCATGGCAAAATTCATAAGAAATTAGTCAATTGCGTGTCGATTTTTTTTGTCAGAATTATCGCAAGTTCATAAGTTTTGTCAACTCTATTAGCAACTTTTATTGTTCAAACAGCAATAATAAAATATCTATACTTCTTTTCTAGCATTTGAATTTTAACGCATTTTGTATTTAACAATAACACAACAACAAACACAGTATTGAACAATGTGCAACAAATATAATCCAATATAGGTATACTGTGTTTTAATGGAAATTATGTTCAAATTTGATCTTTAAATTCAAATGCTAAAAATCGAGGTGATAATGTAACTATCTGCTAGAAATTGATCTACCATCTTGTAGCTGTTTTATACACAAAAAAATAAAAAAATATTATCATCCTTCATAATAATTTGAGTATAAGTAGGTACTTATTGATCTTTATAAGAATATTAAAATCACAAAAAGAAACAGCTTGTAGGTACTTACATTTTTTGCTGTGCATCGTTAATCAAACTGTAATTCAACTTTTCACCGCACGCACGTAACAAATCACATCAAATATTTAAATATTTTCTTTAGTAGATCCGTCTAGTTCGATGGTCATCTTGACAATAATAATAACACGAACGCGCACCGCCGGCACCCGGCCCGCAAAACAGGTAAACAGCAAAAAAAAATATTTTGTCTAATTGCGCTTAAAATGTTTTAAGTTAAGCAATTGTGCACCTTCATGCAGCTGTGTAAGAATCACTTTGCCTGAAAGCTTAGTACAACATACCACCATTCTAAATCGTTGATGCCAGTCATGGCAAGTAGTTTGCAACACATATTTGATCTTTATTTGCGACTGTACTAAAATGGATTTGTATGTAGAAGTTTGGTTGAATTTGTTTCTAAGTTCCACATATATTATCAGTATTGTTTTGATCGTAAAAGGGGTACTATTTCGGGTAGTATTTTTTGGGATATAGCCGATTGAAAAATTCGAAGGCCTTCTGGGTGAAATCTTGCTGTAAAAGATGTGTACGCCACCTTGACGGTGCGCAAATTTTTACTCAGTTAAATAGTCAAATATCTCAGCTTCTACAATAGCTACGCTGATGAGATTTTAAGGGCCAGGGGTACTATTTGGGTACTAATTTTTGGCTCATACAGAATTTCCGGGAACACTGCCAATCCAGAGATTCACTCGGTGTACGCCACCTTGACGTCAAGGTGGCGTACCTACCTACTGCCCCTTATATCTCGAAAACTACAAGGGTACTAATTTTTTTAAATAGGTACTAATTCGGTACTATTTGGGTACTATTTATTGGCATCATCAAATCCTGGATATCTTATTGGTGTACGCCACCTTGACGGTCACGAAAAAAGTCAGCTTCAAAAATGTGAGACTATCATTGATCTGAAATGTTTGTGATTGTTCTAAAGAATTTTTAGAATTATCTGGAAAGTTCTAAAATATATGCCTAGATTCTAATTATACGAGAATGTTCTAGAAAATTATAAAATTATCTAGACATCTATATATCTATATCTATATATGTAGAAAATGCTAATGTTCGTTTGTAAAAACAAATATTCCAGAATAATCGAGAAACCTCTAAAATGGAATTCAAAGATCTGATCGATCGAGCATGTTCTAAATATTCGAAAAAAAAATCTCGATTGATCACAAACATTAAAGAATGATCGAGAAAGCTCTAACATGTAAAACTCGAGAACGGCTGAACGGATTTATCTTATCTTAGTCTTGAAATGTTCGTGGAGGTCTAGGGAAGGTTTAAAAGTACATAGGTTACTTAAATTATTATTCTTCGCAGACGAAGTCGCGGGCACCAGCTAGTATTATATAAAGTAATGTGAAAGTTATTTTAATCAAAAGGGCCAAAATGTCATTACCAAGGAGTGTCCGCTTTCCAGTTTTTGGCAAAACTTCAGCAAAACGTTCCATTAAATTCATGTTTACGGCTGAAACTACTATTTACATACACTATTGATTGCACAAATTAAAACGTAGTGTAAAACACTGAACAGCAACATCGTACATGTTGGTTCCTATTAAACTCATCATCACCGTGTCACACCGTGACGCGACATGCAGCTCTTCACTAAATAGCTTTGCAGAAACCCCGCCGCTGCCCCCGCGTGCCTCTTGTCGCCATTTAGACGGCAGAGGGAATGCACGTCGCGCAGCACAAAATTAAGAATTTTTATATTTTTTACAAAGTCGTACCGTGGTTTTTGTCACAGTAATATTGTCTTTCTTGTGGTTCTCATTCCTCGATAAGTATAGGAATTGTTTCTATTAATCGTATTTTATCTTATAACCAAACTGAACGATACTTGCTAAAGTGGAAATTTCTGGATTTTGTCATTACCAAGGTGGTCATTACCATGGATTGCCGTGGCATTCTCAATCCACGGTTATGACAATGATTTCATGGTAATGACTACCTCTACTCATCCTGTTAAGAGCTTGCTTTTTTAAATTTTT
Source organism: Tortricodes alternella (assembly GCA_947859335.1). Lineage (NCBI taxonomy): Eukaryota > Metazoa > Arthropoda > Insecta > Lepidoptera > Tortricidae > Tortricodes > Tortricodes alternella. The sequence goes on along the minus strand of OX401980.1, from coordinate 16,588,887 downwards.
ATTGCCGTTTATATCTGTGCGGTTCATCATGCCATCTTAGGACTAATTAATCGAACGTGGCCACAAGTAGTCTTCTGGCTCTGCCCACCCCATTAGGGATTTCGGGCGTGATGTGTATGTACATATCTGTGCACACTTTCCGTTAACTTTGGCGAGTCTGTATTTTGCGCAAATTTTTTACATGATTATTTTACATTTTTGTAATATTGATTGTTCTAGTGAATGAAGTAGCTAAATATGCCGCGTAAAAATTAAATCTAACCCTGAGCTGTATAAAGAATACCTAGAAAAAGAAAAAGCGCGGTATGCTCAAAGAAAAGAGACTAAAAAACTACTATGTATAAATGAGTTAACGCCAAGATGTCAGAGATTACAGAGGAAAAAATGGAAAACCAATCAACAGAACTTACGAGCAAGGAAATTCAAACTAAAAACTTGCAAAAAGACACGCCACCTGTATCTGAACCCGAAGATGACCCCACAAGTATCGAGGGACAACCTGGCCGATCTTATGGTCACTTTCCTAAACAGCATTCACCAACATCTAAAAGCAACTCATCAGATGAACTTCCTGGTCCATCATATGGTCACTCTCCCAAAAGGCATTCAGCGACACCAATGAGCAATCCTCTAGATGGACTTCCCGGTCCATCTCGCGATCGTTTTCCTAAAAGGCTTTCAACTTCATCCAAAAGCAACCCATTAGATGATCTCCCTGGTCCATGGATCTTGACCTTTTACACCACTGGAGTATTGCAAACAGGCTGAGTTTTAATATTAGCAAATGCCATGTCATGACTTTCACACGCTGTCAACATCCTATTGAGTTTAATTACTCAATAGGAAGTGAACCAATAACCCGCGTAGTATCGGTAAAGGATCTGGGAGTTAAATTCGACCGCGAACTGACATTCCACGACCATGTCAACTGCCTCGCTAAGGAATCGTACCGCAGGCTAGGATTCGTAATGAGAAACGTTTGGGACTTTCACAATCCCAGCGTCATTAAGCTCTTATATACGGCATTCGTACGGACCAAACTGGAAGCGAGCGCCTGCGTTTGGAGTCCTAGCGAAACCAAGTATAAGCTTATGTTGGAAAAGATTCAAAAAGCATTCCTACGGTCGCTATACAAGAAAATGTATGGGTACTACCCGTACCTGTACCCAACAAAGTTTCTGCTCGGCGCGTTAGGATTCAACTCTCTCGAGGTACGCAGGCACAGCGAGCAGATGGTAGTAGCGTGTAAGGTACTCCGCAGCAAAATTAATTGCACGGACCTTCATAATGCCATGAACGGCATCATCGTGCCCCCGAATAAGTCGCGGCGACGCGCGTGCCTCCAGCTGTCAACCGGCGCAGGCGCGCGCGCCACCGCCGCGCGGCGCCATTCACCACTGTGCGCCATGCTCGCTGCACTCAACGGACTCCTACGCACCGATCCACAGGTGGATCTGTTTGCTGACCCCTGGCTGAAGCTCACGTCCAAGTGCCTCATCTTTTGCGAATGCGAATTAGGTTAAGGCTCTAATTTGATTTTATTTAATAACTTGATTCGATTTTTTTTTTTTTTGTTTTGTTAATTTGTATTTTAAAATGTGTATATGTTAATTGTTAAGTGTATAAGTCTAATATTATCACAAGTGTAATTGGTATACCGTTCTTGGTTGAATAAATAAAAAATAAAAAAAAAAACACATGGTCACTCTCCTAAAAGGCATTCAGGAACACCTATAAGCAATCCTCTGGAAAGACTTTCCGGTCCATCTCGTGATCGCTTTTCCAAAAGGCTTTCAACTTCATCTATGAGAAACCCATCAAACGAACCTTCTAGTCCATCACGTGGTTGCTCTCCTAAAAGTCATTCAGAAATACCTATAAACAATCCTTTAGATGGAGGTCTCGGTCCATCTCGTGATCGTTTTCCTAAAAAGCTTTCTTTTTCATCTAAAAGTAAACCATGAGATGAATATCCTAGTCCCTCTTATATTACCAAGCGTGTAAAATGTCATTACCATGTGCTAAGGTCATTACCAAGCGTGCAAAATGTCATTACCATGACGCTTAAAGCTTTGTGGGTCCATATCTTCACTAATATGGATCCTAAAAGATGGCCTTCATTTTTTTTATACTCCTTGAATTACAAACTTTCAACTAAAATGAAGTTTGCGATTAAAAACAATATTTTTTATATTTTTTTAACAAGCCGTCCAATTTGCACCAAATGAAATAATTACCCTTATACATCTTTTCTGGGTTTTGAAAACTAATTCTCTATTTGTAGAATTGCCCCAGAAAATAATTCCATAGCGTAGGGTTGATGCTACGAAACCATGGTAGGCTATCATAACTGCATCCCTGTCTACTTGCTTTGCAAGCTTATAAAGAGCATAGGAAAATATGTTTAGTTTTCAGCAAACTTCTTCCGTATGAGACTTCTATGACAGTTGATTGTCCATATTTACACCGAAAAATTTCGTCGAGCTGACCGTTTCAACAAAAGTTCCTTGGTATTCACAATTAATCGAGACAGGTACTTTACGTTAGTAAAAATGCATAATTTTTGTCTTACTAAGGTTAATTAATAAATTATTACTAAGCAATTCAATAATATTTGATAATGTTCCATTAATTTCATTTTCATAATTTATTTCATTATTACATTTAATTAATACAGTGCTGTCGTCAGCAAACAAAACCATTGGATATTTTATGTGTTTAGGGAGATCATTTATATTTATCAAAAATAGAAGCGGTCCTAAAACGCTTCATCATACCATCTTAGGACTAATTAATCGCACGTGGCCACAAGTAGTCTTGTGGCTCTGCCTACCCCATTAGGAATTTCGGGCGTGATGCTATGTATGTATGTAAAACGCTTCCTTGGGGAACTCCGTCGACAACTTTACGTTTTTCGGATAGAAAGGATTTGTGTCATTCATGTTAGGGCCGCTGGCAGTATGCAGTGTCCCTATATCTTAAAAGGTTTTTTGGCATATTTAAAGTACTTACCCACTTACCAAATCTTTTTCTTTTTAAATTATGATTAAATACTTACAAATTTGTTTGTTAGCCTTTTATTGAAATGTATTTAAATATTTACTGTGTAAGAATATTCATTACGTAGGATAATTTTAGAAGACTGTGTCGTTTGTGGCCTCATCTTACGTTGTTTACTTATCCTGTTATGATCGGCAGTTAAAGTTTTAACCGTTGTTTAACCTTTTTTTTATTGGGGATAGAAAAGTTGGATAACGAATCATAAAACTCAAACGTTTGCGTGTGTGCACAACCGAGCGTACCTACGTATGTGTGCGTCCGCGCGTCTGTGGGCCAATTTTCTCATGGCCGAATTCAAAGGCTAATAAGCTCAAATTTATCTTTGATTAAAGTAAAGATTGTACTATGTAGGCATTATATAGATTGACAGCTGACTAGACTATTTATCTCGGATCAAATGTGTACGTGGCATTGTTAATGCGTTGGCTGCCACGAGCATCACCGGTGGGACTACGTTATTTAATCTTTCCGTGGCCATGAGCATCATCGATGAGATTACGTAATCTTTCCTGTGTGGCCACGAGCATCATCGGTGAGTTTACGTAATGTTTCCTGTGTGGCCACGAGCATCATCGGTGAGTTCACGTAATCTTTCCTGTGTGGCCACAAGCATCACTACTATAAATTACTTGAAATCTTGCAGCGTTATGCTGCTTCGCATGGTCTTCAATATAATGTTAGTAAGTAAGTAATGGTGTTTAGGTGTGGCAGAGGACCGGATTCTGTTCCTCCAATGTTACTGGATGGATTGGAGCTGGAGTTAGTGTCATCTTTTAAGTACCTTGGCCACATCCTTACCGATAACCTTAAAGATGATAATGATCTTGAACCCTTCGGCGCAAAATGCACAAAACGCAAAATGTACGCTACACGCAAAACGTATACATTGGTAAAATGAACAATACACAAAATATACTCAACGCATATTGCGAAACACGCAAAATGTACAAAAGCAAAACGTACACTCTCTATCTTTACATAAGCAAAATGTACACTACACGCAGAATGCACAATACGGAAAATATGCAATACGCAAATAGTGTTTAATTTAAAGTCTTCGTTAGAAGGATAGTTGAATGTGGCTATTGATCAGGTGATAAAAAAATGATTTATTTTTTGATACGCCGTTTACTAGACACACTGTTTATTACACGAGCGGAAGTCTCCATTACAATGATATACCGGATATTAGCTTGATTGACATCTGTCATATTTTACTGCCAGCTGAAACTGGCTTCTTGCTGTTTTGAGTATAAACATACTCCCCCCTTTAAAATTGACTATTGTTTACAAAGAGAGTAGGGGTGAATCGCTATACATTACAAGGTAAGTTAAAGGAGAGGTACTTAAACTAGCAAACACTACGTTAAGATAAACATTACTAGGAACAGAGGCCACTAGACTAATTTTAAATATCACAAGCTGAGATCATTACTTATAGTTATTTGAAGACAACAATTTATAGACTAATAATTTAACACAGAATTACTTTAGACTAGTAAATACTACGTTAAGTTAATTTCAATCGAATAAACAATCTAGTCTAAACTGTATACAAATAAGGTTTATTTTCCTTGACAAAAGAAAACGTAGAAATACTGTAAAGTGTAAGTAAGGATAATTATACAGAATTATAATAAGGTTGAAATAAGTTTCTTACACTGAATTACTGAAAGACTAAGCTATCCAACATATTTTAAGTTGACATTTTTTGTAAAATATAAACTGCAATTAGAGGTAAGTTAAGTAGAATTTAAATCTATGGGCAAAGGGCAGATATTGTTGAACGACCGTTTAATGACGCCTTTCGCCGTCTTGATTGTCGCGACCCTGACGACTCCATCCTGTCCTGGGTGAGTGGTGACGATGCGGCCGAGCTTACACTGACAGGGGTGCAGCTGTGCGTCCTTGATCAGCACCACAGCACCTTCGACGAGTGCGGGCCCCATTGAGCTCCGCCACTTTGTACGTTGCTGAAGCTGGCCGATGTAGTCGCGGGACCAGCTTCGCCAGAAGTTTTGGTGTAGCTGTTGAATTTGTTCAAAATGTTTAATGCAGTTACTCGGGACATCTCGGTAGTCATGCTCCGGCAGACTGGTGATCCTCCGGCCAATCAAGAAGTGGGCTGGTGTTAGGACAGGGATATCTTCTTGACTTGAAATGGGAAGGGGGCAGAGAGGGCGGGAATTTAAAATACCTTCTATCTGCGTCAAGAGAGTAGAAAACTCTTCATATGTTAGCAAAGCCTGACCTACGATTCTCTTTAGATGGTATTTGCAATTCTTAACGGATGCCTCCCATATCCCTCCCATATGCGGGCTATATACAGGTATAAATTTCCACCTTATGCCTTGGCTGGCACATGAAGCTGTGAGCTCACTCGCATGTAGGTTGATATAGTTATATAGATCAGATAACTCACTTTTAGTTCCCAAGAATGTCGAGCCGTTGTCACTCACCATCTCCTTAGGTATACCTCGTCGGGATGTGAAACGGCGGAAAGCTGCGATGAAAGCCTTAGAGTCCAAGCCTGTAATCAACTCAATGTGAACTGCCTTCGTTACAAAGCACACGAATATAGCAATGTAACACTTATTGGATATAGAACCACGCCCCCTCCGATCCCTGACCAGAAAGGGTCCAGCATAATCTACACCGGTGGTGTAGAAAGGTGGTGAAGGCGTCAGACGGGATGCTGGTAAATTTCCCATTATGGGAGCCGAGTCCCGAGGATTGGCCTTGAAACAAGTGACGCACTGGTTAAAGATCTTGTTTGCTAGGTATTTGCCTTTGATAGGCCAGAATCGTTCTCTAACTGATGACAGTAGCAACTGTGGACCTGCGTGGAGAAGTCTGAGGTGTTCTGCGGTGAGTATCAATTTGGTAAGTATGTGCTCATTATGTAATATAAGCGGATGCTTTTTTGAATTTGAAAAGTTAGATAGGCCTATACGACCCGCCGCACACATGACACCGTTTATCATTTTAGGTTTAAGATCTAGAATATTGGAATTTGGCATAACATTTTTTCCTTTACTAAGCAGATCATATTCCTTTGGAAATGATTCTATTTGTGCGAACTTGACTAATGTGTTAGATGCGGTAGTGAGTTCGCTAACTGCCAGCGGGCCTGTATATCTGTTTGTTTTATTTTTTAGTTTGTGTAAAAATCGTTGTATGAATGCGAACACTCTGACAAGAGTCGCATAGTTAGACCATTTAGTAAATAACTCCTCTGGAGGACATGAGTGTGTTACTTTTTAAGTTTAGATTGCAAAAAATTGGTTTACATTCTGGCAACGAATTAATCTCAGGTGTTATGTGAAGATATAGGTCCACAACCTATATATAGAACTCTATGGTTAGTTCTGTGTTGTTGCTTAGCAATGTTTTGTTGATGAATGACTTATCTTGTCCCTAAAAGAATTCCTTCACTAACATTTCTATGGAATAAAACAAAGTTATAATTAATCGTATATTTTCTTTTATCTATATCTACGGCAACGTAGGTAATACTTAATAACAAGCTTTCAAATCACATAAAGCTTTACATGGTTGCAGAGCGAAAAATGTAAGTAAAAAACGTTAACGGAATATACGAAATCCGAAATGTCACTCGTAAAAGTGCAATCTTTAGGAAAAGAAAACTACGATAGGTGATGTATTTTTTTTTTTTTTTTTTTTTAATATTAAGAGGGGGGCAAACGAGCAGGCGAGTTGCCTGATGGTAAGCAATCACCACCACCCATGGACACCCGCAACACCAGGGGAATCACGGATGCGTTGCCGGCCCTTTGAGAAAGGAGTAGGCTCTTTTTTTGAAGATCCCTAGGTTGTATCGGTCCGGGAACGTTGCCGCTGCAAGCTCATTCCAAATTCCTACCATACGTGGCAAAAACTGCCGCAAAAAACGTACGGTAGTTGACTGCCACCGATCTAGGTGGAGAGGGTGAAAGGTCAGTTTGTTGCGAGTAGTTCGATGGTGGAACTTGGCAGCAGGTAATAACCCGAACAATTCCTCGGAACACTCCCCATAATAAATGCGGTACAGGATGCAAAGAGATGCAACATCCCTCCGCAGGGCCAATGGGTCAAGCCGATTGGAAAGCGACCGGTCATTAACAATTCGAGCAGCTCTACGTTGTATGCAGTCAAATGGAAGGAGTTGATATTGGGGCGCTCCAGCCCAGAGATGGGAACAGTATTCCATATGAGGCCTAACCTGCGCCTTGTAGAGCTGTAGGCGATGGGCTGGCGAGAAATACTGACCCGCTCTATTGAGCACTCCCAATTTTTTCGAAGCTAATTTAGCTTTTCCTTCCAGATGACCACGGAATTGAACGTCACTCGAAATGTCAACACCCAGGATCCCAATAGACTGTTTAGCGTCAAGAGGAATTCCTTCGAAACAAGGCGATACATCAAAGGGATATTTTTTAGCGGAGAACGCGCAAACTTGTGTCTTCAGGGGATTAAATTGGACTAGGCTCAGTCTGCCCCAATCCGCGACATGCTTCAGCATAGCCTCAATTTCGGACACAAGTTTGTTCCGGCTTTCAATGACGTGTTCCCGAGATATGCTCCTGTGACCGGTGTATAGGTATCCCCACACACGCGTATACACGCGAAAGCATATTTAATTAAAAATAAATTATGGAAATGCGTGAAAGAATACCCAAAAGAAGATGCACCACAAATTGATCTTGACGATCAGGAAATGGCGAAATCGGAGCTGATGTTGCTGATAGCACCTTCAGAGCTGGAACGGGTAAAGAACTGTAAATTTGCAAGAGATGAGTGGATGACTCTCGAATCAATTTACGCCAGTAAGGGTCCCGCGAGAAAAGCCACCCTACTTAAACAATTAATCTTAGCAAAACTGGAAGAAAGCGATGATATTCGTGAGCATTTGAAAAAGTTTATGGATACAGTTGATAAATTAAAAGACATGGATATCGATATCAACAGTGATCTGCTGTCAATCATGATGCTCTACAGTCTTTCTTCGGAATTCGAAAATTTCAGAACAGCGATTGAATCTCAGGACTCCCTGCCAGATCCTGAAAAGCTTGTAGCGACCACAGTACACTAAGGTAGCAAGCTCAAACACATCAACCTCCTCTGCCCGAGTCGGTTAAAACCTTACTTGCGCGCAGCGTCGTACGCATGCAGGTTGTACACAGCGGAATGCGCCTGCGACGGGGCGCGGCCGCAGTCGGAACTCAGTCACCGCGCTGCCCTCACGTCTCTTGTGCTCGTGAACTTTGTGCCTTGCTTACGCTACGCTTTAGTTTAACTTCACAAAACCTTTCCTGAAACTATTCTTCTATCTGTGACTCTTTCTGTAGTGCTTGTGGCTTTCCTTCGTGTGCGTGTGTGTGCGTAACCTTCTGTACTTTTTCGTTCGCTTTTATTACGCTTAGTGTTAAGAACGATATTTGTGGGACCCTAAATAAAAGCGTGTTTGTTAATTTGGAGCTTATCATTTTACTCACCGTTAGGGTACCTATACTGGTGACCCCTAGTTTGAACATTCTACGCAGAAGAAAAAGCTACGTCAAGCAAGATGGAGAACCGTGACGGTTTAGATTCGGCTGCACCGCGAACGTCAACTTCAGGCGACGTTTGTAAAGTGGGCGTACGAGTGCCGCCATTTTGGCCAGAAGAACCCGAACTATGGTTCGCGCAGATAGAAGGGCAATTTTTACTTTCCGGAATAACCGCCGATACGACAAAGTTTTACTACGTGATAAGTCAGCTCGAGCATCAATACGTGGTGGAGGTTAAAGATATTATTAATTCGCCACCCCCGGAAAATAAGTATTTAAAGTTGAAAACCGAACTTATTTCACGCCTTTCGGCATCGCTTGAAAAGAAGCACCGGGAATTATTAATGCACGAGGAATTAGGTGACAGGAAACCGTCGCAGTACTGGAGGCGTTTGAAAACGTTGGCCAGCGGATACGTGTCGGATGAATTTCTAAAACCCGTTTGGTCATCACGCTTACCCGCTAACCTACAAACGGTTATTGCGTCACAGCCAACCTTAAATGTGGAGATGCTGGCGTACTTAGCGGATAAAGTTTATGATATTGCACCCATGGCAGCACAGGTTTTGGCGGTTGGAGAGCATTTTGGACAAAGTAAGTCTAGTCAATTATATGCGGGTAGCGGTAATAACTTGATGAGTGGCTTGGCTTTTCAAATGTCAGAATTACGCAAGAAAGTGGCATCATTAAAAGCACAGTTTAATGCACAACCGTACGATTCACGCAATCGCTCACGATTTAACTCGCAGAATAGAGGCCGATCACATTCAAGGAACCGCAAACGATCATCATCGAGACCGAGAAATGATTCGTATTGTTTTTACCACAACCGGTTCGGAGCTAAAGCGACTAGATGCACGACACCGTGCAGTTACATGGCGGAAAACTCCAACGGCAGCCGGAAGTAGTGGCCAGCGACTGCCAATCTTTACCGGGCCGCCTTTTCATCATGGATCGGACTTCCAAATATCACTTTCTGGTTGACACCGAATCTGATCTATGCGTGTATCCCCGCTCAGCAGTTAAGGAGAAGCGTACGAAATCCACGTATCAGCTTTTCGCCGCTAACGGTACAGTTATGCCCACCTACGGATCGGTGCAACTTATACTGAATTTGGGATTACGCCGTGCATTCATCTGGAAATTCGTAGTGGCTGATGTGTCTAAGCCAATAATTGGTGTCGACTTCCTGTCTTTTTATAATTTGTTGGTAGATTGCAGGAACCACCGCCTAATAGACAGCCTGACGTCACTCTCCATCAACGTGCCGGCCCATAAACCTATGGAGGCAATCACATCCATCAAGGCAGTAGTCCAGTATCATCAGTTGGGAGTCCAAGTATCATCAGATTTTGCTGGAGTACCCAGAAATCATGCGCCCCGCTGGAACAGACAAGGTACATAAGCATAATACGGTACACCACATCCGTACGACACCTGGTCCGCCCGTTACCAGCCGTCCACGACGTCTTCCACCAGATCGCCTAAAAATCGCACAAAAAGAGTTCGACGACATGCTGAGGGATGGAACAGCCCGCAGGTCAGAGAGCTCGTGGTCATCTGCACTCCACCTCGCTCCTAAGAAGGACGCCGGCTGGAGGCCATGCGGCGATTACAGAGCCCTAAACGCCCGCACTATTCCTGACAGCTATCCCATCCGACATATACAGGATTTTGCGCACCAACTGAGCGGTAGCACGGTATTCTCGAAACTAGATCTCGTAAAAGCATATAACCAGATTCCAGTTTTTGTTGATGATATCCCTAAGACAGCAATCACAACGCCGTTCGGACTGTTTGAGTTCACCAATATGACATTCGGCTTGAGGAACGCAGCGCAAACGTTCCAGCGCTTTATTGATGAAGTCCTGGCTGACCTACCGTTCTGCTACGGTTACCTGGATGAGTTGCTCGTCTTTTCTGCAATCGAGAACCAACATCACGACCATCTCCGCCAGTTATTTCAGAAACTGACCGAATACGGCATGCTCATCAACACAGCAAAGTGTGAGTTTGGTGTGGCAACAATAACTTTCTTGGGGCATGAAGTGAGCACCAAAGGCGTGCAGCCACTTCCAAGTAAGGTTCAGGCCATTCAGGACTATCCAGCACCCAAGACAGTAAAGGAATTGCGGAGATTTTTGGAAATGTACAACTTCTACCGCCGATTCATTCCTGGCGCTTCAGCAATTCAAGCACCTCTGAACACCGTCCTATCAGGGAGCAAAAAGAGAGGATCAGAAGCCATCGTCATGACTACTGAGATGTCGGACGCATTCAACGCTTGCAAAACAAGTCTGTCGGAGGCAGCAATGCTAGCCCATCCGAATGAAGATGCAGAACTGGCATTACAGACTGACGCATCAGACGCGGCGTTCGGAGCAGTCCTCCAGCAGCGCGTACGAGACAATTGGGAACCACTCGCGTTCTTCTCCAGACGGCTGAAACCAGCACAGAAGAACTACAGCCCATACGATCGTGAGCTACTTGCAATATACGATGCAATAAGGCATTTTCGGCATATGCTGGAAGCGAGGCTATTCGTCATATACACGGACCACAAGCCCTTAACTTTTGCCTTTTCATCACGTCGAGACAAATGTTCCCCAAGACAATTTCGTTATCTGGATCTGATATCACAATTCAGCACAGATATACGGTTCGTCGCTGGAAAAGAAAACGTAGTCGCAGATGCACTCTCAAGGATCGAGGCAGTTTCGGTACCCATCAACTATGAGGCTCTTGCACATTCTCAGAATTCAGATCCTGAGCTGCAAGACCTAATCGATAAAAGTACAGCACTGAACTTCAGCGAGTCAAGACCCCAGATGCAAACACAGAAGTATACTGTGATGTCTCAACAGCAAACCCTCGACCTTTCGTAACGCCGGCATTTCGACGAACTGAACATTGTATTTAATGCAATGCACAACCTGAGCCATCCTGGCGCAAAAACGACGTCGAAGCTCGTCTCTCAAAGATTCCTTTGGCCAGGCGTAAAACGAGATTGCCGAACATGGGCGCAGGAATGCAATGAGTGCCAAAGAAATAAAATTTCACGCCACACAACCACTCCGCTAACTCCCATTCCTACACCCAGCAACCGCTTCTCCTATGTCCATATAGACATCGTAGGGCTTTTACCATCTTCTTCTGGTTTCAGGTACTGCCTCACAGCCGTCGACCGATTTACACGGTGGCCTGAGGCGTACCCCATCGCCGATATTACCGCAGAGACCTGTGCCCGCGTATTCATAGCTGGCTGGGTCGCGCGCTTCGGGTGTCCAGAAAAGATCACTACTGACAGGGGCAGGCAGTTCGAGTGCACATTGTTCCAGTGTATCGCACGCATCCTGGGCGCAGAGCACCAGCCTACCACTGCTTACCACCCTGCCTGCAATGGTATGGTGGAACGACTTCATCGCCAGCTCAAGGCGGCAATCATGTGCCACACGAGCATTCACTGGGTTGAAGTACTCCCGCTCGTCCTACTTGGCATCCGCAGCTCGTGGAAGGAGGACATTAAAGCATCGGCAGCAGAACTAGTTTATGGCGAACCCTTACGCCTCCCTGGTGAGTTCTTTGCCCCAACCAAGAATGATACCTTAGATGTCACGAACTTTGCAGCACGTCTACGACACCACATTGCGAAGCTCTCACCAGAACCAGTAAGTTGGCACTCTCAAAAAACGACGTGCCCAAGAGCCTGTCAACGACCGAATATGTTTTCCTTCGCTAAGGTGCCGCTAGAAGATCGCTAGAACCGCCGTACACGGGCCCATACAAGATCTTGGAGCAAAAACATTAATGCTGGACATACAGGGTAGACACTCCACGATATCAATAGACAAAGTGAAGCCTGCACACATGGCTACAGAAGACACCGCGGCAGGTAACACGCAAAAGACTAACCCACCTACGATGTCGACATTACCGGAGAAGAGAACGCGCAGTGGCCGAATCGTTCGTTTTCCATACTACTATCGACCGTAGCAAGTAACGGTCTCGGCGGGGGAGTAGTGTAGCGACCACAGTACACTAAGGTAGCAAGCTCAAACACATCAACCTCCTCTGCCCGAGTCGGTTAAAACCTAACTTGCGCGCAGCGTCGTACGCATGCAGGTTGTACACAGCGGAATGCGCCTGCGACGGGGCGCGGCCGCAGTCGGAACTCAGTCACCGCGCTGTCCTCACGTCTCTTGTGCTCGCGAACTTTGTGCCTTGCTTACGCTACGCTTTAGTTTAACTTCACAAAACCTTTCCTGGAACTATTCTTCTATCTGTGACTCTTTCTGTAGTGCTTGTGGCTTTCCTTCGTGTGCGTGTGTGTGCGTAACCTTCTGTACTTTTTCGTTCGCTTTTATTACGCTTAGTGTTAAGAACGATATTTGTGGAACCCTAAATAAACGCGTGTTTGTTAATTTGGAGCTGATCATTTTACTCACCGTTAAGGTACCTATAAGCTAAAGATTAAAATTATTGAAGAGAGCGATGCACGTCGTCGTAATATCCCCAGCACTAGCGCTACGAATAGCAATGAAGAATGTTTCTACACTTTCTGCAAGATTTGTAAAAAGAAAGGCCATGATACGTCCAAATGCTGGTCTAAGAACAAAAATACAGGAAAAAAGAATAAAAAGCCTAAGAACAGCTCCAGCAAAGTGGACAATAGTGAAACAAATCTCTACAGTTGCTATCTCTTGAATAAAGAAGCACAAAAATGCTGGATACTAGACAGTGGATGTACGTCTCATATGACATTTTCGGATAAGCCCTTTACTGAGATGAAGAACATTTCTAAAACCCTTAAACTTGCTGTAAACGACAAAACTACAGAGATAAAAGGGTCAGAGCCTGCAGTAATAGAAATAAAAGAAGGAAAAGTAGGTATAACTGAAGCTTTTTATGTACCAAGCCTGTGTGCTAATCTTCTATCTGTCGGAAAAATTACTGATGTGGGACTCACTGTCCTATTCACTCAGAAGAAAGCAATAATTAAAGACTGCAAGCGATGAGTACAAATGGAAGCAACAAGAAAAAGTGATGGTGTATATTATCTTCAAACCAAAAATAATGACGACGTTGACAGACATAAAGCCAATGCTACAGGTTGTAGTGATGAAGAACAAGCAAATATTGAGTCTGATGATATTAAACAATGGCACTGTAAATTGGGACACATGAGCGAAAGGGACTTTAAGCTCGCCCTGAAGAATGAAAGCCTGATTGGGCTAAACTTCAACAGAAACAGTTCTTTAGGAGAATGCGAAATATGCGTAGAAGGAAAATTGAGCAGAATGCCTAGCAAGCCAAGTGATAAAAATATTTCACGTACGACTCAGCGTCTCGAGATCGTGCACAGTAAAATCTGTGGACCAATTAAACATCCTTCACTCAATGGCAATAGATAATAAATCATAATAAATAAATCAGGGGACAATCCTTACACAATTCGATCTAGTCCCAAAGTAAGCTCTAAAGGCTTGTGTTATGAGTACTAGACGACGATATAAATACTTACATAGAGAAATAAATACTTAAATACATAGGAAACATCCAAGACTCAGGAACAAATATTCGTGCTCATCACACAAATATTTGCCCTTACCGGGGATCGAACCCGGTAGATATATTGATATTGGATAGATATATTGTAAGTTTCATCGACGACTACAGTAGATACTGCCGAGTACACTTCATCAAAAATAAAAACGAAATATTGGAAAAAATTATAGTCTACAAAGGAGAAGCAGAGAACTTCACAGGAAACAAAATTAAGTTTCTGCAAAGCGATAACGGTACTGAATACCGAAATTTGAAGTTCGACTCATTTCTGAAACAAAATGGTATAGCAAGAAGATTAACGGCTCCATACACCGCGCATCAAAATGGAATCGCTGAAAGGAAGAATAGAACCCTTATAGAAAAAGCAAGATGCATGATGTTGGAATCCAAAGCACCCGTGTGTTTATGGGGAGAAGCTGTCTTTACTGCAAATTATCTGTCAAACCGAAGCGTTAACCAAAGCATTGAAAACCAAACACCATTTGAGCGATGGGTAGGTAGGAAACCCTGCATTCATCACCTATATGTATTTGGTGCTAAGACATTCATCCTAATGAAAGGAAAACGTGAACACAAGTTTGCTTCAAAAGCAATTCCTGGTATGTTCGCCGTTTACTCAGAAGTTTCAAAAGCTTTTAGAATATACGTTCCATCGAAGAAACGAATACTTGTTTCCAAGGATGTCCGTATTTTAAAGAAAATGTTCCATGAAGATGGTAATAATGCTGCTTCTGTTCTTTTTCAAGAATTAAACGATCACAAAGAATCAGATGTGATTAAAAGTGAAGAGGAAGAAACAGAAATCTATTTCGAAGATATCACAAAGAAAAATGCCATTAGACAGCAAGCAGAACAATATAATGTTATTGCAAGCTCTAACGAGGCTCCTATACAAAGTGAAGCTGAAAATAGCAACGAGTCGTTTTATGACACTCTCGAAATCGATGACAACAGAAGCAGTCCTGATGAACCAAATGAAACTAATGAAGAAAACAGAAGTCAATGCACCAGTCCCTATTCCAGACGAAGGAAGGACACACGCTCTTCGTAATAGATCAGAAATTAATATGCCAAAAAAATTTGAGGATTATGTTATGGCAGTCATGATACTGAAACAGAACCTCAAACGTTTCAAGATGCTATGAATAGCAAGGATAAGTCCAAATGGTCTGAAGCTATGCAGAGTGAAATGAAATCATTGAATGAAATGAAGACTTGGGATCTAGTCGACCCACCCAAAAATCGAAGACCATTGTCATGCAAATGGGTCTACAAAATAAAGAAAAATCCAGATGGCACCACTGAGCGTTATAAGGCCAGGTTGGTAGTAAAAGGTTGCTTGCAAAAACCAGGCGTTGATTATCAGACAACTTTTAGTCCGGTAGCCCGCCTCAGCACTATAAGAGCTGTTTTAGGAATAGCTGCTCAAGAAGACCTGGTACTTCAACAGTTCGACGTATCAACTGCGTTTCTAAACGGTGCTGTGAAAGAGGAAATCTTTATGAAGCAGCCGGAGGGATTCCAAGATGGCACTAACAAAGTATGCAAACTCAAACGAAGCCTCTACGGGCTTAAGCAAGCCCCTTTATGCTGGAACGACTGCATATCACAGTATCTTCTAAGTTCAGGATTCAAACAAAGTACAAAAGATCCTTGCCTTTACTTACGTGAACAAGTTTTGATTGTACTTTACGTAGATGACGGTTTGGTGGCTTCAACCAATGAAAATGCTGGAAGAAAATTCATTGAAGAGCTTAAAAATAGATTTAATATAACCACAAAACCAGCTTCTTTCTTTCTTGGACTCGAAATAAATAAAACCAAAGATGGTTGTATTACCTTAAATCAACGGTCTTATACTAGGAAGACACTTGCAAAATTTGGAATGGCTAACTGCAAACCAGCTCCAACGCCAGCAGTAAAAGTTGGCAAAGACGAAGAAAGAGATGATGATTCAGATTCGTTTTTCCCCTATCGTCAAGCTGTGGGAGCCTTGGCATACCTCATGGTCGCTACTAGGCCAGACATAAGCTACGCTCTCAGCGTGGCTTCAAGAAATTTAGAAAGGCCTACTAAACTTGATGTAACAAAAGTCAAGCGAATTTTTAGGTAACTAAACGGTACTCTTGAAAAAGGACTTGTCTTCGTAAAAGGCCGGAACAAGAAGCTGATATGTTTTAGTGACGCTGATTTCGGTGGCGATATAAGGACTGGTCATTCGACATCAGGGATGATTTTCTTATTCTCTGGTCCCATTATGTGGAAAAGCCAAAAGCAACCAACAGTTGCAATCTCGTCAACGGAGGCAGAGCTTGTGGCCTTAACAGAAACCGCGAGAGAAGCCTTATGGCTAAAAGAGCTCCTGGAGGAATTAAGAGACATAACGGACCTAAATGAAAAAACCACGATATACGTTGACAATGAGTCTGCAATAAAGTTGTCTGAGAACCCACCTTATGAGTTCCATAAGAGAACAAAACATATCAAGCTAAAACATTTCGTTATTCGAGAATGCATACAGAATGGAGACTTCGCTGTGAAACAAGTCTCCGGAGAACTGCAATTAGCGGACATGCTTACGAAGCCTTTGTTTGGACCAAGACTGAACATGCTGAGCTTTAGAATTGCACTTTATGATCTGTCCAAATTCTAAAAAGTATCGTGGATGTGAAGATATAGGTCCACAACCTATATATAGAACTCTATGGTTAGTTCTGTGTTGTTGCTTAGCAATGTTTTGTTGATGTATGACTTATCTTGTCCCTAAAAGAATTCCTTTACTAACATTTCTATGGAATAAAACAAAGTTATAATTAATCGTATATTTTCCTTTATCTATATCTACGGCAATGTAGGTAATACTTAATAACAAGCTTTCCAATCACATAAAGCTTTACATGTTATTACTGTGGGCCATTGCTCCACAGGTTTAGAAAGCCACTCAGGCCCATTAAGCCAGAGTGTCGAGTTTGCAAGTTTGTCCGCTGTAGTGCCCCTGGATATGAGATCTGCAAGGTTATCATTAGTCGAGACCCAGCGCCAGTCAGCAGTGTTTGTTAGTGATTGTATTTGACTGACACGGTTACTGACAAATCGGTTCAATTTATGTAAAGGTGTATTTATCCAAGCTAAAACAATGTTGGAATCAGACCACAGATAAACTCGGTTAATATGACCATCTAGAGCAGACTTTACTTTAGCACAACACGAAGCTAGAAGCAGGGCTGCGCACAGCTCCAGCCGCGGAATAGTTTGGGTTTTAAGTGGCGCCACTTTCGACTTGGCGATAAGTAGACGAGACAGTATATTGCCCTCTCTATCTATTGATCGTTAATACAGAGCTGTGCCATATGCCTTACCCGAGCTGTCTGCGAACCCGTGAATTTCAATCTCCACATGCCTATTAATTGTTGCACATCTAGGAATTGATAACGCATTTAAGAGATGTAGCGTTTCATAAAACTGCTTCCATTCGGTTTGGAGTGAGGGAGACAAAACGTCATCCCAACCAGAATTGTCTGACCAAAGCCGTTGTATAAAACACTTTGCTGTAGTTATCACTGGGCCGATAAGACCAAGTGGATCAAAAATGCTTGCAAGTATTGAGACTACCTTTCGCTTTGTAAGTTTGTCAGGAAGTTCTCCTACTTTGAATTTATAGGTTAAAGTATCGGTTGAACTGGCCCAGACCAGAACCAGGACTTTATCTGTCTGGCCTCCTTGTGCCTCACTTGATCTAAAATTGAGCGTCTGCGCTTGTTCAGTGTTAATATTTGTTAGTGCTCGCACAGATAGAATCAAGAATATGAGTAGAATTAGATTTCCACTTACGAAGGTTAAACTGAGCTCCCTGTAGAATGTCACGGATTTGTAGGGCAGTCTGAATCACCTTATCAGCGTCACCGCCATATATGAGGTCATCGTAGTAAAAATCTCTTGCTATTGCCTCGGATGCTTCTGGGAACTCATTTTTACTTTCAATTGACAATTGCAGTAGGCATCTTGTGGACTACATGGACTGGTTCTGGACTAGTGCTGGACTGTGCGCCGACGGCGCCTGACACTAGCCAGCCCAGCCGGGTTTTCTGCAGAACAGATAAGCCTTTGCCAAGCTTGTGCTGCTCGGCACAAACCAACTCGTAGAACACCTCAGCGCCCACTATCAAGTCTATCTCAGATGACTGGTTGTAGGTTTCATCCGCCAGTACATATTGCTGGGGAATATGGAATTCAGCATTAGTTACATGTGACAATAACTCACAAATTGTGGGTACAATAAGACATGACAAGTGTGTCGAATAAGTATGGTCTTTAGAGAACATATTTACATTACATAGGTAATTGATCCGTTCTTTCTTTAATTGCAGCAGATTATATGCTCTCTGACTAATGAAGTTGGACTGAGAACCTGAGTCCAACAACACTTTTAGTTTGATAGGTCGGTTGTTCCTGTCTAACACATGAACAATAGCTGTGGAAAGAATTACATTTTTGCATGTTTGTACTGCTGCCATACCATTAAAGGATTCCTTGCTAGGTTCTGGTACAGCTTCCTTTTTTGCAAAAACTACTGGCTCACGAAATGCTATCGTAGACTGCGGGGACTCCTGGTTACTATCATAGTGGAGCAGTGTGTGATGTTTGCCCTTGCAAGTCCTACAGTTGCTAGCGTAGCAGCTGGTTAAGGCATGATTAGCCTTGAGACAGTTAAAGCACAAACGATGTCGCTTAACTTCTTTGACACGTGCACCGGTGTTCATTGCCAAAAACTCGGGACACTAGTTTACAAAATGAGAAAGGCCACATACCTGACACGTGTTTGATCGGTTATGTACCACAGGTTTCGGGGAGGACGTGATTACCATAGCCCTTCCACTGGACGCGTGTTGATCTGGCGGCGCAGCCGGTTCGCGCGAGCTCATGGTGTCCAGCAGATCAGCTCGGTTCTCCAGAAATGCTCAAAATTCCTGTAACGAAGGCAATCTTTTTGAACCGATCGTCTCTTCCCATTTGTTTTGGAGGGACTTGTCCAATTTCGAGGACATAAAAAAATATTATTATTAGGTCCCAATCCTTGGTTGCGACACTAAGGCTTTCTAAGGTTCTTAGGTGTTTAGACATGCTATCTAACAATTTACGGATAGCCGCTAAGGTGTGTGACACTGGCTCGGCAGTGAATAACTCTTTCAAATGTTTGAATACTAGTAAACGCGGGTTATTAAAACGCTCACACAATACTTCCCAAGCAATTGTGTAGCTTACTTTGGTATAATCAAGCAAGTTCACAGCTTCAAGTGCACTGCCTGACAAACAACTTTTTAGGTATTTAAATCTTTGAATTGGTTTCAGTGATGTCTGGTTAATAACAGCATCAAAGGTATCTCTGAAATCCAGCCACTGCATGATATCTCCAGAGAAACTTGGTAGCTTTATAGGTGGAAACTTTACAGAATCTCGGTCAAAATCGGTTACCTCTCGGGTTGCACTAACATTGCCTGACGACCTAGGGCCATTGGCAGCGAGCATGGCCTTGCCTTGTGCGACTGTACGGTGATATGAGTCCTCAAACTCTTCACGTTCTTTGAGTTGGGCATCCATATCATCACTCAGCTCCTCGAGCCTCCCTTGAATGGAGTCAAACTCGCTATACAATTGTATCAGATTTCCAGTTCTTATATTTAGTTCTATTGTTACGGCCGCCGAGAGCGGTCCAAGATTTGGTAGACTGGCTAGGAACTTTTTGAACAAAGTTACTTTAAACTTACAAACAGCTCGCTGTCGAATAAGTTTCTTCAATTCTGTTAAGGTATCGGAGAATGGCCCCTTATGGGCTTCTTTATCTTATTCGTTATCAGACATGGTTTAGTCTTGTCTGTTACGGACTCGGCTACTAAACAAACAAGAATTAGGTATACAACGTATTTTTTCGGTTGATGTTGCAAATCGGTTAAGTTTTCGGTTAAAAAGCCCTACAAGCTTGACACAGACGTAAAGGTATTTTAAATAGGTATAGGGAAGGTTTCACCAGCCCACGATGAAGTTCACAGCATGACGATGGCGATCTTCACTGTGAGCACGCGTCGACCATGTTGGCGAATTTTGCTCCCGGCACAATCTTTGGGGTACGACGCTCCTTCGCGTCGTTCAGCTAATGTAGCGGACCCGCTGCGCAGGTGCGCATCGTCCCCCTGTCCTCACAGGGGTTGGCTTTATAGGAGGTTAGGGGCCGTGAAATAAAATATTATATATGGAAAACTGAATTAAATCGTTTTATTGGTTTTCCTTTTATTGCACTGGGAAGCTCTAGTTCGTACGTTCGAATTGACAAGACAAAAGTAAAGACAAAGAATGTCAATAGAAAAACTAAAACTGTACCTATTACAGTAAGTAGGTTGAGGCTTTAGAAAAAGAGGTTTTAAACATTTAATTTTTGTGTAATATAATTGTAATGTAATATTATAAATTAAACACGCCCCCTCAAAAATTAATCAACCTCTATATACTATTCAATTAAATAATCAACCTGTATATACAATTCAAATTAATAATAAACCTGTACATAGAATCAAATTAATAATCCATCTGTACATAGAGTCAAATTAATAATCAACCTGTATATAGAAGAACATATTACTTCCGAGTGCATGCTGGGAGTATTACAATAATGGTCCAACATTCGCTGCAAGGATTAGGGAAACCCAGTAAAACCTAATCAGACCATTCAACTTAATTAAGAACAAACATAATATTCAATGAACTGAAACTGAACACAAAATAAGCAACTTCAGCTTAAAAATTTAAATACTAATATTTTAAGTTATTTTAGGCACAAGTTAGCCCTCATTTGTTGAAAAACAATTGCTGGCAACGGCTTGGTTAGCACGTCTGCCATCTGTTGACCTGTGGGAACATAGTTTAATTTTATTAGGTTTTTCTCAACTTGTTCACGTGAAAAATGATATTTTATATCGATATGTTTTGATCTTTTGTGGTTAGTCGGGTTATTAGCGATGCTAATACAGCCGTTATTGTCTTCGTACAAAATAATGGGTTCAGTATTTTTTTAATTTATACTGTTTGCTAAAGACTTGAGCCATAATGCTTCTTTGACCGCTTCATACAGCGCCATGTATTCGGCTTCAGTCGACGAGGCTGCTACTGAAACTTGTCTCTTTGTACACCAAGTTATAATGCACCGCCCAAACAGTTTGAATAAATACCCAGAAGTACTTTTTCTGTCAGTACCTTCGTGACCTCCCCAATCAGAGACTACATAACCACATAATATATTCTCATAATCACCTCTTTCATACGTCAATTTCAGATCTTTTGTACCTTTTAAATACCTCAGTACCCTTTTAAGGCTTTGCCACAGCTCTTGGTTATTGTTATTTGTATACCGACTCAATATATTTACGGATGTACTTAAATCCGGACGTGTACACAACATGATATACATTAAACATCCTATGAGGTTGCGATAAGGCGCATCATATTCACCTTTCAAGTTTAATGCCTCATAGTTTAATTTGGCTTACACTTACAGGGTTACATTCACTCATATTAAATTTATTTAGGACTGTTTCTAAAACTTCAAACCAACATCTTACAGCCTGTTTTAACCCGTATAATGATTTATTGAGTTTACATACGCATAGCAACAAGGTGTGCCTTGTATCTAGAAGGATTGCCAAATCCATCATGTTTAATTGTAAAAAAACCATTTACAATCTATTATAATTTTATTAGCTGGCCTTGGTACTCAAGTCCATGTGTTATTGACTTTAAGAGAATTAAGTTCATCATTTACTGCCTTTTTCCATTGAACCCTTTCCTTCAGAGTTTTAATTTCGTTATATGATTTGGGTATATTACGATTGACAGATTGAACACTATACAAATAGTCATCTTCATATTTTTTATATGAATTTCCAGAACGATCTTTTAGCCTATCACTTCTCCTTGGTTCAAATGACTTATTAGTAGGTGTGCCATGATTATCAATAGGTAATATATCAGAATTTATTTCAGTTTCAAGTGGTACCTCAACTTCTACTCTGCGAATTTTACCTGGACTGCCTTGTTCATCAATTTTTGTATTTATTGATTTAGGGGTGCTAGTATTTTGAAACTTAAAAGTCACTGATTTCGGTTCAAAGTTTATATCAGTTTTGTCTTGGGAATATTTACTACTACTCCCTTCAGGCTGTAGTGGCCTGGATTGAAGAAAACTTGTTTCATTGACTATCACATCCCTGACAGTTAAACACTTTTCGCATTCTGTGTTCCATACTTTATAACCATTTGGCTCGTAACCTACGAGTATACCTTTCCAGGACTTGTCATCAAATTTACCTTTGCTGGTTTTATTATGGACATACACAGTAGAACCGAAAACCTTAAGCGTTTTTACACTAGGTTTTCTATCATGCCACATTTCAAATGGTGTTTTAGACTGTTTTAAAGCTCTTGTTGGCGTTATGTTAAGAGCCCTATCACCAAATCGCGTTCTGAAAGATTAGGTATATTGGACGCACGCTTCGCGTCGCCTTCGTCCAATGTACAAAGAACGCTAACGGCCATATAAGATGTATGGCCGTCAGCGCTCTTTTTACACTGGAAACCATCGTTCGGACGGACACAGAACCGCATCAATCAAACGCCGGCGCGGCACTGAAGCCAGGCGGTCGACACATCACATTATATAGTAATTTGGGAGTTGTAATTAGGTTTATTTTAAGTTGTATAATCAATTATTTTTCCTAAAAAAGTATTAAATATTATTTATAAACTAACGATTATTCTGATATAAATTTTACGTATTAATATTAACGTAGTAAAGAGAAATTTGCGGTTAATTCTTAGCGTTTTTAGTAGTTTTATGGGTTTGGAGTGGATTTTTTTTCTACATATTACATACATATTTCAAAATTCCGAGGCCGCTATAACCTACACGACTATTTAAGAGATATTATTATATATTTTTAATTTCGTTTGCTTAGTACAGTAGTTCAATCCACGAGCTCAAAAAAAGTGTCGTTGCGCATTTTTTTTAAAAACCTGCTGCGGAATTTCGGCTTTATATCAATAGATAAGAATAAATTGCAAAAAGCGAGGCCGCTAGGATCAATAGTAATAACTATACTCCACCATTCAGCAAGTCAAAGTTGTCTAAGTCTTTCAGTTTCTCATAACAAGAACGCCAAAGTTGCCCAATTATTGATAAAATCGTAATATGGCTCTTAATTAAATGAACAGCAGTTAAAACCGCTTCGCCCCAGAAATGTTTTTGCAACTTTGCACCATTTAAGATAGCACGAGCTTTTTCAGTTATTGTTCTAACCATTCTTTCTGCTACACCATTTAACTGTGGAGTTCGTGGTACCGTCAAGTGATAAGTGATTCCCTTTTGTTTACAGTAATCTTTCATTTCAGCAGATAAATACTCCCCGCCGTTATCACTGTACAAGGTTACTAATTTAGAATTAAATTTCGATTCACTTTTTGCAACAAAATCTTTAAATGCTGAGAATACTTCTGATTTGTAAGTCATTAGATATACAACACAATAATGTGTAAATTGATCAACAAATAAGACGAAATAATTCTTGTTGTCAAATGTCGTAGGAGTGATAGGACCACACACATCAGAGTGTATGACATATAACGGTCGTTTGATGTAACTTTTAACCTTTTCTTTATTAAAAGGTAACCGGGCCTGTTTCCCATTTATGCAAGCTTCACATAAATTATCATTAGGAGATACATTTTCAATTTGTGGCACCTTGCTGATCAAAAATAATTGTCAAACCAGCCTGCTGCATTTTGGAGACTGACAGCAAGTTGTATGGCACCTCCCTGCAGAACAGGACATTCTCCAAAACGCCTGGAACGCCGGTGTTACTTATGACGTTGATTGATCCCCTTTTTGTTGCTGAAATAAATTGACCACTTTTAGCAATGGATATTTTGATTGGGGTATTCAAATTTTCGTATTTGACGTAAAGATCGTCCCTTTTTATTATGTGATCAGAAGCCCCGGAGTCCAAAAGAAAGGTTATATTATTTCCATAATTTTCTTCGTTATAATCGCCGGTCATGAAAGCATATCCAGAAAAATCGTTGGACGTAATAAGATTTACTGATCCGAAGGATATTTGGGAAGAGTTGCATAGGCTCTATGACGGTGTAAACGAGAACCGGGCATATGATGTATGTATACAGTTTTTCCGATATACTATGGATTCTGCTGACACGATGGGAACCCACTTGTCGAAGCTGAATAATCTCTGGTTCAGACTTCATGAAGAGTTGGCAAAAACCAAAGATGGAGGTAAAATTCCGGAGCTTTTACTGGTCTGTAAAATTCTGGATACGTTACCGGAACCGTACAATAGCTTCAAGTCTAGCCGGCTTCTATTAGCAGATAGTAACAGGACAGTAGAAAATCTTACTAGCCAGTTGTGCGCACAAGAAAAACAGGTCTCAGCAAAGTTAAATATGAACAACGAGTCAATCGGCGAGGCTCTCGCAATGAAGAATTTCAGGAAGAGTTCTTCAACTTCTTCTAAGACGGAAAAGGAAGAAGAAGAAAGAGATAGGAAGGCGATCCGAAAGTGCTTCATTTGTAAAAAGATAGGGCACTACAAGAAGGACTGCCCGAAGAGAAAAGCTAAAGAGGAAGCAAATACAATGTCACTCATGAATGTACTGGAAGTGAATAGTTCGACTGGTTCAAATCAAGCTGATACATTATCCTGGTACGTGGATAATGGTGCCACTAATCATGTTTCAATGAGGCGGGACATCTATCAGGACTTCGACTTGTTCCAAGAGACACACACGGTCACTACCGCGAATGGACACGTGGTACAAGCTCTAGGGAAGGGCACAGTACACATTGAAGCGACAATAGGAGACAAGGAGGAATTAGTAATCCTCAAGAACGTCTGGTACGTACCCTCTATTAGCAAGAATCTGTTTTCGGTCTTGTCAATGCATGATTTGAACCCGAAAAAAAGTCTCTTTGAGTCTCGGATGGACAAATGTATCGTGAAGATAGATGGAAAGATACGAGCAGAAGGAATACGTGAACGGTATGGTGGCTTGTATAAAAAGTTCAAGACAAAGATTCCAAACCTCGGAGTATCAATCAATCTCACAGAAAAGCAAGATGCGCTTCAACTGTATCATGAGCGCATGGCCCACCAAAACAAAGAACATGTCCGAAAGTTTATCGAAAGGGAGTTTGGAATAAAGGTCGCCGCGAAGGCTAGTAAAGAGCTTTGCGAAGGATGCGTCTTTGGTAAGGCCCATAGATTGAAGTTTGGAGTTCGCGAAAGAGCGATCAAGCCCTGCGAATTGATTCATGCAGATCTTTGTGGACCGTTTCCTCCCTCAGTGTCAAAGAACCGCTAGTTTCTACTTTTTAAAGATGACTTCTCACGTTATCGTCAAGTCTATTTTTTGAAACAGAAGTCTGAGGTCCCTGAAAAGTTAAAGGAGTTTCTTTCGGAGTGTAAGAGGGCTGGCCACGTTGTCAAGGAAATTCTTACGGACAACGGCGGTGAATTTAAGAATGTCAGATTTCAGAGTATACTCAACGACAATGGAACCAAACACAGACTTGTCATGCCGTATACACCGGAACAAAACGGATGTGTTGAACGGGATAACAGGACCGTCGTTGAAGCTGCACGCGCGATGATGCATGCACATGGCAGATTTTCAGAAAGTCATTGGGCAGAGTTGGTTGGAACTGCTGTTTATGTCTTGAACAGGACAGGACCATCTAGTATTGAAAAGCGAACCCCATATGAACTTTGGTTCAAGAAAAAGCCGAGAATCAAACATCTAAGAATAGTCGGGTCAACGTGCTATGCTCATGTGCCAAAGCAGAGAAGACGTAAATTGGACAAAAAAGCAGATAAATGTATTCTCATCGGTTACGAAAATGATGACGGCTACAGATTGTGGAATTTGAAGACGAACTGTCTTGTACGCAGTCGGGATGTCACATTTGATGAAGTACACCTCGGAAAGGAAGGTGCGTTGCCATCGCAGGAGGAATCATCACAGCCAGAAGTAGAATCTGAATGGATGAGTGCATTCCATCGCCCTTCTAGAGCGTTTATAAGTCCAAACGAAAATTCACGGTAAATGAATGGTTCCAATGTAAGAGAAGAAGATCTTGGTACAAGAGAAGATCTCGGTACAAGAGAAGACCTTCGTACAAGAGAAGATACTGAGCATGTACATTCTGGAATCGATAATCAAGTTCAAGTTGATCGTTCTGCAGTCGAAGATGAATTCGATGATGCAAGAAGTGTGATCTCCGAACAATCTATTGAATTTAGGGGGGAAAATAAATATCCAGTAACTGACGAAGTTGCAGAAATATCCGAAGAAATAGAAGATGATATCCCAGATATAGAAATTGCACTTCAGAGTGAAAGAATTTTAAGGGATAGATCACGAATACGTATGCCTGATAAATTCAAAGATTATGTTTTGGAACTTGGAAGTAATAATGAGTTTATGAATTTGGGTTTAGAAAAAGAACCTACCACGTACAAGGAAGCCCAGGAAAGTCCGGAAAGGCATCTGTGGAAGAAAGCGATGGACAGTGAAGTTGAGTCGCTTCGAGAGAACCACACTTGGACTTTGGTCAAACTTCCGAAGAATCGCAAGGCGATACCCTGTAAGTGGGTGTACAAAATAAAGCGAAACGCAGACGGGTCGATAGAAAAATATAAAGCTCGCTTGGTAATCAAAGGTTTCTCACAAAAGAAGGGCACGGATTATGACCAGACGTTTAGTCCAGTAGCACGAATGGGCACAATCAGAACGGTGTTGAGTGTCGCAGCCAGTGAAGGACTGAGTCTACTACAATTTGATGTAGCAACTGCCTTCTTGAACGGCTACCTGGAAGAGGAAATATTCATGAGGCAACCAGATGGCTACAGTGATGGAACTGATCGTGTTTGCCTTCTACGAAGAAGCCTCTATGGATTGAAGCAAGCTCCCCGATGCTGGAATAAGCGGATTGTGGACTTTTTGAAAAAACTCGGTTTCAAGAGTAGTGAAGCAGATCCTTGCTTATTCACAAGAAAAAAGGCTAACGGCGAGAAAATATTACTCGCGCTTTATGTTGATGATGGATTGGTGGCAGGAACCAATGAAGGAATCATAAACGAGATAAAAACTTGAATTCAAGATAACGGCCAAACCAGCATCATATTTTCTCGGAATAGAGATTAAAAAGGAAGAAAATGGTATCAAAATTCATCAAGAATCCTATACCAAAAAGGTTTTGAAACGGTTCGGAATGGAATTTTGCAGACCAGTGATGACGCCTATTGTTAAAGAGAATTGTGAAGTTGATACTCAGGATAGAGATGAACCGATCAATGCAAAGAACTACAGGCAGGCTGTTGGAGCGTTAGCATACTTAATGGTTGGGACAAGACCAGATATAGCTTATGCGGTAAGCGTAGTTTCTAGGAGCCTCGAAAATCCCAGTGATGCAGACTTCAGAAAAGTCAAAAGGATTTTACGATACCTGCAGTACACGACGGAGACCGGTATCTTTTACAAAAAGAATTTTAAGAAAGGTATCTTGAAGTGTTACAGTGACGCGGATCACGGTGGTTGCCCAACAACAGGAAGGTCAACAACTGGAGTACTGTGTATGTACGCTGGTGGAGCAGTGACATGGTTGAGTCAACGTCAAACCAGTGTAGCTATTTCGACCACAGAGGCAGAAATCGTTGCTGCAAGTGAGACAGCTAGAGAAGCAACGTGGCCGATACGTCTCTTGAAGGATCTCGTAGAGCTGAAAGATCGTCCTGAGATATTCGTAGATAATGAAGCAGCTGTAAGGCTCGCAGAAAACCCAGAGTTTCATAAGAGAACGAAACACATCAGAATAAGACATTTCTTTATTCGTGAATTAGTGTGTTCTGGAGAATTGAAGATTCAGAGGGTTTCAAACGAAGGACAATTGGCTGACATTTTTACGAAGTGCTTGCCTAGACCAAGACTATGGAAACTTAAGGCACAACTGGGACTATATTAGTAGGTACATCGACGAGAGAAGATGTTAAAGGAGTCTACATAACGTCAATGTTTTATTATGTGACTGGCACGCCGTATGTAAAGAAAGCTGTCACAGTTTGAACTTGGTACTCTGTTGATGTAAACATAGTTGTCATGTGTAAAAATATATTGAAGCAAGATTAAAGATTGTGATATATTTATTATTGCACGAGGTCGGACTTGCGCGCGACGAAATATTGTTGGAATCGGGGTCACCAATGTTTAATTTTAGGTCTTCGTTAGAAGGATAGTTGAATGTGGCTATTGATCAGGTGATAAAAAAATTATTAATTTTTTGATACGCCGTTTACTAGACACACTGTTTATTACACGAGCGGAAGTCTCCATTACAATAATATACCGGATATTAGCTTGATTGACATCTGTCATATTTTACTGCCAGCTGAAACTGGCTTCTTGCTGTTTTGAGTTTAAACAAATAGTTCAACACGCAAATTGTACAAAAAACGAAAAGTGCGTATCGGTGCTCAGCAATAGCTGGTAACTATCAAATGAGTTAACTAAATATATAAAACTGGCATTCCACCCTCGACTCCGTCTGCTCTTTAAATGTAAATATAAATGCCGGTCATAAGACCCTAGGTACATAAGTATTCTACGCAGACGTAATCGCGGGCACCAGCTTGTTTTATATATTTAGTTTACCCGTTTGATAGTTACCAGCTATTGCTGAGCACCGACAGGCACTTTTCGTTTTTTGTACATTTTGCGTGTTGAACTATTCGCGTATTGCACATTTTCCGTATTGTGCATTCTGCGTGTAGTGTACATTTTGCGTAGGTAATGTACATTTAGAGAATGTACTTTTTGCTTTTGTACATTTTGCGTATTGTTCATTTTACCAATGTATAAGTTTTGCGTGTAGTGTATGTACATTTTGCGTTTTGTGCATTTTGCGCCGAAGGGATCTTAAGAGGCGAAGACGCATGATTTCTGTAAAAAGTAACATGTTAGCGCGTCGTTTTTCTTACTGTTCCGACCAAGTAAAGATTATTCTGTTCAGGGCATACTGTCAGGCGTTCTATACGAGTCCGTTATGGTACAACTGCACGCAACGATCTTTGAGCGCGCTAAGAGTTCAATACAACAACGCATTCCGCGCCACGCTGAGAATGCCGTGGCAATGGCGTTGCAGCGCGTCGGGCATGTTTGCCGTGAACAGGGTAGACGATTTTTTCGCACTTATGCGAAAACAACACTGGTCATTTATTGAGAGAGTCAAAAGGTCAAACAACATGGTAGTTAAGAATACTTTTGCAACATGCTATTTCATGCCGTTTCGTTCTCTACTCTTAGGCTAAGTTCAGGGGGGCTAGCACGACCTGCCCGCGAGTCGTTTGTCGCTCAGTGCGTCCCTTACATTTTTGACTAGTTTGACAGAGACAAACTGAGCGACAAACGACTTGCGGGCAGGTCGTGCTAGACGTGCAGGGTGGGCCATAAGTTTTTGCACAAACATGATAGAGGCAAAACTACAAATGCTATTTTATTTGTATTTATTATAAGTAATAAGCATAAAATATATTTTTTATCTGTATAAACAATGTCGCCTAAATGAGCTCCGTCTTGTTGCTGGCACTCCTGCAACCTTCTATGCAATTGTATGAAAAGATACTGCGGTAAGATTACGTAATGTTTCCTGTGTGGCCACGAACATCATGGGTAAGTTTACGTAATCTTTCCTGTGTGGCCAAGAGCATCACCGACCGTTCGGAAGTAATCTTACCTGTGTGCCACAAGCATTACCGGTGGGATTAAGTAATCTTTCCGTGGCCACCAGCACCATCGGTAAGATTGCGTAATGTTTCCTGTGTGGCCACGAGCATCATCGGTGAGTATCTTTCCTGTGTGGCCACGAGCATCACCGACCGTTCGGAAGTAATCATTCCTTTGTGGCCACGAGCATCACCGGTGTAATTACGTAATCTTTCCTGTGTAGCTACGAGTATCAACGGTGGGACTATGTCATCTTTCCGTGACCATGTGCGTCACCGGTGGGATCAAAAGCCCCATGTTTAGGCTATTGTTTTGGGGGGGATCCCCTTGTAATCCATAAACTTATTGTTTCGAATTTTGAAAGTCAGAAATTGATTCACATATTATTTATGCTCATAATTATCGAAAGTCATAAAAGTTGTAAAGTATAACCTTAATAATTCTAACGTTAATAATCCATATTGTTACAGATTATAATTTACAAAAGTCATAAAATTGATATCTATAACATACAAAAACATCGATTATTATTCAGAAATATTGTAAGCTATATATTTTAAAGTGCTAATTATTTTTACCCATACCGTTTCATTGTCTAAAATTAATAATGGTATTTTTCAATATTTCGAAAGTATCTTGATTGTTTGTAAGATGTTATACTGAAAAAGTTGACATATTATGACTACAAAATGGTAATTGTCAGTGAGCGAGCGAGCAAAATGGGTCGGAGCAGAAGCGAATTGGATTGGTTAGGTTAGGACCTAACATCGAAGGCTAAGGAGCCTTCGATGTTAGGTCTTTTTTTTGTAACAGTGCAGAAAATCTTGCTTGGTTGTAAGATGTTATGCTTGATTCTCGTCTTTTAATGTTATACATTATGAATTTGAGGATTACCTAAACATATTTAGTAAAATTAAATTAAGTTAAATTTATGCTCCGCAATTTTCGCCCTTGCACAAGTTAGGTACTTAAATTTTATGTATATTATTGTTATGTTCAACAAGTGTAGACGTAATAATCGTTATTACAAGTTATATTATTACCTGTAATATTATGAAGTATCATACATTATGACATAAAAAGTTATGAATAGGGTCAAGGCGGCAACAGTGGGTCACTTTTTTTCGAGTGATGCTCACTTGATTTGGGCGAGTGTTGGAAAGATGTAGAAGGGTTAGTATTATAGTGTAACTAATGTATATTGATTATTTTAATCGATTTAGTTCAACAAAGTAATATTTTGGAAAATAAACGGTATTTAAAAAAAAAACTTATTTGAGTCACTGTGTACTGGGGGTGGGATACAGTGGATCTGCCCTCAGTTCACAGTGAATCATCTTTAATTTAACTCAAATGATAATGCAATTTTCGGCTTTTCGCATTGAATAAATTACTTAATAATCAGGTAACTTAAAATTGACTACTTATTTCTCAGTCTTAAACTTTAGACGCTTTTTACACGCTCATAACATTTTTTATTTTATTTTAAGCGTTTTTTTTGTCCTTATCTGGCTGTTTCCATATTTAACGGGGCCTTGCTGAACGAGGGCCATCCTAAAAGAGAAAATTAACAAAAAATATTACAATTTGTTAAATTTTCTAAATTAATATACTTGGCTCATGAACCACTGTGTACTCATGTGATTTGAGCCACTGTGTACTAAACCGCCATTTTGGATTTATCTTATACCACGCGTGATACTTTTGCTTAAATCGAAGTGCAGTATACGTCAAAATGAATCAATTAAGTTTATTTCTCAGCAAAATTATTAATCCATTGGTAAAACAAAATGTTCGTGAAAAAATAGAAAGTACACCTTACCTTAAATTTCGCATTTTCTCTCGTTAAAATAAAAAACATTAATTACGCGGGTTCGTAACATAGCTGACGCAAGCGAACTGGTTGTAACCTGTTTCTATCGGGAGACCATCCGGAGAGTCAGAAAGAAAGAAAGCTATCTATAATATTTCTGAGACAACGGCCAGTGCACCACTGTTGTCGCTATAGCCACTGTTGCCGCCTTCACTATAGTTTTTATGACTTTCGACAAATATGACCAGCGAAAATCGGAACTCAGAAGTTATTCCTATTAATATATAACTTTATGGGAGTCAATATAGACCCGTTTAAATATAAATTTTATGGGAGTCAATATAGACCCGTTTTGGAGACTCAAGTGGGAGCCAGAGTCACACTGTAGTTTGAGCATCATTGGTCGGTTGCACCCTAATTATTGCTCCAACGACTCGTATTAGACTCGTAGTCCAGTCAGTCAAGACAATTAATTCATTATAATTCCAAAAGTTTTCAAATTTTGATGTAAGGTCGGGAGTGGTATTAAAACAAACTATAAAATTTTGCAACCTGCTCTGCGGTCCGGAACATTGTTAAAAATGCAATAAATGATAATTTGCTCAGTTCTTGAGACCAAAATTCCAAAAGTTCTGCAAAGTTGGAGTGGTGTTAAATATATTATTTTACATCACGTGTCAAATTTGCAACCAATTTAAGTGTACGGAACATTTTTTGTTATTAAAAATTAATGTTTTTCTTTATTAAACTGAAGGAAAACGTTCCAAAAGTTCTGGAAATTTGACAGATATATCGGAAAAATATACCGAACGATTGTATAAATTTGCAACCTTTTACGTTGACCGGAACATGTTTATTTATAATTCTTTTTAATTCGTGGTCATTTTTTCGAGTAAGGTGGTCTCGGAATAATTACAAAAGTTTTGAAACTTGGTTGCAAACTTCGAAAACATCTATTCTGATGTATTTACAAATTTGCAACCTCATACGCGATCCGGAACTTTATGCAATTTGCAAAAATGTAATTTTTTTATTTTTTCACCTTCAAGAAAATTTCAAAAGTTCCGGATCGCGTATGAGGTTGCAAATTTGTAAATGCATCAGAATAGATGTTTTCGAAGTTTGCAACCAAGTTTCAAAACTTTTGTAATTATTCCGAGACCACTTTACTCGGAAAAATGACCACGAATTAAAAAGAATTATAAATAAACATGTTCCGGTCAACGAAAAAGGTTGCAAATTTATACAACCGTTCGGTATATTTTTCCGATATATGTGTCAAGTTTGCAGAACTTTTGGAACGTTTTCATTCAGTTTAATAAAAAAAACATTAATTTTCAATAACTAAAAATGTTCCGTACACTTAGATTGGTTGCAAATTTTATACGTGATATGAAATATTATATCGAAAACTTCCCCAAGTTTGCAGAACTTTTGGAATTTTTTTCACGAACATACAGCAAAAATTAATTTAATTGCAATTTTAACAATGTTCCGGACTGCGGACAAGGTTGCAAAATGAGATTTATTGTTGTCCCAATCACTTGACCGAAGTTTGAAAACTTTTGGAATTATTATCAAATTTTCGATTTCGAATGTCTATAATGACTGGACTATCGTATAGGAGTTATATGGTGGGCAGCCAACGTGTTAATAGGCCATAAGGGGGCGTCCATTAATTACGTGAGGTGCTCAGGGGGGAGGGGGGGGGCATTGAGACGAATCTTACTAAATCTCACTTGGAGGAGAGGGGATTTTTTTTAAATCCCTGACGTAATTAATGGACGCTCCCTAAGTGGCGTAGAAACTTGAAATTTGGTAAAGCAGCAATCAAAGGGTTCCTCAAGGAAACCGATTACACAGAATAGATAATATGACGCCGATACCCAACAAAGAAACCAACTCTTTACGCAAATATTTTATTATAATAGTACGAATCAATATTTGTATTACATAAGTATATTTCTCAAAAATTAAATTTAAATTCGGATAGCTATATAAGTACATATTTAGAAATGAAAGTCCAATTAGATATTGTAACAATTAATAGTTATCACATAGAACAATCTGATGATGACTACAAAAAGACTGACTGTGTGAGGCCAGGATGCCACGGTCATGCATATATATCAGTGATGCAACGAATACTACTTTTACGAATACGAATACGAATATCAAACCTACTAGGTATTCGGCGAATACGAATACGAATACGAATATCTCGCCATGGTAATAAAAGACTTATTTATTTGATGAATGTTTCCTCTTCTAGGCTACAGTAGGCATTCATAGAAGCAGAACCAAGATGTACGAGTTATACGAAGAGAAGAACTACAACCAAGATGCCAACTTCACCGAATATGTCAAAAAATATTCAAAGGTATTTAAAAAAGCATGTGCCGTCGCTAAGTCAATCTATCTTAGCAATAAAGTTAAAACAGCAGATAACAAGGTGAAGGCAGCCTGGAACGTTATCAAAACTGAAACAGGTAAATCAAAACCCCGTGAATGTCACTTTAAATTGAGAGTGGAAAATCAAATTCTGACGTCTGATTCAGATGTGGCAGGCGCTTTTGAAGGATTCTTCGCAAATATAGCGGTAAGCACCACTCGTGAACTCAACTCCTCTACTGCGATTGCAGGTTCATATCTAGACTATGCTGCGATAAGAGGTAAGACGGATTTCGAATTTCAACACACAGACCCTTATGAGATTGTACAAACTTTTAATTCCCTGAAGTTGAAGAATACTGAGGATCTTTGGGGTACTTCTGTAAAAGTTATCCAATCGGTTATTCACATTGTAGCGCCATATCTTTCCGTCGTGTTTAATTCTTGTGTCAATGCGGGTGTGTTCCCAGACCTGATGAAACACAGTAAAGTAATTCCTTTGTTCAAAGCTGGAAGTAAATCCGACCCTGGTAATTTTAGACCTATTTCTATTCTTCCAGTGTTAAGTAAAGTATTTGAAAAAATTGTTCTTAACCAAATGCTTCAATATTTTAATACTAATAATTTGCTTCACGATCAGCAATTTGGTTTTACAAAGGGTCGTTCGACAACAGATGCTGCCTCAGTGCTTATTAGGCATATCTATGAAGCATGGGAACATTCGCAAGATGCGATTGGTATTTTCTGCGACCTCTCAAAAGCATTCGATTGTGTTGAGCATGAGACACTTTTATATAAGCTCAAGCACTATGGATTATCAGTTAAAGCACTAAACCTTGTAAAATCTTATCTTAGCCAGAGGATTCAGAAAGTAGTAGTTAACAAAGTGCAGTCTTCTGGTTTACCTGTGAAGCTCGGAGTGCCCCAAGGATCTATTTTGGGCCCTTTCCTTTTCCTTGTTTATATAAACGATCTACCTAGCCTTATAAATAACAAGTGTGACATAGTTTTATTTGCTGATGATACTTCGCTGATTTTTAAAGTAAATCGACAGCAGGAAGACTATAGTCATATCAACGACACCTTGAAGGAAGTGCTTAAATGGTTTACAGCTAACAATTTGCTTCTTAATGCGAAGAAAACTAAATGTGTTAAATTTTCTTTACCTAATGTTACACAGGTAGACGCAGCCCTTACTTTAAATGGAGAAAACCTATCTCTTGTAGATCAGACAGTTTTTCTTGGGCTAACTCTTGACCGCAATTTACAATGGGGTCCACACATATCCGTTCTTGCAGACAAACTGAGCTCTGCTGCATATGCTGTAAGAAGAATTCGTCAATTTACCAATGTGGAAACAGCGCGACTTGTTTATTTTAGTTATTTTCATAGTATTATGTCTTATGGCATCCTGGTCTGGGGTAAGGCGGCTGACATCGAAACGGTCTTTATTCTACAGAAGAGAGCAGTCCGGTCCATTTACAACCTGGGCTGCCGTGATTCGTTAAAAGACCGTTTCAAACAAATTGACATCCTTACAGTAGCTTCACAGTATATTTATGAGGTGATCTTGTATACGCACAAGAATATTAAAGGTTTTAAGAAAGTGTCTGATGTCCATAATTTTAATACACGTAGTAAGAATAAGCTTCTTGTTCCTAAGTTTCGCCTTAAGAAAGTAAGTAAATCTTTTTTGGGGAACTGCATAAGATTCTACAACAAAGTTCCCCTTGAAGCATGGGACTTGTCTGTTAATCCATTTAAACGGTACATTAAAGATTCGCTGCTTAAGAAAGGATATTATAGAGTTGAAGATTATTTAAATGATAAAGAAGCTTGGCCAGCTCTGAGGCCAAGAAACGCATCAGTGTAACCTCGTAGTGTCCGGGAGTCTGTATGTCGTTTCCTGGCGCTGTCTCCGTTTCCTATTGTGTCTCCTTAATAAACTGTTATTGACCTTTTGGCTTAATAGCCAATAATATTTGTATTATTAGGACATGAAATGTTATATTTCAGATTGTTTTTGATATTTGGAGACCTTACATCTCCATCTTTATACTTGACCATGGAGACTGTCTACATCTCCATGTAACCTAGATTAATCAATTTAGATGTTTTCTCTGTTTTAATATTATTCTTATTATTATGACCCTTAGAGACTTTATACATCTCTAAGGCACTTAAATTTACTTGTTCAGACGCGGAGACTATACATCTCCCTTATTAGTTGTATAAGATAATTAATTTGTGCCCATTAGGTTTATTTGTTGCACTTTTTATGTTAGTTTTAGTTATATGTAATTTTAAAGTGGAAAAAAAGACTTACTGCTGAGTTTCTTGCGGCGTTTCTTCTCAGCAAATGTCACCTTTCGAAGCGCTGGTAGATTCAGACATGTAAAAGAGCCCGTGAGGCCTACTTGCAAAATAAATATTTTCATTTTCATTTTCATTTTCATTTTCAATAATTAAAATTTACAACAGGCAAATTTTTATTTAAAAAACAGAAAATTTGTAGATTTTCTGGTCTTAGGCGATTTCTTTTTTGTCTGGATGTTCCACGCCGAAAAAAGTCTTTCCGAGGCGACTGTACATGGCTTCAGTGAAAAATAAAGCGTCGTCGTTGCGGTTAAGGGCCTCTGCACACGTCATATTTTTACACGCGTTTTTCAAATCTGCAGTAAATAGAGTTGCGTACTTAAATATCAGTTTTTAAATATTCGTATTAGTATTCGCCGAATACGAATATTCGGTAAATGTCTACTATTCGGCGAATACGAATATTCGTATTCGTATTCGTTGCATCACTAATATATATAGATCGACGGACTGGATGAGATCCTGCCAAAATGTATGTACCTATGTATGAACGCGATGTGAGGCTACACGAAACTACTACACATTCAAAGTCCTATCCATCACTCGACTACATACATATAGCAGATTACTATACCTTCGTGAAAAACGTGACAAAGTTAAGAAAAAGCATTTACTGTCCGTGCGCGATTCCGAGACTTTTTCGTTGATATCTCACGAACGGAACGTAAAATTAAAAAAAAACTTACTTTAAAATAAGGTTTAAGAATTTTAAACATTAGTCAAAAACCCATAAAATGTAATTTTTTACTACCTACTCCTCCGAAACAATTTTTTTTATGTTGTAGAAATATGTGAGACGTCCGTTGTATAAGCCTCTTTAATTTAAGCTAGTTTTTTAAATAATTACGTTCCTTTCGCGAAATATCAGCGAAAATATCATTAAAATGGGATAAACTTCCGAAAAGCGCATACCGCCGATCGATCTGTGTGTGCATAATCGCGCCTTTTTAACCGATTTAGACTATTTTAGCTTTCCCCAGAAAGTGTGTGTGCGTGCGTGCGTGCGTGCGTGCGTGCGTGCGTGCGTGCGTGCGTGCGTGCGTGCGTGCGTGCGTGCGTGCGTGCGTGCGTGCGTGCGTGCGTGCGTGCGTGCGTGCGTGAGTGCGTCACTCACGCACGCACGCACGCGGGGTTCGCTAATGAATAGTGTTGTAAAGGACTCGAGTTCTGGGAGTCCTTTTATTACGACTCAGAACTCAAATGACGAGACTCGACTCAGTAAATAGGACTCCTTTTATTGCAGAACTACCAACCAAGCAATTCTCGAGAACTAAGCGAGTCTCGCATAGGACTCGAGTCCTTTTTCTGCGTTCGAGTCCTTTTATGTAACGAGTTGTACTCAAGTCGTATTATTGTTTGATTATTACTTTCTGCAATTACAATTACTTTTATTGAATAATACATGTTTTCTCAAAAGTAGTATGAAATGTTCCCATAACGTATGAAATATCTGAAAGTGATTCATCTTGGACAGTTATTAGAAGTGTCCAGGAAAACGCAAAACTGTCCAGGACGTAAGGTAAGTATGTAAAATCCATTACATATCACAATACAATAAATACATTACAATACAATAAATTTTCGCAGCTAGAGTTGGAGTCTAATTGTGAATCTAGCCGCGAGTCTAATTTAAAAACTAACAGTCGCAGTGAAATACTCCAGTTTTTTCGAAGACTCTAGCTATAGAGAAAACTCGAGTCGCTGGACTCACGCTCGATAGTTTACTCACGCTCGACACGACTCGGGACTCTGAGTCTTCGAGTTCACCGAGTCGTCTAATAAGTGAGTCGAGTCCACAAAATTAGGACTCCAGGACTCGAGTCTTTTACAACACTACTAATGAAACACCGAAACTTATTTGACAAAAGTTCATTTTACAACCAACGTATCGTATACTATTCATTTCACATCTATGTTGTTGAGAAAATGTTTCGATTTAAAACTTATCATTTGAAAACTAGTCATTTACCAAATAGTATAATTTATAATTGTATCAAATATTTTATTGTCATTTACATATTCACACAAAAGTTTCGTAACGCAAACTCACTGATAATGAAAACCATATTTAAAAAATGATTAGGAATGAAACTTGAGTATGATTATATTCAATTAAGTGGGTAGTTTTCTAACCTAACCCAACCTTACTCCTAACTGCCAGTGTGTCGACGTCACCCCGCTTCGCGGGGTGCCTATTTCCGCTCTAAGGGACACAAGTTAACCCTACCAATAATAAAATTGTTACGGTTGTTTATTTTTTACTACGGGGGGCTGAGCCCCCCAGGCCCTTCCTGTCACTTTCACACTTTGTGGGGAAAGCTGAAATAGTCTAAATCGATTAGAAATGCGCGATTATGAACACCGAACGAAAAGAGGTTTTTTTCGATTTTCATATTCAAAATGGCATTTGAGCCAATTTTCGTTATGATATTCGTAATTAGGAGGTCGAAATAGGTTATTATACCAAATTTCAGATCGATCGGCGGTATGCGCTTTTCGGAAGTAGGTACACCCTTAAAATGCCGTACCGTACATATCGTACCGAGTACCTACCTATATAAGCGCCTTAAAGATTTAGTGCAGTAAATGACTAATACGGCGACAGCATCGATAAGTATGAGCATGCCTTTCGGACAGCACTCGTGCTGGTGCAGGTGTGAAAGGAAGATCGGACGTTTTCTCCAGCCCCCGATTCCTGGGTGCCCACGCGCGAACTGTCTAGTAGTTACCTGAGCGTTCTTATATAAACAATAATAAGTACTTCGAAACGCAAATAAATTCAACACTAATAGTTCTGCCCACAACAGAAGTACAAACACCAGTTCCTTTTCTTAAGTTTTTCACTAAGTAGGTATTTAAATTAGGCACTGAACGAATGGAGGTCGACTCGGACGAGACGAAATGTGTTTTATCTACACCCATATCATAAAACCTCCATTGTTTAATCAAAAACCGTAGGAAATGACCACCATTTTGACAACCAATTAGGAAAAACCAGTGCTGCAATGTTATTTCTTTATCGTTTTTAGTAAAGAAATGAGATTAAATTTGGAACAGCTGTCAAAACTCAAGTGGGTCTCTATTCTAGTATCCATAGATATTAAACAGTTATTGATACGAAACGTCAATTCAGTATGTTTTTTTAATATAAACTGCACAACATTTGATCTCGAGTGACATGAGAATAGAGACTTCATTCATTCGTCTATGATTTAAAAAAAAATGATCTTGACAGAGGATCGAATTGGCGCCATTATGTTGGTGTTTTGCTGAACGAAAGTAGAATTGTTGTTGAATTGAATAGAAAAAGTTGTTTGTAATTTACATTCTAGTTGAAAATATGAATAGTAGTCTTCTCGGAATGTGTGTGATGTGAAAATGCGCCGGATATCAGAAATATGCAGCCACGATTGCAACAAATAACTTGTTGCAAGAAAATATTGTTTCTGAACCCATCATGGAGGATTTATAATATGTGTGTAGATAAAGTTATGTATGCAACTCTGCATAATTTGGCCTTAAAACACTCGTGCGATCTTATTATGAAACTCGCCTATCGGCTCGTTTCATGAAAACCGCACTAGTGTTTTAAGGCCTATCATTATGCAACCGTTGCATAAACTACTATTGTATACGAACACATGCTACGCTGTCAGCACGAACAGTCAACAACTTTACGTAGGTATCTACTAATACTTATTTAACAGCACGATTAATATGATTATCAAGTTATACAAGTACAAGTTAAAAGAGGTAGAAATACAACGGCGGGGGAGGGGGGGGGGGGCGGAACTTTAATACCTATACTGTACCATGAATACCAGGGCCTCTATTCGGGAACGCTAAGTGATTCTGTAGCGAATCGCGAGCGAGTTTTCTCATCTCGCTCTTACGCATTACGCGTCGTGCGGAAGAGGGGGATGAGAAATCTGGCTTACGAGTCGCTACAACAGAACTTAGCGTTCCCGAATAGAGGCGCAGGAGTACGCAAACCGTTCTCGTTATTGTAATCTATCGGAAATACTACTTGTTGCCGATACAAGTAAAAGGGACCGAGCGACAGTTTTCTATTACGAGAACGGTTTGCATAAACTCATGATTATGGTATGATACAGAGACTCCCTTTACCCTGCCGCTGCAGCCGCGCGTCGGTCGGGGCGCGGCGCGGCGCGCGCGCAGGAGCGCCGAGCGGCGGCGTCGCCGCAGCTTCGGGACTGTGCCTCAGTCAGTCTTTCGTTCCACTCGGCCCATGCACCTATCTCGTACTAATGCTAACACTTACACAGATGGACCATATTAAAGATACTTAGATTTATAGTGGGAAGTCCCTAGTACTTGAAATACAGCCCTCTATCATTATTTTTGGAGTATCTCGAGTTCGAAGGGTAAAATGGTATACATACGTACACTTAAGTATGTTAGTGTATGACATGGTACTAAAAGTGTGTAGCTAAGATACTACTTACCTACTTATGACGCTGGTTGTACTCGGTTGGTAGCTCTGTCGAGTGCTGTATTGCACGGTAGGTTAATATTTTACTATAAACTTGCATGCAGGGACATTTTATAGTGCATCTCGCTAATCGCAGTCTTGAGGAGTACAAGTTCCACCGCGAGCGTGAGCACTATTGGATTCACTCTGGACGTGCATGTCTTGAATCACTTTTGGGACTTGCTAGGTTAACATTTAGGAAAGTAATCCCTAATCAAATCAAATCAATCAAATCAATTTATTTGCATGAATACAGCTTTATAACCTCCTACCTACTAATAATATAAACAAACTTCTGCCCGCCACTTCGTCCGCGTGAAATTCGGTTTTATGTAGTCTTTCTTCCCTTGGAAAATTTTGATTTTCTTTCATATTCCAGGACATAAGGAATTAAAACATTACATACCTATGTACACACAAACTTTCGCGTTTATAATATGGATGCGCAAGTGTGTTTGCTCGTTTGTTCCCGTTTCACGCAAAAATGGAGCATCGAATTGATTTAATATTTTGCATAGCGATGGTTGGAGGGCCGGCGAAGGACATAGGCTACATTGTAAGTAATCCCGGAAAATGCAGTTCCGGAAACATCATTAGCGATAATCGAATGCCAGTAGACGAAGTTGCGTGCAAAAGCTAGTTAAAACATATTTTACAGATTTAGGCCTTCGTTCTAATCCCATAGCGAATGTGAAGCTTAGGGTGTTTAGGAACTTCAAGCAGCCCGCGGCCGGTCGGGTTCTATGCCGAAGCTTCAGCGACAACATGGCACATTCTTGGGCTGGCTCTGGCTATAAATTATGCTTGTCTTGGAGTAACAGTCGAACTAATGTATGTACTTACATACATACTTTTTTGTCGTAAGTAGTAAATACGTAGATATACTAAACGTAGGCTATTACTAAACATCGATAGATAGATATGTGTTTCCATGCAATTGTTTAAATATAAGTGACGGCCCAGCATGCAGCGGCGCGACGCCCGGATGTCGCTCGATACGTCTGTCGCTTCACTACGCTACATCGCGTCTCGTACGTAGACGTGTCGCGGGACTTTGCGCCTAGTTTGTTGCCAGCAGACTTCTAATTACTATGAGTCGGCAACATAAGAAAAGCTTTCACTCTGTCTTTAACTTACTTTGCAATGTTTACATTGAGCATATAGTGGCAAAGCAAAGTGCAACCAAGTCTTTACCATATAGCAACGATCGGTTTCTGTATTCTGAGAAAACCAATGTCAAATATTGGCTCAGAACCACGCGAGGCGTTCCGAGCTTAATACAAGCAATAAACACAATCGCATACTTAATCAGTATTTAGTACATCATTATCCGACTTGACAAAAACGCACGGGAAATAGAAACAGATTGGAGCGGCGCAATCGGGCACGGCGCGAGTTGTAGGCGCAGCCGGCGCGCCGCGCGCTCACTTGATGGAGCACGCGAACTGCGCGCGCAGCCGCCTCAGCGACGCCGTCGACTCCTCGCTCTGCGCACACACACCCGCAATGTTACTAGGTACTGCTTCCACCCGAGGCTCCTAGTGCTAATAGGACATTTTAAATTCCACTGATTATATTAATTTAAAATAATGTTCCATGGGCAGCGTTTAAGGTTCCCACTCGTACTTTAGTATAAATAGTCCGTTTATAGGCTTGGAAAATGGTGTACTGCCCTTTGGGCAAAATATTTTTCGCCAAATTTCAGTCCAGCCACCCATAGTGGTTCACTGGAGTGAGAGCGCCCTGAATTCTCCCGGGGCGCTCCTCCTGTGTCGTGGCCCGCACTAAGCGGAGCTGCCGAGAGTGCCGCGGTAGAATGCGCAAGTGAACCCGCGAGCCTCACCAAATTCGGCCTGGAGGGAGAACGCTGGGTTTTTAGAGGGTATTTCGGTCTTTCTGACCGAGAGTCCCTCATACCCGCCCCGGTCCTCTAACCGGGCGGGATGCGTAGGTAAAGGCATTTTCCCAGCGTAAAAAAAGGGTTATCTTGTGTCCCTTACGTAAGTACTTATTTGTCAAGAAATACTAAGTGTAAAATTGCGATAAGCTGTTTGAGTAATGATTTTTTGCCAAATAATATTTTGAGTAAAATAGTTTGGGATCTGATACTTTGGGAAAAGTTTCTTGCCTATACATTAGTGATCCTTGGAAAATGAATGGTTGAAAGATTAACTAGAAATTAAGAAAGTACCATATTAAAGATTTTATAATTTTAACTGCAGAAATAGAGTAGTATTAGTGACTTACACTTACACAATGTCAGGTTTAAATATACAGAATAGTGTTTTGAAACTTGGCATTTGCATGATCTGGATTTTAACTCTTTTTCTAGGCCCGACATCGACAGTTAGAAGAACTTGTGACCTCCTTAATAACACTTATACTGGTGGTGGGATTTCATTACTTTATGTTGGTTGTTCGGTATAAGTACCTACTAAACTACTTAAATTAGTGTTAAAAATGCACATACGTTTTGAAATTGAAAGTGTTTAATTCACAATTATCAGTGGCGGCGCGTGAACCGTGGCCGGTCATAGAAATATATTTTGAGATCGTTGAGGCCGGTGCATTAATAATAGTATTGTTCGAGTTAAGAAATTTCTTAACTCGAACAATACTATTATTAATTACTTCTTGTATTAACATAAAAGGGTGTGCTTCCGAAAAGCGCATTGTGCCGATCGATCTGAAATTTGGTATAATAACGTATTTCGACCTCCTAATTACGAATATCACAACGAAAATTCGCGCAAACGCCATTTTGAATATGAAAATCGACAAAAGCCTCTTTTCGTTCGGGTGTGCATAATCGCGCATTTCTAACCGATGTAGACCTTAGAATATGTAGACTATTTTGTTTTTTCCCAGAAAGAGTGAAAGAAACAGAAGAGGCTTTGGGGGCTCGGAGGCGAAGCCCCCCGCAGTAAAAAACAAACAAACGTAACAATTGTATTATTGCTAGGTTAGGTTAGGGTTAACTTGTGTCCCTTAGAGCGGAGATAGACACCCCGCGAAGCGGGCTGACGTCGACACAATGGCAGTTAGGTTGAGTTAGGTTAGAAAACTACCAACTTAATGAAATATAATCATACTCAAGTTTTACTCCTAATAATTTTTAGGGTTCCGTACCCAAAGGGTAAAAACGGGACCCTATTACTAAGGCTCCGCTGTCTGTCTGTCCAACCGTCCATCTGTCAGCAGGCTGTAACTCATGAACCGTGATAGTTAGACAGTATTTTTTTTACAGATGATGCATTTCTGTTGCCGCTATAACAACAAATACTAAAAAACAGATTATAATAAATATTTAAAGGGGCTCCTCCCATACAGCAAACGTGACTTTTTTGCTCGTTTTTGCTCGCAATTGATAACGGCAACAGGTAGACGGTTGAAATATTCACAGAATATTTAGATATATATTCACTTTAAAAAATAAATAATTAAATTAAAATAAAATAAATATTTAAGATTTAAAAATATTTAATCCCATACAAAAAACGTGTTTTTTTTGCTTGAGTATAGATAATGGTACGGAACCCTACTTGCGCGAGTCCGACTCGCACTTGGCCGGTTTTTTAAATATCGTTTTGTTAATCAGTGAGTTTTCCTTAAGAAACTTTTGTGTAATGAAAAATATGTAAATGACAATAAAATATTTGATACATTCATAAATTATACTACTTGGTTAATAAAAATAAAAAATAAATAGATTTCTGAGATCCATAGATTGTTAGTTACAAAACATTTATACGGCTACGTTAGTATTAGGTCCTTACATATGAAATTAGCGTTTTGTCGTACTG
Organism: Tortricodes alternella; assembly: GCA_947859335.1. Taxonomy (NCBI): domain Eukaryota; kingdom Metazoa; phylum Arthropoda; class Insecta; order Lepidoptera; family Tortricidae; genus Tortricodes; species Tortricodes alternella. The sequence continues at coordinate 16,544,004 of OX401980.1, read as the reverse complement.
ACCACTTTGATCTGAAATATCTCCTCTTTGGTCCCGCACAATCATCATCATCATCAGCCATAAAACATCCACTGCAGGACATAGGCCTCCCCCAAAAATGGGGGGATTTGCCATAGTCGCCACGCTCGGCAGGCGGGTTGGCGACCTCAGTTGGTCGTGATAGTGCTCGAAGGACGCTGCTGCCCATCCTTCGGTTGGTCCCTCTGTCGCCTTTTACGACACCCATGGGAGGAGATGGCGTGATGCTATTCTTAGCCGCCACCACATGGCTACCGCACAATGGAAAACATGAAATATCGGTATATTTACGAGTACGAGTTCTACCGTGGCACCAGTGCTGCAGAAACAGCTGAAAGGATTAATGATGTGTACGGCGCTGGTGTCGCAAAAGAAAGCACGGTACGATTTTGGTTGCAACGTTTTTGTTCTGGAAATTTAGATCTCCAGAACCAACCCCGTGGGCGGCCGGAGACCAAATTGGAAAATAAAGAATTAAAGGCTATTGTGGAAGCGGATCCATCACAAAGCACTTCAGAGATAGCTGCAGGCTTCGGGGTAAGTGATAAAACTGTATTAATCCACTTGAAGCAAATCTGGAATAGTAGTTTATGCAACGGTTGCATAATGATAGGCCTTAAAACACTAGTGCGGTTTTCATGAAACGAGCCGATAGGCGAGTTTCATAATAAGATCGCACGTGTGTTTTAAGGCCAAATTATGCAGAGTTACATACATAACTTTATCTACACACATATTATAAATCCTCCATGATGGGTTCAGAAACAATATTTTTTGGCAACAAGTTATTTGTTGCAATCGTGGCTGCATATTTTCGATATCCGGCGCATTTTCACATCACACACACTCCGAGAAGACTACTTACTATTCATATATCCCCTTCCTCCGGACCACCGCAAGGTGTAGACGTGTTTGCTAATCCGCACAATATTTCTTAACAAATACTAAATTCAAATTTACAAAAATAAACAAATCGTTATAAAAATAGGAGTGCAGAAATTAAAAGTGGAATTTTTCACCGTCGAGAACCACATTCAAGACAAAACGCAAGTTTCTGCGAGCCTGGTACAGTGAGTAAATTAAAATTTTTACCTGTAAAGTACCAGGACCTCATAACTTCCCAAGCGAGACCGATGCGGACATTACTCGAGCATGTGCTAGAGTGAGACAGCTATACTGTTAACTGTTTGGCCTTCGTGCGTGCAACGCAAGCTACTATACGTATGCATACGTACACACGCACAACTGGCATGTTACAATAACGCTTGCTTTTCGCCTAATACTGTTGCACGCCTGGTACCACTTCTCCCTATGCGCACGGTTTTTCGGACTTACTTGAATGAAAAATAAACCCTGTGAGCTTACTTTATACATCCTGGGCTTGCTCTTTGCCTGGTAACTTGCACACTTACACCAGTAACATGTCGTTGAGGCGAACCCCGCCGACGTCCTTGCCTCTGGTGCGCAACGACTCCGAAACAAATCTTAGCGGTCATTCTACCTCTGATCGGGAAGTGACCCGTAAAATCACCACACGTAGTAAGCGTAAACAAAGCGAAGATAGTTTTATGGACGAAATGAAAAAAATGATTGCGGATTTTATAACCAAGCAGGATAGAAAATTCGAATCAATTCAATCATCATTTGATGAATTAAAGCAGCAGAATAAAGAAATTTACAAATCAATCGCATTTATCACGGATCAATATGAAGACATGAAAAACACATTAAAAAGGCTGGAAAATGAACGCCAAGCGAACCTTGCGTATACTAAGGGCCTTGAGGATAAGATAGATAATCTAGATCGTATTTCTAGATCCTCTAGTGTTGAACTAAGAAACATCCCGGCCTCCAAGCCGGAAACGAAAGAAGATCTTACCAAAATTGTCATCGATACAGGCAAAGCCCTGAGCATGGACCTGCAAGTCTCTGATATCCGTGATGTTTTTCGGGTAAACACAAAATCCTCTACAAACAAACCTATAATTGTGGACTTTAGCAGTGTCCTAAAAAAGGAAAGTCTACTGAGCTCGGCTAAAAGCTATAATAAGTCGAACAAGGATAAGAAATTGAACACCACAAACATTCAAATTTCGGGTCCCGCGGCACCCATCTATGTCTCTGAAAACTTACCACCAAAAACCAGAAGGCTGCACTTCCTTGCCCGTGGCTTTGCGAGCGCCAACGACTGCGCCCACTGGACCTACCGTGGCAGAGTTTACCTGCGGCTGCGACAGGGCGGGCCGGCCCTCCATATAGCTGCTGAAGGAGATCTCAACCTTGACCAGCTAAGGCGCCGTGACGTATGACTAGGCCCTTCTTTATTATCCAGGCTTTTTTACCTAAATTGCATTAATATATTTTGCATTCTGTTAAGGCTTCTTAGTGTTATTATTAATTGTAAAAATATGTACTCTTCTGACACTTTTGTAAACACATTCAAATTTAACACTCACACAATCACAAGCACAGACTGTCATCATTGCCCACATAAAAATATAATACATCTCAAAGCGCAACTCATCAACATTTCATTCATCGATAGGATATTTTACGCTATAGACATATTAATTTGCTTATATAAAAACTCAATAATTCCTAAAATCGTCTGCTCATGTTTGTTCTTTCCTCGACATTATGGGTGATATATCGCAAATAACGAATGAGATTGATACAATCTCAATAGCTAACTCATTTATTTGTGATCCCGAACAATGCATGGACTACGTTGTACCGCATAGTAATTATTTTAAAGTACTCCAACTAAATATTAGGAGTATAAACTGCAATTTCAATGGATTAGAAACCTTATTATCCAGATTGAGTTTTCAATGTGACGTTATAATCCTTTCGGAATGTTGGTTAAATTCGGCACATTTTATCCCGAATCTACCCGGCTATAACATGAGAAAATCGAAGTACAATAATCAAAACGACGGTCTCATTATATATAGCAAAACTTGTCTCGAGATCAATATTGAGGAGCCCGACTTCCAGGATGCAAATTGTTTGGTGTTAAAAATTAATAGTGATATGGTAATAATAGCTATATATCGTTCTCCATCGTTCCACTGCATACAAAATTTCATTTCTAGTCTTGATAGTATTCTTTCTCGGTTGTCTTGTTTTCGTTCCATTGCAATTATTGGTGACGTGAACATTAACATTTCCCCAAATAATTCTGACGCCCGCTCTGATGAGTACCTTCTTTTCACTGCATCACATGGACTCCTTCTGGCTCATGTTCTACCGACAAGGAACGACAGCTGTCTCGACCACGTTATCCTTAAAGCTAATCGGGAAGCTCTTGTAATGGTACTAAATTCCTTTGTTACAGACCATGCCCCAGTTATCTTTTGCTCTAAATTGATCCCAAAACTCAACACTTGTCCTTTGTCCAGAAGGTTAAATGTACCAGCGATTATTGATGACATCTTAAGCACCGACTTCTCGCCTGTTCTTGCCTTGCAAAATTCCAACTTAGCAGCTGAGGAGCTCGTAAGGATTTTATCGGCAATAATAATATCACGGACATTACCAATAGTAACACCTCGACGAACCCGCATACTTAAGCCCTGGATTACCCCTGGTCTCCTTCGCTGTATTAGAAATCGCGACAGACTTCACCTAAAGTAAAAAGAGATGCAAACAACTTAATTCTAAAAACAACTTATATTAGATACAGAAACTTTTGTAATAATTTATTAAAGGAAATAAAGAATACATACGAACAACAGCGGATGGAGGAAGCTAGGGGTAAACCTAAAGAAACTTGGAAAATTATAAAGCAAATAGCAAATATTCACCAAACAAAAACTCCTCCTCGTGAACTGTTGACTCTCTGTTCGGATCCTATATCCTCGGCCGATAGCGTAAATACATACTTCGCAAACATTGGAAGCACACTTGCCCACAGAATATCAAATGACCCTAATTATGTTTACCACTATAAGAATTGCAAATATATTCCTAACACCTCACAAATTAACTCTATGGCCATTCTAGATGTTGATGCTGGAGAAGTGGAACAAACTATCCTTTCTTTAAAAAGCAATTGCGCAGTTGGCTGCGACGGTATTTCGACTACTATTCTAAAAACAACCCGCAAAAAGCTTACTCCCGTGTTAACCTTTATCTTTAATCTTTCCATTTCCACCGGTAATTTCCCAAATGTTTTCAAGAAAGCCCTAGTCCACCCTATCCATAAAAGTGGTTCCAAAGGCAATATAAATAACTATCGTCCTATCTCAGTACTCACGTCAATCTCGAAAATATTTGAGAAAATTCTAAACAAACGTCTTATTGAGTTCTTAGAAAACCATAGTATCATCTCTCCCAACCAATATGGCTTCAGAAGCGGTAAGTCAACAGAGGATGCTGTAGTCGAACTGACGAATACAATTGTTAAAAATTTGGAAGAAAAACGTAAGACTATTGGCATCTTCCTGGATCTGTCTAAGGCCTTTGATACTGTTTCTGTGCCCATTCTATTGCATAAAATGGAAACTATTGGTATCCGAGGTCCGGCACTTGATATTTATAAAAGTTACCTAAGTAATCGAACTCAACGTACGGTCATTGAAAATACTACAAGCAATGAAATATCGCTTAACTATGGGGTACCACAAGGTAGTGTCCTAGGACCTACCTTATTCCTTATTTATATTAATGATTTATGTTCTATACAGTATAATAATTGTAAAATCATCCCATATGCTGATGACACAGCGGTGATCGTGGATGGCAAAGATTGGACTACAACTAAAGAAAATGCCGAAAGTATACTTAGATACATTGCTGGTTGGTTGAGTGCCAATTTGTTAACGTTAAACATAGAAAAGTCCAAATTCATCTCTTTCACTCCGAACGCATCTACTCAACCAGTAAGTGGCGATCTAAAAATTGCAGTACACTATTGCACTGAGCAGAGTGGTGACTGCAGGTGCTTATCTCTCGCTCATACACAACACATCACATACTTAGGGGTAATCATTGACTGTCACCTTCGCTGGCAACTGCAAATCGAAAACCTGTCTTCCAAAATTAGGAAATTACTGTACGTTTTTAGGAACCTTAGATCTGTGGTTAGACCACAAACTCTAAAGACAGTTTATTTTGCACTAGCGCAGTCACTACTGTCTTATTGCGTAAGTGCATGGGGTGGTGCTGCTAAGTCTTTACTACTGCGTGTTGAAAGAGCTCAACGCGCTGTATTAAAAGTTATGACCAGAAAGCCATACAGACATCCCACCACTCAACTTTATCAAGAGTGCAGCATCCTCACGGTTAGAAGTCTGTTCATACGTCAAGTCGTGCTAAGGAAGCATAAGATACTTGCGTTTAATATAAATCTTGTTCTAGACCGACGACGAACTGACAGAGTCTGTGCGATACAAAGCTTCCGTACTGCGCTGTCTGGTCGTAATTTTTACTTTTTAAGCCCATCTTTATATAATAAAGTAAATAAGCAACTTAATATCTACATGTTAACGTTTCGTGAGTGCAAATATAAGATCACGGGTTGGCTGATCACTTTATCCTACGATGAGATAGAAAAGTTACTTGTATTTAATTAAACTCACGCGCGCATACACTCACACGCCCACACACAAACACACACACACATACAAACACATACACACACACACACTCGCACGCGCGCACGCACACGCACACACACACACACACACACACACACACACACACACACACACACACACACACACACACACGCACACACACACGCACACACACACACACATACACACGCTTTTTCACTCACGCACACACCTTGTACCTTGTATAAATAATAATTTTATTTTGTTTACTTACCTCCAACAGGACTGTATTAACAAAAAGTTTTATAGTAGTTTCTCAACATATTTTTTCCGGGTTGAGGGCCTGGAGATCCGTATTACAGGATCGCTCCTAGTTCGGACGCCAGTTCCTCACAAGGGTTCTCTCTTAATGAAAGCCATGTACTATGTATTACTATATCCTTTGTGAGGTGAAATAAATAAATAAATAAATAAATAAATATTTTCAACTAAAATGTAAATTACAAACAACTTTTTCTATTCAATTCAACAACAATTCTACTTTCGTTCAGCAAAACGTCAACATGGCGGCAATTCGATCATCCGTCAAGACCATTTTATTTTTTAAATCATAGACAAACGGATGAAGTCTCTATTCTCACGTCACTCGAGATCAAATATTGTGCAGTTTATATTAAAAAAACATACTGAATTGACGTTTCGTATCAATAACTGTTTTAATATCTATGGATACTAGAATAGAGACCCACTTGAGTTTTGACAGCTGTTCCAAATTTAATCTCATTTCTTTACTAAAAACGATAAAGAAGTCATGTTATTTTTTTATCGCAGCACTGGTTTTTCCTAATTGGTTGTCAAAATGGTGGTCATTTCATACGGTTTTTGATTAACCAATGGAGGTTTTATGATATGGGTGTAGATAAAGTAAAAAACTTGAACGATGGGTACCTCATGAATTGAGTGAATCGAGCTTGCAAACACGCGTCGACTGCTGTGTTACTTTGCTCAACCGACACAATAATGAAGGGATTTTAAATTGAATCATTACTTGTGATGAAAAGTGGATACTGTACGATAATCGGAAGTGCTCGTCGCAATGGCTGAACCCTGGAGACCCAGCCAAATCCTGCCCTAAACGAAAAGTGACTCAGAAAAAGTTACTTGTGAGTGTTTGGTGGATTAGCGCCGGTGTCGTTCACTACAGCTTTCTAAAACCTGGCCAAACGATTACGGCAGATATCTATTGTCAGCAACTGCAAACCATGAAGGAAGAACTAGCTGCTAAACAACCGAGATTGGTCAATCGCTCTAGGCCACTGCTGCTTCACGCACTGAGAAAAAGTGACAACCAAACTACTTCGGTTATTTCAGTTTTAACCATAATTTGGTAAGGCGTAACTGAAGTTATTTGTATGTAACCAAATGGTTTATCTAGAAATAACAAAACAGAATGTAAGGTATGACTTAAGTTATGTAGTCACTTTTTTAAGTTACAGCTAAACGAAAGTGCGGTTTCATTTAACAAACCATTTTTTTCAGTACGACAACGCAAGACCACACTGCACAAAAAACAACCACTAAGTTAGATGGTCTACAATTGGAATGTCTGCGACATCCACCGTACTTCCCGGACCTTGCTCCAACAGATTACCATTTTTTCCGGAATTTGGACAACTTCTTACAAGGAAAAAAATTCAATTCTGATGCGGTAGTCCCAACCGCCTTCAAAGAGTTTATTGATTCTCACCCCCATGGTTTTTTTAGTAAAGGGATCAATGAACTACCTATGAGATGGCAAAAGTGCATAGATAACAACGGTGCATACTTCGATTAATTAAATATATTTTACAAAAAAAAAAAGACTTTATATTCCTCCCGTACAAAACGCCAATTTCATATGTAAGGACCTAATATACTAATATTAAAAGGTTACATAAATACATTACAATACAAACATTCAAGGACGCAAGACATGAAGGTTGGTGTATCGGCACGGCAGACAATATCCGAATCCCACCTCCCTGCTATCATTTTCAGGATGCTTTTTGCGCTCACTCTCAACTGCCGGCCGTCTTCTTTCGTACTTTGGCATAAGAGTCCTCTACGCTGGCATCGGCAAACATCCCAGAGGCGCTACAGAATCGAGGAAGCTCAAACTGAGCCCTGTTAATGTCATTATATTGGATTCGCAGGGTATTGTAGGGCTTGAGCCTGAAACTAGCCCACAGGCCGCACGTATAGAAACTTTGGCAGTGAACTCTAAATAAAGTCGGCTTCACTTGGGTACTACAGCGTGCGAATCTGTGCGCCAGCATCACCCTCCACACCGACAACGCCCTGGCCCCCAATTCTCGGTGCATTCGAGATAATGTCGATTTCGAGATTAAACGTCAGATTCATACAGTTGTGTCAAACGGCTGTATGCACTGAGGTTTAATCTCGATTGTCAGACTATCTGGAATGCAGCGAAAATTGGGGGCCTGCGCTCCCGCTCGATGTCCAGATCGTCCTTCAGGTCCTCGGTCACAATATGACCCAGGTATTTGAAATGTGTGACACGATTCAAAGGAACTCCGTTCAACATGATTTTAGGCGAGTAGGCTGGACACTTAATTTTACCTTTGAAGATCATGAACTCCCTTTTGGTAGCGTTGTACTTCAAACCGTGCTGTTGTTGTTTGTTGTAATCACTAGATTTCAAACGATAAGTTTAAATCTAAACATTTTTGCAAAACATAGATGGGAAATGAATAGTATACGATACGTTGGGTGTAAAATCAACTTTTGTCAAAAAGGTTTCGGTGTTTCATTAGTGAACCCCTCTGTACACACACACACACACACACACACACACACACACACACACACACACACACACACTTTCTGGGGAAAACTAAAATAGTCTAAATCAATTACAAATGCGCGATTATGCACACCGAACGAAAAGAGCCTTATTTTTGATTTTCATATTCAAAGTGGCGTTTGCGCCAATTTTAGTTATAATATTCGTGATTAGGACTTCAAAATACGTTATAATACCAAATTTCAGATCGATCGGCGGTATGCGCCCTTCGGAAGTTTATCCACATAAAAACTGTATACTTATTATATATTTTTTAGGGTTCCGCACCTCAAAAGCGAAAAACGGAACCCTTATGGGATCACTCGTGTGTCTGTCTGTCTGTCTGTCCGTCTGTCACAGCCAATTTGCTTCGAAACTACTAGACGGATTGAGTTGAAATTTGGTACGGATATGTAAGTCAACGACCGCAACACGGAAGTTTAACGTAAATACATGAATTTTAAACAACGGCCACTTTTGGGGGCAAATAAAAAAAAGTTTTGCAAATTATATCGTGTGACATATCAAATGAAATATTATATATTTTGAAAATCTTAAATATATATTTTTCAGAATTTTAATATAAACAGTTTGGAAGTTAATTAGGAAAATAGGCGAAAATTTACCATCCCCCTTATCTCCGAAACTACTTGGCCTACAATTTTGAAAAAAATACAGAATATAGATCTTTAGTTATAGATTACAGAAAAACTATGGCTATGACTATGGTATCCAAAGTACGTATAACATAGGAAATTTCAGATAATCATGTACGGAACGGAACCCTGTCCAGGCGAGTTTAACTCGCACTTGTCCGGGTTTTTTTTATGTAAATACAATATTTAATGAGTAATAATATAAGGTTTAAACATAGAAATGATACAGGGGCCTAGGTACCCTCACGCTTCGCCTCTGACAATTATCCACATGAAAATACCACTGTATTAATTATATGTAAACTTACAATATAAATCAGTGAAATCAGAATTTATTGAAGAAGTAATTAATTTGCAGCAATCTTCAAATCATCCTAAAATATTTATTTGGTCCCAAATGCGTGTTATCCGAGTTTGCCCTTTGCACCACCCCAGGAGGTGAGCATAACTTTTGGGAGCCAAATAACCGCGAAATATTGACTCCTTTTTCCGTTATTTGCTTGCAGCTCAAAAACGGTAAGTACGTCGGCTGTGAAATGTTTTCACCACAATATTAAAGAGGGTTAAATGCGTCGAATGGACATACACAACAACTTCAAATTCGGTTCAATGGTATAGTCGAAATGAACAGTTAGAAACAGGGAAAAGGGTCTAGCCGTACTTCCATCTTATTTGACTGCCCTATTATAGAGTATTCCAGAAGGATGAATATTTTGATTTAAAAAAATGAAAAAAATTGATTGTGTAAGAGAGTTCCGGGCTGTAACGTGTTTTCATGGTACGGAGCCCTAAAAAAGTGTCAACCCTTGCAGTGTGCCCTGTAACAGTGGCCTTGCACTGCGCTCGCAAGCGCTCGGTTATACCTACTGTCGTTTCTGCCCGCGGGCTCCATAACTCGGTACGGTTGCGCCGGCCGAGCGAGCGCGTCACGCGCCGTCTACGAAAACGAGTTGTGTCTGTCTACCGCTATAGTAGGTACGTTCGGAACAGTGAAATAATGGCAAAATACAAAAAATATATTAATTGCAGTGTTTATGGATGTTTGAATAAACAGAACAATGTAAACCTAATATTTTTTACATTGCCAATAGACCGTGACAAGTAAGTGTTTAATTATCTTTTTCAATAAGTTTTACGTTTTGTTCCTACGATGTTATTTCTTAATACGTACTGAAGCATTATCTATTCTGCGGTTCAACTAGATTTTTACCTGCATGTCCCATGCCATAATTGTAGGAATACCTAACGTGTTTAAATTGGTAGCTATTTATGTCTTGTTCGGTAGGAAGATATCACAGAATAGATACCTACCTACTGTGGCGGTATCCTAATTGAAGGGATTTCAATATATTCGTTTTAGCCGTATAGGTAAATGCGAATAACCCGTGAAATCGTTGTTCGTCGTTGAAAAGTACTTACCTACATAATGAGTCAATCAATAATAATAATAATAATAATAAAATCTTTATTGATAAACTTATTTGACATACTGATGGACAAAAATAATACACTTGCCTGAACTAGGAAGTTCCTATGTTTCAGGCCTATTTACCATTAATTGACTCATGACGTACTTTTCAACGATTAATTCAGGTGCATATATACGTAATAATATATACCTTATATCTAGTTTTGTTGTATTGTATTCCTTAATTTTTGATTACTAAACCATAAACTAACAGCATAGAACTACAAAACTAAATAACTTATACAAAACTACAATACATTACGTACGCTCAAAATATTATAATTAAGTATGTTGCTATGGTCACAGAATAAATACTAGTACCACTATGGCGGACAGCCCTAGTCATACACGTGTCGCGCGCGAAAGAGCACGGGTTATGCGCTAGAGAGAGCACGTTTAGGCACGTCTTTGATGCCTAAACGTCACTTTAGTTAGACAGTGACTAAACTTCTGTACCTACGGTAGTACTATTATTTATTCTGTGCCTGTAATTCGTAGCTATTAGTTTTCCGAAACAGATAGAAAATTGATATTCCCAAAAAGATAACATATTAAATCATTACTAGGAACAAAAACTTTTAGTGTACGTTTTTGTCGATGACATTGCCATAAACATTGGTGGTTTGAGTAACAATCACGGTTCAGAACTGTCCCCTCAGGTTCCCGGAAGTTAAGGACCCGGGTAATTCCAAAAAAAAGGTGGCAAGTCTTGTAGTTTTTGAATACAAAGTATGTTAAATTTGCGTTTTTCAGAAAAACTAAAAAATTTCATACGTAAGCATACATTTTTTATAGCGAGGCCTGGCCATCTTGTTTATCCAACCTTATTAGTTTTTTCAAAAATAATATGTAGGTACCACTTTTTTACTGTAACCTGTCTTGTCCAAATGCGAAATGCTTCCAGTTTATAGGTCTTTGAACTATGTGTCATCATCATCATCATCATTTCAGCCGAAAGAAGTCCACTGCTGTACATAGGCATCCCCCAATGATCTCCACAACGACCGATTCTGTGCAGCTCGCATCCAGCGGAGACCCGCAATTTTCACCAGGTCGTCAGTCCACCGTGTGGGTGGTCTGCCGACGCTGCGCCTTCCGGTACGTGGTCGCCACTCAAGAACTCTGCGACCCCATCGGCCATCTGTTCTACGAGCATTGTGCCCCGCCCACTGCCACTTAAGCTTAGCAATTCTTTGGGTTATGTCGGTTACTCTTGATCTTTTGCGGATCTCCTCATTTCTAATTCGATCTCGCAGCGATACTCCGAGCATAGCCCTCTCCATCGCCCTTTGGGTGACCTTGAGCCTTCTTATGATGCCCATAGTGAATAGTGAAAGTATAAAATATCAAGACAATGCTATTGAAGCCACTGACTTAGTGACCTTTTTAGGACTTCAAATTGACAGCAAACTGACGTGGAAGCAACAAGTGGATAATATCTATAAAAAACGAATAAATTTGCTTTTGCGTTGTTCAAACTATCAAAAGTGGTGGGTCGCAAAACAGTACTTGTGGCTTACCATGGATATGTTGCATCCACCCTGGGGTATGGAATCATTTTCTGGGGAGGTTCAACTAACTGACTGCTCAAAAGCGGTGTGTGCGTGCAATCTGTAATTTAACAGCTACTGACAGCTGCAAGCCCGATTTTAAATCGTTAAAATTACTCACAGTCCCTTGCCTGTATATTTATGAAATTGCACTATTTGTAAAAAATAATATACATAATTATGTTCCAAAGTTTTGGGCAAAGAGGTCGTATGAGCATTCAGGATCAATTATGTGCAGTTCCAAGAAAATCTGTTTTGCTCCGTAAAAGTGTCTTTGCAATGGCGCCAAAACTATATAACCATGTGCCAAAAAACATACGACAAAGCGAACTAACTGTTTTCAAAAAAAAGCTTTTCGAGTACTTAGTAGATAAATGTTATTTTTAATGGATATTGAATGAATTGTATTATTACTGCTACTGTTAATATTTATTGCTCCTAAAAATTATCAAAACCGTTATTTTCAAATTCATTTGTATTATTATTATTAGTTTTTTTTAATTATTATTATAAGTGATATTTTTAATTTATTTGATTTTTATTATTATTATTTTTAAAGCTCGACATGAACAATAAAATTATTAAAAGTAGTGATATAATATGATAATTATAGTATAAAAAAGGTAAAAAGGCACAAAAAAAATGTTTTTGAAAAACTTTAACCTGTACGTGCCACTATTATTAGAATAGCCTGACTGATTACGCCTGATTTTTTGTTTGGACTAAGTATGTCTGCATGTAGGGCGTCAGGAAAAGTGTTGGCCTGCATAAAGAAAACGTGAATTAAACCCTTCGTTTTCGTTAACTTTTGGCCATAAGGAAGACATACGTTGTTTCTTAACGTGATTATTACCCGTTTACAAGCACCTTTAGCTTTTCATTTTAAGTGGTTCAGTGCGCCGACACGGAGATGTGCGACGCCCCTACCTTGAGCGCGCGCGCGCCGGCGGGCGTGCGCGGCGACGGCGGCGCCGACGTCGCGTTGTTCTCCGCGTCGCACGCGCCTGCAGCAACACACGCGCACATCGCGGATTAGGCTACGCCCGCACGCACACATAGGAGGGGGAGTCGGCAGTGGTAAACGTGCGGATCATTTCACTACATACGCAAACCCTTTTACTCAACACAGTAGGGACAGGGAGGGCAAACAAATAAAAATTTATTTGTATCTTCTGCCCGCGACTTCGTCCGTATAGAATTCTGTTATATTTACTTATATTTCTCAAGAATTTTTGATTTGTCTAGGATAAAAAGTATCCCGACTTCCTATCCCTGGACCTAAGCCCCTTTCATGAAAATCCGTTCAGCCAGAATGGTAACAAACATACATACATACATGTATATATATAGATATATACATACACACGCACGCACGCTCTCACGGACTTCCCTGCTCACTTCGGCTGAATGAGCAATGCGAGTAGCAGCGGCAGGAGCAGGAGAAGTGACCCATTTACATAATCGCGCTGCCCACTTCCCTGCTCACTTCGGCTCCATGTAAATGAGGCAAAAGAGCACATGCATGCAGGTTTTTGCGCTGGCAGCGTGTCAAGTGTGGGATGGTGCAGGGTGGAGTGCGGTTGCGCGGCGCGGCCCCTCGCGTCGCACCTCATACCGCACTTCGATTGAGACCCAAAAATGTGTTCTGACATTCAAGGTGATAGTTCAACTTCCGTGGCGCGAAGTAACCATAGTTTTACTTTGCTTATGTGCCGGGGATTATACTGACCGGTGAAGTCGGGCGTGACAGCGCCGGCGGGCGGCGTGCGCGGCGCCGCGGGGTTGCCGTTGTCGTCGCGGGCGCTGCTGGTGGCGGGCGCGGAGCCCGAGCTCTCCCAACACGACGCCGACGCGCCTGCAACACGCAGTGCAACCTCTCAACCTACCGTACAGTTAATTAATGCGGTTACATACCTGCAACAACCTTAAACGAGAAATCAGACGGTTCACTTTTTGTTCATTTATATCTTTCATTTGGGTTATTTTATTCGAAATGACACCGTCTGGTTTCCCTTTCGCAAGGGTTACGGAGATCAGACCGCATTCGCGCCACTGCCACGGCCACCCGACCTCCAAATCTGGGATCATGGTCAAAGCATACCCCGAATTAGAAACGAAAAAAAACCGACTCCAAAACCCCTCTGAAAAGTAAGAAATAATAATTGGCTTTCGTAAGTCATTTACCTAGAAACGGCAGATATATTATTGGTTAAGTGAAGTCATAAATTAAATATATCGAAGTCGGTGGCAAGTTAGTAAGGTAATAGGTACATGAAATAAATGGTACTTGATAATACATCCCTCATTCTGTGTTCATTTACTGGGTTGGTATCATAACGACTACTTTGCAAAACGACCAAATCATCATAAGGTCCAGATTTCAGAAGGACCAACTCTGTAGAAAGCCTATATCTCCGAATGACTTGGTAGCAAAACGGCTGGTTCTCGAAAAGATCAAATCGTTAATAGACCATAATCTCAAAAAGACCAGGTAGCAAAACGACTAGATCGTAAAATGTTGGTAAAATCAGAGTTAGTTTCTGCGTAACATTTTAACATCAAAATATAATATGTAACTGGCTTTTACCCACGCCTTCGCATAGATGTGTACAGAACAAAACATTCCTATAAACTTGCACAGAAACAAATTCAGTAAGTTAATTGGCTACCTGGTCTTTTTGAGATGTGGTCAATTAAAGATGTGGTATTTTCGAGAACCAGTCGTTTTGCTACCAAGTCATTCGGAGATATAGGCTTTCTACGGAGATGGTCCTTCTGAGATCTGGACCTTATGATGATTTGGTCCTTTTGACAATGTAGTCGTTATGATACCAACCCCATTTACTTGACAAGTCACCACCAACCACCAACTTGCCACCGACTTCAATATATCTTAATGTCTGTCTGTCCGTCTGTCCGTCTGTCCGTCTGTCCGTCTGTCCGTCTGTCCGTCTGTCCGTCTGTCCGTCTGTCCGTCTGTCCGTCTGTCCGTCTGTCCGTCTGTCCGTCTGTCCGTCTGTCCGTCTGTCCGTCTGTCCGTCTGTCCGTCTGTCCGTCTGTCCGTCTGTCCGTCTGTCCGTCTGTCCGTCTGTCCGTCTGTCCGTCTGTCCGTCTGTCCGTCTGTCCGTCTGTCCGTCTGTCCGTCTGTCCGTCTGTCCGTCTGTCCGTCTGTCCGTCTGTCCGTCTGTCCGTCTGTCCGTCTGTCCGTCTGTCCGTCTGTCCGTCTGTCCGTCTGTCCGTCTGTCTGTCTGACGGATAAGGAAAAGCAAGTTGACCAAATGGGAAAGTAGACGGTTTGCAAAAGTGGACCGATTGGGAAAGTAGACCGATCATTCCGGAGGGGCTTTTGGAACGTAACTGCTTGTGTTATTACAGGTATACTAAAATTGCTATATGCGGTGCCTATAATATTTGAAGAGTTCCATCGATTCCTCATAGATTCTCTCATCACACCTCGACTTTGACTACAACGGGACCAAACTGGAAGTATACCCTACCGATTAAAAAAAGAAGTTTTTAAATCGATTAATAAATGACGGAGTTGTGAAGTAACAAACATAAAAAAAACATACAACCGAATTGAGAACCTCCTCTTTTTTTGAAGTCGGTTAAACAGAGCTTGGAGCCTAAGAATAAGAGATGATGAGGCAGGTTGTTGCGTCGGACACCAAACTTTTTGAGGGACCGGTTAACGTCAAAAGTCCATACATTTTGGTGTAGAGTTCGGTAACCAATATTAGATACACAGCGAGAAATGCAGCATGCCGCTGCCCGGTGGCAGTGGGGGATAGGCGCATACTTGATTCGTGTATATATTGTAGTCAGAGGCGGCGTTAGGCGTAGGCGACGTGGGCCAACGCCTACGGCCTCGCGGTCCTAGGGGCTCCTAAGGGCCTCGCGCGTCAATGGTTTATGCATAACTCGGACGCAACGTAAAAATCTAGTTTCGCCAGAAGGCCTCGCCGAATGTACCTTGGCAACGCATGTCGGTCGCCGACTCTTGCCCCGTCACTGATTCTAGTGATCAGTAGGTTTGTTAAAGGTTAATATTAAGTTTTTAGTTACACCCTATACTTATTCCTACTGCTTATTTAAGTTAACTGACACATTAACCAAAATAGTTATAGCAAAATAAATAAATTAAAGTCTTGTTCAACTACAACTTCTTAACGGTGTCCTATCAAAATATCGCCAGTCATTTAGCAAATTTACGTTTCACAACCACAGATTGACAAATACATTTTTCATCATTTTATCTTTATACAATTAAAGATTTCGCATATAATCCATTTTCTCGAATAATAACTTGACATTTTGCATTGTATAATTTGTCAAATATATTATTTATTATTATTAATAAGTATCAAACAGTCAACTAACGTACGACCTACAAACATTTCGTATAGTTCGTTCTTTGTCATAGTTTTAATTCTATATAAGCTTTAATATAAAATAAGTAATAAGGGTGGGTTTAACTAGGTTAGGACACCTAGAAAGAGGGGGTTCGGGGGGCGAAGGCTCCCACGAGGGGGGAACGGGGCGCGAAGCCCCCGCGGTAAAAAACAAACAAACGTAACGATTGTATTATTGGTAGGTTAGGTTAGGGTTACCCTGTGTCCCTTAATATGGAAATAAGCATCCCGCGAAGCGGGGTGATGTCGGCGACACGCTGACAGTTAAGTAAGGTTAGGTTAGAAAACTACCCACTTAATGAAATATACTTAATCATACTCAAGTCTTTATCCTAATTATTTTTTTAATGTGATTGTGCCTTACGAACCTTTTTTGTAATGAAAAATATGTAAATGACAATAAATTTTTGATACATTTATAAATTATACAATTTGGTAAGTAAATGTCTAGTTGCCCAACGATAAGTTTTAAATCGAAACATTTTCGCAACAACATAGATGTGAAACGAATAGTCGTATAGGTATTCGTTTCACATCGAAACGTTGGTTGTAAAAGTAACTTTTGTCAAACAAGTTTCGGTGTTTCATTCGTGAACCGTTTTTAACATCTACCGAACATATGCTGCTTGCTTGTCCTTAAAATTCTTTAAAAAGAGATAGGCCATACACAAATACATACATACACATACGTGGCGAAGTGTCAAATATTTCCTAAGGGAAGCCGGAAGATTTAGAACCGTACGTGCGAGTCTGACATTTAGTTAGAGTAACATGGACTTCACTGACAGGTACCCGTAGCTTTCTAGCTTGGTAAAGCCGTCACGAATCGGCTTGTAGGCAGACTCCGCCAATGATACACATACAGAAATAAACGAATTCAACATCAATTATTAAATTAAAGCTAAGTTTCTTAATTGTCATCTGCACGTTCGAATGTTCTCAATTGAAGTAAATAAAGCGCGTTTTGAACCTCAAAGGGCCTCCCCACGTACTTACAATTCGTAATAAGGTGAGCGTCAAGTTGGCGCACGCGTCGAAGATATCCAGGATCTGATTATACCAAAAAAATATACCCAAATAGTACCCAATTTTTACATAGTTAAAAAAAAGATTACCTTTTGTAATTTCGGAGATATGAGCCCTGTTTAACGGGTAAGCTAACTTGACGTCAAGCTGGCGTACAAAGTTCGGATCTCGAGAACGGTGCTGTACGTGACAGTACTATGACAAAGAAGAATATTCGTCCATTATTTTTACAATGTTCGACTTAGCTTTTCTGTTATGCTTTTGTCGTAAAAGGGGTACTATTTCCGGTAATAAGTATTTGTTGGTATATAGCTGGCTTAGGAATTCAAGCGTTTTCTGTGTGATCTCGGCCGGGTACGCCAGCTTGAAGGTGCAAAATATTATACCGTGTTTGGTATGAAATATCTCAGTTTCTTTTAGAGCTACGAAGTTGAGACTTCAGGAGCCAGGGGTGCTATTTAGGTACTATTTTTTGGGATATACAGCATTTACGGGAACAGCACCGTTCTCGAGATCCAAACTTGGTCCAGCTTGGCGTCAAGTTAGCGTACCCGTTAAACAGGGCTCATATCGCCGATTTTACAAAGGTACAATATTTTCGAACTCGGTACTAATTGGGTACTACTTGGGTACTATTTTTTGGAATCATCAGATCCAGGATATCTTCGACGGGTATACCAACTTGACCTCACGTAATAAGTTGAAACTTCCACGCCGCGCGAAGGCCGCGCAAGCTTAACATAACTTCAGAGATAGGCTTATGTTTAGCTAGATATCCGGTTGCCGGGTATCCAATATCCTGTTATCCGTCCTATGGCCATGCCGGATATCCGGTATCCGGTCAAACCAATATCAATTGCATCTACAAATTATACAATAAGTTACCGAAAGATATAAAAAATAAAGGTCTATTTTCACTTCGTTAAAACCTAACTTCTATCTATAGATATAATAAATAACGTGCATACTAGTCAATAGGTATAAAATACAACATAATATTATATAACGACCGTAATTAAATAAACTAAAAACATATAAGTATGTGAAAACAGAAGAAAAAAAAACATTCAGACATTTGCTCCTACAGACGTACGTCATTACTACTTAACTATGTTGAAACTGTGAAAGTTCGCTAAATTGATACCAGTGTAATAGTTTTGCGTTGTAAGTTTTTCGATAGTAGACTAACTGTCTGTGCGGTCGGTGCGGTCGGTGCGGTCGGTGAGCCGGCTCAGCTCGAGCGAGGGCTCGGGCGCCTCCGACGAATCCAGCTCCAGCGACGACTGCGACGCGCCCGAGCACGAGCTGGCGCTGCGCCGCGCGCCAACTGCGCCGCCCGCGCCCCCCGCGGCGCCCGCCGCCCGCGCCTCCGCGCCGGCCCAGCTCCAGCCCGAGCCCGACGCCGCCGAGTCCGGTTCCTGCTCCATCACCTCCTCCTGCACACACACTCGACACGATCGATCAAGTCGTCATAGAGGCGCTTCACAAACAGGCCCCCAATTCTCGCTGCATTCGAGATAACCTCACAATCGAGATTAAACGTCAGTGCATACAGTCGTTTGACACAACTGTATGAATCTGACGTTTAATCTCGTAATCGACATTATCTCGAATGCACCGAGAATTGGGGACCAGAACCGATCAAATAGATAACAAAACAAAATAGGTACCTTAACTATTGGTTTTACTTATGTCTAAATACGAGCTATTCGCTCACGGAACAGGCGACTCTTTGTTTTTTCATAAGGCAAAAATATAGGTACCTCGGTACTATCGTGTATATACCAACGTAAGGTCTGTTCGCCGGGAGTTTATAAAAAAAGTAAAAAGTCAGGGCTTCTTAACTCATTACAAATTGCGGCCCACTTATTTATTTTACCGATGATAATAAAAAAATTAAAGGGAATTTTATTTTTTTCATAGAATATTATTATTGAATAGCCTGTATACCTATGTCCCATTGCTGGCATATCATATCATCGGACGGCGACCATGACGAAGTCTCAGAGACTATATAACAAACAACAAAACAGTGTAACATTAACAAATAACGTTAACAACAAAAAATTTAAACAATTATTTAACTGTATAAACAGAAAGCATCACGCAAACACCCAAACCACGCTCTCGAAGCCAATGTGATATAGGTATTTTAAAAGACACAAGACGTCACATCCATACTCAACGCGTTTTAAACACTTGTCATAGATACATTTTTAACCGACTTCAAAAAAAGGAGGAGGTTCTCAATTCAGTTGTATTTTTTTTTCTGTTTGTTACTTCAGAATTCCGTCATTTATAAACCAGTTTAAAAAAATACTAGCTGACCCGTGCGAATTTTCGCACGTTATCAAACACCGGATAGTAATAATAACAATATAATAAAGTGAGAATAAGTAAATGCAAGTATTATTAGTAAAAGATATTTTATTTTTGAGAGATAATTGTACCAAGACATTGGGTCCAATTCGAAACGTTGTCTGCTAAATTTAACATTGCCTAAACTTAAAATAAGAAATGTCAAACTCGATTTTGTATAGCTCCAAGGTTCAAAATCGAGTCGAACGTTTCTTATTTCAAATTTAGCGACTTCTAAATTTAGCAAAAACACGTTCGAATTGGCCCCAATTCGAAACGTTGTCTGCTAAATTTAACATTGCCTAAACTTAAAATAAGAAATGTCAAACTCGATTTTGTATAGCTCCAAGGTTCAAAATCGAGTCGAACGTTTCTTATTTCAAATTTAGCGACTTCTAAATTTAGCGAAAACACGTTCGAATTGGCCCCAAGCCTATTTATACAATAGTACCTGGATGACCGAGCCTTGCTCGGCATTTTTTTTGGTAAAACGTGTTTTTTTGGAAAAAATTATGCGTGGATAAAGATAGCTTTTCTCACAAAAGAAAAAACTTGAAAAAAAAAAAAAAGGATTCACAACACCACCACCACCACCTGGACTCGAACCGGGGTCTTTTGGCTTCGGGAGCGGTCCATTTCCTAACTCAGCTATTTACAACTTTGAGAATGGTGACGAAATTAACCTTCGTATTCTAATGATATTGTAGCAGTTTTTCATTACCGGAAAACACAGATAAAACAACGTTTTCTTAAAATGAAACCTAGCTAGGTATATCGATTTATCGCCCCCAAAAACCCCTGCATACTAAATTTCATGAAAATCGTGGGAGCCGTTTCCGTGATTCAGATTATAGGTATATATATTAATAAGAATTGAAACAATGTTAGCAGTTACAATGTGATCATCGTTGACTGTTTGACCGTAGGTCTCCTTAACACAAACATAAATATCACTGAATTTACGAACTCGTGAAAAAGCCACATAATATAATTGTCCATGCGAAAAAACAATTGTTAGTTAGTTAAACTGTTTGCCAATAGATGGCGCTTGCGCGATCGTGAGTAGACTATATCGACGGCCGATATCATCCATTAAAGACCAATAAATACAACCGTGCAAAATGACTGATTGTACAATATATTGATCGTCATTGGATCATATCAAATAATGTAGGTCAGTACCTAGCCTACCCGACGCGCAGCGCCATCTGTTGTCAGCATGTGCAAAAAGCCATCACATACGTAGTATCTTCTAAGTAGTCTGTGGCCATCACACCGTAGTTAAACAGACTGGCAATAGATGGCGCTTGCAAATCGCGTGGTTTTTTATTTATTTTTTAACGAAAACGTTAATTTTAATCTATTTTTGTATTTTTAAGACGAATCGGAGAACATAAGCTTTAAAATGACGTTTAAATCATTAGTTTTGGTAAAGAAATAATGGAAATCTTGAGCGTCTTCAAAAAATACCTTTTAGAAATAATATATATATATATATATATGATGATTTTTTTATTCATTAGGGTATACTTCCAGTTTGGTCCCGTTGTAGTCAAAGTCGAGTTATGATGAGAGGATCTATGAGGAATCGATGGAACTCTTCAAATATTATGGGCAAGCATAGAGCATTATTAGTATTTTCTGTAATAACTCAAGCAGTTCCAAAACCATTATTTGATGAAGTGGAACTGTTGATGAAGACCATAGATGATTCACCGGAACTCCTAAATGACGAGTATTTCACGGTTGGCGATTAAACTGCTGTATAAAGTTCTGAAGCAACTTAAGTCCATGAAAATTCATGTAGTAAAATTGAAGAACCAGGAGAACTCCTCAACGATTGACATCCTTGCACCGTGGATAGCAACGGTTTGTAAAAGGTGATGAGCAATTGGCATTATGCTATTGTTACTTGATTTAGTAAATTAGTGTCGTTAAATCACAGGATAATAAATAAAATGTGAAAAAAAAACTCACTTTTCAAAGGCTATTTGAAGTCGGTTTTTTTATTTTTAAATTACTACAGAACCCACCACAGCTTCGCCCGCGAAATTTTCCATATAAACTTTGCCTCTTATGGGATGGAATTTCAAAACAACCCCAAAATCAATTTACTAAATTTCCACCCCTACAGGGGTTGATTTTTTCCATAATGATTTTGCAGTGCACCTTTGTTTTTATTCAGAAGCCTAAATTCCCATTTTCATCTTAATAAGCTAAAATATGAAGGATTTCCATACAAATTGTTAACTCCTTTTTCACCCCTTTAGGGATTGATTTTCGTAAAATCGTTTCTTAGCGGGCGCCTACATTACCTAAAGAATACCTGTACCAAATTTCAGACTTCTAGCCCCAGTAGTTTTGGCTGTGCGTTGAACACCGAGCCGGCCGGCCGGCTGTGCGGGTGTCACCCGAGCAGTCAGTCAGCTGCTTCTTTTATATATATAGACTAGCTTCTGCCCGCGACTTCGTCCGCGGGGAATTAGGTTATAGTAATTCCTACGGGAACCTTTGAATTTTTTGGGTTAAAAAGTACCCTAAGTTCTAAGTCATAAGTCATGATTTATTAATAAAGGTCAGACACTGCAGACTGTCGGCGCCGATCTGCGCATAGAATGCTTCTCCTATGGCCATACGTCTTTACATCTGCACCCCAGAGTGTCGATCTGGTAACGCTGGCTTTATGACGAAGCACTGGCATAATATTTCAAGTAATTTATCACTGAAAATTGCACAGCTTTACGTGGACGAAGTCGCAGGTAAAAGCTATCCTTACTTAATAAACTGCTAATATAATAAATGCGAAAGTTTATGTGTGAGTGAGTGTGTATATCTGTGTGTGTCTGTCTGTATGTTAGCTCCATAACCGCTGAACGGATTTTCATGAAAGTCGATATATAGTATATATACTTATAGGTCTCGGGATATGTGTCAGATCATGAGTACTTTTTAGCCCGGAAAATTAAACAGTTCCCAAGGGAATAACTATAACCGAATTCCGCACACGTTCTACTCAAAATGTTCCCATCTTCGTAACATTTAAACTATTAACCCAAATTACTTATTGTAAAATACAAAGATTATCATACTTTACATACCAAAAAGCGATAAAATTATTTATTTGGTTATGGATTAATTTATACGTACGTCATACCATAAATGTGCATTATACAGTATTCAATTTAAATGTATTGTTATGACACAATTTTGATTATACTGGCTTCCACATAAAATACAGATATATGCTATCCCGGACTTTTTTGAGAACTTTATAAGACAAACAATTTCACCATACATGATTTTCGTATAACTCTTAACAGTTTATGAAGCGCACTCAGATGGCAGGAGTTTTCAAACATGTGTCAAAATGAAATGTAATTTAAATCAAAAGCACTAAGGAGTATTGATATCAACTTCAAGGCAAATCACCCCAAAATAACTTTCTACATGAAAAAAAGGCGGGAAACTCCGAAGAAGGCGGTTGCGTTTTTTCCCTCTTAAATTTTCTAAAATAACTTTTTTGGTATTAATTGATCAGTAGGGTATATTTGCATTATTTATTTCAATAATCTTTGTTTTATAGTAGTTCTGTGTATTTTATACATCTATCTGGTAAGTCTTTTTATTTAGTTTGACATGGTCGAGGAAACTCCAGATCCAGGCGGAGGGCCGGTCCCTTCGCCTGGACATTATGTTACAGTAGCTTCGAATGAATCGGGTATGGACACAGATTGTTCTGTGAGTAATAAAGCTCAAAAGCGTAGCCGTTTACAAAAAATGTGTAAGCACTGTAATAAAAAAAGAAGGAAGCATGGTTCCACCTCAAATATTGAACCCACAGGTTGCCATTGCATGGGTCAAGAAAGAAATAATGAAGATACAGTTGTAGAAACTCCTCCACAACCTACTACTGCACCTCTTTCAATACCACAAAAATCATCACCAGTTGCAAGAACTGTGTATGATTCTACCGATGTTGCTCCTTACATTATTCATGTACAAAGGATTTCAGAGTCTCCTAATGATGGCACCACACTCCACCCTATCTCTTTGGGCAAACACTTAAGACGATATACATTCCGCAATATTATTGATGGTAGTGTCAAGAGGATTGGTAGAAATAGATGTTCTATATCTTTTTCGAATTTTGCAGATGCCAATTCATTCATTTGCCATAGCTTTCTTAGTGAAAATAAATTAAAAGCATTTATACCTTCCTATAATGTGTCTCGGATGGGTGTAGTCCGTGGTGTCCCCACAGACCTTACTCCTGAAGAGATTATTGAAAACACTACAGTACCAAATAGGTCTGGTAAGATACTTAAAGTAAGGCGCATCAATTTTAAACAGATGATTGATGGAAACCCTGTTTGGAAACCAACCCAGACAGTGGTTGTAACATTTGATGGTCAAATACTTCCAAATCGCATTTTTATCTGTTATAATGCTTTAGATGTCCAACTTTATACATATCCGACCATCCAATGCTACAATTGCTGTCACTTTGGACACACAAGGATCCAGTGTAGGTCTAAGCCACGCTGTTTTAAGTGTGGCAGAGAGCACTCTGGTGACTCATGTGCTGATGAAGATGGGGTATCATGCTGTCTGTGTGGAGGCATACACTTTGCCACTGATAAAGCTTGTCCAGAATTTGCTAGACAGCAAAAAATCAAATTTTCAATGGCTGACAAATCTATATCATATGCCGAGGCATTACAGCTTTATCCTCCATTGTCGAAATCCTATGCTGACATTGCAGCTACACCAAAAGATCAATCAACCCCTTACCCCAAAAATCATATCCAACCTTCTCACTCAAGTTCATACAAAAAAACTATTTTTGCTAAGCCTCGACTACCACCTCAACGAATTCATGGATATAACCAAATAGAACATGAGAAATTAACAAAGCATCCTAGTTCTTCATTATCAAATGGTTGTGCATTGAAAGCTAATAAAACTCATTGTGAATTCAGCATATCTGATATAATTGCTCTTCTAAACACCATTATTCAGTCCAATGTAGTTGAACCGTACAACGTTGCTAAAATAATTAAAGCCATTAATGTACTCAATAACCACAATGGATCAGAACAGATCCAAAGCAGTTCAATGGAACTGCAGGAGTGTAATAAGTAAAAAGAGTGAAATTATATATTTAGTCAATAAGTATGATCCTTTTGTTATTGCTTTAGCTGAAACCTGGTTGAAACCAGGGTCACCATTTAAATTAAGTGGATTTTCCTGCCTCAGAGATGATAGGTCTGATGGGTATGGAGGTGCTGCTCTTCTTATTAAAAATTCCTCTCATTTTTCTCAAGTTCCTTTACCTAGTAATGATAAGTTTTCTGCAGTTGCCTGTATTATCAATAAAGTCTGTTTCCTTTATATTTATATACCTAAACCCTGCCAACAAACCTTTAGTGATCTTGATGACTTGTTTACACATCTTCCGAAGCCTGTTGTTGTCATGGGAGATTTTAATGCTCAGCATAGAGCTTGGGGTAGCTCATTGACAAATTGTCATGGTGAGGACCTCCTAGACTTAATTGATAAACTTAATCTTTGTATAATTAATAAAGGCTCTCCTACGCGCCGCACGAATCCAACCGAAAATGATAGTGCAATAGACTTAACTATAACTTCTCCTTGCTTAGCTTCTACTATTACTTGGGACACTTTGCTATCTACATATGGTAGTGACCATTTCCCAATTTTATTAAATTTTACTGTTTTTAAGGTGAATAATATTCCAAGATCATCTCCTCGGATAAAGTATAAAATAATTGATGAGAAATGGAGTGATTTCAAGCATTATGTTGAGAATAAGATCCAATTGCTTCCTATGCATACTATATCGCAGGATGTGTTACCTTCTGCAGATCTTTTTACCAAAATTTTGATAGAGGCCGCTGATAATACCTTCCCCTTAAAAAAGAGTGCCACAGGTAAACTACCTTCTCCACCTTGGTGGGATAAAGAGTGTAGCATGGCTGTTGCTCAAAGAAAGGAGGTTGAGAAAAAGTATAATGCTAATATGTCTCAAGAAAACTTTAATGCGTTAACTGAAATCATTGCTAAAACTAAGAAACTATTAAAAGACAAGAAATTTGACGGCTGGAGGAGATTTTGTTTATCCATATCCCCTAATACTAAAGCCTCTGAAGTTTGGCGAAATTTACGGCGGTTTAGAACTGGAGTAAGTACATCTTCCAATTCGGTTATGTCTCCGTCTCTGAGCAATGCTTTTTTGGACCGTTTGGCCTCTCCAACGGTTCCTCATAGAGATCTGTGTGTCAACTTATTTTCCACGACACTTTCCTCATGTTGTTACGGTTTAGATGCCCCGTTCTCTTTAAACGAGCTGAAAGGTGTTTTATCACACACTACGGATACAGCCCCGGGTAAAGATGGCATTCCATATTCTTTTTATTCTCATCTCGGTGATGATGCACTGACATTCTTCTTAAATATTATTAATTCAGTCATGGTGACAGGTACCATACCGCCATCATGGAAATCTCAAATTGTGTTGCCATTTTTGAAACCAGATAAAAACCCAACAGATTCGATGTCCTATAGACCAATAGCTTTATCTCCAGTAATTATCAAAATTGTAGAGCATTTAGTTAAAAATAGGCTTGAATGGTATGTAGAAAGGCTTAACTTATTATCAAATAGTCAATATGGATTTAGAAGGGGTAGGAGTTCGATGGACAGCCTGAGTGTCTTTACTACAGATATCCGTATTGCGTTCTCACAAAATGACTCTGTAATTGCGGCCTTCTTAGATATAAAAGCAGCTTATGATAATGTTATAATTGAAGTTTTATTGAGAAAATTACATATTTTGAAAGTTCCTTCTCTATTAATAGTTTTTATTCAAAACATGTTATCTGGCCGTGAAATTGTCTTAAACTCTTCTAGTCTAACAAGAATTGTCTGGAAGGGTCTGCCGCAGGGTTCAGTCCTGAGTCCTCTGCTCTATAATATTTACACTTATGATCTAGAAGCATCTATAAATCGCTCTGTTAATATTTTACAGTATGCTGATGATTTGTTAATTTATGTTTCAAACAGTTCCCTTGAAAAAGCGTCTCTTCAATTGTCTGCTGCTTTAAATTCTCTTAAATCATGGTTAGATAAAAATGGCTTAGAGCTGTCTACCTCTAAAAGTACCATTGTGACTTTCACTCGTAAGCGTAACCCCGTTCCAGTAAACATCTATTATGATAACAAAATTATTCCTGAAAAGAGCCATGCGAAATTCTTGGGTGTTATATTAGACTCTAAGCTTACAGGATATCCACACTGTGATTATATAGTAACAAAATGTGAGAGGAATTTAAATTTATTAAGATGTCTAGCTGGGGTATGGTGGGGCGCTCATCCTTTTTCGCTGAAATTAATATACAATGCTATAATACGAAGTGTTTTAGACTATGGTACTTTTCTTCTAGAACCTTGTAGTGTATCAGCTTTAAAGAGATTAGATGGGATTCAATTAAAAGCAATGCGGATAGTTATGGGGGCGATGAAATCAAGTCCTCTTAATGCCCTTCAGGTAGAGTGTGGTGATTCTCCCTTAAACTTAAGACGACAATACCTATCCAATCGATTCTTTTTCCGATCTATACAGTTTTTTAATCATCAACTAATTCCCAAAATACATCATCTTTCAAATCTCATATCTACATCTTCTTATTGGAAATTTAAATCGCCTCCCTATTTGGTGAACAGTTATAAAAGATCTTTATCATTCTTAGCACCAACTTACCAAACTCGCCTGTTTCCCCTTTTTAACGGCCATTTTCAAGCCCTTGTAGTAAATCCAGATGTACTTTTTAATCTAAATATTGATCGTGATGATCCCCGTGCAAATGTGTATTTCAACTCCATTGTTGATGATAAATGGCATGGCTGGCATCAAATTTATACTGATGCTTCAAAACACTCCAAAACAGGTAATGTTGGTGTCGGTATTTTTCACAAACAGTTCAATATTGTACAACAAATTAAACTTCCACCCGAAGCTTCAGTCTTTACAGGAGAATGTTTTGGTATATTAAAAGCCTTGGAATACATTTTAATGATGAAACTAAAAAGAACCTTAATTTTCAGCGATTCAAAAAGTTCACTCCAAACCCTTATTAAATTTCCTTTTAGATCCAATGTTCATTATCCCCTAATTATTGAATCAAAAAATAAGCTGTTTCAATGTTTGTCTGCTGGGTATTTAGTAAATTTTGCATGGGTTCCTAGCCACAGCAACATAGCTGGCAATGAGCGAGCGGATAAATTGGCAAATGAGGCCGTGGAGTGTGGTGACATGTATCCATATCATAATTTCTGTCACGATCTGGTTTCTCTTCCCGAGGTATATCTCAAAGAATCTTGGGGTACATCTTGGGAAGAGACCAGTAATTTTAAAGGCAAATATTACAAAAATATTCAAAGTGTAATACCAATAAAGCCTTGGTTTCATAAAATTAAGTTAGGCAAAAGAGCAACAACGGTATTAATTAGAATGCGGCTAGGTCATACCTGTATTCCAGCCCATCTGGCGAGAATGAAAATCATATGTAGTCCTGCTTGCGAGTGTGGAGAAGCGTTTTGCGACCTTAATCATATTTTCTTTTCATGTGGCAGGTATGATCATCTTCCTTTTTTAGAAAATCTGGTTTCCCTTCATGTACCTCTCCCTACTAATATTAACATCCTTCTTTCCTCAGTAGATCCCTTAATTTATCAGTCGTTAGCAACATTCATAAATGAAAATGATATTAAAATTTGATTTTTTGTTCTATTCCTATTTTTATGGCCTTTTTATATATTCATTGTATTTATTCTACTTAGTAAATTATGTATATTCCCACTATCTTATCCTACTGATCCATGTTCCTTAGATATTTGTTATTTAATTTTTCCGCGTTATTGTTTCCCTAATTTTTCTCCTGAGTAAACTAAAAAAAAAAAAAAAAAAGAATTAAAAAGTGAAAACTTGACGTATGGCTAAAGCATAAGTCGTGCGGAGCCAAAACGGAAGAAAAAAAAAAAAAAAAAACTTTCTACATCCTTCACTTCAATAAAATACGAAACACGTCTTCCATCAATCCTGTTCAAGAATGTTTATGCATTTGAAGTAGATTGAACCAAGGAATCACGTTGTCCCGTACAAACTTTGCCCCCCTTTTTCACCCCCTTAGGGCTAGAATTTCCGAAAATCCTTTCTTATCGGATGCCTACGTCATACAAAGAGCACACCCTCTAAGTTTCAGGTCTCTACGATCAGCGGTTTAGGCTGTGCGTTGATCCGTCAGTCAGTCAGTCAGTCAGTCATTCAGGACAAAGCATTTTATATGTATAGAAGATAGATAGATAGAAGAGATATGATTATTCTATTTCGTTTCTTTTCGGCCAGTGCAGATATATGTGATTTTTGACGAGCACATATAACATATTAATTTGCAATTTAGGCGATTGTGTTTATGAACAGAACAAACATAATTTTTTCGCCGCCGTCCGCCCGGCGCAACTCCGCGCTTGACAACATATCCGTATCCCTCGTACCACGAAACTCAGTGCGCGCGGCGATAAGCGACGCCCGTAACACTGTTTGCGATAATTAAGTGACAGTCGCTATTTCGAAACGATATCATAATATTTATCAACTCTCGTCGAACAGACTAAACGCGGAAACATACTTACGTGTCGTGGCGTGTCGTGACGCGCCAGAAGCATATCGGTTTTATACATTTAATATGATTAGGGACATATTTGCATGTCGTGTCGTGTCGCAACACGTTCTGTCGTGGCGCCGACTGCTCGCCACCGATTGCCCCAGAGCGGTGGTGGGGGTTATGACGCGACACGACACAACAGGCAAATGTGTTTCTATCCCGGCGCGTGGCTCGTGGCGCGAACATCTAGCGGGCAGTTTTTAATTTATAATATTTGCAGCAAAATGACTGATGATCTTATAGAACTTGTGCGTTAACGAAAAGTTATCTTTAACAAGACGATGAAATGCACCTTTGTCTTGTCTCCCTCTGTTTATAGGGTGAACCCAGTATCTTCTTTTCTTTTTTTTGCTCTTAAGAAGTTTCATTGCTAAGAGAAATTGAAGGTCTGCATCAAAATCACTATCCGAATCAGAAGAAAACATTATGTATGTTTGAACGCTGCAATGGTTCGTTAAGTACTGTTCAGAAATAACGCCAGAGTACGCCACGACTTCCGAAAAGGCTATAGTACCATAGACGACATCCATACGCTACGGCAAGTTATACAGAAGACCGAAGAGTATAACCTGCCACTATGTTTAGCGTTTGTGGACTATGAGAAAGCCTTTAGCCTCGAGATATGGGCGGTGCTAGAGTCTCTCCAGCGATGCCGTATTGACTATCGGTATGTCGAAGTTTTGAAGTGTTTGTACAATAACGCCACCATCCATGTCGGTCCGAGTACAGGAGCAAAGTTCGAAGGCAATTCCATTGCGAAGAGGCGTGAGACAGGGAGACGTAATCTCTCCGAAACTGTTCACTGCCGCAATGGAAGACGCTTTCAAGCTCCTGGAATGGCAAGGACTCGGCATCAACATCAACGGCGAGTACATCACTCACCTTCGATTTGCCGACGATATTGTGGTCATGGCAGAATCGATGGAAGATCTCAGCACGATGCTCGAAGGCCTCAATCGAGTCTCCCAACAGGTGGGCCTTAAGATGAACATAAACAAGACGAAGGTCATGTCAAACATCCATGTTGTGCCCACCCCAGTATCAATTGGGAACTCAGTTCTAGAAGTTGTTGACGCGTACGTCTACCTAGGACAAACAGTCCAACTAGGCAGGTCCAACTTCAAGAAAGAGGTCAATCGACGAATCCAACTCGGCTGGGCAGCGTTCGGTAAACTTCGCCACGTCTTCTCGTCCAAAATACCTCAGTGCCTTAAGACGAAAGTCTTCAATCAGTGTGTGTTGCCAGTGATGACATACGGCACTGAAATAAACGTGGTCTCTCACTATGGGCCTTATAAGCAAGCTCAAGGTCGCACAACGAGCTATGGAGAGGGCTATGCTCGGGGTTTCTCTGCGAGATCGAATCAGAAATGAGGTGATCCGTAGACAAACGAAAGTTACCGACATAGCCCACCGGGTTAGCAAGTTGAAGTGGCAGTAGGCAGGGCACATAGCACGCAGAACGGATGGCCGATGGGGCCGAAAAGTTCTCGAATGGAGACCACGGACCGGTAAGCGCAGCGTGGGACGTCCACCCACAAGATGGGCAGACGACCTAAAAGAGAGGGCAGGAAAACGCTGGATGCAGGCCGCTTCCAACCGGCCCTTTTGGAAATCGATGGGGGAGGCCTATGTCCAGCAGTGGATGTCCTACGGCTGAAATGATGATGATGATGATGACGCCACGACACGACACGTTAGTGTGCACACTCACCGTCACGACAGTAAGCATCACGACACGCCACGACACGTTAGTGTGCACACTCACCCTCACGACAGTAAGCATCACGATACGCCACGACACGTTAGTATGTAGAAAAAGTAAGCAAGCACTAGGACGGCAGCGCGAGGCGGAGGAGTGCGTACATTACATACCTGCAGCGAGGCGCAGACGGCGGCCGGCGCCGCCTCCTCGACCGAGCTCCCGCTGCCGCTCGACGCGCCTGCCGCCCCTGCTGGCACAAAATATAGCTATATATAAGGTCTGTTCGCCGAGAGTTGATAAAAAAAGTTTAAAGTCAGGGTTTCTTAACTCATTACAAATAGCGGCCCGCTATATTTTTACCGATGATAATATAAAAAAACAGAAAGCAACACGCGAACACCCAAATGACATACTTCGAACCAATGACATATTATAGAAAGACACAAGACACGTCATATCCATACTCAACGCGTTTTAAGAGCCATATTACGATTTTATCAATAATTGGGCAACTTTGGCGTTCTTGTTATGAGAAACTGAAAGACTTAGACAACTTTGACTTGCTGAATGGTGGAGTATAGTTATTACTATTGATCCTAGCGGCCTCGCTTTTTGCAATTTATTCTTATCTATTGATATAAAGCCGAAATTCCGCAGCAGGTTTTTAAAAAAAATGCGCAACGACACTTTTTTGAGCTCGTGGATTGAACTACTGTACTAAGCAAACGAAATTAAAAATATATAATAATATCTCTTAAATAGTCGTGTAGGTTATAGCGGCCTCGGAATTTTGAAATATGTATGTAATACGTTGAAAAAAAATCCACTCCAAACCCATAAAACTACTAAAAACGCTAAGAATTAACCGCAAATTTCTCTTTACTACGTTAATATTAATACGTAAAATTTATATCAGAATAATCGTTAGTTTATAAATAATTGAGATTTAATACTTTTTTTAGGAAAAATAATAATAGTTATACAACTTAAAATAAACCTAATTACAACTCCCAAATTACTATATAATGTGATGTGTCGACCGCCTGGCTTCAGTGCCGCGCCGGCGTTTGATTGATGCGGTTCTGTGTCCGTCCGAACGATGGTTTCCAGTGTAAAAAGAGCGCTGACGGCCATACATCTTATATGGCCGTTAGCGTTCTTTGTACATTGGACGAAGGCGACGCGAAGCGTGCGTCCAATATACCTAATCTTTCAGAACGCGATTTGGTGATAGGGCTCTTAAACATGGTGTCATAGATTTAAAAAAAAATCGTTTCTTTTCGGCCAGTGCAGATTTATGTGACATTCGACGCGCACATTTAAGACATTAATTTGCAATATGGCAATTGTGTATATGAACAAAACAAATATACTTTTTTCGCCGTCGTCCGCCCGGTGCGACACCGCACTGGCGGCATCTGCGTCCCTCGTACCACGAAACTCAGTGCGCGCGGCGATAAACGACGTCGTCCGTCATACAGTTTGCGATAGTTAAGCGACAGTCGCTATTTCGAAACAATATCATAATATTTATCAACTCTCGACGAACAGACCTTAGAAATTAGAGAAATTAATTATAAAAGCCGGCCAAGTGCATGTCGGACCATACACAATGTAGGGTTCAGTACTCCACTGCTGTATCTGCATCTGGCCACCAAACACTAATGACATAGTGGTTATTTTTCTACAGTTTAATACTTTAGTTCCGGCCTAACCACTATACATCGGTGATTTAAGTGATAATGCAAGGTGAATTGCCTTGTATGCAGTGCGTGGGGCGCGGCGCGCGGGAGCGGCGCGCGGCGGCGGCGGGGCGCGCGGGGCGCGGGCTGTGCGCCAGCTTCTGCTGCAGCAGCGGGAAGAAGCCTCGCGCCGTGGCGTTGTGCGGTTCGTACTGCAGGATCACCCGGCAGTACTTCAGCGCCTCCGCGTACTGCCTCTGCATGATCGCCGACAGAAACTGCAACACACGCACACTTACGTGCTCCCGCACCCGCACTCTGCGCCGCCAGTGGCGCGGCGGCCACAGCACAGGCGCGGTCCCAGTCACAGGGGACATGACCCCCCCCATAATCGTACACGTCAAATAGAAATATCAAGACTAAAAGTAAAGTCTAATTTACTCGACATATTTTTATGATTAGTTACCCCCCCCCCCCCCCCCAAATTTCAGGCTGCGACCGCGCCTGCCACAGCAGAGCCACCAGTCGCGGATGAGATGTTACATATATTTTGTATGGCATCGGCGCAAACTGCCGAGCTTCGAGCTGCGGGAGTGGTCAGTGCTCGCTACTTGTGGCCGCGGTCGGTCGCTCGCCTTCCGCACACTACCGGATTAGCCACGCAAAAGCAACGGGCACCGGGCACGCACGCTTGCCTTAAGCGTATTTTAATTTCAAGAAGATAGCAGTGTATAAATATTTTAATAAAGATAAAAGAGGTCAGTGGAAAAATGGCGGTATCAATATATACAAAAAAAAGGGTACAATATTTTCTGTCACCTAAGTTGAGATGTGTCACTAATCTGGCGCCTCATTCAGGAACGGTAAGTGATTCTGTAGCGACTCGTAAGTCAGATCTCTCATCTCGCTCTTACGCATTTGGCGTCGTGCGGAAGAGTGGAATGAGAAATCTTAGCGTTCCCGAATGAGGCGCCTGCAATACCTTAATTATAATATTTATCCCCATGAAATATATTAGTCACCATATTAATAAAAACTGTCTCTAAATATGAGTAACTACTACTGTCGACTAAGGGACGGGTCCTCGCCAACATGGTGGACTATCTGTATGGGCGATGGGCTGATCACTTGTCACCATACGGTTCATCATACCATCTTAGGACTAATTAATCGAACGTGGCCACAAGTCGTCTTGTGGCTCTGCCCACCCCATTAGGGATTTCGGGCGTGATGCTATGTATGTGTATGTGTAAATATGAATCTTCTGATTAATGTAAATATGTATTTTAAATTATAGTTTGAACACTTCTTTCTATAGCCTGAATATAAGATCAATCCTCTAAAAAGTAAGTGACGAGCAGCTATAATACATTTGTACCTAAACATTGTAAATGTTCACATTATAAATCTCACCAACAAACTATTAGTATCATAATATCATTTAATTCAATCAATCATCAAAATAATAGTTCTGTCACCTAATAAATATATCAGTTCCGAAATTCAATGAAATAATACCTAATAGAGGTGGAGTCAAAATCACGAATGACCGAATCATACATTACCACGATTAGGATAGGTTAGGTTAGTGTTGCGTCAGGGCCAAAGGCCTGCCTAGTTTGGGGCAGAAATAGGAGCTCCGCCAAGCGGAGCTCCGTCGACCCTATCACTATGTAACGAATTAACGTATGATTTGGTTAGTCGTCATTCGCGGTAACGGGATTTTGTGTAACAGATATGCACGGTTACGATATTGTTTGTACAGATGCAACGGATACTGGTTTGGCCGGATACCGGATATCCGACATGATCATGGGCCGGATAGACGGATATCCGGCTGCACTTTAGCTATCTCTAAAGTCGTGTTAGCTTGCACGGCCTTCGCGTGGCGAGCAAGTTTAAACTTGTTACGAATTGTAAGTGCGCGGGAGGCCCTTTGAGGTTCAATACGCGCTCTATTACTATTTTATGTTTAAATTACAAGAAACTAAGCTTTAATTTGATAACTCACGTGGATTTCGTTTGTTTCTGATGGGTTTTTATTGGTTTTATCCTATTTCCGATGCAAGCTTTTACTATCCGGTATCCAGCCGGATACTGACTCACTATCCGGTATCCGGCCGGATAGTAAAATCATGGCCGGATAGGCCGGATACCGGATAGTAGCCGGATATCCGTTGCATCTCTAATTGTTTGTGTTTCGGGGATAAGTATGAGAACCGCTGTTTGTATAGAAAAGTGAAATTATTACACTGATTGTCACGTGCTGAACGAATGGACAAACTTGTCTTTACAGTGCAATGTTTGATTTAATCACAGAATAGATAATAGAATTAACGTACAGAAGAATCACTGTCTCACAAAACCGGTGTTTAGGCACGAAAATATACCTACTCATGCCTTCTCTTTCCGTCGCATAAAACGTGCTCTGTCGTGTACGCTAGGGTTGTCAGTTTTTATCCACGTCATCCAACGACAACAACGCGCGAATCGCCCAGCGAGCGAGCGAGCGGCACCCTGCTGCAATTTACACCTCCGAGCAACGCGACGGCCGCGCGTACCTAAAGTACGGAGTCAAACCCGCCTGTTTAATAAAGTACATATTATAAAACCTATGGTAATTTTATTTTTACTTATTGTGTATTGTCTAATTCCAGTTGAATTATTTGATAATTAATATAATTTTCCAGTGATTAAAAATAAATGTTTAGGTAAACATTTTTATATTGTTTGGTGATTCAATTTTAGTGACACTTTTATTATTTTGAAACCCAATATAATTATTTGATTATTGATATTATTTCCAAGTACCTACTTCTTAATTAATATTTAGGTAAGCGTTTTAATATTATTTGGTGATTCAATTTAGGTGACAGATCTCCTATTTTAGGAACAACTATTATTTATTAGGTCACTGAAAATGCATTTATTAGGTAATTGATAAACTCATACCCAAAAAAAACTTACACACATTTCTAAAAATGAGTTAAAGAAAACAATGGGCGAAGAACCCTTTTGTTCGCTTTAGGACAGATTCGCTTTAGGAATCTTCGTATTGTAAAGCGAATCTGACCTGTCGTTAAGCGAATCTGTCTTAAAGCGAACCTGTCTTAAAGCGAATCTGACCTGTCGTTAAGCGAATCTGACCTGTCGTTAAGCGAATCTGTCTTAAAGCGAATCTATCCTAAAGCGAACAAAGGCCAAGAACGTCTAAATCACCTCACCTTGATGAATATAGAATTATGAATTGCTCAAAGAAATCGAAATGAATAGTGTAATTTACATTTGCGCACATTATATCCAGAAAAGTTTATTTGTAACAGTTCCGTTTTATTTATAACACTTTAGTTAAAGCAAACCGAGGGCCTCTAGATAGAATTTGCTACGGGCCCCACTTTGGCTTAATCCGGCACTGGCTCCTCCGCGTTCAGCTCGCTTGCTGCAACCTCCGTACCGATGCACTAGACACGAAGGATTCGCACTTCGATGTACTTAGATGTTTTCATTGCTGACATTGAATGGGCCCCGCTATTTGGGACTTAAATCTTAAACCAAGCCACTAGAGTGGCTGCGATTAGTGGCAGCGTCTAGTGGCTTGATTTAACCACTAGAAGTCGCGTTTAGAAACCGCCAGTAGTGGCCCAGTGTGCGGGAGCACTAGAAGTCGCTTCCGCTACCCAGGGTAACTCGAAAAAAAGCATCCTACTCACCTCGGCGAGGATCTCGCTAGGGGCCGAGTGGGAGTCACTCCCTTCGGAGACGTCCTCGGGGCTGCGGGAGAGGCGCCGCGGCGCGTCCATGGCGCCGCTCGGCCTAACGCGAGGCGCGCGCGCCGTCGGCGACGTGTCGCCCGAGTCCGTGTGCCGCGCGAGCGTCCGCGCGCGGAAGTGCCGGCTGACGGGCCGGTAGCGCGGCGCGGGCGAGCCGGCGCCGCCGTCGCCCGCCGCCGGGAGGGTCACCACCAGCCGCCGCCGCTGCGCCGGCAGCGCGCTCGGCGGCGCGGGAGCTCCGACCGGAGACTTCGCCTTGGACTTGGACAGCGCGAGAGCGGCGTTCCGCGGCAGTCGCGGGGAGCGGGAGGGCGGGGCGGGCGGGGAGCGCGGCGCGGCGCGCTCGCTGAGGCGCAGCGCGGCGCGCGAGGCGGTGTCGAGCGTGCGCGCGGGCGGCGCGGGCGGCGGCCAGGCGCAGCGCGGCGCGGCGGGCGGCGGCGGCGGGCGCGCGGGCGCGGGCCGGTACAGGCGCGCGTTGGGCACGGGCCGCGTGAACACCCGCTTGTGGCGCCGCCCGCGCTGGCCGCCCGCGACGCTGCCGCGTCCGCCGCGCTTGGGAGTCGTCTGAGCTTTACGTGCCGGACGTCCCGGGTACCTAGCGACAGGACGTTGGGATGTGTCTCGAGGGATTTAAGGCTGTTTTATATTGATCCAGTATTTTAATCCAGCCCCGGAATCCGGTGATACCGGATTGTTATTTTACCGATGTAATCACATTTCAATCCGGCACTGGATTTGAACAGAGCATAATCTAAACGATGTCACGGCCGACGCGTAATCGTCGCTGGATTGCGATACTGGATCGATGTAAACCAGCCTTTAGACAGATGCGGCTCGACGACTCGCCGACTCTGCGGCGCGGGCGCGGCAAGCGACACTCACAGGCGCGGGTTGGGCGTGTAGCGGGAGGAGCGCGCGCGCGGGCCGGTCTGGCGGCGCGAGCGCGGCGCGCCGAGGTCGATCACTTCTTCCGCCTCCTGCTCTTCGACCGACTTCACCTTCAAATGCCTGTAAGTAGGCAATTATTGCAAACTACAGTTTAGAAAGTACAGAAATACAGAAAGACACTTTATTCTGAAGTGTCAAATATACCTACATATCCTTTTATACATATTACTAGCTTCTGTCCGCGACTTCGTCCGCGTGGAATTAGGTTATACAGGTTATGGTAAATCCCCGGAACCTTTGAATTTTCCGGGATAAAAAGTACCCTCAGGTAGGTATGTATAACTAATTATATTCCAAGTTTCATCATAAGGTAACTATATACATACATCCGTTCAGCGGTTACGGAGCTAACATACAGATAGACTCACATACACACACTTTCGGATATTACGTAAGGATAGCTTTTGCCCGTGACTTCGTCCACGTAGAACTGTACAATTTTCGGTGATAAAATAGTTAAAATATTATGCCAGGTGTTTCATCATAGAAGCATTTGTTGCGCAGATCAACACCGACAGTGTGCAGTCGAAGGCAAGAAGTCGGTGGCAAGTTAATAAGGTACTTAATACTTGGAATAAATGGTACTTTCTAATACATCCCTCATACTAATGAGTGTGTGTTCATTTACTTGACAAGTCACCACCAACCACCAACTTGCCACCGACTTCGATATATTTAATTTATGGATTCACTTAACCACTAATATATCTGTCGTTTCTAGGTAAATGATTTACGAAAGCCAAAAATTATTTCATACTTTTCAGAGGGGTTTTGGAGTCGGTTTTTTTATTTGTTAAATTATTATTATATTTTATACTTTTTATTGCTTATCGTATGAAACATATTTATTACATCAGGCAACAATAGCATAATGCTAATTGCTCATCAACATTTACAAAATGTTGCTATCCAGGGTGGGTGCGCCTTTTTTCACATAACTTTTTAAGTCCTATTATCGGAAGTCCGAAAATATTTCTCATACCATTTTACATTATAATGATCATTCTTCATAAATCGTTTTTAATACTAACGATCGAAACTCATAATAATCAGAATTCATAATATCGCTAATCATACAACTTGTTAATACTAATATTTGTATTCATATATTTTCTTATACTACCGATCGAAACTCCTAATCATTGTAATTCATAAAGTCAATATTCATATATTTTTTAATACTAATATTTGTTTTCATATATTTCTTAATCATAAGCATTATTTATCCGCATTATTGAAATTCATAATGTTAATAATCATACAACTGTTTTATACTAATATTTATTTTCATATATTTTTTAATCATAAGTGTAAATGAAACTGAATAAGTACTTAAGAAGACTTCTGAGCGAGCGAGCGAAGCGAGCGGGCAAAATGGGCCGGAGCAGAAGCGACTCAGATAGGTTAGGTTCAGAAGGTTAAGGCGGGAGCGAAGCGAAGCGAAGCTCCCGCCTTAACCTTCGATGTTAGGTCTTTTTTTTGTAACAGTTCAGAAAATCTTGCTTATTTGTAAGATTTTATGCTAAATAGGTTCACGCTGTTATATTAATTTGCTTGAATCCATAGGGATGCCATGCATCTTGAAAGTAAAGTTGTAGGTACCCTGACGTACCTACAACGTCACTTTCGTTGGGGATCGAGGTAATATTGGGTCAAATCTGGCTGATAAAATTGGATAGGCATTCAAAAAGATCTGTTTGCTTACCCGCAATTTTAACACTACCTACTTTTTATTAATACGTTTACGAATATACCTTCAATAGGAATAATTAACGATATGATTAAATCTTACTTTGAATAGTTACTGTTATAAAAACCAATATTATGAGTTCAAATACTTTCTTAGCAATGCCATTATTAATAAAAAAAATATGATTATTGTCTGTTATGAAGGAAAATATTCTGAAAAACAAAATTATGAGTTGAAGTACGTTCTTGGTAATGAAATTATGAATAAAAAATATATGATCACTGTCTGATATGAAGCAAAATGTTATGAAAAAAAAAAATATGACTTCAAACATGTTCTTAGTAATGACATTATAAATAAAAAAATTATGATAACTGTCTGTTATGAGTTCCGATGGTAGGAATAAAAATGTATGAACAAAAATAGTATGAGGAAAAATATTATGAAGAGTGATTATTATGAATACAAATCGGTAGTGAAAAAAAAAAATAGGAGTAAGAATTTTATGAGAGCCAATATGGACCCGTAATTACGTCATAGTAATCGGTTGGCCAATATAGGCGGAGCCATAATAAACGGATTCTACTGTATAACTAAATATGCTGTGAATATTTCAAGCGTTATTTATAGGCACGCGCCGCCGGCCGGGCCGGTACCGCCGCACCGCTATGTCCCTGCATTTTAAATCTGTACTAAGTATCTTCGGAAATATTCATTAAAATTACATGCTGTAAAGGGCCATATTTAATGGATAATGTATTTAAGATACTTAATTGGATAAGGATTAATGCTGTATTGCTTAAAATGACTTCGTAAATAAGCCATTTTTTCCCGTAAAATGTAAAGGATAAAAAATGGTTATTGTGGGTTATCCTTAAGAGATAGACATTTATTTATTTATTTATTTAATAGACACACCAACAGCTTACACATTAAAACAATCTTAAAATTAAAACTTAGGTCTAGGAAATGATGTGCAGGCCTATTACAGGTGCATACAACATACTTAGGGAAGTCTACATACTATTGGAACTTAAATAATAATAAAGAAACAATTATAAATTATAAATTAAATTAAAAAGAAAACACACAAAGAATCATAACAAATCATAAAAAAAAAAACAAAAATTATAAAAATTTGGCCCATGATTGCGTTACGTGCCGCGGGTCGACTTCGACACTTTATTCTTAAAATTACGTAATTTGTCACCGAAAACATCGATTTCTTGAGTTTTAGCAACAAGTGCATTATACTCGTTGGCAAGTCGTGTTAACGGGGAGTTCCGCGATAAATGGGTTCGAGTTAAGGGAGTGGAGAAAGTTTTTGTCATTGGACGTCGGGGGATGTGGCTTGGTACAGAGAGCATAAAATTATTCAAGGCTTCGATGCAATCTATTTCACCATTAAGGAGCTTTTGTAGGAATGTCATGTCCTGCAATATGCGGCGATCACGTAGGGAAACCATGTTGAAAAAATCCAATCGTTGATCGTAGCAGCACCGATGAGAGATACCTGGTGAGATGAACGCTAAGTGCCTAGTAAAGGCGCGTTGTATGCTTTCAACACGTTGGGAGTGAACGGCATAGTGTGGGTTCCAAATAACGGAAGCGAACTCAAGATGGCTGCGGACTAAAGCGTTGTACATTTTTTTTTTTGTCTTAGGGTTTTTAAATCCAGCTGAGTGACGCTTAAGGAACCCGAGCATCCAGCAGATTTCTTCACGATGTTGTCAATATGTGGAACAAACGTTAGCTTTTTGTCCAGTGTTACGCCTAAGTCCCGAATTTCCACGACTTCATCCAATTGAGTGCCATCAAGACTGTAAACTGATGAGATAGGTTTCCTACTTTTTGTAAACTTTATGTGGAAGCATTTACTACCGTTCAGTGTCATAGCATTGTTATGACACCAGTTATGGACTCTGTTGAGATCAGCCTGCAACAAATCAGCATCTACAAGGTCACGGATAGTCCGGTAAATTTTTAGGTCGTCCGCAAATAACGAAAATTGACAATTCGCCAACTGTGGAGTTATGTCATTTATAAATAACGCGAAAAGAATGGGTCCCAGATGGGATCCCTGTGGCACTCCAGATTCCGCAAGATAAGTGTATGAACTATGGCCATTGACTACCACTACTTGAGGTCTTTTGGCCATGTAGGTTTTGAACCAGCGGAGCAGAGACCCGTGAATGCCATAGAATTCGAGTTTTGAGAGCATGAGTTGGTGGTTAACCCTGTCAAATGCGCTACTAAAGTCCGTATAAATTGCATCGATTTGAAGTCCCCTATCAAGTGCGCAAGAGAGGTCAGTAACAAAAGACACCAAATTTGTGGCTACAGAACGACCACGCATGAACCCATGCTGGGACGCTGAGATATCCACATGAGTGTGGCTGACAATCAGAGGGAACACCAGAGACTCAAACAACTTCGAGAGACAAGATAGTATGGAGATTGGGCGGATTTGGTCACCTTTTTTGAAAACAGGAACAATTTTAGCACATTTCCAAGCATCTGGAAAAACACCATCACCCAGAGACCTGTTGAATATAATTTTTAAAGTTAATGCTAGAACTGATCCACAGCGTTTAATAAATAATGGAGGAATTTCGTCACGACCAGCTCCCTTGAGGATGTCTATCTTTTTAATTTCGGAGAGGATTTCGCCTTCTGTGAAGAAAAATTGGCCCATAGATTTTGAATGGGAGGATGTTGAACACTCTCTAACATTGGAGTCATTCTTACTGAAAACCGAAGCGAATCTCTGTGCGAATAAATTAGCTATGCTTGAGCCCGTCTCTGCAACTGACGACCCATTGAAATGCATTTCGGATGGAATAGACGAATCTGCCTTCCTCTTGTCCTTAATGAATCTCCAAAAAGCTTTAGGATTGGTTGAAATCTCCGACTCAATCCTATGTCTGTATTCGGAGTAGCATCTATCGAAAAGCTTGTGACAACGATCTCTCAACAATTCAAATTCTTGTTTATCTCGAGGGTTACCGTATTTACGGTACTTGGAACGTTTTTTATCTTTTTCTGATTGAAGTTTTATGAGTCTTTTGTCGAACCAAGGTGGGAATTTAGATCTAGTGATACCACGAGTTGGAACAAACCTATAAATAATATCACGGAGAACATTGTAAAATGTTGAGGTCATGTCATTCACGTTGATGCACTCCGAGAACCGAAGTTGCCAGTCAATGCCACGGATTTCAGCAAGAATGCTAGGGTAGTCGGCCTTATAAAAGTTGAAATCAGTACGTTTTTTGGGTGGTAGGATGCGCATTTCAACGAATCCCACCGATATTAATAAATTGGGATGCTTAGGATCCAACTTTGTTAGCAAGTCTAGAGGGGAAGATACGGATACATTTGCAATATTCGTTAGTACTAAATCAAGAGTTTTACAATCACAATTAACAATATTATTCAATTGAGACATGTTATTGAGTGACATGAAGTCAACCAAAAGATGACCCAGAGAATTAGAGAAATTAGATGGAACTAAATTGGACCCCCAGCATTATCGGTCGACCAGTTAATAAAACCGAGGTTAAAATCGCCCACCAATATCAAGTCATCTACATGATTAGTGATGTTATTTACATTGTCAAGGAAAGACATATACCATCGCGGACTTTTTTGTTGACCTTTTTAAGGTGTACAATAGTCGTACATTATTTTGATTTATCTCGTGGGGTTCAGCCAGCGTTTGCAATGTAAGCGCAAAAAAAAAGGGTTTGTTTACGACATCACATTAGAAACCTCTAAATTTATCAGTGTTTATCTACAATATTATGCATGTATTACACATATATACATTCCTCTTGAATTACTCTATATATTCAAAAACACCGCTTCAAAATCCGTTACGTAGTTTTAAAGATTTAAGCATACATAAGGAGAGACAGCGAAAGCGACTTTGTGTTATACTACTCGTATGTAGTGATGATGATGATGATGATGATAAAACAAAGTTTCCCGCTGCGTCTATCTGTCTGTCTGTTACGAATAAACTCAAAAACTATTTATGAGGTGCTGGAACGGATATTTATGTGGTTTTCACTAATAGATAGAGTGATTCATGAGGAAGGTTTCATCATCATCATCATCAGCCATAAAACATCCACTGCAGGACATAGGCCTCCCCCAAAAATGGGGGGATATGCCATAGTCGCCACGCTTGGCAGGCGGGTTGGCGACCGCAGTTGGTCGTGATAGTGCTCGAAGGACGCTGCTGCCCATCCTTCGGTTGGTTCCTCTGTCGCCTTTTACGACACCCACGGGATGAGATGGGGTGATGCTATTCTTAGCCCGCACCACACGGAGGAAGGAATAGGTATATAATTATTCAAGGTTTTGTGTAAATTGGTTGAAATAAAACGAGAATTGTTGGAAGCGTCGGAAAAATTCAAGCCGCCCCCTCGGAGGTTTCATCGAAAACGCTGCCTAATCCCTTTGAGATATAACAAAACAATGCATGGTGGGATACTTATTCATCTTTTATAGATCTACAAAAAAGTCCGCGATAGCATAATGTATGTCTATCTTTTAAGGATAGCTTACTCATACCTATTCTATCTTCTAAAAAAATGGTCACGTACAATGCGGTAATCGGAAAGCTATTTAGACAGATACAGTATTAATCCTTATCAACTTAAATACGTTAGATACTTTAAGCATTTCATGCACATTATTATAATCTTTTATCTACACCCATATCATAAAACCTCCATTGGTTAATCAAAAACCGTAGGAAATGACCACCATTTTGACAACCAATGAGGAAAAACCAGTCCTGCGATAAAGAAATAACATTACTTCTTTATCGTTTTTAGTAAAGAAATGAGATTAAATTTGGAACAGCTGTCAAAACTCAAGTGGGTCTCTATTCTAGTATCCATAGATATTAAAACAGTTATTGATACGAAACGTCAATTCAGTA
Organism: Tortricodes alternella; assembly: GCA_947859335.1. Classification (NCBI taxonomy): domain Eukaryota; kingdom Metazoa; phylum Arthropoda; class Insecta; order Lepidoptera; family Tortricidae; genus Tortricodes; species Tortricodes alternella. Next base: position 16,499,627 of record OX401980.1, on the reverse strand, counting down.
TGTTTTTTTAATATAAACTGCACAATATTTGATCTCGAGTGACGTGAGAATAGAGACTTCATCCGTTTGTGATTTAAAAAAAAAATGGTCTTGACGGAGGATCGAATCGCCGCCATGTTGGTGTTTTGCTGAACGAAAGTAGAATCGTTGTTGAATTGAATAGAAAAATTTGTTTGTAATTTACATTTTAGTTGAAAATATGAATAGTAAGTAGTCTTCTCGGAGTGTGTGTGATGTGAAAATGCGCCGGATATCGGAAATATGCAGCCAAGATTGCAACAAATAACTTGTTGCAGGAAAATATTGTTTCTGAACCCATCATGGAGGATTTATAATATGTGTGTAGATAAAGTTATGTATGCAACTCTGCATAATTTGGCCTTAAAACACACGTGCGATCTTATTATGAAACTCGCCTATCGGCTCGTTTCATGAAAACCGCACTAGTGTTTTAAGGCCTATCATTATGCAACCGTTGCATAAACTACTATTACACCATTATAATTTGAACGAATATCGCGCGGTATGAGACTCGCTTGATGCGATCAAGTATGTCATATGTTTCATTTCACATCGTGAGTTATTTTAAAATTAATATAATATTGTCCCTTGCCGCTATTACAGACGAGTTATACAGGGTGTCCCGTAAATAGTGGTCCAAATTAAAACCCCATGTAGATACAATCACGTGCTATTAAAATAACCCAAAATAGGTTTAGTAAAAATATCACGGTTTTCGAGATATTCACGATTTAAAAATAAATGAACTTTTTCGATTTGATTTCAGTTTTCCGTTCGCTATTTCCTATGATAAAAGAAATATCATAAAAATCTTAATGATTGTTACGCCTGATTAAGTGCGCTATAAGATGTGTATCACAATTTTTAAAAATCAACCACAATTTCTTTGATAAATCTAAATCAAATGAAAAAATTCGTACCAGACGAATTCGGTGCCCAAGTTTGAAGACCTGTGCTGAAAAAAAATTGTATTACAACCCTAGTGCCCATTAGCTTATAAAATTAGCCCATTTAATGTTTATTCAGACACAAAAAATAACAAATGGTATTTTCTGCTTAGAAAAGAAATTATCATGATTTTTTTATGGCAAAGCGGCTATTTTGTGAAATTAACAAACAATTTTTTAAATTTGATTTTAATGTTATTTAAATGTTAAATTACAGTGAATATTAAAATAAACAGAATCTGAGGCTAAAACTCAATAAAATAAATCTTTAGGCTATTTTATTTAATAATTAATCACAACAGGTGTTCGAAATGCCCACCACCAACTGATACACAGGCTCTCCACCGCCTTATAAAAGATTGTTTGAGTTTGTGTCGGTGGGTAGTTAATTTGTGGGCAGAGATTATTGACGGTCAAATCATTGGACCTTTTGAGCTGCCTTAAAGGGTACCTATTATTTGCATTTTCTACAAAATGAGCTCCCTCTTCTTTTGGACAATATTTTCTTAGATACACGCCAAGGGATTTGGGTGCAACATGTTGGCTGTCTGGCGCACTATGACCGGCCTGTAAGAAACTTTTTAAATCAAGTTTATCGAGATATGTAGGTGGAAAATGTTGTAAATAGCAGGCAGCTATTATAATCAAACGTGTTTTGAATTTGAATGGAGTTCTTAGAGTTTTTATATGACACTTTTATTATACGTTGTCAAAAGAAACTGATTGTGATTTCCTTCATAGTAACCAACACTAAATTACTCTAAATATACAACAAACGTTATCAGCACGAAGCTCTGGCCATAATTTAAAAGAATTGGCACAGTAATTTAATATATTCGTATGTGGTGTGGTACTTGTTGAAGAAATTTGTGTAAAAATTATATGTTTTTTTTATTTTACTGTGACAAACGGATATAAGGTATGTCGGCATTAACTCTAGCTTCGGTTAAACCCTTAACCAGTAAGGAAGGGTATGGATTATGGAAATTCAAGATGCGAATGTTCATTCTCCATGAAGAACTGGGGGAAGCTATTGTGGGTTATCCAAGCGAGAGCATGATCACGGAAGAAAAACGAAAGCAAACTGATCAGAAGGCTTTAACAAGAATTTGTCTTACTGTAGATGACTTGGCTTTAGTCCATGTCAGATCTTGCAAAACTGCGAAGGAGGCGTGGAATGCATTATCTTCAGCGTATGAAGATAAAGGTCTAGGACGACGCATTAGTCTCGAGCGCAAGCTGTACAGGCTGTCTCTGAACGATTTCGAGAACATAGAATCGTATATTAACGGTGTGATGTCGATAGTTTTGGACTTATCTGACATCGGTAAAGTAATTGAAGATGCTTCAATAGCTGCTATTCTTCTGGGAGGATTAACTCCACATTACGATCCGTTAGTGATGGCATTAGAGAATTCAAATATGGAAATTACTTCTGAATTGGTCAAGAGAAAACTATTAAATGAGTTTAACAAAGATCAACCAGATTCTGCCCTTCAAACCAAGTACGGTCAGAAAAGTAACAAGAATACACCTTCAACCTCCTCTACTAAAACCAAGAAAGCTGTAGTATGCTTCGATTGTAAAGAGCGTGGACATATTAGGCCAAAATCCTCATAAAAAGGATAAGAAAAAAAGATAAACCCGAGAATCATCGCAACTCCTTAAGTGCGTTAAAAGCTAACAGTAACATTCAAGATAATAAGTGGTACATTGATTCGGGTGCGTCGGCTCATATGTCATCGAGGATTGACTGGATGGAGAATCTTAGAAGTTACTCGACCGGAAATGTGACGATTGCCAATGGTGATGAACTTTCAAGTGGTGGTGTTTCCATAAAGGGTAATTTCAAGAAAAATATAATCGGGGAGATTATGGACGTTGTACATGTGCCTAATTTGAACTCTAATTTGATATCTGTAAAGAAAGCTGTTGATAAAGGTTTTACTGTTATTTTTGATAAAACTGTAATTTGTAATTTTTTTGATGCTAATGATTTTTCCCATACAGGTAACTCTCTATTGCATGGTTCGGCTTGTGGTGGCTTGTACACTTTAGATTTTACTGTGAGTCAGCTCAAACAATTATCAGCTTTTGACGTAATAATGCACTCTGACGTGTCTAATTTTCAGCTTTGGCATAGGCGTCTCGGTCACCTTTGTCGCATTGGAATGGACCAACTTAAGAAGGGTCAAGCCACGGGAGTTAATTATACGGAAGTTGATAAAGAGCCGTGCATTTCTTGTATGGAAGGAAAGCAAAACCGAAAACCATTTAAAAAGATTACATATGATAAGGCAACCTCAATTTTAGAGTTGATTCACTCTGATCTCTGTGGACCTATGTCGGAGACTTCTCTACAAGGTAATAAATACGCTTTGTTTTTCGTTGATGATTTTTTGCGCATGGTATTTGTATATTTTATCTCATCAAAAGCCGAGGTAAAGGACAAGTTCTGTGTTTTCCAATCTCTCGTTGAGAGGGAAACGGGGGCGAAAATTAAGAAGTTAAGGACCGATAACGGGGGTGAATATGTTAATAACGTATTTACGAATTATTTACAGAGTGTAGGTTTTCAACACCAGACTACGGTTGCGTACAGCCCGCAACAAAACGGTGTAAGCGAAAGAATGAATATATCAATTATTGAAAAGGCAAGGTCGATGCTTTCTGAGAGTTCTCTCTCAAAAGGATATTGGCAGGATGCTGTTGGACTTGCTGTATATCTCAAGAATAGATCCCCTCACAGAGTCCTGACAGGAAAAACTCCTTTTGAATTGTGGTTTAATGCTAAACCTGATCTTAAACACCTTAGAGTTTTTGGTTGTAGAGCTTTAGTTCACATTCCAGATTGTCAGAGAAAAAAGCTAGACATGAAGGCAAGTGAACATATATTTGTTGGGTACTCAGATGATCCGAAAAGTTATTATTTTCGTGATGTGCGATATCCACGAAGACTTGTGAAAGGAAGGGATGTGGAATTCTTTGAAAATTCATTTCAGTCCTTGAAGAAGAATAATGAAGGATTGCGATCCGGTTCTACTAAACCTGAGCAAATCTTATTACCTCTCACTTCAATGAAGCAGGTTAGTCCAACGAATGCATCTGATGAGCCATCGCCTGGAACTTGTACTTCTTGTACTGACATGGAACCATTGCACACTGAGCCTGAACAAATACAAGAGGCCGCACCGATACAAGAGCAAATTGAACAGCATGTTCCTGATGTTGAGGATGCTGAGCCAAGATATAATTTGAGGCCAAGAAAACATAATACTGCCGCAAGCTGTGTATGTATGCAGACTTCATCAAGTACATGTTTTGATGAGCCTACTAGCTATTCAGAAGTTATTAATGCGGATAATAAGTATGATTGGGAATGTGCAATGACAGAATAGTACAAATCGTTAATTAAAAAGAAAACGTGGGTACTGGTAGATAGACCAGACAAGAAAGTCATACCTTGCAAATGGGTTTACAAGTTAAAAAGGAATGCTCAAGGAGATGTTATAAAATACAAAGCTAGGCTTGTAGCAAAAGGCTTCAACCAAGTACATGGAATAGATTACGATGAAACTTTTGCACCGGTTATTCGTAATTCCTCGTTACGTATGTTATTTGCCTTAGCTGCGAAGGTGGACTTGAAAATGCATCATTTGGATGTAGATACAGCCTTTCTCAACGGAGATTTGGAGGAGGAAGTTTATATGAACCAACCTCCGGGTTTCGTCGAACATGGATAAGAAGATAGGGTTTGTTTGTTGAAGAAATCGCTTTACGGATTAAAGCAGGCAGCAAGAGCTTGGAACATAAAGCTGAACGAAACATTATCTTCAATAGGTTTTGTTCGAACTCTTTCCGAGGCATGTATCTATACCGAAAAGGTTGGTACCGAATTAATAATACTGGCCTGTTTCGTCGATGACCTAGCCATATTTTATAAAGAAGAAAACTCGCTAGACACTGTCATTACTGACTTGAGCAAATATTTTTCATTGAAAATTCTCGGAAAATTAAACTATTTTTAGGTTTAAATTAGAGATGCAACGGATAGTGGTTTGGCCGGATACCGGATATCCGGCATGGCCATTGGCTGGATAGCCGGATATCCGGCAACCGGATATCCGGCTGCATATTAGCTATCTCTAAAGTCGTGTTAGCTTGCGCGGCCTTCGCACGGCGAGCAAGTTTAAACATGTTACGAATTGTAAGTGCGCGCGGAGGCCCTTTGAGGTTCAATACACGTTATATTACGTCAGTTGGGAATATTCAAGCGTGCACGACGTGATGTTAACTGAAGTTTTATGTTAAATTACAAGAAACTAAGCTTTAATTTGATAACTCACGTGCATTTCGTTTATTTCTAATGGTTTATTATTGGTTTTATCGTATTTCTGATGCAAGCTTTTACTATCTGGTATCCGGCCGGATACTGACTCACTATTCGGTATCCGGCCGGATAGTAAAATCATGGCCGGATAGGCCGGATACCGGATAGTAACCGGATATCCGTTGCATCTCTAGTTTAAATATTGAATCAGAGAATAATGAAATAAGAGTTTCACAAAAATCGTATATAAAAAGTGTGTTGACGAATTATAACATGGCTGATTGTAAGTCAGTCGCGACACCATTGGAAAACAATAAGTTACTTCCTAGTGAAAATGATAAGCAGTCTTCGTTCCCATACCAGAACTTGATTGGCTGTCTCATGTTTTTAGCAGTAAATACGAGACCTGATATAGCATATGCCACTAGCTATCTGAGTCAATTCAATACCAAATATGACAAGTCGCACTGGTTAGCAGCGAAGAGAGTACTTCAATATTTAAAGGGTACTATTAACTATAGTATTATTTACAGAAAAGACGGTGGTGATTAGTTAGGGTATGCAGATGCAGACTGGGCAAACTGCACACTGGATCGTCGCTCATACACGGGGTTTTATTTTTCCTTGGCGGGTGGAATGATATCCTGGGAAGCCAAAAAGCAACAAACTATTGCGCTGTCTTCGTGTGAGGCGGAATACATGGCTTTATGCAATGCTACAAAGGATGCTGTGTACTTAAGGCGTTTATATCAAGAATTGACCGGTAAGTCAATTATAGTTGATATACTTATTTAACGACAGTCAAAGTGCGCAGAGAATCTCTAGTAACCCTGTCCACCACAACCGAACCAAGCACATAGATGTCAGGTACCACTTCATTCGTGAGGTTGTTAATGACAAGTTAGTTCGTGTTATTTTTGTGCCAAGTACACAAATGTGGGCTGATTTGTTGACAAAGCCTCTTGGTCGCCAAAAACTGATGAAATGTCTAACAGGGATGGGTATCGGTTAGGTTACCTTAGAGTACTAGATTTTTGTACTTTTGTGTGTAATTTGAATAGAGTACCTATTGTTCTTTTCTGTGTCAAATTTTGCATAGAACGGTTTGATTAAGGGGAATGTTGTAAATAGCAGGCAGCTATTATAATCAAACGTGTTTTGAATTTGAATGGAGTTCTTAGAGTTTTTATATGACACTTTTATTATACGTTGTCAAAAGAAACTGATTGTGATTTTCTTCATAGTAACCAACACTAAATTACTCTAAATATACAACAGAAAAGACGCATAGGGCGCATACTGCAGCCTTCACGGTCATCGGACCATAATACGCTTGACTTTTTGTGGGGATGTCTGATGTCTCCATCACCAAAAGCCGGTTAAAAATATTCAAAATCTGCGCGAATGCATTCAAACTGCTGCGCAAAAAATCAGTAGCGCCGGGTACGTAAGCAAAATCAAACAAACTATTAAAAGGCGGTGATGGGCACTTTGAACACCTGTTGTAAGTTATTATTAAATAAAATAGTCTAAGGATTATTTTATTAAGTTATTTCCGCAGATTCTGTTTATTTTAATATTCACTGTAATTTAAAATTTAAATAACATTAAAATCAAACTAAAAAAATTGTTTGTCTATTTCACAAAATAGCCGCTTCTCGTCTGAATAAACATTAAATGGGCTAATTTTATAAGCTAATGGGCACTAGGGTTGTAATACATTTTTTTTCAGCACAGGTCTTCAAACTTGGGCAACGAATTCGTCTGGTTCGAATTTTTTCATTTAATTTTGATTTATCAAAGAAATTGTGGATGATTTTGAAAAATTGTGATACGCATCTTGTAGCGCACTTAATCAAGAGTAACAATCATTAAGATTTTTATGATATTTCTTTTATCCTAGGAAATAGCAAACGGAAAACTGAAATCAAATCGAAAAAGTTGATTTATTTTTAAATCGTCAATATCTCCAAAACCGTGATATTTTTACTAAACCTATTTTGGGTTATTTTAATAGCACGTGATTGTATCTACATGGGGTTTTCATTTGGACCACTATTTACGGGACACCCTGTAGTGGAGGTGCTTAGAGACCAAAAATGGCCAAACCTTATTTTTTTGACACAAGTATGAAACTTGGCACAGTTGTTTCTTGAGTCAAAATAGGCCGATTAAGATCAGTAGCCCACGGGACCCCCCCCCCCCCTCTGACACCGGAGAGGGGGGTTCAAAGTCACGCTCCGTCTGGCTTCATTCTAAAATTTATAACGGTCAACGTATAGTTAAAAAGTCAAGTTTGATATCATTTTAATCATATAAAAAATCATAAATCAATAACGTAGAATTTATTTCTGATATAAAAAAATATAATTTGTTCAGCAGTTTCTTAGTAATTACAAAATTAATAAAAAGTTATACCACATTTTTTTGTTTTAAGATACAATAAGTATAGAACTGCTATTTTTTTTTACAAACAAAAAATATATTCATATAGCCTATTTATTGCAAATTCTAATAAATATAAATTTTAGGTACCTTTACTAACAATAAATAGAAGAAAAAATTCAAACGTCGCGTGGCGTCAATTTATTTGTACCTGTCACATACGAAGTGCAGATTCTGCGTGAACCTACTGTGCTATCAATAATTTTGTTTTATGTAACTCGATCATATAAATGCAAAATATAAATAAAAATACAGCTAACGGGGGTTCCGTACCCAAATTTACTCAGACTCCGCTGTCCGTCTGTCACCAGGCTGTATCTCATGAACCGTGATAGTTAGACAGTTGAAATTTTCACAGATGATGTATTTCTGTTTCCGCTATAACAAAAATACTAAAATACAGAGTAAAAGAAATATTTAAGCGGGCCCCCATACAACAAACGTGATTTTTTTGCCCGTTTTTGCTCGAGATTGATAACGGCAACAGGTAGACGGTTGAAATATTCACAGACTATTTAGTTATATACTCACTTTAAAAATAAGTAATTAAATTAAAATAAAAGAAATATTGAAGAGGGGCTGCTCCCACACAACAGACATGATTTTTTTGCCGTTTTTATAGATCGCCACAGCTCTGCCCGCGCCCGCGGTATTTTCAATTATTGTTTTTCAAATAAAACAAATATTTAAGGACGTGGTTTTTCTTGCTTGATACTAGATAATGGTACGGAACTCTTCGTGCGCGAGTCCGACTCGCACTTGGCCAGTTTTTATATTCATTAAAACTTTAAAAAGAAATAGGCAGAAGCCAGAATAAGTATATGTAATTACACCTTTTTTTATAAAGAACTATATAGGCATGCGTTTGACCCTAGTCGCACCTAATGGAAAGCGAAAACAGGGTCTAGGATACAAGTTTGCCCCGAAAATGCCGATTCACTCGTACCAAGAAGACACCCAGATTGTGTAATCCAGCATTATACAGACGCTGGGAGAATTTTCCACACCTTAGCGGTGCGAACCAAAAAGGATTTCGCACACCGCTTAGTACGACTCCTAGGAAATTCAATGGCATGTGGATGAAACCCTCCCAGCGTCTGGTAGTCCGGTGGCAGAATATGCATAATGTGGGTGGTGGGATTTGTACATGTAGTTCATGTGCAGTTTAGCTAGCAGAACGGAATACATTAACATAAAGCTTGATTGAGAAAGCAAAACGCTCCAACTTAGTGTGAATGTAATGGAGTGGGATGCGATAAAATTGTGATATTTCCCCGTGCACAAATGAACCGACAATTCGTTCACTAAGGGTAATTTCTGGACACAGGAACGTATTTAGGCAGGCAACAAAAGGCTTCCAACTTCTTCAAGGTGGTGAAATAACGGAGGCAAATCAAATACTGCAAAAGTTTGTAATAACTTCGTATGATAGGTAAGACAGTCGAATACACGTATCATATTCATATTCATATTCATTTATTCATAATAATAATATTATAGGTCATAGTAAATTATTTTAAAACATTAAATTGAAATTAAAATTAAATAATTGCACAATAAATAATAATAAAGCTGATTTAGATAAAATTAATTGTGATAAGTTGATTCGCATATTCATAACATAATAAATTCATTGTAACTATATAATGTGTGCTCGAGAAGCCAACTTTTAAGTTTCTTTTTAAAAACGTGAAAAGAGGATGCCGCTGTGATAGCTTCGGGCAGTTTATTATAAACTGCCGGGCCCATGACATGAGTCACCTTATTAGTCTTCGCAAGCCTACTCCGTAGTTCAACTAGACGTTGACATTCAAGCCACAGAGCGTTTTTTAATGAACACAGTATAATATTATTATTATTTGTCTATCAGATCAAGTCCCTGCACAACAGTAAGTGAATGCCAGAAATGTTTGTTTACCAGGAAAGATCGGCAACTCGAGAATTTGCCTCCAACAGAAGCCGCTCTATACCAACATATATTTCGTGAGTTCATGTTTGGGGCCCGGCATTGGTTGTTCAACAAAACTTGCCCAGTCCTTTGGCCTGCGGCTGGAAGCAAGAAAAAGAACACTGGGTACCACACTGATCTGACAACCCTGCTGTGACTAAAATCTGACAAGAATTAACTAGATGTAGATGCAAAGCTAGATGCAGAACAAGATGTAACTGTATGTAACTATCTAGCAGGCATTAACATATACCGAGTTAGATATGTCTCTGTAGAGGCAACTGCCTCGACAAACATGACGTCTAGTCAAATAAAACACAGGCGTGTCTGTTTTTCGCGAAACAAAGTCCATTTAACTTGTCTCCTACCTACAAGGATATACCTTTGCCGATGATCGACCACCTTGAACTCCTGGGTATGGAACTTTCATCTAATTTAAAATTTGGCAGCTCCATTTTGGCTAAAGCGAAAACAGCCGCCAAAAAACTTGACATCATCTCTAAGGTACAGCGTCACTTCACACCGGAACAGTTGCTTCATCTTTATCAAGCACAAGTTCGGTATGTAAGGAGTGCCAGCAATGTCACCTGTGGGATGGCTCTGCCAAGTATCAGCTGGATGCGATGGAATCTGTGAAGAGGGCTAGGAGGTTGATTGGTAATGACACGCTCGTTGAACCCAACATCCAAAGTCTGGAGCATAGGCGAAGTTTCGGTTTTTTACAAGGTGTATTTTGGTGAGTGTGCAGAGGAACTACCTACATGTCCTAATGCTACCACCCACATGATGCATATTCTGCCACCGGACTACCAGACGCTGGGAGGGTTTTCATCCACATGTCATTGAATTTCTTAGGAGTCGCTCTAAGCGGTGTGCTAGATCCTTTTTGGTTCGCACTGGGTGTCTTCATGGTAAGAGTGAATATTTTCTGGACAAGCGTGTATCCTAGACCCTGTTTTCGCTTTCCATTGGGTGGGACAAAGGCATGCCTGGCCTTTCATAAAAAAAGTTGTACGTACATATATTAATTGTGTAATTACTAAGAAACTGCCGAACGAATTATATTTTTTTATATCAGAAATAAATTCTACGCTATTGATTTATCCGAAAATGATACAAAACTTGACTTTTTAGCTATACGTTGACCGTTATAAATTTTAGAATGAAGCCGGGCGGAGCGTGACTTTGCAGTTATTTTTAATTAAGTACAATATTTTTTTGTTCGGGTGGATACCGAATTTATGCCTTTTTTTAAAAATCATAACTTTTGAACCGTTAAGAAGCGAACCAGCACTTATTGGTTAAAATGATTGGAAATCACCGCTTCTCATTCCTTGTTCGATTTGATCCATACTTCCAAGGACATCCTGTAAGTATATTGGGAATAATGAGTCATTGTTCCCAATTGTTGAAATAGTTCTTTCTCTACAAGAGTGCCGTGGTTTGAGTGTGCGTACCAATGTGCGCAGAGCTCGCTTTTGGAGCGTAAATACTTAATGGTTTAGAGATTGTGGAATTACCCCATAAAATAATGCCGTAAGATAGCAGCGAATGAAAATAGGCAAAATATGTTTGCACTAGCAGCGCAACACCGGACACAAGTGGCCTAAGCTTTCGCGCGAATAGGTACCTTTCTGCACTTTTCGTTTCCAGTTTAGCCTAGCATCAATAGTGAACCCGAGGAACCTGCATGACACTCATCGTGGCATTAGACTTTGTACTGGCGGAATATCAGTGGTATTTCCGGCTGATGAGAACATCATCACGCTGGACTTCGTGACGTCGAGGATGAGCCCGTTCGCTGGGAACGATCTGTGAAGCTGAGCACACACCTACGTCGAATACTCGCTCCTCGAGCTGCGTCATCTCGCTCGCTACCACCGACCGTGGCGTCATCAGCGAATAACACCGTAACCCCTTCCACGACAGAAGATGGGAGTTCATTCAAGAATTTTGTAAAAATTTAATTTCTTAAGGCGGAACCTTGTGGTTTACGGACTTTTACTTCTCCTGGCCCAGACTTTTGATTTTTACCATTCATTTGACCCTGGACTGTCTGATTTCTACCGATAAGAAATGATTTAAAAAGTTGGTGGACGTTATCTTTAATTATTATTATTATTATTCCTCTTTATTTGACATAATTTCTCGTTTTTTACATTTTTCTACAATATATAAAACCATTATAAAATAACAAAATATAAAAAACGGTGAACCACCGACCGCGGAGCAGGGCCCAGGCGATCGGTGGCTAGGGCTGCAGATGCGCCTGACGATGCGTGCAGAGTCCAGCGCCTGTATTCGGGAACGCTAAGTGATTCTGTAGCGACGCGTAAGCCAGATTTCTCATCTCGCTCTTACGCATTACGCCTCGTGCGGAAGAGTGAGATGAGAAATCAGGCTTACGAGTCGCTACAGAATCACTTAGCGTTCCCGAATAGAGGCGCAGGAGTACCGCTTTCTGTATCCGGCCCTTGATCCAACCATCTAGCGAGAGCCTCTTGAGATAGTGGTCGAGGCTCTTCGCTAGTTTTAAACACCATTACTTCACTTTTCTTGCAGTTGTACCGAAGACCATGCTCCTGAGCATAGTTTTCGCACGTCTTGACCAAATCCCTTAATGCCCCGATCGATGGGCTCAGCAGCACCATGTCGTCAACGTAGCTTAGATTGTTGGCACAGGTACCGTCAACGTAATAACCAGCATACATACTGCTGAGCCCAACGATCAAGTCATTGATGTACAAAAGAACAATTTTCTTGAGTTTCCCGGCAATAATAACTTAACTCTTTCTTCTTTAACCTACTATGAGTTTAATAGACATAGTTCTGCAGTCTTCAATTTAGAACCTGTAAGTGAATTCACTATTGCTAATATTATTAAGTCAATATCGACAAACGCGCGAGGCGTGGATGATATTTCGTTGGATATGGTATTGCTAACGCTTCCACGTACATTAGCGACGATAACGCGTATAGTTAATAAGTCCATAGAAACTGGCGTCTTTCCCGAACTATGGAAAACTGCGATAGTTAGGCCAATTCCTAAAAAAAAACACCCGGAGAATCACAAAGACTTGAGGGCCATTAGCATTTTACCTTTCTTATCTAAAATTCTCGAAAGGACCGTATGCTTGCAACTAACGCAGTACTTAGAAAATAATAATATCTTGCCATTAAGACAATCCGGTTTTAGAAAAGGGCATAGCACCACTACAACTCTTCTAGATGTAGTGGATGACATACTGGCTTCACAGGATGCTGGAAACGGTACGATTCTAGTACTTCTGGATTTTTCTCGCGCATTTGATGCTATTAATACCACTATTCTTTTGTCAAAATTATCTTTTTATGGTTTTAGTCTTTCTACAATAAAATGGTTCGAAACCTATCTGACGAACCGTTCCCAACTGGTCGAAGTGCGCAGTGCGTGCGGGTTAACAAAGTCATCTACGATTCGCCCACTCACTAGAGGGGTCCCTCAGGGATCAATTCTGGGGCCGGTGCTTTACTCGTTGTATAGCGCCGATGTGGTGGATAAAATTAGCCACTGCAGGTATCATATATACGCTGACGATATTCAATTATATATTTCATTTAAGCCCAATGAGATGCACTTGGCTCTGAATAGGTTGAATGAGGATTTGCAACGCATCGCAGCTTGGTCAGAAAATAACTGCTTGGCCCTAAATTCGTCCAAATCTAAGTTTCTTGTACTAGGCACAAAGAAACAGGTAAATCATATAATTAATTCAAATCCTCGCGTCCATATTCTCGGTAATGACCTGGAGCGTGTCTCGGAATGCCGTAACTTGGGGCTTATCATGGACAGCTCGTTACATTTTGAGACTCACATTTCTCAGATTGCACAAAACTGTTTTTACAGATTAAAAGTTCTGTACAGAGTACGAAACTTTCTAAGTGTAAATGTGCGTATTATGTTATGTGATTCGCTCATTTTGTCTAAGCTCAACTATGTGGATTCCGTATATGGGGACTGTTTACTATCACGTACAAAAAAAGTTATCCAGCGTGTCCAGAATGCTTGCGTACGTTTTTGTTTTCCCGTACCTCCACGGTCACATATTACTCCTTACCTTAATAGCCATAAACTATTAAATATGCAAGCGCGACGTACTTTGCATTTTGCCACTGTTCTTTTTGGGATTGTTAGGCACAGAAAGCCAGTTTATTTATATGACAAACTGATAATCTCCCAACGTCAACGAATTTTCTCAAGACTCATATGCCCGAGGCACAGTACTGCTGCATTTCGTGGCAGCTTTCGCTATGCCGCCACGAAATGTTGGAATAATCTTCCACCGCCTACAAAACGCTCAAATTCGGTAAGCAGCTTTAAATATAAGCTAAAACTACTTCTTCTTCAAGGTACTGTAGCAAGTGGGCAATAAACATCTAATTGTCAATTTTATTGGCTTAATTCTATTTTCATTCTGAATCCCATCCACAAACCTAGTTATATCTTCTAACTCATATATACTTCTATTATTATTATAACTCACAAATTGCTATTTTTATTATTATTATGTACTATTTATTATTATCAACTTATTTCTTTCTATTAAACCACAGTACGCTGTCCCGAACAACTCGCTCTGGCTCCACAGAAAACCAGCGTTGTTGGCACTATCATGCTAGCAGCATTGCTGAGTGGAGACCATTTCGGCTTTATATCTTTCATTATGTTGTTGTGTTGTTGTGTTGATGTTTTCGCCGAATAAATGTTTTTCTATTTCTATTTCTATTTCTATTTAGGTGAGGTTAGACCACCCTGCCTCACACCATTTTCGGATGATAAATTATCTGCCCATTTAATTTGATTCACTTGATTGCTGTACTGATGTATGTTAATGGCATAATAAAAAATAAAACAAACCCGGAAGTTTACAGCGCCGTTACCCGAAAAAACATTATTTCGAATGTTGTACGTAATAGTTAGTATAATTGATTTATAAGATCGTGGGTGTGTTGGTACGCACAAGCTGGTGTCTCTGGTCCGGTAGGGGTGGAGGCCCCAGAGGCGCGGGGGCGGCGCGCGGCGCGCGGGGCGCTCGGCGTCCGAGGAGCGCGGCCGCAGCAGCGCCTGAGTCAACCCGCTCCTGCAACACCAGCCAACACCTCAGCGCGACCTATACAAAGCTAATTGGTTAGGGTAACTAGCTTATAAACCCTCTAAGTATTAGATAAGAGAGACTCGGAAAGTGACCAATAATGAAACATGAAAAACTGTAAAGAGGCACCCCCTTATAGCCGCATTCTAAACACAAACTCGCAACGTCAGTTTGTCGCCCGCGTGACCCAGTAGTGGTCGAGAGATAAGATATCAGCGCTGTAGGTAAGTGACGGCTAGCGTGTCGTGGGGCGATTAGCGGCGCTGCGGCGGAAGCACCGGCGGCAGCGGCCTCGCGCGACATGCTGCGCCTCGCGGCACAAGCCAAGCACGCCATCCGACTCGCGCCTCCAGCTAGAGTTACTAGAGACAAATTTTGAAAGTCCTGACAAACTTCTTGCTTTGTGATATGAATTCCTGACGGGGCTCGGCCCGATGGAGAGGGGGCGCTCATTGTTTTTTTTTTTTATTGATTTTTAAGGTCTGTTCGCCGAGAGTTGATATACGAGTATATTTTTTTTAATTAAAAAGGGGCAAACGAGCAGACGAGCCACTTGATGGGAGGTAGTCATCGTCGCCCATGGACATGTGCAACACCAGAGGAGTCGCAAATGCGTTGCCGATCTTTGAGGACCCTATTCACTCGCTTTTTCAAGATCCCCATGTTATAGCGCAAGGGAAACACCTCAGGAGGAAGGTCATTCCACAACTTACACTTATAAATATTATGATATCGTTTCGAAATAGCGATTGTCGCTTAATTATCGCAAACTGTATTGCGTCGCGTATCGCCGCGTGCACTGAGTTTCGTGGTACGAGGGACGCAGATGTTGTCAACTGCGGTATCGCGTCAGGCGATAACGCAGATGTTGTCAACTGCGGTATCGCGTCAGGCGAACGGCGGCGAAAAAAATATATTTGTTTTGTTCATATACACAATAGCTATATTGCAAATTAATGTCTTATATGTGCGCGTCAAGTGTCACATAAATTCAATAAACTGCATTGGCTTCGGCCAAAGAAAGGAAAAAGATAAAAATATCTATGAAACATGTTATGTATGTTTAAAACGCGTTGAGAATGGATATGACGTGTCTTGTGTCTTTCTATAAATATAATGTCATTGGCTTCAAGTGTGTCGTCTGGGTGTTCTGTTCGCGTGTTGCTTTCTGTTTATACAGTTAGGCTATTGAATAATAATATTCTATGAAAACTATATTATTTTTCCCTTAATTTTTTTTATTATCATCGGTTAGAATAATTAAGAAGAAGAAGAAGAAGAAGAAAAATATTTAATTTGTATCACACCACCACCAACTTAATCTATAATACAAAAACATTGAGCTTAAACTAATAAAATGTTGATGCAATATGGTACCAAATAAGGGTCTTCACTCAGCATGTGCTGCAGAACTTAGTCCTGCAACGCTGATATTCTGTGAAGCCCAGATCGCATTTGACAGCAAGCGGGATGAGGCGTCTTCTTTACACTAGAATGACTTTTGCTTACAGTAAGAAATCAAACAGTTGCTGAAAGCATATTGTGTGAGTAAAGTTCATCACGATTAGACGTATAATAAAAATATATACTTATTGGATTATGTTTGTTTTTATTATATAAATAAAGAAGGTGTAATAGCGAATCTTTAAATTTTTTCTTGAAGGTTCCAATCGTGCAGGAGTTTCTTAATGGTGGGGGTAAGTTATTCCAGCATTTCGTGGCAAGATATCGGAAGCTGCCACGAAAAGCAGCCGAACAGTGTCTGGGGCAAACTAGTCGAGTTGCACTTCTGACTGCGCGTTGAGAAAACATGAGCTTCTCGAATAGGTATGGCGGTTGTCGAGTGCTGATTACTCCAAATAAAAGAGTTGCAAAGTGCAACGAGCGCCTTGCATCCATCTTCATTAAGTTGCTGTTGTTGAGGTAAGGTGAAACACGCGTACGAGGGGGAATTGGGAAACAAAAGCGAGCGCAGGCATTCTGAACGCGCTGAATAAGTGCCTTAGAGCGAGCCAGTAAACAACCACCTATGACAGTATCAACGTAATTAAGCTTAGAGAGTATTAATTTATCACAAAGTTGGATCCTTAGATCAATACTTAAATGATCACGCATTCGGTATAAGACTTTTAATCGAAAGAAACACTGTCTTACAGCATCTAGTACATGTTGCTCAAAACGCAGCTCTTCATCCATGAGCAAGCCTAGATTACGGGCTACAGCAACCCTCTCAAGAGGCTCACACCCTAACCTGACCCCAAAATTAAAGTTACGCATATTATTAATTTGACACTTAGTGCCAAGAAAGATAATTTTGGATTTAACCGGATTTAGCACCAAGCCGTTACATTCTGACCATTTTGAAACTAGGTCAAGGTCCTGGTTAATTCCGTCAACTACTTGCGAGACATTAGCATGCTTAAAAGATTTATACATCTGAAGATCATCTGCATACATGTGGTAATCGCAGAATTGAAAGCTCTCGGTAATGTTAGCTGCATATAAAATTAACAAAATTGGACCTAAAATAGACCCCTGAGGAACTCCGCGACTTAATGAGGCAATTTTAGAAAAATCGGTACACCCGGTGGTTGTACTAGTCAGACCGACACGCTGAGAGCGATCGCTAAGATAACTCGCAAACCAACTCAACGTGTTTGAGTCAAATCCATAATATGCCATCTTGGACAGCAATACAGGGATGTGAATCATATCGAACGCGCGAGAAAAGTCCAGCAATACTAGTAGAGTTGCTTCTCCTCTATCCCGCGCGGCCAGAATGTTGTCGATAACATCCAACAATGCTGTTGCTGAAATTTCGTAAGCTGAGAACACACAACTTTTTCAATGATTTTCGACAAGAAACATAGAATGCTGATTGGTCTTAAGTCTTTATATTCTGACGGATTAGTGGTTTTAGGTATCGGTTTGACAATAGCTGATTTCCAGGCCTCAGGAAAAGTACTACTTCGAATGGACTGATTAACTAATGACGTAATAATAGTTATTGTTCGAGGCAGCGTTAACATCACCATATCTAGTGAGATACCATCAACACCCAAAGCGCTACTTGAGATTGATTTTATGATATTTAACACAGTATTTAATTAGCGGGCCGCTATTTGTAATGAGTTAAGAAGCCCTGACTTTTTTATTTTATTTTTTATCATATGTATATCTATACATATAATAAAATCGTAAAGGGGAAAAGTCGGACGCAATCTATACATCTATACATATGTATAGATGTATAGACTGCGTCCGCGGTACGTAGGCAACCGCTACACAGCAGCTTTACGAGTTTACGTCAATGAATTAATACATTTGTTCTTTTTATGCAAAGGAGAAGTTCCGTATTTTCTCGATCGCCTACTTAATTGTTTGTTTTGTGGTGCATTTATACCAAGTTTCTAGTTGAATAACAAATGGAATCTTTTTTCCAAATCAGAGTTCAAAACCCTAAAACATCCCTTTTTCGGAGTAGTTTCGTTTTCTTCTCGATCGCCTACGTAATTGTTTGTTTTGAAGTGCATTTATATAAAGTTTCAAGTTGATAAACAAATCGAATCCGTTTTTCCAATACAAAGTTCAATACCCAATTCCTCTTTTAGGATTAGTTTCGTTTTTTTTCTCGATCGCCTACCTAATTGCTTGTTTTGAACTGCATGTATACAAAATTTTAAGTTCATAAACACATGGAATCGGTTATTCTCATACAAAGCTTATCGCCCCAAGGCACCCCATTTTAGTGGTAGTTTAATTTTTTTCTCTAACGTATAACTAATTATTTGTTGTGAAGAGTATTTATACCAAGTTTAAAGTTTATAAAATCACCGCATTCGTATTTTTCATAGGTGCTAATTTCAACCCCCTTTTTTACCCCCTTCCAGTTTTATTTCCAAAAGTTTCTATAGCCTATGTCCTGCCTGAAGTTTCCTTTAATACATTATCGAAAACCGCATTGAAATCCATTCAGTAGTTTCAAAGTTTATCGTGCACAGACAAACAGACAAACAGACATGAAATTCAAAAACCATTGGGATTTGTTCTGTTGCTCATTCTGAAGACCCCCATAGCATTTTTTCATTGTTATCTTCAATGTACAGACTTTTTCCCCTTTACGATTTTATTATATGTATAGATTTGCCAAAGCCCGTTTATTTTCATTTGCATGCATATATTCACATAAGCATAAGCACTGGGCACTTATTTTCATTTGCATGCATATATTCACATAAGCATAAGCACTGGGCACTTATTTTCATTTGCATGCATATATTCACATAAGCATAAGCACTGGGCACTTATTTTCATTTGCATGCATATATTCACATAAGAATAAGCACTGGGCACTTATTTTCATTTGCATGCATATATTTACATAAGCATAAGCACTGGGCACTTATTTTCATTTGCATGCATATATTCACAGAAGCAGAAGCACTGGGCACTTATTTTCATTTGCATGCATATATTCACAGAAGCATAAGCACTGGGCACTTATTTTATCTTAGATTTTTTCAGCAGCAATTACACTACTTTAAGAAGCTTTTTGGCGTTTAGGAGTTTTAATCTGACTTCGAATACTTCGAAAGCCATAAATATGGCATATTTTTTGGCATAAAGTACATATTGTTAAAAGGTTAAATTTACAAGTTTGGATGAATATAAAACTTGCCAAGTTATTAATTAAATATCAGTGAAAATAACAAATTTTCTTTGAATTAATTTAAAAACGATGTACCTAGTACTTTTTTAAAAGGTATAATTTAAGAGAGCTCTAACTCCGGAGGCCTATTCCCTCATCCCCATCCCATCCCCATTCCCCATCCTCCCTAGACTGGCAACGCATTGGCAGCACCTCTGGTGTTGCAGATGTCCATGGGCGGCGGTGACCACTTTCCATCAGGTGGGCCGTCAGCTCGTTTGTCAGTCAATTGACATAAAAAAGGCACCCATTCTGATCTTTGACGCTTTTGTACCGAAAGTACGTCTGGCAGACCTGGATTGTTCGATTAATGACAATGTAAAGAACCACATAAAAATATTCTGCCAGCATGGTAGCGCTGCGTTTTCAATTGACAGCATTTCAAAAATGTAAAAAAACGGTGTGCTAAATCATTTGTTTGTCTGCCTCTTGGACTGATGGTCAGAATCATCCTCAAAACGATGAACATCGAAGAGGCAGACGTTCAGCTCTCTGACTTTTTAAGTAATAATTTTTTAAACAATTTTTATGTTTTAAAAATGTGTATATGACATGTTCGCTTGGCAGACTTGAATTGTTCGATAAATGACAAAGTAAAGAACCACAGAAAAATTGTCTGCCACCATGATAGCGCTGCGTTTTCAACTGACAGCGTTTCAAAAATGTAAAAAAAAACGGTGTGTTAAATCATTTGTTCGTGTCTGCCTCTTGGACTGATGGTCAAAATCATCCTCAAAACGATGAACATTGAAGAGGCAGACGTCCAGACCTCTGATTTTCCAAGGGCAGACCATTTCTATAATATATTTTTTTCGATAAATGCTACTCTTGCGCCGAGCCACGAATGCAAAATGTATACCTGCAAAATATTACTGCAAATAATTAATATTGCATGTAAGCAATCGATAAAAGGGATTTTCAAAATATATTTCAAATATTCTGATTCTAAATCTGTAAACGGTCGTCCCGCAGGTATAAAATAACTGTACAGTCTGTCTTGCTTTCTTTCTTTCTTAGAGAGAAGAGAGTGACAACGGTATAATTCCGTAGGTAGGTAACTAGTTGGGGTTTACCTATGGGGCGTTCTTCGTCACATCACGCGGTCATCGGCCCGACCCCCTCGGATTTTGATGTCCAATCGTGGGTGTCGTTTGGTCCTATTTATTAATTAAAATTTTTAGAAATTTTATTTAATATTTTATTAGGGGTTGCCCGAGCCAAAAAACAATAAATTCAGGAAAAACATAAGGGAATCGGTTTTCAAAATCTTGGTTTATTTTACGAGTGGGTACATGTTTGTTTCGGACAACTGGAACAGATGGTTTCAAAATGTACCCCCGCGAGCAGCCGAGCCGCCGCGCGACTATCGACACAGCGCCTCCGCTGCGCCGTCCCGTGCACTCGACAATTGCAGCCGCCCTGCGCGCAATTGCACGCAATAACAAATGCAATAATTCATGGATTCGCGATGACGAGCTCGCTAAATGCGTGCTTCATGAAAAATATAAAATTTTCACACTGCTTTTAAATTCAGGCAAAAGCAGTCAATGTTCTTGTTTTCAATGCTTACAGTTATGTGCGGTGACTGCACGGTCCGTATGGTCAATCAATCGGTCACGCCGTAGAGCAGAGTGGTGGCGAAGGACAAGTGCGTATCAGGCAGACGACGCGCTCCGTGACTCGCGACCAAAACAAAACACTCGCTGGATCGATTGTAGAAGCAACAGTTTGCAGCGGCGCGCGGCGGGGGGGCGGCGGGGGCGAGGCGCTCGCCTGGGGCTTCAGCGCGCCCACGTAGGACGTCCTGCAGCAGCCGTTGGCCGGCTGTGCGCGCCGCGAGCTGCCGGTGCTGGTGCGGCTCGTGGCGACACGCGAAGCCGCGCGGGGCGGCCGGCACACTCGCCCCGCGGCCCAAGGAACGGCGCGCGGCGTGCCGCGCATGCGCGAGCTCGCAACCGACCCACACCGCCATACGTAGACACTCACATTTTTGTTTCGCTCCGCTATTTCGCGTAGATAAGAAAACTACAGGCGGAATGAGATACCGCGATGCCCAAAGATCTGTGTCCAGGCGCGCGGGCCCGTAGCTAGAGTTGAATTGAAGGTAGGGCAGCGGTGTTTTATTAATGTAGGGTAGCGGTATTTTATGGTAGGTCCTTGCCCCACAATGCCCTCCCTAAATACGACCCTGTCTGACTCCGGCTACTCAAGTCGAGAGATTAAATTGTGGGTTGTTTAGAAATATAAGAACAGGCTGTTAATTACCGCGGCCCTGACTCTTACCCGCGGTTTTTCCCATGCAAACTATGAATCCGCATTTCACATCTATCTACACGCAGCGAGCGGCTAGGCCCTGACACGGGAATAAGTTAACCCCATCGTATATCTCTCCGACTATCGGCACTAGTGTGAAAGAGATGCACCGAGGGATAAGGTGGGATTAACTTATCCTCCTGTCAACCTTGCTGGCCGCTGATGAAAGGAACATACCTGCGAAGTGAATGAGTGGCATTTCGCTTTTATCTTCGTAATGAAAAATTAAATAAGACCCGACAGGCGACGTAAGCATTTTCGCTCTCAGTATGACGCACCGTTAAAATTCTTATAGACCCTATGGCACTCGCACGTTCTCCACGAATCATATGATAGGTACCCCACTTATTAAAATCGGTCCAGGAGTTCAGGAGGTAAAGCGGTACATCTGATTTTTGGTCATAACATACTATACATGCATACAAATAGATAGACTGTTATTTTTACCTTTTAGCTTCGCGCAGTCGGGTAACAAAGGCATAATACCAGTCAGGCCCTCCTCACTGACAAGTTATACGAAATGTCAGAATTCTGGGGAGGAGCGCCCGCCCAGCGACGCAATGGATGGCGATCGCGTGTATTAATAATAAATATTAGAAGATTACTGGAAATTCAAATTGTAACTCACATGTTTCGTATAATTTTTGATTGTACCATTTTCATCTCATTCAATTTATAATTTTCATTTATTATCACCAACAATTTAATTGACTTTTTTTCAGTTTCTTTTTAATTAACTGTCACTCGAAAAAGTTGAAGTTGTTATTTAAATTTCGCGCCTGCCATGCCTTACTGCGGGCATGGCCGTGGCATGGCATTATTCAGGAACCCTAATTCTCGGTGCACGCGAGATTTTACTTGTGAGATTACATACATTTCATGTGCATACATTTCTTTGACACAACTTTATAAATCTGACATTAATCTCAAAAACTAATTTTATGTGACGAGAACTGAGAATCGGAGTCCCGCGGCCCTAGCATGCCAGACACGAGGTAAGTTAAACCCGTTTATCTCTCTGACTATTTCTCTCGTCGGCACTAGTGTGAGAGAGACGCAATTAGAGATAAGACGGTTTAACTTATCATTGTGTCAACCGTGCTAGGGCCGCTGAGGGCTTGGCTATGGCAACCGTCATCCTTTGCCCGTTACACAAAGCCCAGCATGACGTGTAAACGGCCCGGACAAGCTAGGCCATTTAGAGCATTATTTAAGAGCTTGAATCGAGTTGGCGATACTTCACGCTCGTACGAGGCGCTCGGACGAGGCGCTCGGCGAGTGGTGCCGGCCGAGATCCAGGGGACATGACCCCCCCCCCCAAAATCGTACACGTCAAATAGAAAAATCAAGTCTACAAATAAAGTTTAATTTACTCGACATATTTTATTATTAGTGACCCCCCCCCAAAATTTCAGGCTGCGACCGCGCGATGGCTCATTGTACTATTTTACGTAAGTATGTACATATCGTGCAAACAAGATTTGACAACCTTGGAGGATAATAATAATAATAAATCTTTATTTCAGACGTTTGGTACATCCATAATACGCACACAATTAACATTTAAGGAAGTAAATTATTCAAAAATCAGATACATTAAAAACGAAACATATTTGGAACACAAAAATTAATAATGCCATGCCATTCAAAATAAGATTAGATAACAAAATAATATAGAAATTTATAATTATAGAGATTTTACTTATTATTTATACAAAAGAGGCTAGGAATACACGTGCACCCGTGTCCAGTGTGCCTAGCACACTAGCTTTTATCGCGCACATAAAGCATCTGTCACTTTTTAACTAATATGCGGGTGCGAAAGGGACGAATGCTTTATGTGCGCGATAAAAATTAGTGTACTAAGCCCTCAGTGTTGCATAAAGGTTGAATCAGCATCCATTCTTGCTGCTATGTTTGCCAGATAACAGTTGAAGCTGCCCCGCACCTGGCACATCAGGGATGCAGTGCGTTTGTGCGTCACAGCCTCGAAACTGTCTACTCGAGCCTCCGCAAACATTCCCGACGCGCTACAGAAGCGGGGCATCCCCATTAATCTTCGAAATGCGTTGTTATATTGGACACGCAGAGTATTGTAAGCCTTTTGCGTGTATCTGACCCATAGGCTGCACGTATAAAACGATTGGAAAAGTGCTCTAAATAAAGTTGCCTTAACTCATCATCTCCTACTAGTATCTCGGTCAGCCAGTGACCCAGGTATTTAAATTTAGTACACTTTTTAAGTACCATTCCGTTCAATCTTATCGGAGGAACATTTCTGTAACATTTTAAGCGTGCTTGAAAAACAATCAGCTCGCTTTTATTCGCGTTGTACTTAAGACCGTGATTCACAGCATAACACTCGCATATTTTAACCAGTTTTCTGAGGGCACTGATAGATGGGCTAAGCAGCACCATATCGTCGGCATAACTTAAGTTGTTTACAATGATTCCGTCAACCGAACAGCCAACCTGGGTGCTGCTGAGCTCGCGTACAAGTCGATCCACATACAGACTGAAGAGCCTGGGCGAAGTCAGGCCACCCTGTCTCACCCCGCACTCCAGCCTGTATTGGTCCGATTGCGACCCCTTCCATCGTACGTTGTTGTTCTGATTTCCGTACCAGTACTTAAGAAGGGCTATCAGGTCGGTTGGCACGTCAGTGTCACATTGGAGCTTTTGCCACAGTCGCTCATAAGCCACCATGTCGAAAGCCTTCGATAAATCTAAGAAGCAGGCATATAACGAGGTGTGTTCCTGCTTGTATAATATTGAAGGGTGTTTAAGGCTTAGTATTGCAGTTTCCGTGGACAACCCAGGCCTAAAACCGAATTGAGCGTCATGCAGTTTTAAATGTTTCTCTAGGTGCTTATCAATCACACTGTCCAATATCTTGGCCGCTACTGTTGCGAATGATATGAAAGTCCTGTAGTTATTCAAAGACGAGCCACCACCTGTCTTGTTTTTAATTATAGGGACACCCACAGTCCTCATCATCGCTTCAGGCAGGTACGAGTGCCCCACACAGAAAGTGAAAAGCATGGCCAGCACCCTAGGCAGGTGAAAGCCGGCATATTGCAGGTGCTCGATACTCAGCGAGTCGTGGCCTGGAGATTTTCCTCCCTCCATGCCTTTCACCGCCTGCTTAACCTCCCTCTTCGTAAATATTATACGGTCTCCTCCAAATAAAAAATGTATGTAATAAAATAAATCGATTTATTTACGTTCTGAATAGACTAAGAAAAACAGCAGACCTTAAAACTGTATTAGCAGCAACTGTATTATGGTTATGTGGAATCTGTACTAAGATATGGTCTCATTATATGGGGGAACGGAAGTGATATCAGCAGAGCTTTCATTAGCCAAAAGAAATGTGTTCGTGCCATTTGTGGCGTTGCTCCACTTGAGTCGTGCAGGCCTTTGTTTCTCAAATTAAATATATTGCCGCTGCCATGTCTATTATATTTACGAAGTAGCAAAGTTTGTGAAACATTAGAAACAATTATTTACAACTGCTGGCAACGTCTATCCACGGAGTACTAGAAACGTCAATCGGCTTGTAGTTGGCAAACAACAGAGGACTGCTAGATTCAGGAGAAACTGCAGTGTCATGTGTGTAAATATTTACAATCAGTTACCGAAAGAATTTAAAGATTTGCCGAACCGTAATTTCAATAATATTTTGTATAGGCTTTTGGAAAACAGATTTTATACGCTAGACGATTTTTTTTATTTTAAATTATAATGACATGTAGGTAATAATCACATTAAATTATTTATAAACTTAAATTTTTATTGACTAATTTTAACTTTTTTACATTATATATAGAATACCTAGTTCGTGTTGTGTTATTGCATTATTATTATTATTATTAATTCGTAAACATAGATTATAAATTTTGAATAATTTAATTGTATTTCATTGACATAATGAATTCCGAATACTAATCTAATTTAAATTAATTTGTAAAAACATTTGCATGCTGTTTTAAAATAGCTGAATTAGGAAGATATGATAAATATAAGAAGACCTGTCTTTGTCGTAGATACACCCAACCAAGGGTTTTTCGTGGACCATCAAACCAAAGCCTCGCTTCCGAGTGAGCTTCCTTTACATATTTATTCCAACCGGTTACAGTTACCTTTTTATTATTCTTATGATACTTGCGTGTCTCATTAGTTTTAGTTGCCGCCTCACGCATTATATCAATAACATTATGATACAATTTATCTATTACAGCTCTGTGTTCAAGGTTATTACATTTTTTGTCACAACAGTTAGTAAATTCTACAGGAAAATCAACAGCTTTCAGTTTAGCCGAGCATAATTATTGATATGTACTTATTTGTGTTGAAAAGTAGATGGTAGATGCTTAGCTTACTATACACACAAAATAGAACGGTGCAAGACCATATCTACCTACCCTGTGAAATTTTTATTTTTATATAAAAACGTATGAAGATCCTTTCTTTATTAAGTACCTACTGGACGGCCGTGCGTGAGCATGTTTTTTGTTTATTCTTTTGTTAGATGTTAGCAGAGCCTAAATAATAAATGATTTTTTTCTATTAAATTCATATTATATCTAAAACTACCATTTGCCTGCGACATTGTCCGAACGGAATTCGGTTATAGATCCCTCGGGAATTTTCGAATTTTCCGGGATAAAAAGTACCCTATATCCTATTCCTAAGAGGGTTATCTTATTTTAATTTTGTTTTATTATATGAAAGGAAAATCGTACGTGACGTATTTTATAACCTGTGGCACACTAGTACCGTACATTTTAGATATACCTAAGTAGTATTAATTGAATGAAACTCTTTTCTTTTATTATTTAGGCTCTGCTAAAATCGAACAAAAGAATAAACAAAAAAAAACATGCTCACGCACGGCCCTCCATTAAGTACTTAATAAAGTAAAGAATCTTCATACGTATTTATATAAAAAATAAATTTCATAGCGTAGATATGGTTTTGTTTGTACGATATGTACGTAATAGCATAATGAGCAATGTCGCAACACCTTCGTCTTCTACGTTTCTGCGGCAACTGTGCTATACCCTAAGCGAGCATGAAGGGAGTGCCACTCGCCTCGGCACCACTGGCCGAGTGCCTCCAAAGAGTATAATTACTATATAGGTAAGTGCCTCGTCCGAACGCCTCGTACGAACGTAATGCCGCCATAAATCCGGACACATTGAAATGTTTGGTTTTCTGATATGGCAACTTTACTGTGGGCTTCACTTTAGGCTTCACTCTATAGGTAATTCTGAGTGCCTAGCACACTAGTTTTTGTCGCGCCCATAAAGAATCTGTCCCTTTTTAACTATTTGTGGGTGCGAAAGGCATGCTTGCTTTATGTGCGCCATAAAAATTAGTGTGCTAAGCCCTCTGAGTGCTTGGCACACTAGCTTTTATCGCGCACATAAAGCATCTGTCACTTTTTAACTAATATGCGGGTGCGAAAGGGACTAATGCTTTATGTGCGCGATAAAAATTAGTGTGCTAAGCCCTCTGAGTTCGAGGTAGTAGACGAAGGGTAGACAACACAGTATGACGTCACTAAAGGGCCTAGCACACTAGCTTTTATCGCGCACATAAAGCATGTCACTTTTTAACTACTGAGCTGGTGCGAGGTGCGAAAGGGACAAATCCTTTAAGTCCGTGATAAAACATAGTGTGCTACGAGGGCAACGGTGTATTACTATTCTATAATCTAAGGTTTCATTTGTGTTGTGTGATTGACATAAGGGTGACGTTTGTGGGAGCAGGGTAGCTTTAGGCTAGCCACTGACCTACAATATAACTGTGCAATGTCACTGGTTGCACAGTTATATTGATCGTCAGTAGATGATATTGACGGTCAATATCGACTACTGACGATCAATATAATTGTGCAACCAGTGATATTGCACAGTTATATTGTAGGTCAGTGGCTAGCCTTAGTTGCGATAAAAAAAAGCATCGACAAGATAGAGTAGTTTCTCGACTGTCAGCCAAAGCCCAAAGGTCAGCTAGGGGCAGTCACTCACTATACTTACTATACTCTTTGCAGTCACTGAAGTATATGGGGGCAGTCGATCAGACCAGTCAGTGTCAGTCAGTTGTCACGTTGTCATCTGTCAGCAGGCGGGTGACAGTCGCAGACATGGCCGAGTTGATCGCTATCCCGCTGAAGAAGTCTTCCGACGTGGATCTGGTGAAGCCGCTACGCAACCTGCTGCAGGCAACATTCGAGGGCGCAGAGGATTTCAGCGATGCGCTCGGCGAGTTTGCGCG
Source organism: Tortricodes alternella (assembly GCA_947859335.1). Classification (NCBI taxonomy): domain Eukaryota; kingdom Metazoa; phylum Arthropoda; class Insecta; order Lepidoptera; family Tortricidae; genus Tortricodes; species Tortricodes alternella. Next base: position 16,471,501 of record OX401980.1, on the reverse strand, counting down.
TCTGCGCGCTGACGCCGTCTGGAAGCTCTACGACAAGGCCTCGCTTGATGTTATTTACAAGTAATCATACAATGACTCATTCTCATCGCCGCTGAATCATTGCGTTCTTAATTTAATGATCAAATCAAATTTGTTGGTTTATTAGCAAATGTGCTGAAATGTGAGAGGACATGTCATCGCCCTCTGTCAACAAAGGGCGTCGCGGGGCGCAGCCGCCGCAGCTGATGTTTATTTGTTTGTTCATATCCATATGTTATTTGCTGATTACAATTATTTTTCTAAACAGTCATTGAATATCCCTGATGCGGGAGAAGTAATATTAACCATCTCTGCATACCGTAGTATAGTTCTAGTTCACGCGGGCTGGGTTTCCGCAACTCGACGTCTTAATCGCGCCTATTTTGCGTGGTGTGGGTTGGCATCAGTACTCATGCCAGCCCAGCTCCTGCAGGAAGCCTAGCAGACCCTTGATGTTGCCGACGACTGTAGTATCCCGACACTAGCTAGCATTAGTAGTTGCTTTTAACAAATTCATTGTAACTTTGTGCACCATGCACACCTTCGCACCGCGTTTGATTTCATTATGTTGTTTTGTATTTAAGATCCAAGTAATAATTATGGTTATGCAATTTAACTCTGAGTGCAGTGGTAGTGTAGTGGTCGGATGCCTGGCCTCTCATGCAGAGGGTTGGGGTTCAAATCATGGCTTGCACCTCCGAGATTTCAGATCTCATGCGCAGAATTGATTTGAATATTGATCACAGGCATCTGGGAAGTCATTCACACACACATGTTATCAGCAGTGGGCCTGTGTGAGGACTCCTGCCTGGTTATGTTATCAGCACTGGGCCTGTGTGAGGACTCCTGCCCAGTTATGTTATCGGCACTGGGCCTGTGTGAGGACTCCTGCCGGTCCACCCTGCACCAGCTGTGGCACTTATACAGGCTGATGGTGATGATTCCACACTTCTATTGCAAAGCTAGCATATTACTTATCCACTCTACTCAGTAAATGAGTATATGGACCTTAAGTTGTAAGTTGGTTTATTTGACGTTATTGATTTTGGTTTCAGTGTATTTTGACATTTTTATGTACTATTACTTTGTTACCTATTTGTTTTTTGGTGTTTTACGAAATGATGATCCCTTGAGGAGACGCAATATGACATCCTATTTATATTATTATTTCTTCAACTGTTAACAATTTTATTATTTTGAATGCTCATATTAACTTTTTTGACGATCTCAACGTAATTTCTTTTAATTTGACATGACATATAATTTAAACTGTATATTATATTGAGTAATAAATAAACTAAACTAAACTATTATCTCCTATGAGCCTAAAATAATCATTATTATGTTGTAAAAACATGACCCTCCTTTTTGATTCCTTAGAAAATGGAGTATAAATCCTATGAAAATGAATAAGTGAGAGCCATGTTCCTTGTTCTACCAACCTTTTGACTGTTCGGCCTTGCTATTGTCAATCATTATGTAAAGTTTAACAAAAACGTAAGTGGGTAGGTGGATGGCTAGTGTTGTAATCAGATGTGTGTGTGTGTGTGCAGTTACTATGACCAGCTGGTGTCGCTGGAGGGCAAGGTGCCACCGCAGGAGGTACAGGTGCCTTTCAAGTGGAAGGATGCCTTTGACCGCGGTTCCATCTTTGGCGGGCGGATGAGCCTCAGTGAGTATACACACATTCTGTGCCAGTAGCCCATAATAGCCTAATGCTCAGCTCTTTGACAATGACAGTGTACAATTTCTACGTAGTGGCGAAACGTCACGCATCAAGAAGGTTCTAATTGTGAAATAAATATAACTATTTCAAAAGGGATGTCATATTATATGACTTTGTTTAAGCATTTCATAACATTTATTTTTAACTTTTTGTCGGCATGTTCTTATATTATTTATTTTCAAGCAATCTTTGCAAGGTCATATCACACTCGACCGTCGCATAGAGATAAGAGCTTGTGATAGTTATTCCTTGTTTTATTACATAGGTAGGTTTGAAAGTTAGGGTTCCTTACCGAAAAAAAATGTTTTTACGTACGGGGCCCATGGCGCGTGATTCAGTCTGGCACTGACCGGTTTTGTCTTAGATCGCTCTTGCACATCTCTGGTAGGCTCCTCGCCGCCGCAGTGCCGGCGAGCGGCACAATGTACTTACCGTGTACCGTAGAGGCCGTGCTGCTGACAGCGCAGTTGCTCAGTCCGTCTCGCTTGCGGCGCTGCTGGCTCGCGACACGTTCGTGCCCTGTCGCGTCGCACTAGCTAGCCTGCTAGCCAGTAGCGAGCAGCGCGTTGCCGGGTCCGACTATGAGTTGCCTGACGCCGTGTCGTGTCGCAGCCGTCAGCTCGCTGGCGTACGAGCGCGTGTGCGTGCTGTTCAACATCGGCGCGCTGCAGAGCATCCTCGCCTCGCAGCAGCCGCTCGACACCGAGGACTCGCTCAAGTTGGCCGCCAAGCTGCTGCAGGTACACACACACACACACAGACTTTAACTCTTAGTTATTCATTTGATATTTGATTCGTAAATAGTGCAATATTCATCTTCGTATGTTGCTCTCTGACAATTTTCACCTAAATCTGTTCTGTAGTTTAAACAATACAATATATGCAAACAGACAATTCGCACTTTTAATATTAGTAGTATTTATGATTTTTCGCTTTAGGGGCCGTCCATTAATCATGTTATATTTTTAGCAACCCCCGTAATTTCACTAGCAGATAGCTGATGTTATAAGGAGTAATTTGGGCACAAAAAAATATTGTGAACAAAATTCGATCTACGCGAGTGAAACCGCGGTGGACTGGACAGCTAGTTTATTTCTATTTTTATCTATTTCAACTTACTTAACTATAAAATATATTGATTTAATCGAAATCATCGATAAATAGGCGATAGACGCTCCTGCGTTACACCTTTCAGGTGACCAGCTGGCGATGTTTTCACCGCGATACAGCCAGCTGACGATTTGATTTATTAACAATAGCATATAAACTATCGTCTCAAAAATTCTGAAACGAAAGGCGACGACAAAAAAAAAACGACTAGTTTGGGACGTTACTGCTGCTCCACCCACCCACCAAGCCGCAGCTGACGCTCACGACGCTTCATGATGCAACTCTCTGAATCATTGTACCAGTTATCGGCCGGGAGGTTATTGGTCATGAAGAAGCTGGCTCGCAGACCATTAATGTTGATAAAGAATGAACGGAGATATGGCGTTGTGACATAAAAATACCTTTAAAAAATAATATATATGATGATTATCGTGGCCTGGCAACGGCGAGTCAAGGCCGCTTTTCGCTTAAGAAATTGCGCGTTTAACGAAAAAATAAATAGGTACACTTGATATCTCACTACACCCCCCTCCCCCCTTGTGATATTTCTTGATTTTTTTCCGAATCACTCCCCGCCTTCGATCCTCACGTGATTAATGGACGACCCCTTAGCTATAGGTGTTTGTGGCAGACTGTTTGTATAGACGCTGTTGCAGTCGAGTTTCGACGTGTTTTGGTATGTGAGGTGAGGACAATTCAGGGCCTGGGACGGGATAATGGTAGATGGGATACTATGGGAAAATAATGAAATATACATAATTATGAATTATCAACGTAATGTATTATTAAGCTCCGCAATTTATTAATTTTGTATTAATTTTATTTCATGAACAATAAGCATTGTCTGAAAATATTAATAGACGTAAGTAATCAAAGTAATCAATTAACTCAGATAACAGATTCATGCAACAAATTACCAAAAATAAATCACATCTTACCTAAAAAGCCAGGTCCATGGCGGGTTCGCCCGGGCCAGGCCAAGACCCGGCTGGCGACCGGCACTTGGACTATAGGGATGGCCAGTTCGACGCTGGGCGTGGTTGTTTCGTGACGTCGTGTTCCCTGGTGTCTGTTACTCAGCAAGCGGCGGGTGTGTTCTCGCACCTCAAGTCCACCGTGATGAGCGCCGTGCACCAGGAGCCCACGCCCGACCTGCAGCCCGACACGCTCGCCGCGCTCGCCGCGCTCATGCTCGCGCAGGCGCAGGAGGTCATCGCCTACAAGTGCATCCGCGGTCAGTGCCGGGAACACGACACAATATAACATGGCGGTTCGAGTGCACTTCTGATGCACTCGAACTGCCATTTTTCAGTTCAAATGCTGCCCCTCTGTACCGGCCCTATTACCACATCGTTCACTCATTAGGGGTCATCCATAAAGTACGTCACACGTTAAGGAGGAGGGAGGGGGTCGACGAAGTGTGACATTGTGTGACAAGGGGGGACGTCACATTTCAAAATCTAATACAAAGTGCAAAATGCCAAATTTGAACTAGGTATTATCGAACAACTTATAGTACATTGTGCATCTAGGGCCGTAAGAAGGGAGACTAACGAGAGTCTGTTAGAAGCCCGACGCCGATAGGCGAGGGCTTTTATGACTCGAGTTTGTTATCCCCTTACTGGCCGTGATACACACAATGTTTTTCATCACATTTGCGAGGAAATGAAATAAAAATTAGACAAAAAAAAAAGTATATATATTAATTTTATTCATATGTTCATAAACTGAGCGTACGTCGCGATCAGCGCGGGGCACCTCCGCCGGCTTGCGGTCGCGCGCTCCGCCGGCTGCGGCTCCCGAGCAGCTCCGCCGACCTAGCGCACTTAACTGCCCGCGGGAGTTCGAAACCATACAAAATCCATAACTCCCTAGGGAGTTATGGATTTTGTATGGTTTATAACTCCCGCTGACGGCGGGGCCCATAGAGGAGTTAAATCGGCTATAGTTGCTCTATACGCTTGCGTATAATAACACCCTTTCCGAGGAAGTGTGATGAAAAATATATTTCCTACTTTATCTGTATTGAAGGAGTGGTTTCAAAGCTTATAAGTTCCATTAATAATAATTAATACTTTATTGTCTTGTTAATTTTTTCAAAGGTTTGATCTGATATTGATTATATTAAAAAATAATTTAAAAATTTCGGAACTGCTGTATTAATTAAATGATTTCTAGATGTAAAATTGAAAAATATGTGACGTCATACTAGGGAGGGGGGGTCTCACGAATGTCACCAACTGTGACAAGGAGGGGGAAGGGGTCAAAAAATCACGAAATTAGTGTGACGTACTTTATGGATGACCTCTTATAGTAGTCTAACGTATATTAGATTTTTGTAAAATCCGGCAATTTTTATATCATCCATTGTCGGTAAAAAGAAGTGATATTGCGAATAAATATTTTCATTGGCTTTTTTGAAAAAAAAAATTATAAGTAAATTAAGTAATAATTGATGAGATCCATTTTCGATTCTAATATTGCAATACTAACTTTATGGGGTTTTACGGTTACGAGGGCGCTTATCACGCATAAGGTATCCAGTTTGGATTCCGAGATGACGGACGGGACTTTTGACTGATGTTGCAGACGAGATGAAGGACGGCATGGTGGCGCGCGTGTGCGCGCAGGCCGAGGAGCTGTACACGGACGCGCTGCGCCTGCTGACGCGCGAGCCGCAGCGCGCGCTCTTCGACCGCGAGTGGGCCAGCATAGTGAGTGCGAGGCGACCTAGCGTGCTCGGCGGCTCCTCCTCAGGCTCTCACCGGCGCGCGTGCTCCGCAGGTCGGCGCCAAGCAGGCGGCGTTCCGCGGTCTCGCGCAGCTGCACCAGGCGCTCGCGTGCCGCGCGGGCGGGGCCGTCGGCGAGCAGATCGCGCGCCTGCAGCTGGCCGTGGAGCAGCTGCGCGCCGCCGCCGCGCGCCTGCCGCAGGCCTCGCTGCTGGCCGAGCGCCTGCAGCGCGCCGCGCGCAACCTCGCCGAGGCCACCAAGGACAACGACTTCATCTACCACGAGCGCATCCCCGACGCGCGCCAGCTGGAGCCGCTGGCGCGCGCGGCCGTGGCCAAGGCGCTGCCGCCGCCGGCGCGCTGGCTGGCGCCGCCCGCGCGCGAGCTGTTCGCGGCGCTGCTGCCGGCCGCCGCGCACCGCGCGCTGGCCGCCGCCGCCGCCGCCCGCGCCGACGCGGTGGCGCGCGAGGTGGCCGCGCTGCGCGACGCCACGCAGCTGCTCAACAGGTGCGCCCCGGCCCCGACGCCCCGCCCCGACCCCGCGCGGCGCCGGCACTACATGGTGGGCTCGTTGCAGCATCCTGGCGTCGCTGAACCTGCCGGCGTGCCTGGAGGAGCAGGGCGAGGCGCTGCCCGAGGCGATCCGCAGCCGCGCGGCCGCCGTGCGCGAGGCGGGTGGCGCCGCGGCGCTGACGCGGCTCATGGACGAGCTGCCGCAGCTGCTGCAGCGCAACCGCGACGTGCTGGACGAGGCGGAGCGCATGCTGCGCGAGGAGGAGGAGGCGGACGCGGCGCTGCGCGCGCAGTTCGGCGCGCGCTGGGGGCGCACGGCCTCCGCGGCGCTCACGGAGGCGTTCCGCGCCAACGCCGCTAAGTACCGGCAGATCATCGACAACGCGGTGCGCGCCGACGCCATCGTGCAGCAGAAGTTCGCGCAGCACAAGGAGGTCAGTACCCTCGGGTTGACCACTAGGTGCGACTGACTTACTCGTCAATTTCACTAATTCACCAGTTTACTCATTAGACAGTTTCTAAATTCGGCAATTTCTTTATTTGCCATCTTCACTAATTTGTCAATTTCCCTATTAAGTTGGTTTCCTGGTTCCCAAGTTTCCTTGTTCGTCAGTTAGTTCAGATTGTCAGTTTTTCTATTTCGTCATGTTCTTAACCCTTTCCTTTCCTTGTTCGCAAGTTTCCTTGCTCAACATTTAGTTTAGATTGTCACGAGCGAGCGGCAATCAAGAAGCGAACATGCATAAATATAAAAATGTCTGATCCTGGCAACCAGTGAAACAGATGAATATGGGAAACTAGTGCAGATGAAAACTTAACCTACCTGCCTATCTACCGATAAAATTTTAACTAGTAACAAGGAAACTAGCGAATTAACGAAGCTGACAACCTACCAAAACTAGTGAACGAGGAAAGTGAAGGATTACGAAAACAGCAAACTGGCAAAATTGTCTAACTGGCGAATAAGTAAACCGTTCGATTAGCGAAGCTGACAAACAACGAAGCTAGCGGATCGCAATACTGACAATTTCACGAAACTGACATCCTAGCAAAACTAGCGAAGGAGGAAACTGAAAAATCAGGAAAATGCCTAACTACCCAACTAGCAAAAGGGTTCTATAACATAAGCTTATATCCCAAAAAAGTTCTGTAAATGTTGTGGCATTGTGTGTTTTGTAAGTGTTTGTCGTGACAACTTGTTGTATCGAAGCGTTTGGAAGGACAATTTCGCTCTATAAGCTTATACAGCAATTAAGTGTTATAGACAAGTGATATATACGTTTACATCACCATTATATACAACTGTTACAGGCAAGTTCTGTATCAGACTCTAGGAAAACCAGTACAGAACGATTTTGCTGTATATAAGTGTTTGACGTGTCTCTTTTGTATCTTTTTTGCACTATAAGGGTTCTCAAATAACTGCTATAGTACAAACGCTTCAACGGTGTTAGGAATTCAATTATAGGACAAATTCGTGATATTGCAGGTTTTCATGTGACTGTTTTAGTACAGAATCTTTAAGGGGCCACAAAGTACCCACAAAAGAGCCATTTTGTGATATTGCCGAGTTTCATATGGCTTTAATGTAGGTTATTCGAACTATAATAGTATTCAAATACCAATTATAGTACTATTGATATACTGGCCGCAAAGATACTTTTATAGCACAGAATTACTGTGAGAACTCTTTTATAGTACTTGCGATACACAATAGTGCGATAGCAGAGTTTCTGTCTCTTCGTTGACTCAATAATGAAATATTAAGGTAGGAAGAAGAACTATTTTACAGCCAATATGGCCTGAAGAAGGAGTTGGAAACTCCTTTTTACAACAAAGGTACATTTATGTTGATTTACGAGGGGCGGCTGAAAAGTTATCTACCTAACTATGAAACAAAAGACGATCATGGCTAGTTTATTTTTATTTTTCAATATAGTCTCCTGACAGGGAAATGCACTTATTACATTTATCAATTAAAGACATTAACCCGTTAAAAAAAAAACTAAGTTTATCATCGAAAAAGTCATTAACAGCAGCCTTCATGTCGTTATTGGTTAGGAATCTTCGTCCCCTCAGTTCTTTCTTCAAAAGTCTGAACAGGAAGTAGTCGGATGGGGCCAAATCTGGACTATATGGAGGGTGGTTGATTACTTCGTACCCATTTCCATTAATTGCTAGCTTCGTAAAGCGAGCAGTATGCACAGGTGCGTTATCATGCAAAAGCAGAATCCCTTTACTGAGTTTGCCCCTTCTTTTTTCTTTTATGGCTTTTCTGAGCTGGTCAAGTAAATCTGCGTAATATTCAGCATTCATTGTAGTTTTTTTTGGCAAGTAATCTACAAGCAGAATTCCTTCGGCATCCCAAAAAAATGTTGCCATTACTTTACCTGCTGACGGGCGAACCTTTAATTTCCGAGGAGGCTTTTCATCCGTGAATTTCCATTGTAATGACTCCTGTTTACTTTCTGGATCCCGCCGAATCCAAGTCTCATCACAGGTTACTATTCTAGAAATATTTTTTTTTTTTCCACGGCTCATGTCTAAAAATTCCTCGCAACATTGAACACGTCTGTCCTTGTCAAACGGAGTCAACATTCTAGGGACCCAGCGTGCACTAACCTTAGACATGTGCAAATGTTCATGAATTATTTCATTGACCCGTTCTTTACTAATGCCATAAATTAAGTATAACCAGATAGGTCAACTCCATACATTGAAATGTGACCACCTCAAACCCCCGTATTCGTAGATGGCGCTAGGGAGCAACCCTTTATTTACAAAGCCTCTAGGATTTCAGCGCCATCAGTCAGTTTTCTTTGAAAATAAATGAAAGAATAACTGTTTCTGGTTATGGATCTTTGGAAAAAGAATCGCAGATGGCGCTATTTTAGGAATAGCATAAGCAATTTCGCAAAACGATACCCAGCAGCGCCGTATAAAAATAATTAGGTAAAATTTCATGACGCGACCATAGCTTCATGGCGTGAGGTCGGTAGGTAAGTACCGTGCGCTCCCCGCTTCTGACGTCACGCCACGGAGAGGTTTAATATATTTAATATGCGTATTTCAGATGATCAAGCAATTTTTTAATGATTTGAATTTTTCATATTTATATTTATATTAAAATATGATACATTCTTTTTAAATATAAGTACATAGTGTAATTTAATAAGTTCTCATTCTTCATCGATATTTTGCACGAACTCATGCGGCACCTTAAAATCTATATCTGAGGATTCATGTAGCCTCCGAAAATGAATCCGTTTCCGTTCTCAGAATTACAAAAAGCGGCCAAGTGCGAGTCGGACTCGTCCATGAAAGGTTCCGTGTTTTATTTGGTGTTAAAAAAAAACTACTTACTAGATCTCGTTCAAACCAATTTTCGGTGGAAGTTTACATGGTAATGTACATCATATTTTTTTTTAGTTTTATCATTCTCTTATTTTAGAAGTTACAGAGGGGGGACACACATTTAACCACTTTGGAAGTGTCTCTCGCGCCAACTATTCAGTTTAAAAAAAAAAAGATCTTAGAAACCTCAATATCATTTTTGAAGACCTACCATAGATAGGGACGTATGGGTTTTATGAAAAAGAATTTTTTGAGTTACAGTTCTAAGTAGGGACCCCCAAAATTTATTGTTTTTTTTTCTTCTATTTTTGTGTGACAATCTTAATGCGGTTCACAGAATACATCTACTTACCAAGTTTCAATAGCATAGTTCTTATAGTTTCGGAAAAAAGTGTCTGTGACATATGGACGGACGGACGGACGGACGGACGGACGGACGGACGGACGGACGGACGGACGGACGGACGGACGGACGGACGGACGGACGGACGGACAGACAGACAGACAGACAGACAGACAGACATACAGACATGATGAATCTATAAGGGTTCTGTTTTTTGCCATTTGGCTACGGAACCCTAAAAATGGCGGCCATTTTCAAAACTGGGCACCGTTAATCAAATAGTTAACTTCGTTAATCGCTACTGCGTTCCTAACAAAGTTGACTTCGTTAACCGTTACAGCGTTACATTACGGAAGATTTAACGGAAGTTAACGTTAATCGTGCATTGGTAACTCGTTATAGAAGTATGCCGTTGCGTTAGGTATTTACTTATACAAAATATTGGTATTGTGCTATGAAAGTTTAGGCAGGACATGAAACATTAGTAAAAATTGGGTACCTACTTATTGCATTAGAGTTTGTAATAATACCTATTACCTATTTAGAGATCAAATTCAAATCAAAAGCTATCTGACATAACCCGCGCAGTGTTCTTTTGGCAAATAGGTACTAAATAACGTTTAACGGACTTTAATTGTTTTAACGGAGTTTAATGAGTCCGTTAACAATTTCAGAAGTTAACTTAAAATCCGTTACTCGAAATGTTAACTTCGTTAATTAACGATCAACGGATTAACGGTCATGTGTCCAGCCAGCTATGGCATGGCTGGGCACCGTTAATGAAATAATTAACTTCGTTAATCGCTAATCCGTTAGTAAAAAGCTTTAATTCGTTAAACGTTAAACAGTTACATTTCGCAAGATTTAACGGAAGTTAAAGTTAATCGTTAACACGTGATAGAAATTCCATTTTATATATCGTTAATGTTAGTGATTTACTTACTAATAACAAAAATTATGGTATGGACTGTGGAGGTTTAGGCAGGACATAGGACATGAAAAATGTATAAAAGAAGGGTCTACGCGCGATGACCGCGGCCGGCTAGCCCGACCCGAGCGTAGGCATACCTACTTACTAGTCAGGCGTGTTTTGCGCTCGCGGTGCCGTAGATACGCTCGGTGTCCTTTTGGCAACCAGTAGGTACTTTACTTAATTAACGATTAACGGGCATTAGTTGTTTTAACGGAAGTTAATGAGTCCGTTAACAATTTAAAAAGTTAACAATTTAACTTCGTTAATTAAGATTTACGGATTAACGGTCTTGTGCCCAGCTATGACTAGTTCATGCGTGTCTTCGACCTTGGTCATTTACCAGCGCAAGCGGCCATGGACATAGATACCTAACTCCGCGTAATGCCTAGGTACCTACGAGCGCGCGGGTCAATTTATGATTGTCAGACGAAATGTGGGATGAAATGAGAGACGAGATTACTTCGAGAATGACGTCACATAGCTGGTGAGAGCCCGTTGATATGTTTGTATGTATCTGCGCAATTATCTTAAAATCCGTCCGTACTAACTTACAACATTAAATGCCATTGTTATTACATTACCTAGCTACTTTATTTTATTAATTATACATTTCTCTTCAAGGGTTCCGTACCTTAAGGGTACTAATGTTTTCCATAGGAAACTTCAATATACAGACGTAGCTCTGTTACAAGTTTATAAAATAGGATATTTTGACGACGCGGTTAGCTTAGTTGATAGTGACCCTGCCTCCGAAGCTGGCGTTCCGGGTTCGATCCCCGGTGAGGGAAAATAATTTACGTGTTGAGCAACAATGTTTTTTTTAAATCTTAGATGTTTCCTACGTATTTAAGTATTTATTTATATTTATAAGTATGTATATCCGGTATCTATGACCTTTTATATGAAAACCATTGTTATCGGTCAAATTAGTCACATCACAATGCACAAACGAAAAAGTACGATACAATTGTGTAAGATGGCGCTAAAACAGATTTTTCGTATATTACTTAAAATTATTAAGTGAATGCTTTTAGGTCATTGAACGTATAATTTTGATTATTCATACATAAAAACCTTAAAAGTAAATGAATCATTAAATTTTCAGACATGAAATCGATAGATTTGAAAAATATTAAATGACCATGTGCATACTAGCGACATCTGTTTACACTTTTCTTAAATAAGTAATCCACCGAGGGCATGGTTTCTCTAGGTCTTATTCCTCTATGCTAATGCCCACATCCCTGTCTTCATGTCTTCTAAAATAATATTTCTCACTTTGGCCACATTTTCATCGGTGACAGCGAAAACTGGTCGCCCACTACGAGGATCATCTTCAAGGCTCTCACGGCCAAGCTTAAACTATTTCGACCAGAACTTTATTGTAAATTCAGAAGGGCACGAACCACCAAAAACAGGTAACATACGCAGTCTAATCTGCGAGGGTGTATTTCCTTCTTTAGTGAGAAATTTTATCACCGCACGCTGCTCAATTTTAATTAGATTTTTTTTTTTTTGCGACATTTTGAAAACAATCCAGTCCCAAAAAAAGCGGGAAGCAAGAAACAAATGAATGTTGGTGATTTTGAAAAAAGAATAACCAGTGAACACGACCTCATAGTGGCCAGTATTATTTTCGCATAACATATAGGCTAGGTAGATAACTTTTCAGCCGCCCCTCGTATGCACAGACAGTAATTCCGTACAAAATAATATTTTTGATATTTCAGTTATGGCCAATATTCTGCATTATTTATGAGATACCAAAATTGTCTCCTATCATAATTGGGATTTATTCAGGATAGGATAAAAAAAATTGTGGATGAAATGAAGACGTTACTTGAATATGGCCTAACAATGAACTGAAAAATGGCATAAAACGGAAACATTTTCATTGTATTTATAAGGAACCGTAATTCTTTGATCCACAATCCTAAAATGGCGGCACCTTAGACAATGACAGGTACTATAAATGCCTATAGTCGCTGCGGTTTCACCTTTTCCGCGATGGCGGCGACATATCCAGTGAGAGGTCCTATAAAAAGCCTTTAGTCGCCATGGTTTACTTTTGATCCTATAGTGGTAATTTTATTTAAGTAAAACTCAATAATTAAAAGGGGCATTAAAAACACACGCTTACCTATCAATAAAATTATGGTCGCAAGTAAATTTCACTGTTTGAGTCGTTACTACACAAAGAATATACTTCAGTATGGACGCCATAATAAAATTGGTAATATTTACCAGACCACGTTGTTATCTGGATACATTTAATTAATTATTTACATGTTATTGTAACACGAACGGGACCGAACTGAATGAATGAATGAATGAACGAATAATGTTGATGTAAAGGAATCATAAACTCTGTTATAACACAAAAAACCGGACAAGTGCGAGTTGAACTCGCGTGGAAAGGGTTCCGTTCGATACATGATTATCTGAAATTTCCTATGTTGTTTTAAATACCATAGACTTCTTATAGGTTTTCCTGTAATCTATAGGTAAAGAACTATTCTCTGTATTTTTTTCAAAATTGTAGGCCCAGTATTTTCGGAAATAAGGGGGGAATGGTCATTTTTCGCTTATTTTCCTAAATAACTTCTAAAGTATTTATTTCAAAATTCAACAAAAATATATTTGAAATCCTCATAATAAGCTCTTTCATAAGATATAGTTTACATAACATTTTTTTAAAATTTTCTTCTTTACCCCCCAAAAGTAGCCCCAAATGTGATGTTTAAAATTCATTTATTTGCATTACGCGTCCGTGTTGCGGTCACCGACTTACATATGTGTACCAAATTTCAACTCAATCGGTCCAGTAGTTCCGGAGCAAATTGGATGTGACAGACGGACAGACAGACAGACACACGAGTGATCCTATAAGGGTTTCATTTTTCCTTTTGAGGTACGGAACCCTAAAAAGTACCGTAATAGCGTCGCCGTGACTATTACCTCACCATTTGGTAATGTACGTCACTGCTAGATCTCATTTACAGGCTAAAAATGTCATGCGTGGAGCTGTTATAGAAACACAATATCACCGAGTGGCGACATATCGGCGCCAATTCTGCGTCGAGTAAAGGTTCTTTGGCCTTTAATAGGACCATTCATGAACACCGATTGGTTTTTGAGAAAGGTTCTATGGACTGCTATAGAACCGGTGTTTGCTGGTTGGGTAGCGAAATTGTCAACCTAACGAAACTGTCTAATGAGTAAACTGGTGAATAAGTGAAATGGACGAGTTAGGAAACTGACCAGTGGTACGCTAACTCCGATTTGAATTTTTTACGATGATTTTCTGAATGCGATTGCAATTTTACGCGCCAGGCCGCCCATGGGCGTTCCATACGGAGGTTAAGAATGCTTATAGTAGTAATTCTTTTTCTTGTCCCGATCGCATTAGCTACTTATCTGGCAAACAAAGCCATTGCTTTTCATTGTAAAGTGTAAACGCAAATCGCTACTTTGAAATAGAAGGTCGTAATTGCTAACACTAATAGTTAGGGAGGCGAGGTAGCTAAATGGCGTAATTCAACGGCGCCGTCGAGACCTATCAAAATCGAAAGATAAAATAATTTCGAAAAGAAAAGCTCGTATGGTAAAAACCATTTTAGCGGTGGGTTTGGAGTGTACGGTTTTTCAAAAATGTTAAAATAAAACAGTTACTTGGGCATTTTCGAGCGCGTCAGATATTCATACTACGTATGCCCCAAGTGCCTCTGATAACAACGATATACTAATCTGCCGGTTTGCGTGGTGGGGGTAGGCATATAAAGTAGTCAAAAATGCAAAAAAAAAAAAACTTACTCGAGCGCGTCAGATTTTCGGAAGGGATGTTAAGTAGGCCCCAAGGAAGCTCCCTTTAAAAAAACTAACGATTTCGGCGTGACGGTAAGTTACGATGAAATTTTGAAAATGCAAAAAAAAAAGTTTTTTTGAAATACTCGAGCGCGTCAGATTTTCATAGGGGAGGTTTATCTCGGTATCCTGAAAGCATATTTTCTTAATCTGACAAAAATGTTGGTGGGTTCTCTTAATCTGACCGAAAAAGATTTTTTGGTTTCTTTTTTTTAGTTATTTTGTATATATATATATATACACGAGGGGCGGCTGAAAAGTTATCTACCTAACTATGAAACAAAAGACGATCATGGCTAGTTTATTTTTATTTTTCAATATAGTCTCCTGACAGGGAAATGCACTTATTACATTTATCAATTAAAGACATTAACCCGTTAAAAAAAAAAAAACTTTAGGTTTATCATCGAAAAAGTCATTAACAGCAGCCTTCATGTCGTTATCGGTTACGAATCTTCGTCCCCTCAGTTCTTTCTTCAAAAATCTGGACAGGAAGTAGTCGGATGGGGCCAAATCTGGACTATATGGAGGGTGGTTGATTACTTCGTACCCATTTCCATTAATTGCTAGCTTCGTTAAGCGAGCAGTATGCACAGGTGCGTTATCATGCAAAAGCAGAATCCCTTTACTGAGTTTGCCCCTTCTTTTTTCTTTTATGGCTTCTCTGAGCTGGTCAAGTAAATCTGCGTAATATTCAGCATTCATTGTAGTTTTTTTTGGCAAGTAATCTACAAGCAGAATTCCTTCCGCATCCCAAAAAAAATGTTGCCATTACTTTGCCTGCTGACGGGCGAACCTTAAATTTCCGAGGAGGCTTTTCATCCTTCAATTTCCATTGTAATGAATCCTGTTTACTTTCGGGATCCCACTGCCGAATCCAAGTCTCATCACAGGTTACTATTCTAGAAATAATTTCCTCCTCTTTTCCACGGCTCATGTCTAAAAATTCCTCGCAACATTGAACACGTCTGTCCTTGTCAAACGGAGTCAACATTCTAGGGACCCAGCGTGCACTAACCTTAGACACGTGCAAATGTTCATGAATTATTTCATTGACCCGTTCTTTACTAATGCCCACATCCCTGGCTAACACCCACTGCTTAATTCACCAGTCTTCTAAAATAAAATTTCTCACGTTGGCCACATTTTCATCGGTGACAGCGGCAACTGGTCGCCCACTACGAGGATTATCTTCAAGGCTCTCACGGCCAAACTTAAACTGTTTCGACCAGAACTTTATTGTAAATTCAGAAGGGCACGAACCACCAAAAACAGGTAACATACGCAGTCTAATCTGCGAGGGTGTATTTCCTTCTTTAGTGAGAAATTTTATCACCGCACGCTGCTCAATTTTAATCAGATTATTTTTGTCTTGCGACATTTTGAAAACAATCCAGTCCCAGAAAAACCGGGAAGCAAGAAACAAATGAATGTTGGTGATTTTGAAAAAAGAATAACCAGTGAACACGACCTCATAGTGGCCAGTATTATTTTCGCATAACATATAGGCTAGGTAGATAACTTTTCAGCCGCCCCTCGTATATGCCGCAACGCGTTTTTCGGAAGACGAAATGGCTCCTCCACACTTCCGGTCATGCGGAAACCGGCAGATTTTGTATTTTTAGTAAGTTATAGATTATATTCTTCAAAATAAAAAATAAAAAAATCGCGCTCGAGAATGCCGGATTAACGTTTTTTTTTTACAAGTTCGCGACCCTATAACTCGGCGGCGTCAATGACTTATTGTCAGATTAGTTACATTTAGTCTTAAACCACTAAAATCAACCCCCAATATCTTAATCTGACGCGTTCGAGTATTTCAGACTATCGTTTTTTTTTACTAATCTGATCGTCTATCCTAGGCGCGCGTCACTACATATAGAGCTAAATACTTTACAAGGTTGTTCTATTAGGTCTAAGGTATCTCTCATATCTCAAACTGCCATACTCGAGTATTACCGAAAATTCCCCTATTCGCCTCCCTAACTATAAGGTACTTGCGCCAAAGACGGCCCGGTTCTTAAGATGGCCCACTTTACACACTAACCGAACATGGGCGCGAAATTTAAACTCATTTGAACTTTAATAAATACAAAATAGGCGCAAGTACCTTATTTCACACAAACGGCGTCTTTATGTCTAAATTAAGAAGGTTCACATTGAAACACAGGGCCTGTCAGGTGTTGAACATTTTGTTTTCAAAACAGCATTAAAGTACACATGGAAGAGTTTTAAATGCAAAATGTTCAACACCTGACATGATCTGTGTTTTAATGTGAACCTTACCTTAAAGTAGTGTTCTTTATCGATCTTTTGTCGATGTGTCAAATTATGATTTCAAAAACGGTATTATGCACCAGGCCAGTGTTTAATACTCATATGCGAGAAAGTTTTACAGGATGGATTTAATTACTTTCATTCGAATGCTATCAACGAGACTTGTCAACTTTTTTATATATTTTCATCATGATGCACCATCATTAAAAATTGAAAAATATTGTCACTTGTAATTTTTTTTTATATAAAGTGTTAATCTTTCTACAGTGTCATGTTAGTGGGGTCTCAACCAAGTGTAGTACACGTGTAAAGCACGAAGCAATTCGTTACATTAAAACGGAAATATTCAAGAAAATCCTTTTTTACATTTTTTAATTTTGTTTAAACACTAAGAAGTGGCGAATGTTGAAATTTAGTATAGCAATTACTAACGACGTGTAACAGCCCTAACCAACCATTCCAAGGACATCCACCACCGAGAGTGGAATTCCTTGGCAGGCCTAAGGCATTCAAAGCTCTTTACAGGGAGCGTAGACTCAAGCTGGACCAATAAACTTTGGAAACTCAGCCGTAAACAGCTCAGATACATAATCGGTGTATTCACGGGTCACTTCGGGGTTAAGTTCATCTTAGCCAAGATGGGACTGTCTGACAACACAAGCTATAGAATATGTGGCGAAGAGGAAGAAACAATGAAACACATCAAGTGCGAATGTGACGCCGTCGCCAGACTAAGAATGAAAATCCTTGGCAATGGTTACCCAGAACCAGGGGAATTCAAGGCACTACCACTGCGCTCCACAAGTCACTTCATTGAAGTGGTGGAGAATGCTATGGATAGTACTTAGGAAAAAGGGGTAATTACACAAAAGATCCCATAGGGTCGAAGTGTGTCCGCAAGGACCCCACCCTCTAAGATAAGATAAGACTAACGACGTGGCACTTCATCAGAAAAAAAATCAGGCCGAAAAGCTATTAAGGCACATGATGGTCCCGTATCCTGCCACAGCGTTTACAATAATTTACCTGAAAGTGTTAAGTCGTAAAAAGAGGCACAATTTAAGAGGAAAGTCGAGGCTTGGCCGCTATGCAAATGTTTTTATGATTTAAATGAATATTTTCTGTAAATTATTACCAGTGGCGCGGAACTGAAGACCTCGCGACAGACTTAACTTTGCCGTTGCAAAATTGTTATCCCGATACAACGATATAGATCGGGGTCAGTTTACCAATACCGCAAATAACTGTTTAATCACAAAAACCCCCTGAATCGACAAAAAATCCATACGGCGCATTTTCACATCACACACACTCCGAGAAGACTACTTACTATTCATATTTTCAACTAAAATGTAAATTACAAACAACTTTTTCTATTCAATTCAACAACAATTCTACTTTCGTTCAGCAAAACACCAACATGGCGGCGATTCGATCCTCCGTCAAGACCATTTTTTTTTGACAAACGGATGAAGTCTCTATTCTCACGTCACTCTAGATCAAATAATGTGCAGTTTATATTAAAAAAACATACTGAATTGACGTTTCGTATCAATAACTGTTTTAATATCTATGGATACTAGAATAGAGACCCACTTGAGTTTTGACAGCTGTTCCAAATTTAAACTCATTTCTTTACTAAAAACGATAAAGAAGTCATGTTATTTCTTTATCGCAGCACTGGTTTTTCCTAATTGCTTGACAAAATGGTGGTCATTTCCTACGGTTTTTGATTAACCATTGAAGGTTTTATGATATGGGTGTAGATAAACCCTGTTTTTTCTATCAACTCTCGGCGATCAGACTTTACACAGTTTTGGCAATAAATGGTTATCTTATCTTAATGTGTGCTATTTTTCCGGGCGGAATTCCGAATGCAGGCTTTCATTAGGAATTCCAAATTGAATAAAATTTCGAACGGTAAACTAATTCTGAATCTGATCTTAATCAATCACAGGAAAATGATCTTAGCAAGATTAACGCAACCCCCAATGATTCGGTGGCCAGCCACCATAACCAGACGCTGCGGAAGGAAGCTCCAGTGCAACAACATACCAGTACTCATCGACAGCATAATACAACCCCGGCCTTTACAGATGACAAGACCAAAATTCAATTGTGTATTCTAAGCAATCAACACAACAATGGCATTCTGAAAGCCATAGAATACACCTTAGAACGCGATGTTAAATACTGTCACTATGTTGTACCGAATGGTGGCATAAAAGAGCTGCTTACCAACTTGGAGAACAAATTGGAGAGCTTTACAATGAAAGACTATTGTGTAATTTTGATTGGTGAAAAGGACATAAATGAGACTGAAAATAGTATTCAATTAGTGAATTGTATTCGAGAATCGCTTCTGAAAATAACACACACTAACAAAATAATCTGCCTGCCCACGTATGTATGTGGTGCACTTATATATAACTATAAAGTTGAAATGTTTGGAAACTTGCTAGCAATGGACATGCAAAGTAATAATTACGCGTATTTATTTGACACCAACCGAGACCTAACTCTGGATATGTTCTCGTACTACTCTGGAAAGATAACCAAGTTTGGTATTCGAGCTGCATTTTTAAGTCTCAAAGAATTTATGTTACAGATTAAATATAATCCAACCAATGCAGAAACTATATCTCCGAGAGAAGTACGTGATAACAATGCTACTTATGTACCCGCTGACAAGTTTTTTCGTGAGCAATGAATCAAATGTAATGCGTGTCCAAAATCTGCGGCTGTTTCACCAAAACGTTGCGGGAATACTCAATAAAAATGAATTATTCGAAATAACTATCTGTGAGCTCTCTAAACAGATTGGTGAAATAGACTGCATCTGTCTTAGTGAAACATTTATGAAACTTGGGTCAGAATGCAATTTGAAAATGTCAAATTATAATCTTGCTACATATTTTTCAAGAAAACATCACCGGCGAGGTGGAACGTGTATACTGATAAGGCATGGATTGGAATATATACCCTTAAAAATCACTAGTGAATTGTGTACCCCACACTATTTTGAATGTTGTGGAGTTGAATTAACTAACTACAACTGCATAATAATATGTATCTATAGAATACCTAACCATAACATTGGGTTATTCATCCACAAGTTCACGACTTTGTTAAATAAATTAATGCCCAAAAAGAATAAAAAGGTAATTGTTTGCGGGGATTGGAACATCGACATATTAAAAAATAATAATCAAACCAAAGAATTAAAATCTCTACTATTAAACTTTGGCTTAACAATTCATGTAAATTCACCAACTCGAAAAAAGTCTTGTATTGACCTAATAGCTACTAATTTGGGTGTATCTAATGTAACCTGTAACACCCATGACCTAGCTTTGTCTGACCATGATACTGGGCAGACTATATCCTTTCAGATCCCAGAATGCTGTAAGCATAAACAACGGCCTAAGTTTTATACTGAAAAAAGAAGAGACTATTGTCCACAAAATATAGACACATTTTGTAAGCATTTGGCATGTTTAACTTTTAATCAAGTGTATGACGAAGTAGATTGCAATCATGCATTCGAAGTATTTCATGACCTGATAATTTTACTTTTCAATCTATGTTTTCCTATTATACGCGTCCAGGTGAAGAATAAACCTATAAAAAATAAATGGATTACGAAGGGGTTAAAACAGTCTTGTAAAAGGAAAAGATATTTATACTTTCAGTATCACAAAGGAAACACACACAAGAAGCATAACAAATGCACGTACATAGCATATTCGAAGCTTTTAAAGAAGTGTATTCATAAATCGCAACAATTAAATAATATTTTTTACATAAAAAACTCAAGACACAAGGGTAAAGCAGCGTGGAAAGTAATAAAAAATAATCTTAATTTGAATAACTTTAACAAAACAGATATTAATAACATAAAAAGTAATGGCGAAGTTTTTGATGAGCCCACAAAAATTTGTGAGTTATTTAATGATTTCTTTATTAATCAGTCACAAGTGAATACTGGAGGTAATAACCAAAACGCACACATCCAATCAGTAAATAGTAGCATTTTTCTTTCACCTTTAGATCAGTTTGATATTGTAAAAATAATAAAGTCCTTAAAGGACACTAACTCAACTGGTTATGACGAACTTCCGACCAAAATATTAAAACAATGTGCATCACAAATAGCAGCACCTCTCAGTTATCTGATTAATCTGTCATTTGAACAAGGCTGCTTTCCTGATCGCCTTAAGCTCACAATTGTTAAACCACTCTTCAAAAAGGGCGATACAAGTGTAATTAATAACTACCGCCCGATAGCATTGATACCCATACTTTCGAAAATATTTGAAAAATCTATGTATAATAAAATTAATAACTTTTTTAATAAAACAAATGTAATACATTCAAATCAATATGGCTTTAGAAAAGATAGTTCTACATCTCTTGCTTGTTTCTCTTTGGTTAAACATATCACCGAATCGCTCAACAATAAGCAGTCTATATTGGCAATTCTCTTAGATATGAGTAAAGCTTTTGACTGTGTTTGCCACAATATTCTACTTACTAAACTAGAAAAATATGGAATTAGGGGTAAAGCTAATGACTGGGTAAAAAGCTACCTGTCAGAGCGAAAACAGTATACAGAATTAACAAAAATAGTTAACAATAGGAAAAACACATATAAATCTACTACAAAAACTAATATTTGCGGTGTTCCACAAGGTAGCGTCCTAGGACCTCTCCTCTTTTTAGCGTATATCAATGACATGCCAAATATCCTTAAACATACATGTATTTTGTTTGCGGATGATGCTACCCTAATTATAAAGAGTGACAATAAATGTAACCTAGAAATGGAAGCTACCAATGAACTACATAATACAATGGAATGGTTAGAAAATAACAGGCTAAAATTAAATTTTGAAAAAACTCAAATTGTCAACTTTCAGACTCGTAATTCTTCCCGGATTGCTATAAATATTAATTGTAATAATACTGCCATAGAACTTGTAGACACAGCCACTTTCCTTGGTATCACACTTGACGAACATCTCAATTGGAGGGCGCACATTGAAAACGTGTGTTCTAGACTAGATCGATTCGTGTTTGCATTGCGGCGCTTGAGATCTGTAGCTTCAAGAGAAGCTGCGTTGTCAGCATATCATGGGTATGTGTCTTCCATACTACGCTATGGGCTTATCATTTGGGGTAACTGTACCGATGCCCAAAGAGCATTTGTAACCCAAAAAAAATGTATCAGAGCTGTATATGGAGCCGAATATCTCGCTCATTGCAAACCATTATTTCAGGAACTTAACATTCTGCCATTACCGTGTCTTTACATATTGGAAATTATCAAATTTGTCAAAAAGCACCCACAGTTTTTTCCACGGCATGACAAGATCATTAATAAAACTAATAGGCCTAGTAGAAGACCCCTCAAGTTGTATCAACCTAGACAAAAACTAAAATTATTTGGCACGAATGTATATTGTATGGCTATAAAATTATATAACAAGATACCAGAAGATTACAAAATTCTACAAACACCTCAATTCGAAAAAAAAGTGTTCAAATGGTTGCTTGATAAATGTTTTTATTCTGTTGCGGAATTTTTAAATAGTAATTAGTTGTTGATATTTTTTGTTAAAACAATAGGTATAATAATGATAAGGTATAATAACAATAGGTGTAATTACTAACTACCATTTTCTAAAATATTTCTACGCCGATGCTGGCAGAATATGCTGAACTAATACTTTTACTAACCTATACTGTACCATATTCTGAGAAATAAATGATTGATTGATTGATTGAATCGATATTCCGGAAAGGAATTCCGAGAGTACCTACGCGGTCAGCCTCAGACGTCGACCGGTGCCCTAGTTCCGAGCGTTCACGCCGCAATCGTTCGTGCAATAGGCATACTTCTATATTTTTGTCTCTTTCGCTCACGGCTACTACGCTCTACGATCGCTTTGACCGTTCAAGGAGCCGACTATACCGTATTCATAGACGTTTTCACGCTAAAAGTTTTTCAGCGTTATAAGCGTGCCCGCAGACTTACAATTTCAAGTCGGCCAACGAAATTACTATGATTTAGTCGGATAAGATGTCACTCTTGAGAGTGCACTTGAAGTTGTAAGTCTGCGGGCATTCTAAGACGGTGGTACCGCGTCGCGTCACGCGCAGGACATCGAGCTGCTGGGGCGCAGCGACGGCGAGATCACGGCGGGCGTGCCCGAGGCGCAGGGCGGGGGCGGGGGCGCGGGCGCGGGCGGCGCGGCGGCCGAGCTGCGCGCGCTCGTGGGCCGCGCCGACGCGCTCAAGCGCGCGCGCGAGCAGCTGGAGCAGGAGCTGAAGGACGTGACGCTGGACCTGAAGGAGCGCTTCCTGGCGGCGCTGGCGCAGGACGGCGCGCTGGACGAGCCGGCGCTGACGGCGGGCGCGCTGGGCGCCGCGCTGGCGCCGCTGCAGCGCCGCGCGGCCGCGCTGGCGCAGGAGCAGGCGCGGCTGGAGGCCGAGCTGCAGGCGGCGCACGCGGCCTTCGCGGCGGCCGGCGGCGGCGGCGGCCGGCGCGGCGCGGCGCTGGGCCGCCTGTGCGCCGCGCACGACGCCTACGCGGACCTCACCGCCAACCTCAAGGAGGGCGTCAAGTTCTACAACGACCTCACGCAGGTCGGTGCTCACCCCGGACCCTCCCCCCGAGTTCTTCACTCCCGAGACCGAACTTCGAGACCCTCACCCCGTGTCCGAACTCCGAGACCCTCACCCCGTAACCCTGATCCGGAGACTCACCCGAGACCGAACTCCGATGTTGATTATTAAAAGTTATTCCGCCACCTTCTTCAAACCGGTTCCATTTTATTTTGGTTATGGATTAAGAAGTAAGATCCGAGGACTTATAATCCAAAATGGATTTCGTATTCAATCAATCAATCATTTATTGCAATTTCATCAATCATTTATTATTCGTAATCGGCAACCCCAAAAATATGCAAAGCGAGTACGATAATGTTTTTTGAAAATGAAATTTATTTGCTGTTTTTAAATCTTTCATCTATTAACAGAGTAATTAATAAGTTATAATAGTGTACCTAAAGATGCATCGATTACGATTGTTTCCTCCCGTACACCGGAGCACAGTGTGTTATTTTGGATGGCTAGCGGACACTCTCGGTTTATTGCTTCATCTTATAGAACTAGCAGAGCAGTTAAACTTTTCCTAAGCAACCATAATTTTTTAATGTTTAGTTTTGAAGTTATTGAAGGTTATGCTGACGTAAGCAAAAATGACTTTGTGTTATTACTTCTTTAATAATTGATATAATTACATACAAAATTTTAAGTTTTAAGTATTAAAACAATATCAAACTCCATACGAATTTTGGTTACTTTATAAACGATATTTAAATAGAAATCAGTTTTTTTTTGTTTTTTACTAAATTTAGTTTTTCTCAGTATTTCTTTCGATTCTGAATCTGATTTCAATGCTACACTTGCGTAATATAGTTCTTAACAGCACAAAGTAAAAAGCAAATTCGGAAACAGTGGGACTTTTGACATATTACATTTCTAAAGTTTTCATAGAAAATCTATGGAAATAGGGTTGACAAAATCGATGCGCTGATAAATGTCCAAATCTAATGGTCGACGTTTTGGACCTTGTAATCAAGCATGTGCTTCCAACATATTAAACACATCAACATATTATTCACTACTGTTTTCATTCTCTAAAGAATGCGAATCTACCACTCGCCGACCAACATGAGGGTTGGCGCCCTCATGCCCCCCTTGCACTAAGTGCCCCGATCGAGGCTCGGAAGGACATCCCCCCGCAGGATGGGTCAGTTCCTGTGGAGGCAAGGCAGCGCCATGGGTCTTTAACGGCTCCATGACGCCTCACCCCCTCTTCTCCAGACATAATGTAAAGATATTGGGTTCTAGCAATACGCTTAATGAGGGCGGACCCCAATATCACATCATGCCCTTCATCGAAGTAAATGCACCATCCTTTACCAAACGTAACAGCAAACGTATATTTAGCGCGTAGCAATGACGACCGCTGGGGTCGAAAGGTTCTAGAATGGCGACTGGGGACTGGCAGGCGTGCAGTGGGATGGCCCGCTACTTGATGGTCAGATGACCTCGTAAATGTGGCAGGCCACGACTGGGCGCAGGCAGCATCAGACCTGCAAGAGTTGAAGCTGTTAGAGGAGGCCTACGTTCAGCAGTGGACATCCATAGGCTGATATGATGATGAAACGTATATTTATTATATTTACCAATTACGTTTTTCTAAAATATCATGTTTTAGGTAACTGCACTGCACTGACTGTGATGTTGGGTTTAGATACGGTGCCAAATAGATAGACGGTAGATATCTGTTAGATCGCGTTAATTTTGATATTTTTGATCATAGAAATCTTATAAAACAGTTGTGTGACTTAATTGTATATTTATTTTCTAACCTTTGAACTTTAACTTAATGTAAAATTTACAATATTGATTGCGCGAGAATTTCTCATGCTACTATAACAAAAATATACATACAAGTTTTTAAAAGCTTTTTTAATTAGTAAGTTACCTTTCTAAGTCATTTAAGAATTTGTAACGGTAAAGGGAGGTGACAGCCCTAACCTCAATATTATAATTGAAATAACTCCGAAGTCCCACATCATCCAGACCTAGTTTTTTTTCATAATATAGTACATGATAAGACAAAACTAATCATGTTAAAAAAAAATCCAGATACGGCAGGACTAAAGAAAATTTTTTTTTAAACGTTTGTACAAAAAACGCGATATTTCCGTATATACGCGATAATTAACAAATCTTATAGACTGAATGAAAGGACACAAAGGCCTATTGTAATACCCTATTAAAACAGTAACAAATTTCTGTATATAAACGAAGATAATGCATTTCTATGGTTTCTATGGAGATTTCTCGAGTTTTAAAATTACTTCAAAACGGCACATTAAAAAATTATGGTTGCTTAGGAAAAGTTTAACTGCTCAGTTAGCTCTTTAGGATAAGACAATAAACCGAGAGTGTCCGCTATCCATCCAAAATAACACACTGTGCGGAGCTTCTCCGGACGGTGTACTGACCCCCCCCCCCCTGCCCCGCAGCTGCTGGTGACGTTCCAGAACAAGATCTCGGACTTCTGCTTCGCGCGGCGCACCGAGAAGGAGGAGCTGCTGAAGGACCTGACGCAGGACGCGGCGCGCGTGCAGCGCCCGGCGCCCGAGCCGCCCGCCGCCCCGCCCTCCGCTGAACAGGTATCAAGTGGCTACCCCATGACAGACTCCTCAAAACTGCTTCCCATCTTTTGAATAGAAATAGAAATGAAAATAGACAATATTTATTTCGCAAAATGTTCTTAAATGTAACAATTTATCTGATGTAAATAAGTGACATAGCCCTGCGAAAATGGTATCCACTTCACTAATTGTCGGAACACCTATTGGGGTTGGGAATACGACGCTGGTTTTCTCTGGACCCATGCACTGGTTTAGCTAGACAGCATACATTGCGTTCGCTTCAACAACAAAAGGAAAATATATTAATACTAGCTGTGCCCGCGACTTCGTCCGCGTGGAATTGTGTTTGGGCAGCATTTTTAATAATTTACGCTAATTATTTTACAAATAAGTCACATAGGTAGGGTGAAGGCGGCAACAGTGGCTATAGCGACAACAGTGGTGCACTGGCCGTTGTGTCAGAAATATTATAGATAGCTTTCTTTCTTTCTGACTCTTTGGAAGGTCTCCCGATAGAAACAGGTTACAACCAATTCGCTTGCGTCAGCTATTTAACGAACCCGCGTAATTAATGTTTTTTTGTTTTGACGAAAGAAAATGCGAACTTTAAGGTAAGATGTACTTTCTATTTTTTCACGAACATTTTGTTTTACCAATGGATTAATAATTTTGCTGAGAAATAAACTTAACTGAGGTCATTTTGACGTATACTGCACTTCGATTTAAGCAAAACTATCACGCGTGGTATACGTTAAATCCAAAATGGCGGTTTAGTACACAGTGGCTCAAATCACATGAGTACACAGTGGTTCATGAGCCAAGTACATTAATTTAGAAAATTTAACAAATTGTAATATTTTTTGTTAATTTTCTCTTTTAGGATGGCTCTCGTTCAGCAAGGCCCCGTTAAATAGGGAAACAGACAGATAAGGCCAAAAAAACGCTTAAAATAAAATAAAAAATCTTATGAGCGTGTGAAAAGCGTCTAAAGTTTAAGACTGAGAAATAAGTAGTCAAATTTAAATTACCTGATTATTAAGTAATTTGTTCAATGCGAAAAGCCGAAAATTGCATTATTATTTGAGTTAAATTAAAGATGATTCACTGTGAACTGAGGGCAGATCCACTGTATCCCACCCCCAGTACACAGTGACTCAAATGAGTTTTTTTTTAAATACTGTTTATTTTCCAAAATATTACCTTGTTGAACTAAATCGATTAAAATAATCAGTATACATTAGTTACACTATAATACTAACCCTTCTACATCTTTCCAACACTCGCCCAAATCAAGTGAGCATCACTCGAAAAAAAGTGACCCACTGTTGCCGCCTTGACCCTACCAATAAATACTTAAATGAACTATTTGCAGTGTTTCAATGCAAAGAGCTTATTAAATTATTTAAGTATATAAGTACATTAGATATAAAGAATTAATATGAGTTCTCCGTAAATGTTACATCAATCAGCACGTCTAGCATGACATGCCCGCGAGTCGTTTGTCGCGCAGTGCATCTCTTACATACTCGTACTTGACTTGAATATCATGCTATCGAATGTTCGTTGGCTCGACTGTTATTGGATCGAATATTCGCTGGGTCGAAAAGCGTAGAAACAATAAATCGACAAATCGAAATTGAGATTTCGATTGTCATCACATAGAAAATCTCAGACACGAATGTTCATTGGCTCGACTGTTACTGGATCGAATATTCGCTGGGTCGAAAAGCGTAGAAACAATAAATCGTCAAATCGAAATTGAGGTTTCGATTGATTGTCATCCCACAAAAGATATCAAACACTAAAAATCATTACAAGTAAAAAAGGGCAATTAAATAAAACTCTTTATTACTCAATAATTTAAGATTTATTATATATATATATGTCGGTTCCCCGTCTGGGCCCAGTTTCTTGAAAGTTACAAGTTAACAAGTCTACATGCTTACATTTAAAAGTAAATTTGTATAGGTGTATTTAATTCTGTTTCTCAAAGACTTGTTTACTACAGATGTAATGAATAACATGTTTCCATCGGTAAAACTCGGATCTCAATCGGAAGACGAAGGGACCCAAATTGTCAATTAATTATTGTATTAAATGAGTGACATGATTATATTCATTCATATGAAACTTTATTATTTATTATTAAATGTCAAAATGAAAAATGACAGCATAGTATGATGGATACTGGCCCCCAATTCTCGATGCATTCGAGATAATGTCGATTGCGAGATTAAACGTCAGATTCATACAGTTGTGTCAAATGACTGTATGCACTGACGTTTAATCTCAATTTTGAGATTATCTCGAATGCACCGAGAATTGGGGGCCTGCTGAAGCTAATCGCAGTTATTAATGTTATCTTAATGTCAATGTCACTCATATGCGTCATTACCTTGTGTTTTCGGAATCCACGAGTGTACAAATAATACAAGTAGTAATAAAAAGCGTTTCTTAAAAGTATCTAAGTACAAGTGTAAAATCACTCATTCACTTCAGTCCCTCTAATAAATGTTTAGAAGCTTCAATGTGAGTTAAGCCGCATTCACATTTGTCTGTCGTGTTGTGTTATGATGCTCTCTGTCGTGATGGCTATTATTCACATTTTTGTCGTGTCGCTGCACCGCCCCCCCACACCTAACCCGTTCTGACGCGAACCGGGATCGCTTGTGATGCGAAACAACATAAGCCGTCACAACACATGGCATCAGAGAAATGTGAAGGCAACCTATTTAAATGTGTGAAACCCATACCGTACCGATGCGTCACAACACAAGTAACACAACATGACAGACAAATGCGAATGCGGGAATGCGGCTTCAGTTTTTTAATAATATGTGTGAATTCATAAAAAAACACACAAACAGTGGTAATTTACTAGTTCCTTCATAATGATAATAATTACTTAGCGTTTACTTGGCTTATGAGTTGGCTGCCGTTTTTCACAAAATAATAAGATCATTAAAATATATATTACTGTTTTTAATCGAGTCCATTAACAACTTACACGTTTGAGATCTTATAAAAGTAATTTCTTCAATTATGCATTTATCCGTTTTAACGAAAAATAATAATAAGCAGTCTATAGAGACTCTTAATTATTTAGTGACAAGTCACAAGCCACAAGTGTCAAGTACAGCCTTTGGGAAACGAAATTACGATTACATTTGTAATAATGTCATTAGCAGTAGTTGTATGTGTCAAGTATACGCTTGTGGAACACTCTTGTAGCCCCGCTCTTGTGACAATATACAGTTACATGAAACACAAACTTGTGAATAATATTGAAATACAAGCGTTGCCATAGATACACTCTTGTAATACAAGGCTTGTAAGTTTCAAGAAATAGTGCCCTGGTGTCTCGGTGTCATCTGGTCCAGGCATGGCGGAAATTACGAAATAACACTCAATCCTTAAAGCACAGTCGTGTATTTTGTTTGCAGATGGCGTTGTATTCAAACATAGATCGATTGTAATTAACTCTAAAATCAACTACGTGTGACGCCACTGTAGTGACACTCCGACATATAAATAATTATTATTTTACATAAAACCACTGATCGAAACCATATAATTCTAGATTATGTTTTGTCGATTGTAGATATTTCGGCCACAAGTATTTCGATCTAGCGAATATTCGATCCAATAACAGTCGAGCCAATGAACATTCGATAGCATGATATTCCGAGAGTACATAGTCGAAACTATGATATACACTCACAAGTTTTCTGTGAAATATTTCGGATGTTCGACTTAAGCATCAGAACCAATGGACCGATTTTAATAAATAGGGTATCTTAAGATTCGGGGAGAACGTGCAAGTGTCATAGGCTATATAAAAATTCGAAGTTTTTTGCAGAAGTAGAAAGAAAAGCAGATTATGCACCTCGCATCAAGTGATTTATTATTGCGCTCGTGTTTTTAGAGCCCTCACTTGCGTTCGGGCTCCAAACTAGCACACGGCGCAATAATGAATCAATTTCTGCTTGGTGCAACAATCTACTATTGTAGGTGTTTATATTAGATGCATTAATAAGAGTGTGTTGGCCCGCGCAGCCGATGGCGCGCAAGGAGGCGCCGCCGCGGCCGCCGCCGCCCGCCGCGCCCGCGCTGCCCTACCCCGCGCAGCCGCAAGGTACATTCACGAGCAGAGTGTTTAACACTGTAGTCAAAGCCGTTCACAAGAAATGCGAGCGGCTCTTAATAGAGCATGAGCATAAGTGTGGCCAGGTCCCGTGACGGAGTTGTGTTGCGTGTGGCAGGCATGCCGCTGCCGTACGGCGCGGCGCCGTACCCGTACTACGCGGCGCCCATGCCGGCGGCCTACAACCCGTACGCCACGCTGCCCTACCCGCAGCAGGCGCGCGCGCCGCCCTACCAGCCCTACCAGCACCCGCCGCCGCCCCCGCACGGGTACAACCCCTACGGCACGCAGTAGACGGTGACGCGCTGTTCCATCCGCAGGTATACAACCGTAGCATATTGAAGTATACTAGAAGCGCGGTGCGGCCTGTGCATACCGTTCATATATTTTTCGTAACCTAGGCTAAGGATCCGGTGCAAGGTTGTTAATGCTGTTGGATTTATAGATATTGTTGACGCGCTCCGAAGGCTCAAATCAGAACTATAATGGGGGAAAAACGATTATAACTAAGTAATATACTCAAATTATTGCGGTTCGCAGAGAACTGACGAGTTGTGAGCGGGTAGGTACTAAAGAAATTATCAAAAATCTCTTTGAAGCGACGCCGCGCGCCGGCGGAAGCGAACCGTGATCTAAGAGTCTCCGTAAAACAATGAAATTTATAATCTGTCATAAGTTTGTCATAATATACCTTTTAATAATATTGTATTTATTATATGATAAGTCTTGACTGTTAATTGTTTTTTATTATCATTGTATCGTGTCCGTCGCGTCGTGACGGCGGAGGCCTCACTCATCAGTTTTCGTAGTTGGAAACGCATTTTCACTGAGTTCGCGCCGTCGAGTCGCTCTCGTACGAGTAGGTGCTTTTAGTACTAAAGAAACTATTTCTAAAAAGGTACAATTAATAACATTTGTAATCAATTCTGCATGAAAATCAAATAATTTCAAATGAAGTTATTTGTAAACTTGTAGTTACTTTAATAAATATTTTTTATTGAATTGTGTTATTTTTCAATGTTCCTATTCCTTTCGCCGGAACAGTTCGTCTGCTCAAACAGCGTGATTATGGAAAATACAGGTCTAAAAATAAATAACAACATAAATAAATGATTTAGTATTAGTAGTTATTATTTTTTAATGATTTACTATAATAAATAAATACTCATATTAACCTTGTTAACGCTTCGAGAAGGCGTGCCACTGACGCCGAGTGACGGCTGTAGCCGACAAAATGTATGGGAAATGGCATGCCGTGGCGTCCGGGGCACGGAAATCTGCTAAAACGGCCACAGCCGACTGTGGCGTTCAAAAGGTTAAATAAATACACGGGGGACAATCTTTACACAAATCGATCTAGTCCCAAAGTAGGCTTGTGTTACGGTTACTAGACGACGACCACTTACATATTTATAGATAACTAAATACTTAAATACATCGAAAATATCCAAGACTCAGGAACAAATATTTGCTCTTACCCCGGGGACCGCTAGCTTCGGAGGCAGCTTGGGAGCCCCCTTAAATATTTATTTTATTCTTTTTTTTAGTATTTGTTGTTGTAGCGGCGACAGAAATACATCATCTGTGAAAATTTAAACTGTCTATCACTGTTCATGAGATACAGCCTGGTGACAGACGGACAGACAGACAGACATACAGACAGACAGACAGACGGACGGACAGCGATGGTGTTCTGGTTATTGAATGGTGTTCTGTTATAGAAATGTGGAACATATATTGCAATCAAACCAGAAAATAACAACTGTCGAAGTTCTTATATCATTAACATAGTCTATTATTGATTGGTTGAGACCGTGCCAAATTGGCGTAGGACGGAACCCTCGGTGCGCGAGTCCAATTCGCACTTGACCGGTTTTTAGTTTTGGTTGACAATATTTTGTCTATATTACCGCTGTGATAGAATGGAAATTATTCGTAAACTTCGGCCTCGGCCGCAACTGTTATCTAACGTTCGTTCTAACTAGTGGCAAGTGACGGTTCTACCAGGTAACGGTTGGTTCAGCTTAATTAAAAAAACAAGTGACCTGACAGACGATTTTCTGTTTTTATT
This sequence comes from Tortricodes alternella, assembly GCA_947859335.1. Taxonomy (NCBI): domain Eukaryota; kingdom Metazoa; phylum Arthropoda; class Insecta; order Lepidoptera; family Tortricidae; genus Tortricodes; species Tortricodes alternella. The sequence continues at coordinate 16,439,143 of OX401980.1, read as the reverse complement.
TGGACTATAATACCTTATAAATAAACTTCTTAATACAATGCAGCTGTGAAGCACGAAACCCGAAACGTTGGATGCTCCGTCTCTTTCTGGCGGGTGTGTCACGTCTCACGCGTAAGAGTACTAAGAGCAAGTTCGAATTTCGTTTTTCAGAGTGCAGAACTGCAGACCCACATCAGGGTTCGAATACAAATGGAAACGCTAAATAAAATAAATGGATAATTTAATCACATAATTGCTATTTATTAAATAAGGTCAATCTAAAGCGTTCCCGCCAAGTGTCGGGCTGCGCGGCTAGTACTTGGGCGCCTGGGACTCCTCCTTCGAGTAGTCTCGCACCGGGGAGTAGAACTGCAACAACAGTTCAACATTACCACTCGTGCTGCGAGCCGTCACCCTGGTGGCAGCTGCTGCTCGAAAAATACACAAAATAGTACATCTGACCAAATTAGCCTTTCCTATCCTATCTACGGTTTCTACTCGGGATTTCCCGAGGCGAGAAATCTCAACAAATCCGTCCTTTCTCGATAGAGAAATATCCCTCGAGCACTCGATAGCACAAGTTCTCTTTACGAAATAACAACTATACAAATTCTACTCAATAACGTGAGCGTCAAGTTGGCGTACCCTTCGATGATATCCAGGATCTGATGATTCCAAAAAATAGTGCCTAAATAGTACCCAATTAGTACCGAGTTAAAAAAAATAGTACCTTTGTAATTTCGGAGATATGAGCCTTGTTTAACGGGTACGCTAACTTGACGTCAAGCTGGCGTACCAGTTTTGGATCTCGAAAACGGTGCTGTTCCCAAATATGCACTATATCCCAAATATATTGCACAAATAGTACCCCTGGCTCCAGAAGTCTCAACTTCGTAGCTCTTATAGAAACTGAGATATTTCATAACAAACACGGGTAAAATGTTTTGCACCGTCAAGCTGGCGTACCCGACCGAGATCACACAGAAAGCCATTGAATTCCTAAGCCAGCTATATACCAAAAAATTGTGCCTGAAATAGTACCACTTTTACGACAAAAACATAAAAGAAACATTGAAAAAAATTAATGCCAACTTCTACATACAAACTCATTTTGGTACTGACGCAAACAGAGAGGAACTTTATAACGGTTAGTAAACGATTATGTTGAAAACTTAAGTAAACAGATGCCGTTACTGTTATGTTTTAACCATGTTTAACGTGCTGAGTAAATGTACGCAGTTGTAGCTATAGGACCGAAAATCTCCTAATACTAAGGTACCGCAAAAGGATAAAACCTAGTTTGCTATAATCTGCGTTATGCCAACCCATCTGGCTATTGCAATGAATAAAAACTTTCACTTACATTCTGCTTGAAAGATTGAAAGAACAAATAATAAATATAAATAAAATAAGACTTTTGTACGTGACAGTACTATGGCAATGAAGAATATTCATCCACTAGCTGACCCGTGCGAATTTTCGCATGTTATCAAACACCGGATAGTAATAATAACAATATAATAAAGTCAGAATTAGTAAATGCAAGTATTATTAGTAAAAGATATTCTATTTTTGAGAGATAATTGTACCAAGACTTTGCCTATTTATACAATAGTACCTGGATGACCGACCCTTGCTCGGCATTTTTTTGGTAAAACGTGTTTTTTTTTATTAAATTATGCATGGATAAAGATAGTTTTTCTGACAAAAGAAAAAACTTAAAGAAAAAACTTGAAAATTACAATCCACTACCACCTGGACTCGAAACGGGGTCTTCTGGGTTCGGGACCGGTCCATTTCCCAACCCAGCTATTTACAACTTTGTGAATAGTGACGAAATTAACCTTCGTATTCTAATGATATTGTAGCAGTTTTTCATTACCGGAAAACACGGATAAAACAACGTTTTCTTAAAATGAAACCTAGCTATATCGATTTATCGCCCCCAAAACCCCCTGCATACTAAATTTCATGAAAATCGTCGGAGCCGTTTCCGTGATTCAGATTATATGTATATTAATAAGAATTGAAACAATGTTAGCAGTTACAATGTGATCATCGTTGACTGTTTGACACAAACATAAATATCACTGAATTTACGAACTCGTGAAAAAGCCACATAATATAATTGTCCATGCGAAAAAACAATTGTTAGTTAGTTAAACTGTTTGCCAATAGATGGCGCTTGTGCGATCGTGAGTAGACTATATCGACAGCCGATATCATCCATTAACGACCAATAAATACAACCGTGCAAAATGACTGACTGTACAATATATTGATCGTCATTAGATCATATCAAATAATGTAGGTCAGTACCTAGCCTACCCGACGCGCAGCGCCATCTGTTGTCAGCATGTGCAAAAAGCCATCACATACGTAGTATCATCTAAGTAGTCTGTGGCAATCACACCGTATTTAAACAGACTGTCAATAGATGGCGCTTGCAAATCGCGATGTTTTTTTATTTATTTTTTAACGAAAACGTATTTTTGTATTTTTAAGACGGATCGGAGAACATAGGCTTTAAAATGACGTTAAAATCATTAATTTTGGTAAAGAAATAACGGAGACGGATAACGTCTTCAAAAAAATACCTTTTAGAAATAATATATATAATAATAAATAATAATAATAAAGACATTTATTTAACACACATTAGACACAGACAAATAACAAGAAAAGCACACAACAAAGAAACAATGAACATAAAAAGCTGTGCGAACGGTGCCAAAGAGGGTGCCACTCAGCGTTATGCCGTGGCGAGCCTCGGCGCTGATTTTCTGTGGCCCCTAGGTGACAATACGAGCGACAGAGAACAACACGTTTGTATGGCAACACTTGAGCAACTCAACCACTGAATGTTAAATTGTAACAAGCCACTGCCAAAATTAATTGATAATTTCTGATATAGGCGCATATTAATATAATTAATAAGTTTAAAGCATATATGAATATATGATTATTTTTTCAATGTTCCACTTAGCTTTTCTGATATGGTTTAGTCGTAAAAGGGGTACTATTTCAGGCACTATTTTTTGGTATATAGCTGGCTTAGGAATTCAATGGCTTTCTGTGTGCCAGGAGGGGTACTATTTGTGCACAATTTTTTGGGATATAGAGCATATTTGGGAACAGCACCGTTCTTGAGATCCAAAACTGGTACGCCAGCTTGACGTCAAGTTAGCGTACCCGTTAAACAAGGCTCATATCTCCGAAATTAAAAAGGTACTATTTTTTCTAACTCGGTACTAATTGGGTACTATTTAGGCACTATTTTTTGGAATCATCAAATTCTGGATATCTTCGAAGGGTACGCCAACTTGACGCTCACTCAATAACTGTGTTGGAAACCCTGGCAGCATTTTACACACGCCTTTTCAATAAATACCAGTTAGCAACACAAATATTGTTAATATTGATAATATATTATAATATTGACAATAGCAAATTTTCCACATGTCTTTTTATTTAACTAGGTAGAAAGTTCAAATGTTTGTTCAAAGTGAAATCATTCGGAACTAAGGACCATATATCCAAGCTGGGCGAACCCCGCTGCCAGCACTAGAGGAAAAAGGCCACAAGCGGCGGGGCAAGTTTAGCAGCTTCATTTGCCAATAGTAAAAGTTAGGCTAAGCTATTTAGGATATAAAATAAAGTTGGTCACTTAACACATTCAAACTTTTAACTAGCAAAAAAAAGACATGTGGAAAAAAGTTAATTTATTTGTTAGCCCAAAATCTTAGTTATTCATATTGCCAGCAGCCTTAGCAAGGTTGACATAAGGATAAGTTAAACACTGTCTTATCTCTAAGTGTGTCTCTCTTACACTAGTGCTGACGAAGAGAGAAAAGACCGGGTTAGGTTATCCCCTTGTTGAAGTTAGGTATGTTTTACAAGAAAATCAAAGGAAGTTCCAAATAATCATAGTTTTCAATATAATGAGGTAGCCCCTACAAGCTTTAATATCATGGAGACGTCACACGCAAGTCTAACTCGCATTCATCCGGTTTTGTTATATAATAATGGTATGCGAAGTTGTTACCTTGTGCTGCTTGTTGCGGAACTCCTCCCAGGGCTCGGGGTTTGTCTTCTTGTTCCAGCTGACCTCAGGCGACCGCGTGGCCAGCCGCACCAGGTAGAACACCGCGCCGCCGCATCCCAGCGCCGTGCACACGTACAGCGGAATCAACTGCACACATACACATACACATTTAAATCGTTAGACAAAACATGTTATACAGTAACCACGTTACTCGTGAAATCTGCGAAAGTTGCTCATTTGCAATTAGTGCTCGTCTGAAAGCGGTAACAAGTGCACTTGAAATGTGATATCAGCACATTCACTTTTTCTGAATGTCTCAATATTCCGTATTACGTAGCACCCTATGATTTATAATTTTTTTTTATTTTTTTTTTATTTAAAGATTCATTTTAGATTATTTGCATATTTTAAGTGCATTTATGACTGCAGAAGCCAGGGTGGCTTAAGCGCAGTCAGAGAGTTCATGGTTGTTACAGTTTATACTTAAATCTAACTTAGATTAACTAGTTAACGTTATACATAATGAGGTAAGGATTTACAATATATATTCAATGTCTTTACAGGACAAGAAATATTTCTTGATATTTTTTATTGCTTTAATGTTACACAGATATAGGTCTTGTTTGTCTTTTGGAAGGCTATTTATGAACTTAGGTAAAAAATAATGATACATTCTCTTGCCATATGCATAGTTACATTTAGGAAGTACAAACAAATTCATGCTATTTAGCGTTCTTAATAAAAAAAAAATACAAGTCCTTGAAAGTTTTTAAAAGTCAAAGATGAAATAAAAGTTTTGTCCAACATACAAAATGAGCTTGAAAAGGTCCACAAACGTACTTGCTTTCAGCCTGAATGACAGAACAAAATCCAAGTTTAGTATAAAAACAAAGCATTTAGCCACTATATAACTCTATAGGTACACACACATCACACCATTGGACGCCGTTTAATCGACCGAGCGAGCATCTCCATTTCAGCTTGGGCAAAAATGCTTTCCTATGTCCAATTTCCAGCGTCCAGCGGATGTCCAGTTGTTCTCATCTACAGCTCGCAGTTCTCAACCGATTCTCGTGAAATTTTGTGAGGAGGTTCAGTAAATGAATAAAACTTTTTTGTCGGTTCAGTTTTTCGAAATATTTGAAAATGGCGGAGATATGGAGGTTTATGCAATTACAAACTTACTGGCAGTGTTGGTAAACTGACTCGATGTATCGAGATATCAGTTTTTCAACTGCAGAGTTAAGTTTGTCGCAAGGCCAATCATTATTTCTTACTTTTTCAAAGGGTTTTTGTTAAAGATTCAGTTTTTTGAAGTCTTTTATCGCGAGGTCTACAGCTCATGGAGCCTCTAGTATTATAATTTGTATTACAGATCTGATTATAGCTAATAGGCTTCTGGCAAATAGACAGAAAAAAGTATGTAGTGTTGCTCCTTTATAAAATGCAGGAACAATTAGAAGAACACAAATAAAGTGAGAGGTGACATTTCATTTGTAAGTACAATTTTTTACAAAAATAATTGATGTTCATATATATAGACAGGAGTGTCTGGCACGTCAGAGAATCCTCCTGACCCAACCCAGAATTTAGGAATCCCTTAGGACTAGGTTCATCGACTATTAGCTTTTTTGCGTCCCCCCCCCCCCCCCAAGAAGAAAATGTTTGTTATGCCCTTGATTTCAATGATGTAATGATGGTTTAGGACAGCAGTATTAGTGGTACAGCCTGAAATTATACTCTGGTAACTCCTTATTTAGGAAGTAGCATCTCTAGTTTTAATGAAACTTTTGTATTGATGTTGTGATAATAAATTAAACTTTATTGTTATCATTAATACAAGTGTTGTGTTACAAAATTCAGTCAGTGGACATTTATAAGTAGATAAATGTCCACTAGTAGCTAATTATTCTTGGCATTTATTATTAGTACTGTTTTCGAGGAAACACTAATAAATCTTCAAATTCAATTAATACACATTATCCTAGTCCACTGCTACGCAAATAGACGGGCGTAGTCGCAACAATATTACGCGAGAAAGACAAGCAGGAAAACTGGGCAAAATGGATTACCTCAGTAAATTTTGAAAAGAAAACAGACCTACTCCATTTAGTTATTTAAGCCTTCAGTTGTTATCGTCAGATTTTATGCACCCACTTTGATGCTGCCATTTGATTCACGTCCTTATCTGGGCAAAACGGTCTTCAAAACGTTTACAATAATGGTGTACTGTTCGGACTTTAACACATACTCCAAAGTTATATGGGTAAATTTCCTGGCTAATAACATCGCACCTTATTACGCAGCATCAACCAATACACGCAAAAGGAACAATTTTGAAGAAATTTTAGGTTAATTATGTAAGAGGTGAATAAGTGCTTTATTCTCAACAAATATAGATTTTTACTTACAGCCTTGTGCTTCTTCAAACTCTGCAGACTCAGACCCTGCATCTTGATTGTGTATCACTATTCAGCTGGACGCGTAAAATCCTCCCTTGATCGTCCCACTGACGAACGAAACTTCGATAATATTCTACTTACTTCGCTTCGTAGCAAGACGAGACAAGTGTTGTCAAAATAGGGTTGCTATTATAAGTAATCAACTGTCATTGACCATTATTTCATTTTAATTCGTTTTCTTAAGACAAGAACTAAAAAAATTCACATTGCCCATGACATACTTTTATTCTTAGTAAATAAAAAAATCTTAACAGTTTAATTTGAATATAAGAACCGGTGGCAGTATAAACACTGTTAGTTGCTATAGAGTATTAAAAAAAAGAATTGCAATAAACTTTTGACAAGTGAAGTGCATCCAAAGATTAAACTAAAGGGTTTTATTGTCATAACCTATTTTTAATGATTTGGTGCTGCATTAATAGAAAATACTTTAGAATAAAGCGCGGACTCAGTCCACTTTCAAGATGAGCTTCCTATTGTAAGTATTAGAGTGCGTGTCGTTACCGGAGAGGGTCTATTTATAACCGGATGGCTCCTCGTCCGCTGACGTCTTGTTTACGTTCGCGCGGAGTCTGGGCAGTAATTAAACAGAATGATGCCGGGCGCGGCCGCCCTGCCGGGCCCCGCAGTGCCTTCGCATAATCCGTGAGGCGCCCTTCACGACCGCGTCGCGTCCCTTTTCTCCGCTCTTATTCTGCTTTTTTGGTAACATCCTGATCATTTCTATTACTTGTGACATTTTACCTATATTAACTTAAAATTTTGGTCTTAGAGTTATTGTTTACGCGGGTGATGTCTAGTCTACTCGAGTCATCCTTATACGAAAAGAGCAACGCTTCGTCGTGTCTTTTCATAGATAAATCTTAATGCCCGCGTGTTCCTGTAGCAATCGACATTAACAGTTTGTGCACAATAGCTTATAGCTGGTGTGATGTTGTGTTTCAGCGGGAGTAGGTCCAACAAGACCTTTAAGCCAAAGAAGAACATCCCGGAAGGCACACACCAGTACGACCTGATGCGGCACGCAGCGGCCACGCTGGGCTCCGGTAACCTGCGCCTCGCCGTCATGCTGCCTGATGGGGAGGACCTCAATGAGTGGGTCGCCGTCAACAGTGAGAACATAGCTCATACATTATATTTTAAAATTTTCCTCAATGTATTACATTAGCAAGCTTTGCCATACAAAATGCTTATCAGTCCTGTGAGTTATTGTGTGGGCCATTGTGTTCCATTTAATGGACTGGCAACAGGAAGTGATAATATCACCTATACATACAATAACTGTAATGACAATTATAAAGTAGTTATAAATAATTCAGCACATCCAATACCATTTTAAAACAATAGAAGCAATACCAATGGAAATTTAATTAAGGCATCAAAATACACTTATTGCTTATACAGGGACACACGAAATAGTGTCAAGTAGAGGTCCAGATGTAAAGCACCCTTAATATCAGGGGTATCAGATTTAACCAAAAAAGTGTTTGTTTTTTAAAATTACTAGACTAAGACCCAATGGCATTTTTATTTGAAAAAATCCCATAACTCCTAAAATACCAAAAAACATGGAACACAAGGGGGTGAACCTGATAACCCTTGAGGTGGTCTACCTCTGGACTTTTGCTTGACACTATTTCGTAGGATACTTGTATAAGAAATTAAGTTTTTTCGAACCACCTGATATTTGCTTGATTAGATAACCTATGAGTGTCCCAGCAGTTGTGATATTGACATTATAAATATTAGGGTTTCAGTTTGTTAATTAAATCATATTATTATGATAATAAAGCATTGTGAGCAGAGCCAATCCCCACTGGCGGTGAGTCATGGTTGATAACAGCAAGAACTCCTCCACTTTACTTAATTGAATCACTATTTATTGATCCTGCAACATGACTGCCACAAGGCATTTGGACAAGAAGAGTTCCAACTCAATACACAATGTTTTAAATATTCCTTGCTTCCAAGTCTAAAAATTCATTAAAAATTATATCTTTGTAAGTTTTTCACTATTACAAATTAGGGTTCTTCAAATCTTAATAAGCTTCAATTATTGGTTTGAATGTAACAGTTGTTTGGTTAGATGGTAGCTTATTACTTTTAACACTTTGAGTGCCAGGAGCCTGCTAGGCGGGCGCTCTGTTCATAGCGCATATTCGCTACAAAGCGCAAAACGCTGCTACGCGCTACATGCGTAGTTCGTAGCGATTGTTGGCGCTGAAAGTGTTGCCTTTCATACTCTTTGAGCTTTCAAGTGGTCTTATTAATTGTTGTTGTCTTACTCTTTCGTTAAATATTATTTGGTATTCAACATTATTTGAGATTTACAAGTGAATAAACTGGTGAAAATGGTGCAGGATATATTTCCCAAATCTTATCTATTCCGTACACTTTCTTTATTAACTAGGAGAGAATCAGATAAAATGTTCAGATTACTTTATAGTTTCAATCAGATAAATCTATAGTCTTAATAGTGTTAATATTTCCTACTCTTTGAGTAATAATAATGTGATGTGAATGTTAAGGCTGTTGTTTGTGTGCAGCGGTGGACTTCTTCAACCAAATCAACATGCTGTATGGCACGGTGACGGAGTTCTGCACAGAGGAGGCGTGCGCGGTGATGTCTGCCGGACCCAAGTACGAGTACCACTGGGCGGACGGGCTGGCCGTGAAGAAGCCCATCAAGTGCTCCGCGCCCAAGTACATCGACTACCTCATGACCTGGGCACAGGACCAGCTCGACGACGAGATGCTCTTCCCGTCCAAGATAGGTGAGTATAATGAATGTGCACATTCAACAGATACAGATGCATTTATATTGACGCTCGGTCCATATTTGTGGTGGGAATAGCAGAGGAGTGACCGAGCTCGGTATCCATATCGGCCCTGAGACCCCTGCCTAACAGATAGGGTTATTTATTTAATTTAAATTAATAAGTAAGTCTTTAATTAACATTTAACAGTTTCTATACGTGGTTAACATAACAAGCACAATCACAATGAATATTTTGAATAAAGACGTTTTTGGAGTGCGGTAGTGTGAACCGTGAGCTAACAGCGTGTGTCCCGGCGCAGGCGTGCCGTTCCCGAAGAACTTCCTGGGCATCGCGAAGACGATCCTGAAGCGGCTGTTCCGCGTGTACGCGCACATCTACCACGCGCACTTCCCGCGCGTCGTGGCGCTGGGCGAGGAGGCGCACCTCAACACGTCCTTCAAGCACTTCATCTTCTTCGTGCAGGAGTTCGCGCTCATCGAGCGCCGCGAGCTGGCGCCGCTGCAGGAGCTCATCGACAAGCTCACGGCGCGCGACGCGCGGTGAGCGCCCGCCTCACGCGCGACGCTGTCCACTATCTAACTACAATCCTAATTTTATATAGTTCTAATTCCCTTTAGCCTAATGAGATTCGAGTGTGCCTAGTGTGTGAAGCCTACATTTCCGACCGTTCGGAGCCGCGAACCTCCTGACTTGTACCGACGTACCTACTATAGATTTTTGGTATAAAGTTTGTGATAAATGAAGTTTAAGGGGATCGTAGTAGATGTTTATATTTATATCGCCATATACTTAATGACCGACCGAATGACGACGACCCGAAGTCACCGCGAGATGAAATTGTAAATATTGGAGCGCCGCCCGCGACGGGCCCTCTGCGACTAGCTGCGGGGCGGGGGCTCCGGCGCGGTCTGCGGACGATTATAATAATATGTCACAAAATCTCGCAACTATTTAGATATCGCACAGTAATAGCGTAAGCTGGCCGGCTGCTAAAGTGCTAACGGATACGGTTGTAACGGTATGTAATGTAATATAATGAATATAGTAATTATTTTTCTACCAATTGGAGGTTAAATGAACTGACCCGCGGCCGATCCCAAATCTTAGTAGTTCAAAATTTAGCTCCTCTCATGATGTTTATATTGTTTGTTACTCTAAGCTTATTTATTTATTGTGATGAGAACATAGTATTTCATGACATAATGTATTTAAGTTCCCGTTAACATTAGAGCCTTTTGATTTACACATACAATATACTTATATTGAAATGAATTTATTGTAGCAGAAAAGCGCCTATCTGTAAGCCTCGTATTAACTTTAAGAAATGCAATAAATGATGTATGAGGAATACGCGCCACTCCGTCAGACTGCGCGTCTCGTCTTACATCAAAGGATTGTTCATATCCAAAACGGAGTGTGCATTACCAAAGCTCTTCGAGGCAGCCGGTGCGCGCGCAGGGCCGCGCTTCCACGGGCGTAGCGAAGTAAGGGCAGGGGGGGGGCAGCTGCCCTTCCGTACAAGATGCAGCAGTTGGTCACTGTTTTTCAGCACGTACCTGTAGAGGTATATTCTTGGTTTTTCTTCGTCTGCCCCGCCTCTTAACAGAATCCTGCCTACGCCCTTGCCCGCTACCCAAAGCATATAAGTCTAAAAGTCTGCGCGTTCGGCAGATGTGGACGCACCATAACAACACTAGTGTTTTGTCTCTTAAATTAAAGAGAATAAATAGAGAAAGAGACAAAACAAAATAGTCATATATTAGACTGGTATGCTTTGACAAACAGGCCCCGGGACCGGTTTACTCATTAATTAAATTAGAAACCGTGCGTTCTATCCCTTACACATACTACTTTATTATTAAGTACTTTAACTATTTATTGATATTTTGTACGAATTTGTTTACAAGCACTGCTCGAGTGCGTAAGAAATAATCTCATATCGTAACTAAGTATTGTAGATATTATAAACGCATTTACTCCAGTTTTCGATCGACTGACGCGACCAATCTGCGCGACTGACATTGTTTAATGTTTTTCATTTAGTTTATAATGTAATTTAATGCGAACAATTTAAATAATTAAAAGTGTCGAAAATCTACAATTGTTTTATCTGTCTATTGAAGTGAAAAATATAACCCAGTGTCCTTACATTCGGACGGAAGCTCATAACAAGTCAAGACATGATCAAATACAGGGTGACTTTGAAGACGTATGTATGCAAAACCATGTTTTATAAATCTCTCATCATCTAGGTTAACAACACCGTTCGTGCAGTGCTGGAATGAAAAGTCCGGTGTACCTACTGCTCTTTGGGTGAGCGTCAAGTTGGCGTACCCGTGGAAGATATCCAGGATCTGATGATTCCAAAAAATAGTACCGAATTAGTACCGAGTTCAAAAAAATAGTACCTTCGTAATTTCGGAGATATGAGCTCTGTTTAACGAGTACGCTAACTTGACGTCAAGCTGGCGTACCAAGTTTGGATCTCGAGAATGGTGCTGCTCCCAAAAATGCTGTATATCTCAAAAAAGTGTGTTCCACTTAGCTTTTCTGTTATGCTTTTGTTGTAAAAGGTACTATTTCAGGGACTATATTTTGGTATATAGCTGGCTTAGGAATTCAATGGCTTTCTGTGTGATCTTGGTCGGGTACGCCAGCTTGACGGTGCAAAATATTTTACCCGTGTTTGGTATGAAATATCTCAGTTTCTATAAGAGCTACGAAGTTGAGACTTCGGGAGCCAAGGGTACTATTTGGGCACTATTTTTTGAGATATACAGCATTTTTGGGAGCAGCACCATTCTCGAGATCCAAACTCGGTTTGCTAGTTTGACATCAAGCTGCATCAATTTCGGAGATATGAGCCCTGTTTAACGTGGTAGCGTCCCATATAGTGCCCAAATAGTACCCCTGGCTCCCGAAGTCTCATATCTCCAAAATTACGAAGGTACAATTTTTTTGAACTCTGTACTGTGCCGATAGTTTGTTAATAAACTGACTACCGGCTCATACACAAATTTATTAAAACATTAATTAGATTATGAAATGTAATATATAGATTTAATTCGACAATAACTCTTTTAATTAGTTTAATTCTCATAGGCATAATAGCTTCATAAACCTTTTTTCCACAAAGTCATTCTACAAACTCAAAAAGTGGCAACACAGGATGACGTGTTTACCTAATAGTGCAATATAGCATCAAACAAATATGAATCTTAATTTGTATAGGATTAGGTTTGTTTAGCATTGAATAATTAGTTGTTGATATTTATTACGCAATATTGGTATGGGACGAATAGGATGAATTATGCGTTTTACAAATCTAAGTTCTAACAGCACATAATAAGGTTTATTGTTAGTTTTGGGTGAATAAAAGGCTCCAAAGGCATGGAAGACTTACTAGTGAGCCTTGCCACCCATCTGGTATGGAATAAATAGTAGGGACACTTGAAATCGAGATCCTTTTGACTTTTGCGCGCGGCAACTGTCGAAGTTCTCTCCAATACTGGGACCAAAGAGAATATAATAACTACGTACTGGGACCGCCGTATTTCGAGGCACGATACGTTTATTTGTAAAATGTAAGGATTAATTTCCAGTGATATTTTATTAATTATTTAATTGTTTGCTGTGGATAATTTATTAGATTCTTTTGTGTTTAAACGGGGGGTTTTCTGTAAAAAAATACATATGTAAATTAATTCGAATGAGCTTTCAGTAGTTATCATTCGGGTGATTAAAAAGTGCATTATCTCGAAGTCCGGTGTGTGCGCCTGAAAGTGGGCGGGTTTTCTGAGTGGATACCTATCGGAGATTACGAAGCTCAGGGAATTTCAGAGTTAGGGGTTTGCTTGAGTCAGCGACCAATCAACTTATATCCTGGCCGGTGGAGGGCTGTTGATCTTAGACTCACTGTGCCTGGTACACGTAGACACTTAGAGCGGCGAGGTTCTAGCAAGTGAATCGACCCAGGGTCTGGTCTGGTGTCCAACGTTGACTAGAGACAGTTCCTCATATCTATATATTTATATATACACGAAATAGTAGGGCGTTTGTAATCCGTTTCCATCCCTCTGGATTATAGACAAAAATCATGCGTCTAGGGAATAGATAGGAATTCACAAGACGGACGCATCTTAACTGTGTTAGTTCCTTAGGAAGTACCACATCGCACTATCGTGGGTTTCACATCACACACCACGAATTTAGATTTTAAATGTGAGATCTGATCTCCAGTTTTGAGTCATCACAGAAGTTTAGGTTTCGCAAACATGTTAGGAACTGTAGAGCCTATTTAACCCCTTTGTTTCAGCCTTAACTAGTTTTACCTTCCAGAGCTTGGAAAATACGTCATAAGTGTTGTGTTTAATATATCCTCAGTGCTTTATAACTTATTGAAAATTATCGAAGTTGTTTGTGATCAAAAATAAGTGCCTCTCTGTAACTACTATGTGTTAATATTGAAAATACCTTTTACAAAGATTGATTTCAGTGTCTAAAGGCCCGGGCACACCAAACGCGGTTGCGGCGCGTTAGCGGCGCGAACGCGGGCGGCGGCATTAACGCGTTTCGAACGCGGGCCCGCGTTGCTCACGCCCCGCGCCGCTTTCGCACCGCTTTCGCGCCGCGTTCAGCCCGCCTCGCGCCGCGTCATACAACTTCGCGTGCTCGCGCACGCGCCGCCGCCGCTTCGCGCACGCCCCGCGCCGCCGCCGCTTTGCGCACGCCCCGCGCTGCCGCCGCTTCGCGTTCGCCCCGCGCCGCTTTCGCGACGCGTTCGGTGTGCCTCTGGACATGGCAGCGGTATTAAATACAACTTCGCGTGCCCGCGTTCGCGCCGCAAACGCGCCGCAACCGCCTTTGGTGTGCCCGGGCCTTAACTAATAAACAAATATTCTAAAACAATTAGATGATCGTTCTCAATGATACTGGGCGAAGCATAAAGCAAGCCAGTGGCCACTTGTCCAACGAAAAGAAAGGCAATGTCACATCTTCAAAGTATCGATTGGAATAATCATTGAAAAAATCAAGCTAGAAAACCACAGCTTTATTGTCATATAAACAAACCCATATTCAATAAGAAATTGAAATCAATCTGTAAATATAATACATCCTGATCGTCAGCTATAAAGTCTGATCTAGCTTAAAGAGGCTGTTTTCATTACGAAGCAAACTTCTAGGAAATTGAAGTAAATTCTAGTCTTAAAAATATGGACTGAGAATATCATTAAAGCTAACAAAGCTCCTAAGAATCCAGATTTTGCATAATATATCTATGCTTATCTCTTCGAACTTAAATATAATTATTATGTCTTAAATCTTGGACGTTGTGATTGCTTATAGTTGAATATCTAAAGGATAAACTGCTGAGTTTCTTGCGGCGCTTCTTCTCAGCAGATAGAGGTTTGGGAAGCGCTGGTAGATGCAAAGTTGAGCAAGTAATGAGTCGGTGACCTACTTGTAAACAAATAAATATAATTTTATTTTGAAACTATAAGAAAGATATGATAATTAAGAACAAATATCTAGACATATAATATAGTCTATTAGTTAATTACCTTTAGTTCTGAACACCAGAACTTGTACTTAAAGAATTGAGAAATTGACTCGGTAACAAGTGTAATTAAAAGTTGAATTTAAAGGTTATTAAATACTATAACCTAAATTCTATATAAAATACAAATACTTTGGCCGTACCCTATCCAGGATTTGGACGGATTTGGATTGGATTTACAAGAGAATCAACATAGAAAATACCCATTTCAACCAAGAGTTGAAATATCCTTGATTTAGTTATATTTACTTTCATATACAGTTATATCCAAATTCCTTCAACTCTTAACTGGCCGCGTGGTTGGGGAATGGTTAGGAAAAGAACTCTTTGCTCCTTTGAGTAAGGAGGCACTCTGGCAATTAGCCGCTAAACTATTTTGTGGTTAGATTAGGCTAGTCAGTTAGATTAGGCTAGTCAGTTAGATTAGGCTAGGTTCAGTAATTATATAAGAATATTAGGTGGCTTGTTGCTTTTGGAGCTTCAGACCCAGGATATTTAAGTATAGTAGGTACGACGGTTCGTTGCAGTTCTAATTCGTTACTATTTAGGCACTATTTTTTGGAATCATCAGATCCTATATATCTTCCACGGGTACGCCAACTTGACGCTCACCTCTTTGGGCAAAATATTTTTCGCCAAATTTCACTTCCCAAAAAACGAATCGAAGTAGTTTCATTTCCCAAACGAGTCTTTAGCACATTTACATTTAGCATTTTATTCATTTGGCATCATTTTACTTTGTCAAGTTTTATTAAGACAAACGTTTATTAGGCAAACGTTTTCTTTTTGGCTAATATTAATATTCCAAAAAAAAAATGGAGGGAGGGGGGCGTAGCCCTTCAACAAATGGGGGAGAGGTAGTGTCAAAATATTGGAGCGTATTATGTGCCTGTTTTTGTGTTATTGTAGCGTCTAAACAGGTAAACCGGGTGCATTGTTAAAAACGATCATTACATTTTTTATCTTTATCTGGGCGTAAGTATTTATTATTATTATTAATGGGATTCCGCTCAACCAGTCTCGCCTGATGACAAGCGCGGCCGAAGTACGTTAGTACTATTATCTATTCTGTGACCGAAGGTGGAACGCGATTACCTAGGAAATGCCTAGGTATTTACCCTCTTATTGAAAATGTTCAGATCATAACAATCCGGAAAAACCGATGGAGGTCATTCCATTTATTAGGCTAAGTTCAGATGAACTTAGCCTTATGGTGCATAAACAGATACAATAATACCTAGGGTCGTTATGCCGGATAACGGCCACTTAGCTGAGTTGCCTACTTCAGACCCTTGAAAATATGTGTTCTTTATGGGCAAAATAGTTGTTGTTTGCATAAATATGTTAAGAATATAGTCTTTTCGAGAAAATATAATGGTACCTTGTTATCTTGCATGTGACAACTAATTAAATCCAAGAAAAGTAAAAAAGTAGTCAAAATGCCGGTTAACGGCCACATTTGTCAGTTAACGGCCACGGTAATGCCGGTTGGCGGCCACTCCGGTTTTTGCAAAATATTCGATAAAATAAATCTGTAAATTACCGATTAGATCAGTGTAAAACCAGTTAACCTGTAAATTAACGTTAAGAAAAAAAAAGCGGCCAAGTGCGAGTCGGACTCGCCCATCAAGGGTTCCGTAATTTATGACGTAAAAAAACTACATACTTACTAGATCTCGTTCAAACTAATTTTTGGTGGAAGTTTACATGGTAATGTACATCATATATTTTTTTTAGTTTTATCATTCTCTTATATTAGAAGTTAAGGGGGGGGGGGGGGGAAATATTTTACCACTTTACAATACAATACAATACTCTTTATTGAACACCACAAGAACAAAAAAAAAGCATACACTAACAAAATAAAGTAAGGGAACAATAGGCGATCTTATCGCTACATAGCGATCTCTTCCAGACAACCACAACAGAGAAAATAATGAGCAAAAAGTTTAACTTTGGCAGGTGGTGCAAAAATTTAAGTTAAAACATTTTCTAAATTTACAAGCACTCACAAATACGAATATATAAATATATATATAAATAAATAAATACATATCTACATACATACATATATACAGCCAGATACATATACCTACATTATTTATGGATATGCAAATAATTCAGCCATAGTAGAGAATGAGAGATAAGTTACAGGAAAATAAAAAAATAATAAAAATATTACAGCGGAAGGGACAGATAATGCTCCTTAAGTCTATTTTTAAAGATACAGAGAGATTTAGCTTGCCTTAAATCTAAAGGCAGAGTATTCCACAGCCGGATAGCGCGAAAAGTAAAGGAGTTTGAGAAGAATTTAGAAGAAGATAAGGGTACAGTTAGAAGAAAGTTTTGCGAACATCTAGCAGAAACGAAATAGCTAAAACGCTCCTTGAGATAGCGGGGGGTTGCAGGATTGAAAAGAATATTATAAAGAGTGTGAAGGATATGGGAGTTACGCCGAAAACGGATGGGAAGCCACTTGAGTTTAGAACGGAAACTGGAAACATGGTCATATTTGCGTAAGCCAAATATGAACCGAATGCATAAATTTTGAATACGCTCAAGCTTGTTCAATTGTTCTTCAGTAAGATCTGGATAGCATACATCAGCATAATCCAAAATAGGAAGAAGTAAGGTTTGAGCAAGCGCAATTTTAGTGGATATAGGAAGAAAATTCTGAAGTCGCCTCAGGGACCCCACAGCAGCAAACATCTTCGTGCTGACCTCATTCACTTGAGGTACCCAGGATAGAGTACGGTCTATGATAATACCAAGATTTTTAACCTGGTCTGCGTAAGGGATCATGACACCATTGAAAATAATAGGAGGAAGATTGACAAAATTTACTCTCGATATAAGTTTTGAGCTGCCTATTATAATAACTTGGGTCTTTAATGGATTAACTACTAGACCATAATTACTGCTCCAGTTTGAAATGCGTACCAAATCATTATTAGTTACGTGGAAGTGTCTCTCGCGCAAACTATTCAGTTTAAAAAAAATATGCTTGAAACCTCAATATCATTTTTGAAGACCTATCCATAGATACACCACACGTATGGGTTTGATGAAAAAATATATTTGAGTTTCAGTTCTAAGTATGGGGAACCCCCAAAACTTATTGGTTTTTTTTCAATTTTTGTATGAAAATCTTAATGCGGTTCACAGAATACATCTACTTACCAAGTTTCAACAGCATAGTTCTTATAGTTTCGGAAAAAAGTGGCTGTGACATACGGACGGAAAGACAGACAGACAGACAGACGTGACAAATCCATAAGGGTTCCCTTTTTTTGCCATTTGGCTACGGAGCCCTAAAAATCGCTAGCTGATTTCTATTAACGGCCGCGTGGCCGCCAACTAGAATAAATGAATAAAATGCAAACCGGTAACCGGCCACTGGATTTATAGGAAAATAAAGTACAAAACATGAAAAAATCCATAAACTAACATTTAAAATTGAATATTAGACTTATTCATTGATATGTAACGTTCATATGAAATAGATAAAAACTAATTAACCCTGGCCGAGAAACTGGCACACCGCTCCTATACGGAGTGTCGGTTTCCGGAGACACATTTGTACACAATTTTGAAATTCCATTTAACAAGGTTTTATCAAAAAAAAAGTGGCCGTAAACTAAACCATACATTGTTTATCACTTAATAACAACATATTTAAAATTTTCCAATCCCTAATTAATATACTTTAACTACCAATTTAAAAACAATATTCACATGATCATGTCAGTCAACGGCCACGTGGCCGCATACTGGAATAAATGAAAAGAAGCATGCCGGTAAGCCGGCCACTGCGTTTATAGGAAAAATAAAACATAAATCATATAAAAAACCATAAAAGAACGTTTAGTAGTCTTTATTAGACCTCATCAACATCTAACGTTCATGATTAATAAATAAGAATGACCACAGTTAATTTTACGCCGAGCGCCGCGTCGTTATTTTTCTTCTAGATTATTGCACGTTCTCACACCACTGACTAAAAGCCAAAACTGAACTGCTAATTCCCAGCTTTGAGTAGACTCTTCCGTTTTAAATTTGGTGTATTGTTATCACACGGCTACTCAAGAATCGCATACCACAAACATTTTATTATTATTGGCCGTATTAATTCTATTATCTTAATTTTAAGAGATTTTGCCGGCCAAGTGGCCGGTAACTGACCCTGGTCGAGCTACCGGCATACTTACCCTACATAATACCTATGTAGGTACATGTGTGCTGCGCGTGAGCGATTCGCAACCGGCGCATTCGGCAGATGTGGACGCACCATTAGATATATGTATACTAGCAGCGAAACCCGGCGTTGCTCGGGTAAAAAGTACTCCGCATAATGGTTATAAAATCAGATTTTTTAACTTTTGTGTAATTTTGAGAACGATGTGTAAAAAAACTGGAATATTCTGGAAAGTATGAAATATTGGAGAAAGATTCTCAATATTAAACCCCCCCCCCCCCCGTCACTTTGATCTTGCACAAAAAACCGACAACTATAGCGAGCGGAGACGAGGCGAGGCGAGCGCACACGAGTCGAGCCGAGCGGGCCTACTTCACGCTAGCACACGCCTGCACTCGCCTCCACTCGGCGCGCGTCAAGTGCAGGTATAATAGCTGTACTTGACGCTCGTACGAGGCGCTCGGGCGAGGCGCTCGGCGAGTGGTACCGAGGCGAGTGGCACTCACTTCATGCGCGCATAGCTCAGTTGCCGCTGAATCGTAGAAGACGATAGACGTGCCGCGACAGCTTTGTCCGCGTTTGCTCATAATGCTTTTTTACGTACATATTGTACAAAAAGATTAGAAAATCTTGCAGGAAAAAGAGATGGTGGATGCTTAGCTTACTATACACAAAAATAGAACAGTGTTAGAACATATCTACCCTATGAAATTTATATTTTTATATAAATACGTATCAAGATTCTTTACTTTATTAAGTACCTAATGGAGGTACGTGCGTGAACATGCTTTTTTGTTTATTCTTTTGTTAATGTTAGCAGAGAATAAATAATAAAAAAAAAAAGTTTCATTAAATTAATATTACCTATATCTAAAACTACCATTTGCCTGCGACATTGTCCGAGCGGAATTTGGTTATAGTTATTCTCTCGGGAACTTTTAATTTTTCCGGGATAAATAGTACCCTATGTCCTATTCCGAAGAGGGTTATTTCATTTTAATTTTGTTTTATTATATTAAAGGAAATCGTACGTGAAGTATTTTATAACCTGTGGCACACTAATATACGCGCGCGTGAGGTCGGGCCGCTCGCAATTTCACTCGTCACTTTGATCTTGCACGAAAAACCGACAACTATAGCGAGCGGAGACGAGGCGAGGCGAGCGGACACGAGTCGAGCCGAGCGGGCCTACTTCACGTAGCCACTCGCCTGCACTCGCCTCCACTCGTCGCGCGTCAAGTGCAGGTATAAGATATGCATGACAGATTCAAAAAGTAGACAGTTAATAAAATAGATATAGATATGGGAATTGATACTGTTATGGTGCGTCCACATCTGACGAATGCGCCGATCGCGCGCCGGTCGCGAACCGCTCGCGGGGATTCACGCAGCTTCGCGCGAATGGTTCGCGACCAGCGCGCGATCGGCGTATTCGTCAGATGTGGACGCACCATAATATTTTTTTAACTTTCCCATGCTACAAAACATAAATATCACGGAATTTACGAACTCGTGAAAAATCCACATATAAATTATTCATGCGAAAAAACAATTGTTAGTTAGTTAAACTCTTTGTCAATAGATGGCGTTTGCGCAATCGTGAGTAGACTATATCGACGGCCGATATCATCCATTAACGACCAATAAATACAACCGTACAAAATCACTGATTGTACAATATATTGATCGTCATTAGATCATATCAAATAATGTAGGCCAGTACCTAGCCTACCCGACGCGCAGGGCCATCTGTTGACAATTTTCAGCATCATCACATACGTAGTATCACAGTTTAATAATCATACAGTTGGGCAACGCCTTTGATGTCGCACGATGCCGCCGCCCGCGTAGGTAGTCACGCTGTCATACGCAGATATGCAAGGGTTGTCACAAAAGTGGTAATTAAATAATTGGCCTAGTGCGAGAATTTCTATGAAGTCTGAAAAAGTTTCTAGAAGGTTATATGAAGATTCTATGACATTTTTAGAATGTTCTATGAAGTTTATAGAGGATTCCATGAGGTTTAATAGAAATGTCTATGACGTTTCTAGAAGGTTATATGTTTCTGGAAATTTCTTTGTCGTCTGAAGAAGTTAATAGAAGGTTCTTTGAAGATTCTACAACATTTTTAGAATGTTCTATGAAGTTTCTAGAAGATTCCATGAGGTTTTCAAAATTTTCTATGAAGTTGCTAGAAGGTTTTATGAAGATTCTACAACATTTTTAGAATGTTCTATGAAGTTTCTAGAAGATTCCGTGAGGTTTCCAGAATTTTCTATGAAGTTGCTAGAAGGTTGTATGAAGATTCTACAAAATTTTTACAATGTTCTATGAAGTTTCTAGAAGATTCCATGAGGTTTCTAGAATTTTCTATGAAGTTTCTAGAAGGTTCTATGAGGATTTGAGAATTCACTATTAAGTTTCCAGAACGTTCTGTGAAGATTTTATGTCGTCTGTACCATATTGAGTTATTAATAATATTAATACCTATGACACGCGAGCGAGACAAGACTGCCCGTAAATACAGGTCCCATGCTACGGTGGCCAGTATGTGGTATGGGTCGCCTCCTTCTCCCGCATACCCAGACGATTGCTCTGTCTAGACGGCTTTGTCGGACCTCTGTATGATATCTTTACTCTGTGGTAATAGGGTCCCGTTTTACCCTTTGGATACGGAACTCTAAAAATGACCTAATGGGTACGTTTAGTAGGTACTTGTTTGACTTTTAAAGGTACCCATGCGAAGCCGCGGCGGGTCACTAGTTTCATTAAATATCGCGTTCAGGGTACAAGTAGGTATAAACCTATCTTGGATTCTTGGCACTCCGTAATACAAAATAACTATCTAGGTACCCTCGTAGGTATAGATTAGAGACGTAGATGACGAGAATTAGTTCTGATACCTACCTAAGTCGACATGTCAACTTAACTAATTTTGACTTAAAACAGATTGTATGTGGTTCCAATTTATTCATTTTTTTTCTTCAAGTTATCGTATCAACTTACTCATTTATGTAGGTTTTTCTGAAATTATAGGAATAACTTGCCTCACGTCAAGAGGAAATCTATGAAATTTTAAATCCTTGTTGTATTTGGATGTCGACCTATATCCGTATGCAGAACACATGTCAGTATCTGTGCCATTATATTGACGAATTTCGTGGAATTTAATAAATTATATTAAACACTGTATTGACACGCGCGCGTAAGCCCTTAAAAGTCGCACGGCAAACTACGCGAGTTTGTCACTGCGCGGCCCGCGTCGCCCGACCCCCCGCAACATCGTTCGCCTGCGTGAGTACATTCGTTGCCCAACTGTATGCTTGTTAAACTGTGCTATAGTCGTATTTTTAATTAGACGAAGTCAACTGACGTTTACTGTGTTCTCAGTTGACGTTTACTGTGTAGTTAGCTACTGTCAGTTGGCTTCGTCTAATTAAAAATACGACTATAGCACAGTATAAAGAGCCACAGTAGTCCGACGCCTTTGATCTCGCGGTAAATGCCAACAACGTCTGCACAGTTTCAAAACGGCGTATGTACGCTAGGGTTGTCACAAGTAAACCATATTTATATAATTAACCTATTTATTTATTCATGTCGACGAACGTCACCATCATCATTATTATTAACCACGACTTCGTCCGCATCACATCGTTCATCGCTTTAACCTGGGAAATAATGCTGATTTTTCTACTGTCGCTGTGCTATAAATCACAAAGAGGATAAACGAATTGAACGCGAACGGAGTTGCGGGCAATAGCTCTTTTAATTATATTTATTTCTTCTCACTAAGTACTACTTTTCTACTAGAAAGTTCCATGAAGTTTTAACAGGTTATATGAGATTTCTAGTTTTTTTTTATAAAGTTTCTACAAGGTTCGATGAGAATTTATAGGGTTCCATGGGAATTTTAGAATTTATGATGGAATTACTTGAAGGTTCTTTGAAGTTTCTAGAAGTTTCTATGAGGTTTCTAGAAGATTCTACGAAGCTTCTAAAACGTTATATCGAGATATCTAGAAGGTTCTATTATTTCTGGAATTTTCTATGAGGTTTGAAGAAGTTTCTAGATAGTTCTTTGAGGTTTTAAGAATATTCTATGAGGTTTGTAGAAGTATCCCAGAAGGTTCTATGAAGTTTCCAGAAGGTTTCATAAAGGTTCCATGAACTTTCTAGAAGGTTCTATGCGGTTTCTATGAAGGTTTTAGAAGGTTCCATTATATTTCTGGAAGGTTCTGTGAAGTTTCTAGAATTAACTTTTAAGTTCCTAGAACAACGTTGTATGAAGTTTTTATGTCGTTAGGTCTATGGTAAATCAATATTTTGATGAAGTAATATAAAACAATATAAATATGGCATACGCGAGTGCGAGCTGATAGCCCTTAAATACAGGTCCCATGCTACGAAGGCCAGTATGGGTCGCGCCCTCGCCCCGCACACACCGACGATTGCTCCGTCTAGACGGCTTCGTCGGACCTCTGTGTCTAATATCTTTACTCTGTGGTTGTATCTTCTAAGTAGTCTGTGGTCATCACAACGTAGATAAACAGACTGTCAATAGATGGCGCTTGCAAACCGCGTGGTTTTTTATTTATTTTTTAACGAAAACGTTAATTTAAATCTATTTTGTATTTTTAAGACGAATCGGAGAACATAAGCTTTAAAATGACGTTTAAATCATCAATTTTGGTAAAGAAATAACGGAGATCTTGAGCGTCTTCAAAAAATACCTTTTAGAAATAATATATATATACATATGATGATGATGATAAGCATATAATAATATAATAATAATAAATAAATCAGGGGACAATCTTTCACACAAATCGATCTAGTCCCAAAGTAAGCTCTAAAGGCTTGTGTTATGGGTACTAGACGACGATATACATACTTATATAGAGAAATAAATACTTAAATACATAGGAAACATCCAAAACTCAGGAACAAACATTCGTGCTCATCACACAAATATTTGCCCTTACCGGGGATCGAACCCGGGACGCCAGCTTCGGAGGCAGGGTCACTCCCAACTAGGCTAACCGCGTCGTCGTCGTCGCATATGTATTTATATATTTGTATAGTTATTATAATATCTTTAATTATTGTTCCCATAATTTCTACCAGCTTTCTCAATGCACCTTTTGATAGTATTCTCTGCTTGGCCTGTTGGTTGACTGGTAGAGAATGCCATTGGGCATTAAGTCTTAGCAATAAAGCTTAAATAAATTAATTTTATCACTTACTAATGTAATTTACGCCATTTAGTACTGCCCCGAGCTTATATGAGTCTTACAATGAGTTAGAAAAAGATAGATATTGAATATTGATATTGATTATCTCAGTTAGTTGAGAATACTACCAAAATATTTTAAACTATTCAAAGACATCTAAGAACATTCTAGAAAGTTTGAGAGTATTCAAGACGATTACAGATCATCCAACATCATTTTAAAATTTTAAGATTCTTTTCCACTATTCAAGATCGTTCTGGAACATTGAAGAACATTCTAGAACGTATGAAAGCATTCTAGACGATAACACACCATCCTAGATTATTTTAAAATTTTAAGATCTTTTTCGACTATTCTAGGTCATTCTAGAACAATTAAGAATATTCTAGATGACGGCAGACCATCTTACATAGTTTTAAAATTAGAAGATTGTTTTCAGTTTTTTTAAATCGTTCTGAAACATAAAATAATATTCTAGAAAGCTTGAGAACATTCTGGACGATGGCTATCATGCGACATTTCAAAATTTTTGGATTATTTTAGACCACTGGAACTTTAAAGATCCTTCTAGACTATTTGAGCAAAATCTGAAATGTTTTAGAAAAGTCCTCATGCAATAAAATAGGACAGAAATATATTATTTTAAACTTTTACCAGCCACATCCACCCACTTCCACCTAGAGCAACCAAACTCCCTTACTTGCAAGTGCACACGTAGGGCCTTCTACCACACGTGGGTGGCAGTGGGTGCTCATGGAGAAAAGGCTGGACGTACAGACGAACACTCTCCTTTTATATATATATATATATATTGATAAGTACGTAACAGAATAAAAACCGGCCAAGTGCGAGTCGGACTCGCGCAAGAAGGGTTCCGATTATCTATAAAACGTTTGTTATATGGCAGCCCTCTTAAATATTTATGTTATTCTGTTTTTTAGTATTTGTTGTTATAGCGGCATCAGAAATACATCATCTGTGAAAATTTCAACTGTCCAACTATCACGGTTCATGAGATACAGCCTGGTGACAGACGGACGGACAGCGGAGTCTTAGTAATAGGGTCCCGTTTTACTCGTCGTTGGGCACGGAACATTAAAAATGAAACAGAACTCTTCGTACGACAAGGTGGAAAATTGACCCTGCTGGGACGGAATAAATAATAAAATGCATTTTCAATTAATCAAGTCATATTCACAAATTTTATAATACATAAAATATTTTCACGCATCACATCTAGTTATGTACAACACTGTTATACATTTAAGTGATAATTAAGTAGTTTGTCAGGCGTCACTCGCAGAAATATCTCTTTGGGACGGTTCGGATCGAGCGCGGATCCAGGGGGGGTCATGGGGTCACGACCCTGAACTAGATTTGCAGGGCAGTTGAAATGAGGGTGTCAGAATATGGCTCGTCATGGTTCCTTGTATCTCGGAATCTTTGGAACAGGGAACCCTCCTGACCTGAAGCCTGGATCCGCTTTTAGCTCGAAAATACAATTATGTGAGTAACATAGTGGTGTAAGAGAGGTTCGACCACGCTCCGGCTGCTCGTAAGAACTGCCGTCGCGAGTCTCCTCGTCGGTATTCGGGGCGCGGATGCGTCCTTTAAACCCGATCTCAAATGAGAAGCGGAGTGTATAAGTAATGAAGGTCTCGTCGGCGGCTCGCCCCAGGGCGGCGCGCTGTAGGGCCCGCGCCCCCTTCCCCTCCTCCCCCCCCTACTCGTGGGCGCGCGGCGGCGGCGGCGGCGGCGCCAGGAAGGCGGGCGGCGGCGCGCCCCAGGGCGGCGCGCTGTAGGGCCCGCGCCCCCTTCCCCTCCTCCCCCCCCTACTCGTCGGCGCGCGGCGGCGGCGGCGGCGGCGGCGCCAGGAAGGCGGGCGGCGGCGCGCCCCAGGGCGGCACGCTGTTGGGCCCGCGCCCCCTTCCCCCCCCTACTCGTCGGCGCGCGGAGGCGGCGGCGGC
Organism: Tortricodes alternella; assembly: GCA_947859335.1. Taxonomy (NCBI): domain Eukaryota; kingdom Metazoa; phylum Arthropoda; class Insecta; order Lepidoptera; family Tortricidae; genus Tortricodes; species Tortricodes alternella. The sequence continues at coordinate 16,412,924 of OX401980.1, read as the reverse complement.
GGCGGCGCCAGGAAGGCGGGCGGCGGCGCGCCCCAGGGCGGCGCGCTGTAGGGCCCGCGCCCCCTTCCCCTCCTCCCCCCCCTACTCGTCGGCGCGCGGCGGCGGCGGCGGCGGCGCCAGGAAGGCGGGCGGCGGCGCGCCCCAGGGCGGCGCGCTGTAGGGCCCGCGCCCCCTTCCCCTCCTCCCCCCCTACTCGTCGGCGCGCGGCGGCGGCGGCGGCGGCGGCGCCAGGAAGGCGGGCGGCGGCGCGCCCCAGGGCGGCGCGCTGTAGGGCCCGCGCCCCCTTCCCCCCCCTACTCGTCGGCGCGCGGCGGCGGCGGCGGCGGCGGCGGCGGCGGCGCCAGGAAGGCGGGCGGCGGCGCGCCCCAGGGCGGCGCGCTGTAGGGCCCGCGCCCCCTTCCCCTCCTCCCCCCCTACTCGTCGGCGCGCGGCGGCGGCGGCGGCGGCGGCGCCAGGAAGGCGGGCGGCGGCGCGCCCCAGGGCGGCGCCAGGAAGGCGGGCGGCGGCGCGCCCCAGGGCGGCGCGCTGTAGGGCCCGCGCCCCCTTCCCCTCCTCCCCCCCTACTCGTCGGCGCGCGGCGGCGGCGGCGGCGGCGGCGCCAGGAAGGCGGGCGGCGGCGCGCTGTAGGGCCCGCGCCCCCATCCCCTCCTCCCCCCCTACTCGTCGGCGCGCGGCGGCGGCGGCGGCGGCGGCGCCAGGAAGGCGGGCGGCGGCGCGCCCCAGGGCGGCGCGCTGTAGGGCCCGCGCCCCCTTCCCCTCCTCCCCCCCTACTCGTCGGCGCGCGGCGGCGGCGGCGGCGGCGGCGGCGGCGGCGCCAGGAAGGCGGGCGGCGGCGCGCCCCAGGGCGGCGCGCTGTAGGGCCCGCGCCCCCTTCCCCTCCTCCCCCCCTACTCGTCGGCGCGCGGCGGCGGCGGCGGCGGCGGCGCCAGGAAGGCGGGCGGCGGCGCGCCCCAGGGCGGCGCGCTGTAGGGCCCGCGCCCCCTTCCCCTCCTCCCCCCCTACTCGTCGGCGCGCGGCGGCGGCGGCGGCGGCGGCGCCAGGAAGGCGGGCGGCGGCGCGCTGTAGGGCCCGCGCCCCCTTCCCCTCCTCCCCCCCTACTCGTCGGCGCGCGGCGGCGGCGGCGGCGGCGGCGCCAGGAAGGCGGGCGGCGGCGCGCTGTAGGGCCCGCGCCCCCTTCCCCTCCTCCCCCCCTACTCGTCGGCGCGCGGCGGCGGCGGCGGCGGCGGCGCCAGGAAGGCGGGCGGCGGCGCGCTGTAGGGCCCGCGCCCCCTTCCCCTCCTCCCCCCCTACTCGTCGGCGCGCGGCGGCGGCGGCGGCGGCGGCGCCAGGAAGGCGGGCGGCGGCGCGCCCCAGGGCGGCGCGCTGTAGGGCCCGCGCCAGCCGCCCAGCGCCGGCGGCGGCATGCCCATCATGCCTGCGCGGAACATCGCCAAGTCACGAGTCAATATATAATTTGAGAACGACAGCATGACACGATCGCGTCGCGAGCGATTTATGATTTGTGGACATTCGGACAAATCATAAAACGCTCGCGACACGATTTTGTATCTACAGGGCTTGATCAATTATATTTTCTCAAACGTGCTCGAAAATATTCACCTTAATTTACAAAATGTAGCACGCGAAGAGTTGTGGTGCAGGCAAAAAGTCGTTAAACAAAAATAAAAACCGAGGCGACGGCTGGCAGCCGCAAACCAGAAATGAAATTTAAATTTTTTCAACAAAACAATTCAATTTTTCAAGAGGTAGTTTTCCGCCGGTCCATATTTTTTGTCGTTTTTATGAAACCGGCTAAGGCGCGAGACCATACTGCCTAAACATTATGCTGATCATTTTTAATTTATTATACCCTTAATACATAATACAAAGCACAAAGGCAAATTAAAGGAATAATAATCAAATAATATAATTTATCTATGAAGACTTCATAATTAAATAGTAGTAGTAGATGGCTGAATGGTCTGTCTTAGTCTTAAATAAGTTTAAAAGGTATTGAATTGATTATTATTTATTACTCTAGGCCGCCTACACCCAGCCTAAAACAAATACTGTACGAGCATGACACGTATATTGCAACCTTTGTATTATTTTCTTGCACTGTTTGAGAAAACCATTACGGCGGAAATGGCAGTCGCCGGATTTTTATGTCAGACGGCCTCTATACTTCGACATTCGGTCGAGCAGGATCGCTGCGGTTATTAATTGATTTGACTCAATCACAAAACGACTTGTAAACCAAAATGTCTGACCGTAATTTTACTATGAGATTTCCGTCATGTGGTACAAATTCGTTTTGAGTTTTTGTCAAATCGTCCCTCCACGGGCCGCCTGCTCCTTCCGGCCGGCTCTGCGGCAGGTCCAGTTCGAAGCGGGTTTGTTGGTGAGTGCCGCGAACGCATTATTTTCGTGTAGGTACCTTTTTTACCGCGATCGATTAATTTCATCGGAATGTTACTCGTAGCTTTCTTCCAAGTCGCATTTTTTCGCGAGCATTCAATTTATTCAATTTATTCGTGGTCATTCTACCTACTCGTAGCTTTTTTTTAACGAAGCATGTATATTCACTTTCAAAATGTTGTATATGCAGGTTATTATGTTAAGATGGAAGGCATTAACGAATTACACTTATTTTTTGTCAACATGTCCAGCATTTTGTCTGCTATTTTGATAAAATAATCACCATATTTTTTTAGATACCATGAGTAGAATGCTAATAAATAAACTAATCGATCTCGGAAAAATACGACTCGGAAAATAGCTACACCAAAATAATGCGTTCGCGTAATAAACCATCGTAAGAAACGTCAAACTTGATTTTGTGTATCACCAAGCTGCCAAAATCGAGTTCAACGTTTCTTATTTCAAGTTTAGCGACTTTCAAATTTGGCAAACACACTTTCGAACGGGCCCCTGGGCCCTAACATGCAAGACATAAGGATAACATAAACCGTCTTATCTCTAAGTGCGTCTCTCTCACACTAGTGCCGACGAACGAGATAGTCATAGATATAAACGGGTTTAACTTATCTTTGTGTCTTGCATGTTAGGGCCGCAGTATTGTGATATTTAACGTAAGTGACTCATATACGGGCTAGTTCTTTGGCAATTTATTACAATAGGCGTTGTTTCCTGAAAAATTCTAATAAGTAAATTACATGTAAATGACGACATTTACATCTAATTTAATTTAATTTATACTGTATTTACTAATAATATACATAGCTTAAGATTCTCTGTCAAGTACTAATAATTTCTATGGGCACCAGCCTGAAATAAACAAACATTTATTATTTATTTATTATAAAAAATATTAAATACATATTTTTTCTTTTGCCAATTCAACAAAAAATTACGAAGATATAAATACTGCCCTGCTAAGCCGAATGCCTGCTAATCCCAATCAGAGTAAGTTTTGAGTAATGGACTTTATGACAATTTACAAAAGGTCGATTTCCTGAAACATTCTCTGATTGAGATAGCGCTTTTCGGCTTAGCAGGGCAGAATAGTGCGTTTAAGTTCAGTTAAGACTTTGCACACTTTTACCATTAAGTGACGTCATGAGCCCCCACTCCCGAACGTTGATGCGCGTTATCTTTGTCAATTTTAATTGATTTGATAAAGCAAAAAATATGTGTTAAATATTTTTTGATGATCTAACTGACGGACCAATAAGTTATTTTTTACCCCCGAAACATCCCTCCCTATTCGGGCTATCCTCAAAAGTATCCATTCAGACTTTTTGTTCGCATTAGTATGTAATATATAAATTTTTGGGGATAGCCCGAATTGCAGCAATAAATTGCCGAAAAACTAGCCCGGTTTCGAACTTAAAGAGAAAAAAAAGAACATCGTGCACTGACCGGGCGGCGGCGGCGGCGGCGGCATGCGCGGCGCGCCCGGCGTGCCGTCTCCCTGCGGCACACAAACCATTATGCCATTCAAATCAATACTAAGGGACTGCTCAAAGCATTTCTCGCGCTGCTTACTCTTGAGGTGTCAGAACGCGAATCTGACACCACCGTACGTTCAGTCGCATGGCAACCACGGTTATGGACACCCGTTGAAGTACAATTCCACCACCTGTGAGACAGCACCACCGAACCCATCGTCCACAATGATATAATGGCGTGTGAATCAAGCAATATTAGACATTTGTGTGTATGTCGTAAGAACTAAGACATCAGCAGTAGGGTGTGGTTAAGCCATGGCGCTGGCGTTTGACAACCCTCTATGAGACTTGTTATACGAAATTGTACTGATAGGCGTATCCTTCTTTTGAGATCTTTGCTGACTTATTCTCATTATTACTACCACGAATTCCTACTAGTAGAAATACTGTTTTTTTGTTGTCCTAATAGTAGTAAAAATGGGAAATGCATTTCTCATCTTTACTATTACACATTATAAAGTACTGTCAATTGTAGAAGTGATGAACAATGTGCACTGGATACCATATGCACTCACTACATGACATTTGACTTGCTGCCTCAGAAATTGATGTATGTTCCCGAATGTACATGCCAATGAAAAATAGTCGGTAGACATAGTGAGAAAGAAATACACAGTATTACTACTAGCGGTAAGAGTGATAAACTTGGTAGTAATAATGGAAAGGAGATTCCCAGTATTGTTACCGGTAGGAATTCGTGGTAAAGTGTCACTCCGTCAACGTGCCACTGACTGAAGTAGGGAGCAAGTATCGTTCGGCAGCAGTGTGTCGTGTACCTGGTGGCGCGGCGGCGGCGGGCAGGCGGGCGGCAGCAGTGTGTCGTGTACCTGGTGGCGCGGCGGCGGCGGGCAGGCGGGCGGCAGCAGTGTGTCGTGTACCTGGTGGCGCGGCGGCGGCGGGCAGGCGGGCGGCAGCAGTGTGTCGTGTACCTGGTGGCGCGGCGGCGGCGGGCAGGCGGGCGGCAGCAGTGTGTCGTGTACCTGGTGGCGCGGCGGCGGCGGGCAGGCGGGCGGCAGCAGTGTGTCGTGTACCTGGTGGCGCGGCGGCGGCGGGCAGGCGGGCGGCAGCAGTGTGTCGTGTACCTGGTGGCGCGGCGGCGGCGGGCAGGCGGGCGGCAGCAGTGTGTCGTGTACCTGGTGGCGCGGCGGCGGCGGGCAGGCGGGCGGCAGCAGTGTGTCGTGTACCTGGTGGCGCGGCGGCGGCGGGCAGGCGGGCGGCAGCAGTGTGTCGTGTACCTGGTGGCGCGGCGGCGGCGGGCAGGCGGGCGGCAGCAGTGTGTCGTGTACCTGGTGGCGCGGCGGCGGCGGGCAGGCGGGCGGCAGCAGTGTGTCGTGTACCTGGTGGCGCGGCGGCGGCGGGCAGGCGGGCGGCAGGCCGGGCGGCGGCGGCTGGTTGTTGGCCACGCCTGCGGGGCGGGCTCACATTCAACATCTTAATTTTTTATTTTCAGTAACAATGTGGTTGAAAATATTCATACACACAAGTACACAATTAATCGATTAACTCAAATAACTACGAGGGGCGGTCCAAAAATAGTTAGCCAACGGCATATTATCAATCCTATTGATTTAATTTTAAAGGCAAATTTTATTACAAACTCCTTGGTCAAATATTACTTACTGGCCAGCAACATTCAGTATTTTTTTAAATAAATTTTTAAAATGAACATGTGTTACTTTACAATCACTACGACGGAGGTAACGCGGGAAGGATTTTGGGATATTATATATTATGATTATAATGTAGGGTTATTATGTAAGGAATCACATAAAAATTACATCAGTGCTTTTAGGGAAGTAGCTCTATTATTTGTCACCATCGCTTACTGGTTTCGTAAATTTAAACATGGGTGGAGCGACTTCAAAGATGACCCTCGACCAGGGCGGACGCCAACGGTAGTCACCCCAGAAAACGTTATCAGGGTGGAGTGGCTAATCAAAGAATGTAATAACATTACCAAGGCTGAGATTCAAGATGAACTGAGGGTTGGATCCCAGGCAGTGTCCAACATTTTACATGATCGCCTTAAAGTTAGGAAGGTTGCGTCGCGATGGACACCTCATTCTCTCACACAGGAGCAAAAAGATCGACGTGTAGACTGGTGCCATTTTATGCTACATAAATTTGATGGAGGTAACTCACAATAGATGACTTACATTGTGACATCCAACGAATCTTGGATATATAGCTACGACCCACTTGCAAAACAGCAATCGACGGAATGGGGGCTTTAAGAAGACGATTTACCGACTAAAGAAGTTCGCAGTCGGAGTGCCAACAAAAAAACGATTGCTGATTTTTTTGCACGTAGTGGACCTATATAGCCTTAGTTCCCCTATAAGATCGTAAAACGGTTAATGCCCAATAGTATAGCGAAGTTTTTGTGCCGCAAGCCTTCGAGGAGTTGAGCCACAGTCGTCCAAGGAGTGGAAAGCGGGGTATCATTTTCCACCAAGACAACGCTCCTGCTCACACGGCTGCCAGAACCATTGAGTTAAAAAAAACCCAGGTGTGCAGCTGCTACCACATCCTTCCTACAGCCCTCACCTGGCTCTGGGTGATCTTTTTTTATTCCCCACCTTAAAGAAATCATTGCGGGGACGAAAATTTGCGGCGGCGGGCGGAGCAGTAAACGAATTTAGGCAACCGTTTTTAGACCTTCCACAAGAACAGTTTTTTACCTATTTTGAAAACTGGTTCAGTCGAATGCATAAGTGCATAGATGACACAGAAGAATAATAATAATAATAAATCAGGGGACAACCTTTTACACAAATCAATCTAGCCCCAAAGTAAGCTCTAAAGGCTTGTGTTATGGGTACTAGACGACGATATCCATACTTATAAGTTAAATAAATACTTAAATACATAGAAAATATCCAAGACTCAGGAACAAACATTCGTGCTCATCACACAAATATTTGCCCTTACCGGGATTCGAACCCGGGACCGCTGGCTTCGGAAGCAGAGTCACTACCAACTAGGCCAAACGTGTCGTCAAGAATACTTAAAAAAATTGTAAATAAACTTTTTAAATATTTCCTTTATTTTCTGTTTGACTAAAAATTTATGGACTGCCCCTCGTACCTACTAATAAATTACAAAAGTAAATCAAATGTCACGACAAGGATAATTAAGAAAAATTACTACACTATAATTAAAAATATATATTTACTAAAATTAAGTAGGAACATTAAAAAAAGCGGCCGAGTGCGAGTCGGACTCGCGCACGAAGGGTTCCGTACCATTATCCATAAAAACGGCAAAATAAATCACGTTTGTTGTATGGGAGCCCCCTTAAACATTTATTTGATTCTGTTTTTTAGTATTTGTTGTTATAGCGGCAACAGAAATACATCATCTGTGAAAATTTCAACTGTCTAACTATTACGGTTCATGAGATACAGCCTGGTGACAGACAGACGGACAGACAGACAGACAGACAGACAGACGAACGGACAGCAGTCTTAGTAATAGGGTCCCGTTTTACCCTTTGGTTACGGAACCCTAACAAATCATCTATCATGCATGCATAATTTACAGTTGTATTGTCTCCTGAATGCAAACTAAGGCGAATCTAACTTGTGCGGTATTGTTAGCTGAACGACGATAACTAACTGAAAGGTATGACGGTATCCTACTAATATTATAAGTTTGAAAGATGGTGATGATATTTGGATGTTTGTTTCTCAATCACGCGCATTGTATTTATAATATAAATATCGAGGAAGATGAAGTTGTGTGTGTACATGTACAAGTTGTGGCATTACCAGTAACTTGGAAATTGATGATAATTTCAGCAGCCACGAATGGGGTTGCAGTATTTATTTTGTAAAGTGCAGCGAAACAAAGTTTTCACAATTTTCAAAAGCGAGATTTTCTGTATTTTGCGTTTTATATGCAAGAAGCACAATGAGAATAGATTCTGTTTCGCCATGTTTCTGCGGGATTTTCAGTGTATTTTATTCGCAATGTCAAAGTAGTCAAAGTAGTGTTCTTTTGTCGATGTGTCAAAATTATGATTTCAAAATCGGTATTATGCACCAGGCCAGTATTTAATACGCATATGCGAGAAAGTTTTATAGGATGGATTTAATTACTTTCATTCTAATGCTATGAACGAGACTTGCCAACTTCTTTATATAATTTCATCACGATGCACCATCGTTAAAACCCTGAATAAAATATATATAATAGCTCATCAAGAGGGATAGTATTAGTTGAAAAATTGGAGGTGTCGCTGCTTCGGAAGTTATAAAAACAAAATATTGAAAATTATTTTCACTTGTATTTTTTTTTATATGTAGTGTTAATCTTTCTATAATGTCATATTGTGGGTCTCAACTAAGTGTAGTACACGTGTAAAGCACGAAGCAATTCGTTACATTAAAACGGAAATATTCACGAAAATAATTTTTTACATTTTGATTTTTTGTTTAAAAACTAAGAAGTGGCGAATGCTGAAATTTAGTATAGCCATTACTAATGAGTTGGCACATCATCAAAAAACATCAGGCCGAAAAGCTATTAAGGCACAAGTTGGTCCCTTATCCTGCCACGGCCTTTCGGTTTTTTTTAAACGTTATGTGACATTTGAGTGTAGTATTGTATTCCAATTTCAAATTATCGTCCAACATCTACTTTTATGTTCAAAATTCAAATTTTGGTTCCAAATGAATAACCGCAATATGAGGTCCTTTTGTAGTCAATTAGCCTTGTCTCGAAAACTGCCGCGTAAATTAGTACATGTTGTACCATTTTAAAAGGTACACTAAATTTTCAATTTTTTAATGTTATGTGCAAAGTTAGTGTAGTAACTAATAAAACTCGATCAAACTAACGGGGCGAATATTGAAAAATAAAAAATTTGTTTGATTTTTTTTACCGCTACTGTTTCATGATATATAAAAAAATGTTTATCAACACCCATATCATAAAACCTCCATTGTTTAATCAAAAACCATAGGAAATGACCACCATTTTGACAACCAATTAGGAAAAACCAGTGCTGCAATGTTATTTCTTTATCGTTTTTAGTAAAGAAATGAGATTAAATTTGGAACAGCTGTCAAAACTCAAGTGGGTCTCTATTCTAGTATCCATAGATATTAAACAGTTATTGATACGAAACATCAATTCAGTATGTTTTTTTAATATAAACCGAACGACATTTGATCTCGAGTGACATGAGAATAGAGACTTCATTCGCTTGTCTATGATTTATAAAAAAAATGGTCTTGACGGAGGATCGCATTGCCGCCATGTTGGTGTTTTGCTGAACGAAAGTAGAATTGTTGTTGAACTGAATAGAAAAAGTTGTTTGTAATTTACATTTTAGTTGAAAATATGAATAGTAATAGTCTTCTCGGAGTGTGTGTGATGTGAAAATGCGCCAGATATCGGAAATATGCAGCCACGATTGCAACAAATAACTTGTTGCCAGAAAATATTGTTTCTGAACCCATCATGGAGGATTGATAATATGTGTGTAGATAAAGTTGTGTATGCAACTCTGCATAATTTGGCCTTAAACTCACGTGCGATCTTATTATGAAACTCGCCTATCGGCTCGTTTCATGAAAACCGCGCTAGTGTTTTAAGGCCTATCATTATGCAACCGTTGCATAAACTACTATTATTACATTCGATAGCATAGTTTTTCAAGAATATCATGCAAAAACAGATTCACAAAATATTAAATATTGCGGTCGTAGCACTCAAATTAATGAATCAGGGTATCAAAAACCACGAGTTTTATAAAAGTGCCATTATCTCGAAAACTATGATATTTTTATTGAGGTCAAAATTACTTAATCTAGTAGCTCTTGAGCCGCCCTATCAGCTCCTTTCGTTTTATTGTTGGTTTTAGGGACAACCTGTATATATTCAATTTCACTTAAGGCCCGGGCACCCCAAACGCGGTTGCGGCGCGTTTGCGGCGCGAACGCGGGTCCGCGCCGTTGTCGAACAGCGCGAGCGAATTTACCATGCCACACCAAAGTAGCCGCGGGACCGCGGCGGTCCACAACGGTCCGACAACGGCGCGGACCCGCGTTCGCGCCGCAAACGCGCCGCAACCGCGTTTGGTTTGCCCCGGCCTTTAAACAAAAATGGGACATTGCCAGCTTTGTGATATGCCTGCTCAAGATACCGCGACAATAATAGTTTGGAGCAATACAGAAGGGGTACGTACCGAGCCACGGCGCGGCGTGCGGCGGCGGGAACGGCTGCGGCGGCGGCGGCAGCGACGCCGGCAGCGTGCCTGCGCGCGCACAGCGTAGTGCTTATAGCACGCTCTACTTGTGGTGGACGAGCGCTCCGACGCTCACACACGCACTCACAGCTCACCACAAGTAAAGCGCGCGTCGCCACGTGATAACAGTACTGTATCGTAATACTCGGTCGGTGCCCAACGCTAATATCGTACCAATACTCAACTTACGTATAACTTAAGTATTAGAAAATGTATAGTCAAGTACGATATCATTCTTGAGCACAGACTATTAATATGGGGCAATGATAATGGGGTTTTAGACGGTTTACAAATCAGTTCACCGAGACGAAAGTAAGTACTTCATATATTTAAGCCAGGGGTGGGCAAAATAAGGCCGACTCTGGCTCTGAACGTCTTCAATCCGGCCCGCCATTAGTTTAAGGGATAATTAAAAGTTGTTAAAACAATGCATTTTTTGTTGTAATTCTGCCCCCCATGAAATTTGTTACATTTTCTGGCCCCATGTAAAACTGTTTGCCCACCCCCGTCTTAAGTGAGAGCTTTTATTGTAAAGGTGCGTTCCAGAAACGGAGCGGTGGTGTGCCACAATCAATATTTACCTGTTATATTTTTATTAGTTTTAATGATCATGATTGCTCGCTTTATTACTTTGTAATGTTTTCATCAATACATATAAAGCAGTACCGTGTTTCACTTATAGACAAAGCACAGCCTAAACGGTTTTAAGTTTTTATATTCTGTAAGCCCTATGTATGATTTGAAAAGATGGCTTTCTGCCGAGTTTCTGGCGGTGCTTTATTTCAGTAATGCAGGTCCTGTACGAAGCGCTGTTAAATTTATAAAAATTTATGACGAGTAAAAGAGCCCACAGACGGCTTGCTAAATAAACGATTTGAATTTGGCCGGCACCGACCTGGCTGCTGCGCGGGCATGATGGCGCGCGCGGGCTGCTGCCCCTGGAACAGCCCGCCGCCGAAGCGCCGCCCCCCTCCGCCCCCGCCCCCGCCCCCGCCCGTGCCCGGGGGCGCCTCGCCTAGTTCCGCCATCAGGGACATGTATTCTTCGTCGATCTTAGCCTGCATCAAACAAACAAAAACAAGAATCTTATACAGGGTGAGCAATGCAAATGGGGTATTGGGACCAAGACTTAAATTATAAGCGATAGGCAAATTTGTTCCAAGGAAAACTGCTTTAAGAAAAACTGCATTTAAAAATTTTAAAAAAATTACATACACAACCGAGAACCGAACCCGGTAATTTTACTAAAAATAATTAATAAAATATCCCTTATAACCCAATCATGTTCTAACATCTTATTATGTATTTAAGTAAGTACAGATTTTGACGAAATTTACTTTTATATTGATTGTACATAATACGTCGATTCCAAATCAATACTTAACTCAATTTCGTCAAAAATCGTACTTACTGCCTCTATCGCCAGCACGGAGTATGAAACTTATGCGCGATGTGGCCGGCGCCGCCGCAGGCGCTGCACACGACGCTGGACGTGACGTTGGGCTTGTGTGTGTGCGTGTGTGTGTGCACGTACCTTGTCGGCCTGCCGCTGCGGCTGGCCGGGGCGGCGCGCGCGGCAGTCGCGCGCGATGTGGCCGGCGCCGCCGCAGGCGCTGCACACGACGCTGGACGTGACGTTGGGCTTGTGTGTGTGCGTGTGTGTGTGCACGTACCTTGTCGGCCTGCCGCTGCGGCTGGCCGGGGCGGCGCGCGCGGCAGTCGCGCGCGATGTGGCCGGCGCCGCCGCAGGCGCTGCACACGACGCTGGACGTGACGTTGGGCTTGTGTGTGTGCGTGTGTGTGTGCACGTACCTTGTCGGCCTGCCGCTGCGGCTGGCCGGGGCGGCGCGCGCGGCAGTCGCGCGCGATGTGGCCGGCGCCGCCGCAGGCGCTGCACACGACGCTGGACGTGACGTTGGGCTTGTGTGTGTGCGTGTGTGTGTGCACGTACCTTGTCGGCCTGCCGCTGCGGCTGGCCGGGGCGGCGCGCGCGGCAGTCGCGCGCGATGTGGCCGGCGCCGCCGCAGGCGCTGCACACGACGCTGGACGTGACGTTGGGCTTGTGTGTGTGCGTGTGTGTGTGCACGTACCTTGTCGGCCTGCCGCTGCGGCTGGCCGGGGCGGCGCGCGCGGCAGTCGCGCGCGATGTGGCCGGCGCCGCCGCAGGCGCTGCACACGACGCTGGACGTGACGTTGGGCTTGTGTGTGTGCGTGTGTGTGTGCACGTACCTTGTCGGCCTGCCGCTGCGGCTGGCCGGGGCGGCGCGCGCGGCAGTCGCGCGCGATGTGGCCGGCGCCGCCGCAGGCGCTGCACACGACGCTGGACGTGACGTTGGGCTTGTGTGTGTGCGTGTGTGTGTGCACGTACCTTGTCGGCCTGCCGCTGCGGCTGGCCGGGGCGGCGCGCGCGGCAGTCGCGCGCGATGTGGCCGGCGCCGCCGCAGGCGCTGCACACGACGCTGGACGTGACGTTGGGCTTGTGTGTGTGCGTGTGTGTGTGCACGTACCTTGTCGGCCTGCCGCTGCGGCTGGCCGGGGCGGCGCGCGCGGCAGTCGCGCGCGATGTGGCCGGCGCCGCCGCAGGCGCTGCACACGACGCTGGACGTGACGTTGGGCTTGTGTGTGTGCGTGTGTGTGTGCACGTACCTTGTCGGCCTGCCGCTGCGGCTGGCCGGGGCGGCGCGCGCGGCAGTCGCGCGCGATGTGGCCGGCGCCGCCGCAGGCGCTGCACACGACGCTGGACGTGACGTTGGGCTTGTGTGTGTGCGTGTGTGTGTGCACGTACCTTGTCGGCCTGCCGCTGCGGCTGGCCGGGGCGGCGCGCGCGGCAGTCGCGCGCGATGTGGCCGGCGCCGCCGCAGGCGCTGCACACGACGCTGGACGTGACGTTGGGCTTGTCGGGGCACAGCCACGTCTTGTGGTCGGTGGCCGTGCAGTTGGCGCAGCGCGGCGCGTCGCTCTCGCGCAGCGTGCCGTTGAGCTGCGCCAGCTCGCGCAGCTGCATGCGGCGCAGGTCGTTCTGCCCCTCCGGCACTTCCACGCCCTGCCGGATGACCTGCGAGAGGGCGATGTCTTTAACTCTAGAACACCTTATTTCATCCCGGAGATCCACCACGAGCAACCTGGTAGGAAACGTAAATGACATTGCTGAGGCCTTAGATAGGGCAAAGGAAGTGATAAATCAAATACAAAAAACTTAGGAACATAGGTATACACGAGTCCCTTGTGAGGATTTGAGTCTAATCTTAGAAATCGTTCACATTAGTATCGCTACGTAGCTTTAAGTCTTACGCTACTCCCTCCCGATATTCCCTCGGGAGTCCCACAGGGATCACACATAGGACCTTTATTTTTCCTGATTGACATAGATGATCTTGCAAAAACTATGTGCTGAAATTTTAAGATGTATGCCGATGATCTCAAATTATACAGGGTGACAGCGAAGACGTGATCAGAAACTAGATTTTAAGACTTGGTAATTGATGGCCATTTTCAAGCAATATTATTTACAAGAAACAAAGGTTTTTTTATTTTTTTTATTTACCCCTTATTTAAAGCACCGATTCAGTAAATCATGGTTATCCATTTTTCAAATCATACCCTTTTTAGATCTTAACTAATATTGCTTGAAAATGGCCATCAATTACAGAGTCTGAAAAACTGGTTTCTGATCACGTCTTCGATGTCAGCCTGTAGAAAATAGCAATGATATGAATCGATTACAAAAGGATATCGACAGGGTATCTTGTAACACCCGTTTTTCATTTCTATATTTTCATACCACACTGCTTGGAGGCGTTTTCTCCGACGGTCTAATGCGAGACATTGGATCGACCCATCGATTATTTTTCGGAATTCTGTTGAACGTTTTGTGTTCAATTGTCAGACCTTTTGGTACTGGTGGTGGTTGTGGACAATTGTATTAATTTCAGAATTCATTAATGAGTACATTTAGTTATTTAAAATGCTTTCACAAGAGATAATATTTCCTTCCAGCCTTTGAATCATAGACACGAATGCATGCGGTTAAGAGGTTTCGTACAACGCTTCATGTGTCTATGGTACGGCTCGCTGTGATGTCGGAACTTCGTCTTATTCACGCATAATGGCAAATGGCTGCTACTATGTATTTAACAATTTAAGGATGTATGCCACGTCAAATCCGCAGTACATGATTTAGATTTAGATTTATTTTATTTCTCAAATTAAATTACATTATATTCAGTACATGTCAAAATATATGAATTCAAAGTTGAGATCGTCAAAACATTAAATAATAAAATAAAATATATGTCATCACAAATTAATAATAAACAATTTAAATTAAAACCAAAAAATAATACAACACATGTATTTTATTTTTCAAGTTTTGTTTCATTTGCACCAAATAACGGCAATGAGTAATTTTGTACGAATAATGATTTAAAATGTGCAAATTGTGTGATTATTAATAATTATTATTATGTGAAGTAAAATCTGATTTGACTACTCGAGTCATAACCAATCAATATGCAGTTTTTGAAACGGTCCGGACATGGAAATTCAATCAAGAATATCTCCGTGGGAACAACGGTAACGACATTTTTTTTGTCATCGAAAAATTGAGGAGAGTACAAAGTTAAAGAAAATACATTTTCTGATTATAAAAGTACTATGAGACAGAAACATTTTTCTGTTTTTCTTGTAATTTAATCAACTTCCGGTACAAATAACATAGGCACAGCACATAACACATGTAATCTTAAATGTCATTTATCTCCTTTAAAAGAACGGTAAAGTGGTTTTATTTTTTATTACACTTATGCAAAACGACTAAAACTACCATACTATTCAATTTCAGCGAAAAATATACAAATCGATATATTGGGTATACATCCTTAAGAATAGAATCATTCATGATATCCTTTTGGGATTGGTGAGTTTTATGGTTCGTTCAACGTGTCTTTGAACGCGTAATGTGTAGAAATACGATTGTAAGGTTTGGTCTTTTTGTTTCAGACTTATGTTAAACTACGTGGCATATCACGTAATGGTTGCCCACTCAAAGCGCTCAAGTCGCCGAGAGTGGACTCAAGACTGGTCTATAATGGTGTCTAAGCATTAAACGAACTTGGTAGACAGAACAAGCGTAGACTCAAGCTGGACCAATAAACTTTGGAAACTCAGCCGTAAACAGCTCAGATACATAATCGGAGTATTCACGGGTCACTTCGGGTTCAAGTATATCTTAGCCAAGATGGGACTCTCTGACAACACAAGCTGTAGAATGTGTGGCGAAGAGGAAACAATGAAACACATCATGTGCGAATGCGACGCCCTCGCCAAACTAAGAATGAAAATCCTTGGCAATGGTTATCCAGAACCAGGGGAATTCAAGGCACTACCACTGCGCTCCACAAGTCACTTCATTGAAGTGGTGGAGAATGCTATGGATAGTGCTTAGGAAAAAGGGGTAATTACACAAAAGATCCCATAGGGTCGAAGTGTATCCGCAAGGACCCCACCCTCTAAGATAAGATAAGAAACGGTTGCCCACGTATATAAATAATGTTATACCGAGGCTCTTAGCCCTGGAATCGGTGAGTATAGTTACAGCGGCTGATCTCCCAGCATCTCGTGTAATATTTATATGACAATAACGTGTTTCTATGGTACGTTTGAATCCCGAGCGTTAGACACCTCGTTAAATAGGCTGTGTATGCCTCAACGAGTTTGATTTAAGTCGGAAGCAAGTCCCGTACGCTAGCCACCACGTTAAATGGCCCAGGGCTTGAAGCCTGTTTTTTTAAAGTGATTTCTTGAACGTGGAAGCGCGGGGCCGCCTCGCTAAATAGGCTGGGTAAGCCTTGCGAATTTAATACTGAAGACAAGACCCGTGCGCTGGCCACCACGTTAAATGGCTCAGGAGAGCCTGAAGCCTTTTTGTTTTGAATATACGAGCGTGGGGCCACCTCGTTAAATGGCCCACCCCGCTTTTTAGCAGTTGCTGCATATTGTGAGTAACAACCCCAGCCTTACCTCCATATCTACTTGTCTGTGCCATAGAATCGTAACGATTTCATCCTATTTCAGGACCGCCACATCATCGGAGGCACCGATGCGTCATGCTCGGTCTCAACCAGTCTCTCGCTTAACTATAGCCTAGAACCCACTATGTGGTAAGTGTACACCCTTGTTTAAGCTGTTATGAGCGTGTCTTAGCTTCCTATTTTATAAGGAATTAAAATCTAAATTGCGACTTCACTTTGTTGCAGGGTTTTTAGATGAGGCTATGTTTTAAAATATTTACTGCTATAAAGGGTATTTTTCCCCTCGGCCTTCTGCCTATAAGTACCACTATACTTCCCTACATGTTAGCAGGGCTTATTTAACTACACTTACACCAATACATTCTAAGGCCCCTCCAGTATTTTCAAGACTAATGTATAACATAAGATTTCATATAAATAAGGTTTGTGTGCATGACAAAATGAAACCAGGCCATAATACAAATAAAGTTGTATTTGATAATGCCATTTGAGTTATTTACTTTTTTTCCAATCCTGTTCGTAGCGAGCTTTCCTAAGGCGCCCTTTCATCTTATAAATTTAAGGATGCTTGCTCCCAGGCCACTTGCTCACGGCCCGGACCGTCTCGACCTAGCCGGCTAATTTAAAAGTGTTTCACTCTAATTAGCGGAATACTAACTGCATGGTCTTAAATAGCAGCAAGTGCTACCACGTGAAATATTTGAGACAAAAAAGAGGTCGGAACCCGCTACTTATAACCTATATGCGGAAAATAGGAAAACGCCTCGCTTTAAGTGCAACCTCTTTATTATATTACTGTGGAAATTCATTTAAAATAGTAAGAAAATTATAGTGGGGTCCAGCTTGCCTAACAGAAGCCCATCAAATCGTGAATGATGTTTACCTCCTTGATCTTGTCGAGCGCCTTGCGCACGCAGTCGGCGCTGGTGGCCGTGATGTAGGCGTGCAGCGGCTCGTCCTCGCCCGGCAGCGGCTGCCCGTCCTTGCGCCCCACCTGCGCACACGCACTGTACCCGCGCCTCGCGCCACTACCACGCCGCACCATGCTCTACTACACTACTCTGCCTGCAGCGTCTCCAGCGACACATCATCGATATATGGTGCTTAATTGCGATTCGTTACATCCAAATATAATACCTTAGCTAATATGTCGCAATATCAGAATTCTTTGTACCAAAATGCTTAATTTCCGGAATTATTGTAAGAGAATTCAGTCATCTTGAAATATTTTGATGAGATGTAGGCATAATCGGGTAGTATATTTGATTATAACGCACCGCACCCCATATTTTACGTACGAATTCCCTGTTTTAGAGAGTTAACACGTGAAAAACCGGCCAAGTGCGAGTCAGACTTGCGCACGAAGGGAATTTTAGAAAAACGGCAAAAAAATCACGTTTGTTGTATGGGAGCCCCCTTAAATATTTATTTTATTCTGTTTTTTAGTATTTGTTGTTATAGCGGCAACAGAAATACATCATCTGTGAAAATTTCAACTGTCTAACTATTACGGCTCATGAGATACAGCCTGGAGACAGACGGACAGCGGAGCCTTAGTAATAGAGTCCGTTTTTACCCTTTGGGTACGGAACCCTAAAAATGAATTGAAGTAATCAATTGTAGTAACTCTGTTTTTTCTTTAATGAAACGTCCGGCATTAAGAGTATTAGAACATGCGCGTAAAGTCCATTCGCTCATATAGTATCGGCACACCCAAACGCGGCGACATGCAGGAATATCGATGTCTTTTTCGACATCCTTTAGATGCGGCCACTTTGCAAAGGACGATATTATCATTATACGCGAATGTTCCGTAGGAACCGAGTGCGTGCACGGTACCTTGCCCTCCTTGACGGAGCCCTTCCCGCGGATGATGATTTTGGCGCCGGTCTCCTTCTCCATGGCCTTGAGCGTGTTGCCGCGCGGCCCGATCAGCAGCCCCACGAAGTTAATGTCGGGGTGCTCCTCCTGCGGGATCATCACCTTGTCGTGCACGCGGATTATCGGAGGCCTGCGGACATAGACACACACATACGGCTATCAGAGAGCTTTTACCTATCCTTAGTAATTCTAAAAGTAGCCGTGGTACCACTGGGGGGGGGGGGGGGTTACTTTTCTCTGACGCTGACTGTACGTTCGATAGTACCACCACGTTCGGTGGTACCACGGTTACTTTTAGAATTATTAAGTGGTTAACAAACCAGGTCAAGCAAAATAATATTAAGAAATCGATTAAAAATAACATAATAATATTATTCGCTTCTAATTCTTGGCAATCGGGTCTTTCTTGGACGAAGATCATCGCATCATCTGATAGCCTCGACAGATAGATTTCGAAGAACGTTAGCTGTTGTTTTTGTAATAGTACATTACTGAAGAGACCAGTAACTAAGCCATACTGGACGAGTACGATTTGAAATCCGAGCCGTAGGGCACTTATTGGTCGAAGCTTGTATAGCGCTTTTCTCAAAAATCTATTTTCTATTGTTTTAATTATTTATTTGATTCCCATTGTACACCGTGAATTACCAACAGGTGGGTAGAATAAGCTGTATTTTTTTTGTATAGCTCCGGCGACGGGACCTGCCGACACACCGGCGGGACGGGGCGACACTCACTTGTAGTCGGGCGGCGGCTTGAACTCGGGGTTGATGGTCTGCATGCGCGTGACGAGGCGGTGGCGCTCCTCCTCCAGCTTGCGGCGCGTGCGGTACTCGCGCGTGTTCAGCCGCTTGCCGTCCGTCGAGTAGATCGGCTCCGGCGACGGGGACCTGCCGACGCGACCGATCAGCGCCCGTCCGCGCGCGCTCGCGACCCGCGCCGACCACTACCGACGGCCGCGCGACTCTCCAGTGCGATACGAGCTTCGAGCGCTCTCAAACCCTCACCCCTACCCGAAAGACGATGTGGCAACTAGCATGGCGCAAATTTTGTTTAGGTCATGTTGTTTCGATTAGACCGACGTCTATACCTAATCAGGGCGAGCGACTGAGCTACGCCAGCTAGCCGACCGCCGATGAATTAGTCATGGCGCGACCGAACTGCCGCCGTCATGTTGTATAGACCGTTTGGCTGATTGAAAATATGAAGTTTTCCATTCTCGTGGATTCCAAATAGCTACAGATGAAGTGAATAATCCTTTTCCATTGTAAAAACTCGGAACACACGACTACTTCCGAATGTTGCCAAGGTGTCTATGAATTATTGTATTATACCTATTAATAAGAATAAGTGACATTAATAAGTATTAAATAAAAATAGGGTACTTTATTTATCAGTGACAAATGTCAAACCACGAGTTTGAAGTATATAAAAGAAGAAAGACAGAAATAATCAGCATTGTTGCTATTGGCTCCGGGGGATGTTGGTCCAAGTGTCAAAATATCCAATGCGTCTACATGCCCAGATGCCATAAAAACCACTGGTCAATTTGGTCCAAGTGTTAACTTGTCCGGGAGGTCATAATGTCCAGATACCATAAAAACCACTGGTCCATTTGTCCAAGTGTTAAATTGTTTTAGGAGGTCATTGTGTCCAGATGCCATAAGAGCCACTGGTCAATTGGCCTGAGTGTTAAAATGTCCAATATAATATAAAATAATAAATAATAATAATAAAAACTTTATTGAAAAACTTATTTGTACATTAATACGACTAAGGGGTCATCCATAAAGTACGTCATACTAATTTCGTGTTTTTTTGACCCCTCCCCCGTCCTTGTCACAGTTGGTCACATTTGTGAGACCCCCCCTCCCTAGTGTGACGTCACATATTTTGCAATTTTACATCTAGAAATTATTAAATTAAGACAGCTGTTTCGAAATTCAAATCAAATATTTGAAAAAACGCGACCGGCGCGTGACAATAGTGGACCGAGTGTGAACTCTCCAATAAAACTGTTTAAACCTTATGCCCATGTATTGATGTATTAGATTTTGAAATGTGACGTCACGAAACTTAAGACCCCGCGCACCCCTTGTCACACAATGTCACACTTCGTGACGATTCGGCAATTTGACGTTTTGGCGACTGGAGGTTCTGTTGGCAGTTAGATATTTTGGCAATCGGCCGTCTCGGCATTTGGATGTTTTGACCCTTTGTTCTACGCCTGCCTAAAACGTATTATGCTTATTTCGCGTTTTGCCTACACTTCATTATTTTGCGGCATTTAGGCTAAATAGTTAGTTCGTCTACTTAGCGTTTGATCTATTCAGTGTAACGCCTTTTTCTACAATGTACCTAATTCGCCATTATGCCTATTTCGCGTTTTGCCTACACTTCATTATTCATTATTTTGTGGCATTTAGGCTATATAGTTGAATACTTTTGGAAAAGCATGCAATGTAAGCAAGTTGATTATTGACGAATTAATACATTGCCTCTGACTACCCTGTTTGGGAATATAGTCTTGAATAGTCGTGAGATATGTGTATGTAATGTATGTGTACGGAATAACATGAAAATAGTACGGTCAATCGAAATATATTTTCGGCACCCAAGTGAAACGATTATTTTTATAAAATTATTTTTTTCTTGAGAAGCCTTGCATTGATTAAAGCAAAAGTTAACATTTACAAAATCTGTATTTTCGTATAGAAATATTTTAGTCAAAACGCGATTTAGTTAGAAAGCATTTTAGTCTAAACACTGCTTTAGTGCTAATGCGTTTAAGCCTTAATAGGATGTAGCTCAAACAGTTTTAGTCTTAATGCATGTTAGAACAACAGAGATGTCGTCGTGGTGACAATTAGGAAAATGGCGTTTTAAACAATGTGCGACTTAGACCATATAGCGACATAGGTACGAGTATATTAAGTTTTAATCAGGCGTAGAACAAAGGGTTTTGAGCAATAGATATTTTGGCAACTGGGTATTATAGCCTAGGACGTTTTGACACCTGGACATTGACATTTGGATATATTGACACTTGGACCAACATCCCCCGGAGGCGACGACGGCTGTAGCCGACGTAAATGTATGGAAAACGGCATATCGTGGCGTAAGGGGCACGGAAAACTGCCGACGGCCACAGCCGACTGTGGCGGTTAAACGGTTAATATCGCGATGCGAGCTTCCCCTACGCTGTCTTGATGGATACTGAGACTAAAAGAAGTAGTATGACAAATACGAACGTTTCCGAGAAAATACGATGGGAAAGGATTATTCACTACATCTGTACTAAGGTTTTGAGCGTTTTTCAGGGTCGCCGCCATTGATGCCCTCGGTACTGCGAGCGAAGATCAGGCGGGTAGTATGATTGGTTGCCACCTTCATTAAAAAAACTAGCCAGTAAAGTGAGATTTTATTAGTTTTTGTTTGTTGGAGCCAATATAGGTTTCCAGATTACATTACCGATTGTTCTAAGCTTTGATAAGCGCTCGAAGCCCACGACACTGCTGACAAACTTCCATATTCGATCATTTACAAAATGTTACGGCACAGGTCGCAAATGCGCAAGAGCGGGTCCACTAGGTACTACATACTATACAGCTCTGTCCACATCAGTAAGAACAAGCGCCAAATGGACTGTCCATCCCTGTCACACCAACTAAAAAGAATAGATAGGACGCATTTTCGGTGCACATTTTAGTGATGTGAACACGAGCTGTAGGACGAGCGGCAGATGTGACGCGATTTGATTGTTAAAGGCATTTGCCACTCGCCGATATAAAGGACCTGACAGATGCCGTGTGACCTAATGCTAGTCGACTATTGTTTGTTTGGGATATCGAAGCCGGACCGCACTGAAGTTACTCAGTTTCATGAGGTTTCTATATAATTGACAATATTTCACTATCTAACTTGACATAAATTATCTTATTGGGTAACCGTAAAATGCCACGTTGCTTCAGCATAAAATTAGGCAACCTGTCAAACCTGACATTCTGGGATAAAGGGATGTTACTTATCCGCTTTATGGAATTCGATTGACATATTTGATATCATGATTGACCCTCTGAGCCCAAGGCATATCAGGCATATTGTGTATTTTGACATACTTAGGAATATGATGTCACATCCCTTTTGAAATCCAACACAACCGACTGCGGTAAATGGTCCACATTTTGACAAATGGGTATGCAAATTTAGCAGATTGAAAAGTCTACATTTTGGGCATTCAGTGCGAAAAGGCTATCGTCAAGAAACTGTCAAAGTAGATCGTAGTCGTTAGCGGTGCGTCGCCTCTGACCAGTAGTCATATTCGCCTGAGAAAAACTTGTCTGAAGAAGAAACGTTTGAAATGTCGTCAATTATGAAACTTGTCGTTGAATAGAGCATCAGCGCGGTCCGACCGAGCGCCGGCCTACTCTACGCCTACACCGCGTTCTAACGCCCTGAGAAGGAAAGGTTTCATTAACTTTGATTAACACCTGCAATTTAAATTAGTTAGCCCTGAAAATAATTAGATTAGAAAATAATTAAGTTCCCGTTGCTGAAAAGAGTGATTATTAATGAACCATTAGTTTGTTCGCGGCGGTTCGACCTGCAACATGACAAGGCATTAGTGGCCGCGCGACGGCTGCTTCCTACGCTACTCATTTCGAAACTGTACTAGTTAGAAATCGTTATTGAAGCGAATTTAATATTTTTACTTTCATTCTAAACTCAATGCACTGTTCGAGCGATAGATGGTAGATTCATTTCTTGACCTTCATAAGAGCTTGTAAAAGCCTAAATCGAATAATGTAATTTTGACTTTGATTTTGATTTCAAGTGTTATGTTAAAACAACATAAGTAATTAAAAGCAACAATTGCGTGAATCCGACGCCTGTCTAACGTCTGTCCTGAAAACAGAACGACTAATTCATTAATTAAATGTAATTATTAGTTTATAACTCCAAATAACTAATAAGCTCATTGATTCGTAACAGACGGATCCGAGAACACTCGACCCCGCTGCGCGCGCAGCACTCAACTATCACGACATTGAAGACTGTAACGCAAGGATTTGAATAGCGGTGCGTATATCAGTCATTTTAAATGGGTTCTTGGTCATTGATATGCCGTACTTATTCATTTCAACTGTTTGCGTTCGAGAATTTCATTACCCATTTACAATGGAGTCATCCATACTTGTCTTATTTGGTAAACAAGTTTCTAACCTCAAGATGTGCAATTTTTGGGTGAAACAGCTGTTTTATCCTAAATAAAGCAAACCTAGCCTAAAAATTGGCAAAGTGACGTCTAAAATAGTGTCTCCGGTTCCTTTATTTGCAAGGAAGTATGGATGAATCCACTTTAAAGAACAAACTTTTGTAAACAACGTGTTGTAAACACGGGGTTTTGAAGATTAACAAAATTCTCGGATCCGCCTTCCATCTCTGCAGCGAGTCCATAGGTGCGCGAGTATTATAAATGTCAGGGTAAACCTGGAGAGCGCGCCTCAGCGCGCGCGCGACGACGCCGGTGGAGCGGCGAGCAGAAGGCGAGTTACCTCTCGTCGATGTTGGCCGGGATGCCGAGGTCGCCGGAGCGCAGCTTGCGGGACACCTCCTCGATCTGCAGCTGCACTGCAAGGGAAGGGGTTAGCCCGCGCGCGCGGCCGGACACTCGCATTAGAACACACCCGCACTACCCGCAGTACCCGCCCCCCCTCCTAAGGCTACACGAACACTTACCTACTACCTCGACAACAAAACGATACAAAAAGGGATACGGACCGGACGGAGGGAGCGTCCGATCGTCCTTGGAAATGTTACTGTCATATAGGCTGAAATGAAAGTCAATTTTGTTGCGGATAAATTAGGATTAGTGTTTGAACGGAACACGTAGCCGTTATTACTGATATACATCGCGATATCTCGACGGGCACATAGGAGAGATTATATAACAGTAAATATGCATAAAAATAACAGACGCGGCCAATTATACTAGTTCAATATCAGTGTAGGTATTATAAACTTAAAAGTATGAAGAGCGAACATAAAATGTAAAATAAAAACATAGTCTCAGTAACTCAACATAGATTACGATAAACGTGCAATTGTTTGGGCGTTTCAACCGCTTTTTTCAGTATCCACGAAATTCTGACACTAGGGAGTCGTTTCGAGAGCCGCATCTTCGGTATCGGATTATTAGACGGATAACTGTCAGGTTCTGACTTTTGTATGAGTTTCGGCAAGAACCGGAAGATCTTACGCGCTCGAGCGGTCGAAACACCGAAAAATTGCAGTGGAATGTGCGTCGGGGTATACGTGGGCGCTGTGTGTGTGTGTGCGTGTGTGGGTACTCACGCAGGTACTGCTCCTCCTGCTGCGGCGTGAGCGTGGAGGGCAGCGCGGTGGGCAGGCCGGGGATGAAGGTCTTGTCGTGCTCGCCGCCGCCCCAGCGCGTGCGCCGGCGCCGCGCGCGCCGCTCGGCCGGCGTCTCGCCGGGCGGCCCCTGGCCGTCGTCGCGGTCGTCGTCGGGGTGCCAGTCGGGCGCGGGCGCGGGCGCGGGCCGCTCGCGGCGCCGGCCCTCGGAGCGCGCCTGCATGAGCTCCAGCTTGTGCTGCACGGAGCTGGGCGTGGGCAGCGCCGTGGCGGCCGACAGCGCCGCGGCCGCGGCCGCCGCGGGCTGCACGGGCGCCGCCATGCGCCGCTGCGCCACGAACGTCTGCCGGAACGTACACGCGCGCTGGTCACACTCCACTACACCGCCGGTTATGGTTCTGTACACTGTTGCTCTATAACTAGTGTAGTAAATTGGTCTAAATCTTTATCGAGCTCGACTGAAATTTTTATTGCCACTTGCAGGTTTATTTTACAATCTAATTCTATTTCAAAACTATTTCAGTCTCTTAATTTATTAACTAGGGTCGATGCCAGATTAAGCCCGTGTAGCAAAATCCTATCGAGAGGCCCTCGGTTCGCTTTAGTAATTTTAAATTATCTTTATACAGGTTGTCACGAAACCTATGCACCAAATTTCGTGAGAGGGTTCTCTTGAAGTTACTGATGAACCCTAACTAAGAAAAAAAACGTTTTACCATCTGGTGACTTGATGTTCCTATCGGATTCTTAGAAATGCAACTCGTCTACACTGTGCCTAATTTGCGAACTTCGTTACGTATGGTCACGTGATTTTCATTCATACATCAATTCGACGTGAAATTATTTTCTAGATTAAAAAGATTTACTACATACGAGAACTTAGTTTTTTGGATTACGATGGCTGTAAAGGTCTTGTTGGGTTAGGGAGACCAGGCTTAGTAAGTATGTATTCAACATTTCAAAATACTAATCTTCGATCCGTCGCGGGTCGCACACCCACACGATAATAACATATTTAACTTTTTCACGCTACACAATGTTTTACACATAACGTAACTTTTTTACTCATTTGCAAAAACGTAACTAAATTAAAACTTTAAAATAAATACACTAATTTCGGTTCATCATAAGTCATAACATTGTCTGGCGCTTATTTTTTTTTTCATTTGTCAACCATAACCAAAATGGCAAAAGAGTGAAAACCTTGTACGCAGGTTTGATAAAGATTAAGATTATTGTATTCAACTTTGAGTTTCAGAATGTTCATTTAATAAGCTTGGTGGTTCTAGGTTCCTGGTTGTAGGGTCGTCCAACCCTGGTTTTAGGTTCATTCAACACAATGCCTGTAATTATCTGGGAATAAGATAGGTCATCGATATTTAATTATTGAGCCTGTTTGGCAATACTTACCTGCTTAGAGGCACTTGCCGTATGTCACTTTTACGTGCATGCTTGATTACTGACTGTTGGTGTGTCAGTGATTAAAATTATTAAAACATCGAATTGTTACATTTTTTTAAATTAAAATCTCGTTTGGAAATGAGTAATTGTGTGCATCGATTGCAGTGCCGTGCATTTATAATTTGTGTATCATAAGTGAAGCTAGTTGGTGCGTGATTTTTGGAACAAAACAAAGTTAACAGTGCGACTGCCCATTACAGCATTTGAAAATTAGAAAAGCATTAGTGGAACCCATATTTGATTTCGATATTTGCGTAAAGTTCATCTGAAGTTTAGATATTCCGCAAAGTTATTTGGAAACAACTAAAAATTGCATGGTAAACAGTGCGTTGTAAGAAACGTCAAAAGTACATTGACTCTAGTATTATTAGACTCTTTTGATTATAATTTCATTGAGTGACGTGGCAAGGGAACTTTTGACGTTTGTTACTACGAAATGTTTACTATGCAATTTTAAGGCAAGTCTTCATCGACTCTTTTTATTTCGAATAAAAAATCGAGATTTTATAACATTTTTGAGAAAAATATTTTTTGATAGGGTGTCATCGGTACCTACCGGGGAAGCCAGGGACGAATTTTGGTGCATGGGTTTTTGACACCCTGTATATTTTGATACCGACGTCTTTCCACTGGGTTCTTGTACATTAATTTAAAAATATATACTTTTACGCTCCTATCATAATTGAAAAAAAAAAGATGCGTTTGGCCCGTAGCATCTGCTACTCTTACTACGGGGCTATTCCGGTACTGACTAGTGTTCATATTTTCCTTGAGTAATACTTTATCGCTTATTTCTAATTATACAGCTGAATGATCGTAGGTATTTAGATATTTTTTGATGGTTCAATAGTAATAATGTACTCATAAATGGGCATGTACAGCATAAGCTGCCCTGTGGCTATCCTAAACCTAACAGATGGTACAATAATACATTGAATATAAAATATTAGGATAGTGCATCAAGGAAGTTGTAAATTATGTGAATGTGGGTAAAAATTTAAATTAAATATAAACTGTACAACAACTAATATTATTATTGTTATTAATTATCAGGCAAGCAATTGTAGCAACTGATAAATGCCTGTATCCAGCTATTCTCTAATCAGGTGTT
Source organism: Tortricodes alternella (assembly GCA_947859335.1). NCBI lineage: Eukaryota > Metazoa > Arthropoda > Insecta > Lepidoptera > Tortricidae > Tortricodes > Tortricodes alternella. The sequence goes on along the minus strand of OX401980.1, from coordinate 16,385,867 downwards.
TCTTTTATGAATGGTGTACTTATCCAGTCTATTCTTGAACTGATTGACATTCAGCGCTGAGACCACTCCTTCTGGTAGTTGGTTCCACACTTTAACCGCTCTGTTGCTTGAGAAGTACTTGCAGGGATTAAATCAGATGTATAGAGCAGTGGCGAAGCGTCAAATATTTGCTAAGGGAAGCCGGAAGAATTAGAACCGTACGTGCGAGTCTGACATTTAGTTAGAGTAACATGGACTTCACTGACAGCTAGCCATAGCTTTTTAGCTTGGTAAAGCTGTCAGGAATCGGCTTGTAGGCAGGCTTCGGCACTGGTATAGAGTAATAGGTTTTTAAGGTAAATCATCTCAATTAGAGATGCAATGGATAGAGGTTTGGCTGGATACTGGATATCATCCGGCACATGAGCTGTCTCTAAAGTCGTGTTAGCTTGCGCGGCCTTCGCGCGACGAGCAAGTTTCAACTTGTTACGAATGATATGGCGTATTAGCGTAATTTTGTAGGGAGGTCCTTTGAGGTTCAATACACACTTTATTACTTCAATTGGGAATATTCGAATGTGCATGTTATGTTAAGTGAGCTAAGTAAGCTTTAATTTAATAACTGATGTTGATTTAGTTTATTTCTAACAGTTGTTGTTTGTTTTATTTTAGTTCCGATTCAAGCTTTTACTATCCAGTATTCGGCCGGATACAGACTCACGATCAAGTATCCAGCCAGATAGACAAATCACGGCATCATCTCAAACTTCAATATACTGAAACACTGTGATATAGATTAGATGTCCAATATCCATCTTCTCTGACATAAACACAAGAAAAAACATCCAACCAACAAAAAATAATGTGTGCACAGCTTACCATGTACTTTTCATACTTCTACAACACAATTTAAACATATATTAAAGTTTCAATAAACTATGTGTTCATTTAAATAAACAAGAAAACGCTTTTAGAAGTATTACCTGGCGCTCTTTTGTATTATGCTGAAACCATAATAAACTAACTTGCATTTTGTTGGTTTTATTTTTACATAAAACTATTGTTAAATAAAAACGCTACAATTATCCAGTTATTAAATTGTCCCCCAACCAAACCATTTTACCAGATCTGGAGGTGGGTTAGACTGTAGGACGTCGCGTGTGGCGCGACGGCGTACCTGCGCGACGGCGGCGGCGGCCAGCAGCGCGGCGTGCGCGGCGGGGCTGGCGCCGCTGGCGGCCGCGCGCGCCGTCGCCTTCGTCGTCGTGCCCACCATCTGGTCCAGCAGGGCTATCGTGCCGTCCCTGCAACCATGTTATGCTAAAGACTTCTCACTAGCCATGATGGTACACTGATGGCAGTAAGGCCCAGAAACGACGCTGGTCTTAGTCATGGCAGTGCAGCTCCACATTATTGATGTATACATAAAACTCACTTACATGCAAGACACACGGATAAGTTAAACCGTCTTATCCCTACGTGTGTCTCTCACACTGGTGCCAATGAAAGAGATAGTCAGAGAGATAAACGGGTTTAACTTATCCTTGTGTCTTGCATGTTAGGGCCGCTGCGTGTTAGAGCCTTGCTGCCTACAACACTCACCTATCTTTGGACTTGCGGCCGCGGCTGTGACTTCGGCTGCGGCTGCGGCGCTTGTCCTTGTGCCGGTCGCGACTACGCCCGCGCTCGCTCTCCTTCTCTCTGCAACATATATAATTTTTGTATTAGAGTAATTCTGTGAAAACAGACTTAGCTATTTCCAAAGCTGCTAAATCCAAATGTACAATAATGTGAAATACATTTGTGATTGAAATGAATAGGTGAAAGGCTCACCTCTTAGAGCGATGTCGATCCCTGTCCCGGTCACGGCCGCGGTCCCTGTCGCGGTCGCGCTCCCGGTCCTTGTCGCGGTCCCGGTCCCGCTCGCGGTCACGGTCCCGGCCCTTATCCCGCTCGCGGTCCTTGTGGCGCTCACGGTCTCGAGATCGCGAGCGACTCCGATCACGGTGCCGGGAACTCATGACGCTTATTTAACAACTATGCTAAATAACCTATTGCACTGCTAATAATTTAACCTAAAATAAGATTTTTTCTTATAAACATAAATCCATTAGTAAAAAGCGCTTGAGCTTAATAAATTCGGCGTTCGGGAAAAAACAAGTGTGCAATTAAAATCAATCGCAAACGCAAAACAAAACCATGGAAATCAATATGGCGGCGTGATGCTGGCTGTCAAATTGCACTTTTTTTTATGACGTTGGTGTGTTCTATGGTTTGAATAAATATTCATCCAAATTGAAACTGTATGTAATAAGATTGTTTTTTTTATTATTTCACCTTACAACTATATTTTAATTATTATCCAGCATTTCTAAATTTTCTGGGAAAACTACGTAAGTACGTACAGTGTTCAGTACAAGTTTACTAGAAAAAAAAAATTAAAACTTTAATGGAGCTGCCCCCGTAGCATACAAATTTTTATCGCGCACATAAAGCGTCATCCTTCACCACATCACAGAATAGATAATAGTACTAACGTACAGAAGAATCACTCTCTAACAAAACCGGTGTGTAGGCACGAAAATATGCCTAATCATGCCTTCTCTCTCCGTCGCATAAAACGTGCTCTTTTGTGTACGCTAACTAGGGTTGTCAGTTTTTATCCGCGTCATCTAACGACAACGACGCGCGAACCGGCCAGCGAGTGAGCGAGCAACGCCGGCAAGGGTAAAGTGCGGAGTGAAACCCGCCTGACCACATCTACAAATTAGTTAAAAAGTGACAGATGGTTTATATGCGCGATAAAAGCTGGTGTGCTAGGCCCTCTGCTATAGCAGTATGTCGATAAACAGATTTGTGTTTTGGGCTATTTCTAGTTGAACCCACGCATACACTCCGATGAGAACAGTTTACTCTCCCACAGAACATAATGTTTGATGTTCGCATATTTGAGCCTTCTAGGTAAAGTTGGGTACTCACACATCTGCGGCAGGAGCGATAAAAAGTATCCAATAATATCTTTAGTCTTTGTCTTTGTTCTTTGTCAAGTTTCATCGAAAGTGGTTCTGGGGGGCTAGCACGACATGCCCGCGAGTCGTTTGTCGCTCAGTGCGTCTCTGTCCAACTAGTCAAATATGAAAGGGACGCACTGAGCGATAAATTACTCGCGGGCAGGTCGTGCTAGACGTGCTGCTGTTTGGCAGTGAAAACATAACACAGTTATTTAAGCGTTTATAATTTTACCAGTCTCTTGCTCACTAAATACTTCATTCGCGTAGAATTCGTTCATCGTGACTCCTTTGGGAACTGTAGGTACAACTTCCCGGTATATGAAATATCCTATATCCTCCCCCGGACACCAAAGTCGATCCTTGCCAAATTTCATTCAAATCGGTTCAGCCGTGAAACGTAACAGAGAGGTACTTTCGTATTATAAAAACAAAACTAGTTTTACCCGCAAAGTCGTTAGCGTGGAAATGTATCTTTAAAATATAATTTTCATGTTACGGACTAATAATGCCAATTACATTTTTTTCTCGCAAACTACGGGCTCTCACCGAGCACCAACTTGCCGGTTTTCCAGCCCCTATCCCACTCCTTTAGGGTTTTTTTTTCTTTGACTTTGGGACGCACGAACTCCCGTAAATCAATTACCCAGCCCCAATAAAATAATTTAAGATATTGATTTGTTTGAAAAAATAACCCGGACCAGTGCGAGTTAAACTCGCGTAGAGAGGGTTCCGTTCCGTACAAGATTATCTGAAATTTACTTTGTTACTTTTTACCATAGATTTCTTATAGGTTTTCCTGTAATCTATAGGTAAATAACTATTTTCTGTATTTTTTTCAAAATGTTAGCCCCAGTAGTTTCGGAATGGTCAATTTACGCCTATTTTACTAAATAACTTATAAACTATTTTACTTAAAATTCAAGAGAAAATATATTTAAGATCCTCACAATCAGGGGCGTAGCTACCGCCGTATCTGCCGTATCAATTATACGGGGCCCCCGGGGCACGGGGGCCCCCAACGTGCGTGAGCAAAAAATCTTTACCCTTCCTCGGGCCCCCAAACAAATTTTTATACGGGGCCCCGCCAAGGCACGCTACGCTTCTGCTCACAATAGGCCCTTTCATTTGATATGGCACACAATATAGGTTGCATAACTTTTCTTTATAATTTTCTAATTTACCCCCCAAAAGTGGCCCCCATGTTTAAAATTCATATATTTACGTCACGCGTCCGTGTTGCGGTTACCGACTTACATATATGTATAGGTACCAAATTAAAACTCAATCGGTCCAGTAGTTTCGGAGCAAATTGGCTATGACAGACGGACAGACAGACACACGAGTGATCCTATAAGGGTTTCGTTTTTTCCTTTTGAGGTACGGAACCCTAAAAAATGCCTATGTTCTTTTTATTATTTATTTATTGGCATAAAAAATGGTTACACATTTGAAAGGAGCAGTATACCACAAACTATTTCAGGTTTCCCTGTATACTGCGGAGGTTCTGGTATGCTAGGGCCGTCGACCTTGGCTTGAGAGAGTTCATAGTATTCTATACTAGATATATTTTATAGTTTTTCATTTATTATTCTAAAATTTATTTCTTTGTAACTGTAATGTTTCTATTTAAATTGATTTGTTTTTATATACGATGTAAAATATTAATGTTCGTAAAAGATGACTCAGCAGTTTCTTGCGGCGCTGCTTGCTTAGTAATGAACGGCCTGTTCTGAGCCTTAGATTCAACCAATTTTATTTATCCGTCGACTGTTATTTGCTGAATAAATGTACGCCATCTTGACGCTCACGAATTTTGCTCAAACTTTTAATACCAAATTTCATCAAAATCAGTTTAGCCTTGAGAACGTAATAGACAGTTACTTTGGCATTTATAATATTAGCAATGGATAATTAGTTTGTTGCTTTATATTTACACGAGATTTCTGATAACAATTCTGGAGGTTTGGGTGCCATAAGCAACCCTGCTTTCGTCGGGGGTTGAAAAATTAACTTTAATGAAAAAACGACAACTTTAGTGGGTACTATTTGAAATAACAAGTTTGTTGGTGTCTTCCATACATTCCCAGTGGTGAGAATTGGTAGAAGCATATAGAATTACTATATTGGAAAATGTATCGTATACATCATACTCAACAGCCGGAGATAACCTGTATCATGTCATAAGTGTGTGAATAACAAACACAACAGACCAGACCTCAAGACCAAGTGAACTCAAGCGGGAATCAAACCCAAAACCTCAAGCTATGGAGTTAGTACATTGAAACCATTAGGCTAAATCCATTCATTATGACTTAATGTTTACGATGTCTGTCTGACAAAGCCCCTCAGATCTTCCCACTATCTTTTTGCCCAAAATGGTCAGTTTACCAAAGTAATAGAGTCAGTAAAGTAAACTATTTAAATGCTTCTTCAATATATTTTAAGAATTACAACTTGTAACAGTTCAATCATACCAAAATTACAATATAGAACAATGTTCTGCATCAACTATTGCTAATACAAATAATTCCTTGTGATATTACATAAAAATAAGTGGGTACAGAACTTGTTTCACAGCTTGAAGCTTACAATCATATTTCACAAACATAGTCATTAAATCAAAATCTAATTGCGTCAGTTCCAGAGAGCCCCCACCCATTGACCTCAGCGGCCATTACAAATGAACTGTGAAACTGGCAGCAGATAATTTTTTTATATTAAAATAGTTAAACACAAATGTTTGTTCAGAGTAAAAATAGCCCATGAATGAACAGAAGATTAAACTTAATTACTAATACAATCATATTCAAATCTCCTTATGATTAAAAATAATCCTAGTCTTATGCTATGTTTAGTCCGGAACAAGAGTTCTCAGTAGTCACTCCACAGTCCACATCACTACTTGTTGCCATTTACCAATTCTGCTGGGAGATGATATTTTGTTGACGTCAAGCCCGGAGACTTGTCAAATGCAGTATGAACTTTATTATGAGCAGATACCTGAGAAAATTCAAGAAATGCATTTATTCAACTGAAATAACATTTAACACATTTCTAATTTTGCTTTATGTGGTTAATATACTTTGGAAAAGTTATGATTTCATACTATACCTATGTAGTATGAAATCATACTATACTATATATATACATAATTATACATGAGTCTACATAAACTGACATGATTAAAAGGCCTAATAAGAATAAATTCATAGCTCATAGATATGGAGCTCGTGTATTAGCAATATGAAGACAAATATAATTTACCTATAATTAGACTGGAGCCCCAGGACCACCTTTCTTGCCAATGAGTGACTTGTGTATGTGAGGGATGACACCACCTCCAGCAATGGTGGCTTTGATCAGACTGTCCAACTCCTCATCTCCTCGGATAGCGAGCTGCAAATGTCTTGGGGTGATGCGTTTCACCTTCAGATCTTTGGAAGCATTCCCTGCCAACTCCAGCACCTAAAAAACGAATAATCATAAATGAAATAGTAAAAATAAAAACCCAGTAATGCAAAGAATTTTTAATCTAGAAGACTGCTATTAGAGTTAAACTAGAATCAGATCTAAAAAACTACATATTAAGTGTTTTCGAAAGAGCAGGGTTTTTTGTATAAACATCTATAGACCCAATGAATAAACCAAGAAATAACATCCAAACACTGCCCAAACAATACCGATAAAGTTCCCGCCAAAATGAATATGCAACAGATAATTAGGATATTAACAAAATTATAAGTGCCGTTGAATTTTATCGTAATCAGGATAAATATAGAACTTAAAATAAACTAGTATTAACGCACTGTTGTTCTAGATCGTTCTGTATTATAAATTATAATACGCTAGCCGCCATATTGACAAGAGGCGTCGCGTAGGTTTGCAGCTTACCTCGGCCGTAAGGTATTCCAGGATAGCCGCTGAATATACAGCAGCGGTGGCTCCGACACGACCATGGCTTGTCGTTCTATTCTTAAGATGTCTGTGAATTCTTCCCACGGGAAACTGAAAACACAAGTCATTGTAATATTTTCCTATCGATTAGACAGTCCCTGGGAAGTTGACCGCCGCCATACTACAGAGATCATGCGTGTTATTCAATATTATAAAATATTCTGTCGCAACTTGAAAACCTCTCATTTTGATTCTAAAATTCATAAAATTAATTAAAAACGTCTTTTAACTTACCTGCAGACCAGCCCTCGCAGATCGGGAAACTGCTTTTGCCTTAGCTTTACCAGAATCTTTGCCCGCTTTACCACCAGCCTAAAAATCACGAAAAAACCCGTTAAATTAAGTGCTATTGGGCTGAAACTTCGCCAGAATGTAGATAACACCATTAATCACTGAACTGCACAACAAAATCATCACGAAGTCAAGTAATTTTCGCAAAATCTTGCAAAACTCACCATTTTGAAACGTGTAACACAATCACCACAACCGTGAACAACCAACACAGGAAAGGCGCCAAATCGACTAACAACGGAAAAGAAAGATGGCAGCGCTGCCTAGCGAAGCGCGCAGCAGTGCCAACCACAACAACCGGAAATGACGCAAAAACAACATTGGTTTCGTTCAGAAATCTTAAAATGTAATATAAAATTCATATTTGATGTTTGCATTAGATTTTTAGATATACTAATAAAAATAGACGTTATCATAATATCATTCTTAAAAAGAAGCAGCAAAACTAAAAACCTTTATATTGTAAACATTTTCTAGTTTGGCAATGTAGTTACGGCAAATGGCTGGCGGACGCAAGCGATTGCAAATGCGGATGTCAAATTATTATCTTTGGTTTCATTTCAGTTTTAAAAAATATTATATAGATTTGAATAATGCATGAATTAAATATTTTGTTTTTAATAAAATCAATTATTCTATAGAATTCGTTTTATGCTCGGAACAAGGAAAAAGTGTGTTTTTTAATTTTAGTAGTATAATGTTGTTCTGGGCAAGCACGCTATTCTTCACCACACTTAAAAAGAGCGCTGTTGGCCAAATAAAATTTATGGGCGTCATATCAACGCTCTGTTTACATGTGGCGAGGTATAGCTTTTTGTTTTGTTTTGTTGTTGAAAAAGAACGCTGATATGACGCCTATGCATTTTATTTGTTGCGCACATCAATCATCTGTATGCTGTAATTATCACGCTTTATATGCGCGATATAAACTAGTTTGCTGGGGGGAGGCAACAGTGTACACACAACCTTAAACCTTTATTTGGCAAATGAATGAAAACCATGCCATTTTATGCACGTTTTCTTTTCTTTAGGGTTTCTAGGACGTAAATGGACTCAGAAAAAATAAAAATAAAAATCTAGGTTTCTCAGGTTTTATGAAATACTATGTTCATCGGAGTGAACATTGCCAAAGATGTACAAAGACAAGTATGTTTACTGTGGTGAAGATTGCCAAATTATGGGTAACGTAAGATGAAAATTCAAAATTGGTTATCAGTGGTTACAATTATCTTTCTTTACGTTAATCATTATTATATGTCAAATAAAACCATAGAAAATATCTTCCGAGGGTTTATACCGTCAAACAAGGTCTAATGATACATAATGTAATAGACTTTGTATTTTCATAACAATATTTGCACCGCCCCATATTTTCTTTCGTGGATATGAAATTCCCATTTTTTTTAAATATCCTATAGGCCTGATTAAACGAGCTTCTTTTTATTCCAAAATCATTTTGTTTAAGTGCGTTAATTACATCTGCCTTGCTTTTTAAATTTCATACCGTGAAGTTGGGTTAAGTTTTATATGATTTCTTTGTGTCTGTGTTTTATATATTTTATTTTTGTTAAATATCTATTCACAAAAAAAAAATCAATTGGGCGAATATCCCCAAGTAGATCTTTGTTGTAAGAGGTGCTCTATATAAAGATATCACCATATCAGTCAAGTCAAGTCACCCCCATATTTTTGTAATACTTCTTGACTATCTGCGGGTAGTAAACATCTAACATACATTTACATTTAAAAAAATAAGATAATAATAGGTTATTTACGTAAAAACTTACCTTTTGCTGTGCGCGCGAATTACAATTTGAACGTCGACGACCGAAGTCTACGAAGCGAGGCACCGCACAAACAAACGAGCAACGCGAGCGACTTGCCGCCGCGTCTGTGTCCTTGAGTTTGATGTAGCTTAGTGTAAGTGGAAGGAATTTGTCATCAAAAAAAAGACAATAACTATGTTTTTTTTATAGTTGCCACCGGGCACAGCACGCCTAGACCAGCGGCCCTAGCATGCCAGACACGCTCTGACTAACTCTTTCGTCGGCACTAGTGTGAGAGAGACGCACTTAGAGATAAGCCGGTTTAACTAATTTAATTTATCCTTGTGCCAACCTTGCTAGGGCCGCAGATAGACATAAACAAAGACTCGTACTCTCCTTGGAGGAGTATATTCTTTGCTTGTACTCCTCTGTTTTTTTTACTACAGGGTCCCGTTGGTTGGTAGTCAAGGGCGTAACAAGGAAGAGGGGCAGGTGAGCTTGGGACCTTTGTAATACTAATTTATATCATTTTAGGCCATGGCCATTTGGCCTTAGATCGAATATTAAAAACCAAGCAAGCAATAGGGTCAGTTAGAGAAGAGGGTGTCATATGAAACTGCTTTGTTTTTTTTTAACGATTTTTTGATGTGTAACATCTTTCCTCTCGCTTACCTGTAATCTGTGGGAGTGCTTTCGTGAAAAGGGACGAAAGTGTGTAACTGAAAGCCGGGGAAGCGCGCGCTATTCGATTTGACCAATGAGCGCGCGCGGTGGTAGAGTTGGCCGTCAGTGGTACTAACCAATTTTCTGCTGAGTTTCTTGCGGCGTTTCTTCTCAGCAAGATATCACCTTTCGAAGCGCTGGTAGCTTTGGACATGTAAAAGAGCCCATGTGACATACTTGCAAAATAAATATTTTCATTTTGAGAGGTTGGTACTGTCAGCTAACAGTGTGTGTAACTATAGCTTTGACTTTACTCAATCTGGGATTTAAGCGTACACCAGGATAACACTAACTTTTCGCCAAACCCGTTCGTAGCTAAGACGTGATTGAGCAACAAAGTAACGTTTAGCATCTATATTAGTTGACAACAGAAACTTTGTGCCAGGCGCATTTGGGGGGGGGGGGGGGGGGGTCACTAATAATAAAATGCCTATGTCGAGTAAATTAAACTTTATTTTTAGACTTGATTTTTCTATTTGACGTGTACGATTTGGGGGGGGGGGTCATGTCCCCTGTGACCCCCCCCCCCCTGGGACCGCGCATGCTTTGTGCCCATGTCAAGTTTTTGAGCTAGTTTAAACGATGAAATAAATAATTTTACGGGACCCGTATTTTTTATTTTCTCGAAAGCTCCCCAATTTTCATATAGAAAAAGAACTACTGCAATCGGTGTAGTATTTTTTGAGATAATCGCGTACGTACTGTAGAGCAACCTATTTTGCTCTAATGTAACTGGACAGGCGTATTGCCGATGTATTTGTCTTCGGTATTTTTAGGGTTCCGTACCTCAAAAGGAAAAAAGGAACCCTTATAGGATCACTCGTGTGTCTGTCTGTCTGTCTGTCTGTCCGTCTGTCACAGCCAATTTGCTCCGAAACTACTGGACCGATTGAGTTGAAATTTGGTATTCATATGCCTTTTCTTTTCCTTTTCCTTTTGGTTTAATAGCCAATAATATTTGTATTATTAGGACATGAAATGTTATATTTCAGATTGTTTTTGATATTTGGAGACCTTACATCTCCATCTTTATACTTGACCATGGAGACTGTCTACATCTCCATGTAACCTAGATTAATCAATTTAGATGTTTTCTCTGTTTTAATATTATTCTTATTATTATGACCCTTAGAGACTTTATACATCTCTAAGGCACTTAAATTTACTTGTTCAGACGCGGAGACTATACATCTCCCTTATTAGTTGTATACGATAATTAATTTGTGCCCATTAGGTTTATTTGTTGCACTTTTTATGTTAGTTTTAGTTATATGTAATTTTAAAGTGGAAAAAAGACTTACTGCTGAGTTTCTTGCGGCGTTTCTTCTCAGCAAATGTCACCTTTCGAAGCGCTGGTAGATTCAGACATGTAAAAGAGCCCGTGAGGCCTACTTGCAAAATAAACATTTTCATTTTCATTCATATTTTAATTTTAATTTTCATTTTCAAGTTGGTGACCGCAACACGAACGCGTGACGTAAATACATGAATTTTAAACATAGGGGCCACTTTTTGGGGGTAAACTAGAAAATTAAAAAAAAAAGTTATGCCACCTATATCATGTGACATATCAAATGAAAGGGCTAATTGTGAGGATCTTAAATATAATAATTCTTTTGAATTTTAAGTAAAATAGTTTAGAAGTTATTCAGGAAAATAGGCGAAAAATGACCATTCCCCCCCCCCCTTATTTCCGAAAATACTGGGGCTAAAATTTTGAAAAAAATTCAGAAAATATATCTTTGCCTATAGATTACAGGAAAACCTATAAGAAGTCTATGGTATTTAAGGTAACCTAGTAAATTTCAGATAATCATGTACGGAACGGAACCCTCTCCACGCGAGTTTAACTCGCACTTGTCCGGATTTTTTAAATAGGAATTCCAATTTTATTAGAACATCGGATACGCATGTCCAGATTTTCATTCCATCTTGCGCCGTTGAAGAGGCACCTCATGTATCCTTCTAATGAAAAATATAGTGAAAACCTCTAAGAAAGTGTTTTAATTTTAAAGATCAGCGTCCTCTCACTCTCGCGCTACGAGGTAAGCCCTGGGTGTTGAATTTAGCTTGAAGAGCAGAAGTAGTGGATCCCCGTCTCCTCGAGCTACCTCACTAGAGTACATACATATATAGAGGTCAAACAGAGTACCTCCTTTTTGAACTCGGTCAAGTCATTTTGAAAAAGCCGTTCATCATGGTTCATTTCGCGTCGCAGTGATGAATCAATAAAACTCTACTTGTAGTTTGTAATTTATTTAAAAAATCTTAACGTATTTGGTTGCATCATCACAGCGTGTTAGAAAAATAACAGCAGTTAAATAATCCCGTAGAGTATTTATTGAGTAAGCTAGGTAAGTGATCCGGGATGTATGTAAGTACTAAGACGGCAGTGCGCGGCGGCTACGCGCCGTCGTCCGTGAACTCGTCGCAGCGGTCCTCCAGCTCGTACTGAAACAATATGGCTCTCATCACCAGCTGCATCTTTATATCTTATTATTCCTTTTTGCTCCGTAATGCCATCCATAAATTACGTCACATGGATTTCATGATTTCACACCAGACATGGGGATTTTGCAATATTTTAAAGTTTTCGATAGATTCGAAGTTTAGCCGGCCGAATTTACAAACGCCACTTAACCCCTCGTATGCGGGAGCAAAAAAATACCTGCATCCGCGTCTCATTGCATTCATGGAGTACCAAAAAAATTATGGGTGTATGTAAGAAAAAGCACGGATCCGTGTCTTAAGCATCCGATGGGTTAAGGGTTTGATGTCCCTCAAGTAGTTGTCAACATACATTTAAACGTCACTCAAAAGTCACTATAATTGAAGATCAATATAAGTGGCCTTGGTGAATTTGGCCATTAATACTTTAAATGTATACATGTGACGTCACGAAGCTTGTAGCTCGCCCCCCTTGTTACATGATGTCACCGTGTGACGTAATTTTATAGATGGCCCCGTATACGATATCACCGCCGGGGGCCGTGGTACAGGCAAACCGTCGATCTCCTACCGGTTGCGCCAAACGTGGTAAGTTCAAATCTCGGCCCGCCAGTGCCGGATTAGCCCTATAGCGAGAGTAGCAAATGCTCCGCGCTGGCTTAATCTGGCACTGCGGCCCGCGACTCTGAGATATTCAGATATCATGTGCGGAATGGAAATGTATATTTATCACGAGTGAAGGAAAATATCCTGAGGAAACATGCATACGTCTGTGAAGTAATTCAAAAGAGTGTGTAGTCCGCAGTAGGACCACGTGGCCACTTCCCGGTGTCTGATGACTAATCGCGTCATAGTCTTAGTAGACTAACGCGTAACGCGCGCTTTGATTAGGAAGGCAATGAAGTCCAAAGTATTTTGGGAAGTAATTTCGCGTGGGAGACGCCCATTAACTTATGTAAGGTGTTTTAAAAAAGATTTGTTAAAAGGTAGTGCGGATTTTCCCCACTTCACGTGAGATAAACACACCCCATATTTTTAAATAAATCAATTTACTTGTTATGTTCATGTAGGTACGAGTATTTTGCTTCGTACCGCTAAATACCTAACCGTTAATACAGAATATCTTCTATGTACTACATTATTTCCGTGAATGAAGAGTGTAATCTGTTATAATAACGTATATTTTCTGAATTAAAAAGTATACGTGAGATTTTCCCCCCTCTTGAAATGAGATTTGGGATTTTGGGAGTAGAGGGCGCGGGGTGGGGTGGGGCGGGGTGCAGTGGAGGGATCTCACCTCGTCGAGCTCGAGGCAGCGGCCCCACTCGGCGAGCGTGATGCGGTGGTCGTCGTCGGCGTCGCAGCGCTCCAGGAACGGCGCGATGCAGTGCTCCAGCGCCATCAGCGGCGCGCGGATCGGGAACAGCTCATGCCGCGACACGAACCTGCACCAACCACACAACAACACATTCATGTATGCGACTGTACATAATTTGGCCTTAAAACACTCGTGCGATCTTATTATGAAACTCGTCTGTCGGCTCGTTTCATAAACTCACGCTCGTGTTTTAGGGCCTATCATTATGTATCCGTCGCATAATGTACGCGAACATTATGCGACGGATGCATAATGATACGTATCCATATTACATATTACATAGGAATAGGATGCAGGGTGTATGTGTATAGTATACGCGCCTGTCGTTGTCGTGCGCGTCGAGGTCGCACCACTTCCAGATGGCGGCGTTGGTCCAGCGGCGCGTGAGGTTGGCCTCGGCCTCGCGCTCCATGCGCACGAAGTGCGGCGACAGCTCGCGGCGCTCGGCCAGGTCGCGCATGATGTTGAACAGCCAGTCGCGCATGCGCCGCGGGAAGTCCGACATCTCGCTCTCCGAGCACTCCTGCCATGCCGGACATTCGTTTACGTTACGGCCACGACGCGGTTAGCCTAGCTGCTAGTGAGCCTGTCTCCGGAGCTAGCGGTCCCGAGTGAGGGCAAATATTTTTGTGAGCACGAATGATTGTTCCCCATTCTTGGATGTTTCCTATGTTTTTAAGTATTTATTTATCTGTCTCGTGCCCATAACACAAGTCTCGAGAGATGACTTGGGACTAGACCGATTTGTGTAAAGATTGTGCATTGATTGATTTATTTACTAGGACCATCAACAGTATTACACCTGTAAGATCTAGCATACAAGTCGGACCGGAAGCAACACTAGCTTCTTCGAATTATTCACCGCTTCTTCTCAGTAATGATGGTCCTGTCCTCAGCGCTGGTAGATTCAACCCATTTTAATTTATTCATGTGACGAGTAAATGGGCCCACGGGTGGCCAATTTGCTAAATAAACAAAATTTGTGTGATGAGCACAAATGTTTGGATCTATATAAATATATAAATATTCAATCTGATCAACAAAGTTTGGCCATAATGAAGTGCTTCAGCGGTGAGTTAGGGAGACGGACCGACCGGCATGTCGCGGCAGGCGCCGTAGTACTCGATCTGCACGTGGTGGTACTGCGCGCCGCGGCACTGCGCGGCGCCCTCCAGGCACACGCAGCGCTGCCGGTACACCTCGCAGTCCGACGACCACGTCTCGTTGTGGTTCGTGCACACCTGCGCAGTAGGGACAAGCATCCTCATATATATTAATTAAAAAAAAAGCATTTGCACTTTAATATTGCCATATCAACAAGTTGCCTAAATGCTACTAAATTTCAGCATATTCCAATTATTTTTAAAATGTGAACCGGAAAGACAGACGTACGAACGAAGCAAGTAACATAAAAGCTTGTAAAAAAAGTATACAATGCAATTAGGGCTATTCCTATATACCTGTTACCACCACTCGTTACCATTGGTAAACACAGAATAAAAATTTTAATCATTCAAAATTATAGAAATTAACAAACCAGGTTTTTAAATCAATAACACTAAAAAGAAATATTTAACGCATAAAATCAACAAAAGTACATATTTAGAAAAACTGTTTCTTTAAGGTTCCTAAAATAATAAAATACCGTACAATTCGTGTTGTATTTTTGTACCTACTTTAAAAGTATTTCCATGGCAAAGATTCAAAGAAAGTGTTGGGATTTTTATTCTCAGTAGTTACCACTGGTAACAGATGGGCACAGCCCAGCAATATTTAGATGGCAATGGCTGCGGCCCGACTCTGCCATAGATAGACTAGTTAGAACATTAAAGACCTTTTGGCACTATCATCGTGGCGAATGTGGAGCTGGTCGTAGCATAGGAAACCTTGGACACGGCAATCGTGCGAATGGGCCAGTGAAACCTGTTGCAGTTAAACGATGCGAAAGTATTACGTCCTCCAGCGTACTCGACAAGCGGCCCTACCACCGTCGACACAGTGCTTCTCCCTCATACTCGTATTGAACAAATGCACTGCGGCAACGTTGCCAGGGAGGGAGCGTACCCGGCGCCGCGCCTCGGTCTCGCGGGGGCACTCCTTGATGCAGTTGCACACGGCGTCGCCGTGCTCGTCCAGCTCGCACACGCGGCCCGCGCTGCAGTGCACCTTCAGGCACGGATCTGCGCGCGCACGGGGAGGTTCACGTTACGAGTGTTATAGCGGCATCAGAAATACATTATCAGTGAAAATTTCAACTGTGTAACTATCACGGTTCATGAGATACAGCCTGGTGACAGACGGACGGATGGACAAACGGACAGACGGGCAGCGGAGCCTTAGTGATAGGGTCCCGTTTTTACCCTTTGGGTACGGAACCCTAAAAAGGGGAATGTTTGTTACTTTATCACGCCAGAAGGGCTGAACGGATGTAGATGAAATAAGGCATAGCGATAGAATAGCCTGGAATAGTAATGGTACTTGTTATCCCGGAAAATTTAAAAGTTCCATGCAAACGAAGTCTCGGGTAGAAGCTAGTTATTGATAATTTACTTCAAATAACGGGATTCACATTTGTTAGTGAAAGAGTCAACATAAAAGCTCTGGGTTAGTGGTTATAAAATATCCCTTCGCTATGACTATGAGCCGTCAGTCACCGCTGTGACGAGGGCCGTGCAGACCACAGCAGCGGTTTATGAACAGACAGTGAAGTGATCATGGCTAGCACGCTGTTGCCCCTGGCCCTCGCTCGGCGCACCAGGGGGCTAGCACGACATGCCCGTGAGTCGTTTGTCGTTCAGTGCGTCTCTGTCCAACTAGTCAATTATGTAAGGGACGCACTGAGCGAGAAATGAGTCGCGGGCATGTCGTGCTAGCCCCGCCCCGTTGATGCGCTGCAAAAGCGAGGCAGCCGTAGCAGCACCCTAAATGCGTTGTTATATTGAAGCGCTGTACTTCTTCTTGGTATAGTTTTTTCACAGGCTACTCGTGTAAAGTAATATGCAATGAGCTCTGAAGGATAGTGCTTATTAACCCAATTGTGAATAGACTGCACTTCGACCAAAGCTGCACGTCTAGCGCGACCTGCCAGCGAGTGATTTGTCGCTCAGTGCATTCCTTACACATTGACAAAGGTTAGACAGAGACGCACTGAGCGACAAACTATTCGCGGGAATCCCGTGCTACCTCCCCTGTGCTGTGCGAGGCAGCTAAGCGATGCTCTAGGAAACACCGCCAATAGGATGGTTGGTTCTAGACAAACCAACGCCGCATTGGTAGGTACACTGATTGGTGCATAGATTTAAATCATTAATGGGCCTGAAAACGCAGGCTATAATAGACAACTGCAGCTTGCTGGCAATCTTGCTGGCAACTATTTTGCCACTATGTGGCCCTTGCCTGCCAAAAGGTTGCCAACCGCTGCTCTATAGTGCTACGATAAGTTAAGCAATGGAGTCGGTCAAGAATTAATAGCTACATAATTTGGCTCAAATTCTTCTTGCCATGTGATAGATCTGATAGTGAGAATCATATTGAAAAAGTAATCGAGAAACAGTAAAAATACTTTACCCTCGGCGAAGACCTCGTTGCCAGCCGCAGCTCCACTCGCCATCTCGTTGACGCGGGCGCGCTCATTCTCCTGCAATCATACCGCGTATCAAACAGTACTACAGACAGACAAACATTCACCAGGGCCCTTCTTCCCCTCCCCGCCCCTTTTAGAACTTAAGAAACGTGGATGTATGCCCCCTCTGATACACAGCTGAGCACCGTTACGTAATCAAATAATTAACTTCGATAATCGCTAATCCGTTACTAAAAGAGTTAACTTCGTTAAAGCGTTACATTTCTTACACATATGTAAGTCGGTGACCGCAACAATTTTAAACATTGGGGCCACTTTTGGGGGTAAAATAAAAATAAAAATAAAAAAGTTTTGCAAACTATATCGTGTGACATATCAAATAAAAGGGCTCGTTGTCAGAATCTTAAATATTTTTTTTATAATTTTAAGATGAACAGTTTGGAAGTTATTTAGGAAAATAGGCGAAAATTGCCCATTCTGACTTATCTCCGAAACGAGTGAAACTAACATTTTGAAAAAAAGTACAGAAAATAGTTCTTTACCTATAGCTATACCTAAACCTATAGGAAAACCTATAGGAAGTCCATGGTATTTAAAGTAAAATACAGATATTTAATCATGTACGGAACGGAACCCTCTCTAAGAGTCTGTTTGCCGAGAGTTGATAAATATTATGATATCGTTTCGAAATAGCGACTGTCGCTTAACTATCGCAAACTGTATGACGGGCGTCGCTTATCGCCGCGCGCACTGAGTTTCGTGGTACGAGGGAAACAGACGTCGTCAACTGCGGTGTCGCGTCGGGCGGACGGCGGCGAAAACAATATATTTGTTTTGCTCATATACAAAATCGCCATATTGCAAATTAATGTCTTATATGTGCGCTTCAAATGTCACATAAATTCAATAATGTGCACTGGCTTCAGCCAAAGTAACGAAAAAGAAAAAAAATATCTATGACACACGTTTAAAACGCGTTGAGTATGGATGATATCACGTGTCTCGTGTCTTCCTACATATAATAATGTCAGTGGCTTCGAGTGTGTCGTTGGGGTGTTCTGTTCGCGTGTTGCTTTCTGTTTATACAGTTAGGTTATTCAATAATAATATTCTATGAAAAATATATAATTTTTCCGTTTAATTTTTTATTATATCGGTAATAATAATTAGCAGGCCGCTATTTGTAATGAGTTAAGAAGCCCTGACTTTTTACTTTTTTTATCAACTCTCGCCGAACAGACCTTACTCGAGTTCAACTCGCACTTCTCCGGTATTTTTTGTTATGATATAGCAGCTGGTGTTCTAATAGTAGTTCATGCAACGGTTGCATAATGATAGGCCTTAAAATTCGAGTGTGGGATCATGAAACGAGCCGACAGGCGAGTTTCATAATAAGATCGCACGAGTGTTTTAAGGCCAAATTATGTACAGTTGCATACATAACTTTATCTACACACATATTATAAATCCTCCATGATGTGTTCAGAGACAATGTTTTCTGGCAACAAATAATTTGCTGCAATCGTGGCTGCATTTACGATATCCGGCGGATATTTTATGATATGGGTGTAGATAAATACTTAAATGATGTAACTTGCCACAGCGGTGTGTGTACCTGGAAGCGCTTCTCGTCGAGGCGCTCGGCCATGCCCAGCTCGAGGTGCTCGGCCTCGGTCTCGGCGCGCGGCTCGACGTCGCCGCGCGCGGCCGCCGCGGGCGCCTCCGTGGTCGTCGTGCGGATGCGCTTGTGCCAGCGCCCGCGCCGGTGCCGCTGCTGCACACGCACAAACGCATTGCTCAGTATTTCTCATATTCAGGCATACTTTCCCATTATTTTTCGTACATTACCAAGTTATTACCAGTATTGTTCAAGGAAAACATATTCTTCGTACGTACGTACGTAAGAGAAACTTTCGCCATTGAACTCTCACCCAGGCAAAACAAATGTGCTTATAGTCTAGGAGACAATAAAGCAAAAAAGTCACGTTTAAAGAACATTAAAATTTTCGCCGAAGTTACATCATAATTCTAGTAGTGATATTTTTGTGAGGACCTTTTCTTTTTTTTTACGTTCTTATGAAATCAAAAATTCCCACAACGGTTACTTTTTGCACACTGATTTCTTGAGGTAATATAACTACCTACTGGATTTTAATTCCACCACTCAAATAAATTATTACTCTAGCACACAATTGGAGTGAAAGTTTTAAATCCATACGAGTATTTAACGAGAGAGAACACAATATAAAAAAACTCTTACGTGTATTTTTTGTGAATAATTTATAAAAATATATAATTTTAAATTCAGTTTAAAAAAATCTGCAAGAACTGTATTTTTTTTAATAATCATTTAAATCATACGAAAAGTAGTGTAAAGCAAAAAAGTCCCTGATAACAGATTATTTGTAATTTTTTCTATGTAATTAACTCCAACTGAACTGCCCAGCGGCCCTAACATGCAAGACACAAGGATAAGTTAAATCGTCTCATCTCTAAGCGCGTCTCTCTCGCACTAGTGCCGACGAAAGAGAGTGAGAGAGATAAACGGGTTTAACTTATCTTTGTGTCTGGCATGTTAGGGCCGCAGACTTATTTTTTACTTTGGACGATACAAGAAGACGCGATAACCTTCATAATTATTAATTTTGGGGAATATTTCTCACATAGACTTGGTCGCATTGTTAGTTTTCACGTTGCTTGCTTAAACTCTACCTCTGATTAATAAAATACATTATTATTTTAGGATCTTTCTCATGCCATATCATTTTAGTTTGAGTAAGTAGTAGCTGTTAGTGCGGGAAGATGGCGTACTCACCTCCGCGTCAGCAGCACAAACGACTGCGCCCAGCAAGGCCAGCAACAGCAGGCGACCCCTCATGATTCTCTGCAACAAACAGAAATCACGTCACTTCAACCGGACGTCGATGCCACGCCGCAAGAATCATAACTTAGCTATGTTTTCGTACAAACTGCGCGTGCGGTAGGTTAACTAGCTGTTGTTTACTACAGTTCCAGTGAACCAGGCTATTTTAGACGTGCAGCGTGCACCGACGCTGGGAACCACATCTTATTATTTCTCGATTAAAGGTAAATCATTACAGTTTGGCTCGCTACAGAGCGAGCTTAGGGTGACTTGCACTAAAATCCATACTATACGTATTATAAATGCGTAACTAACCCCTCCGGCCGTTTTCGCAACTACGATTCGCGACTGGTTGCGAATTTAGAATTACTAGCTGACCTATGCGAATTTTGGCACAGCATCGTGATCAGACACCGGATAATAATAATATAATAAAGTGAGAATAACTAAATACATTTATAATATAAGTACCTACTTTATTTGTCTATTTTTCGGCAATAGCAGATAATTTTGATAAAGATAATAATTAACGGAGTACTTGCGGGTGTGCCATCTATTGAAATTTGGTCAGCAAATAGCCATGATACATTTTAGTTAAACAGACTGTCAATAGATGGCGCTTGCAATGCGGATGATTTTTATTTACGTACGCGGATGTGGGCCACGCGCTGTTTTATAATTGAAAGTTTACTTAATACGTATTATTATAATACCTATTAGTATAATACCTATAAAATAATACCTAGTGACGGATAATTTTGACAAAGATAATAACGCAGTACCTTCCATCGGCCCTAACATGAATGACACAAAGATAGTAGCGCCATCTGTTCATATTAGTCTGCATGTGCAAATAGCCAACACATATGTTAGTTAAACAGACTGTCAATAGATGGCGCTTGCAAATCTCGTGGTTTTTATTTTATTTTTAACGAAAACGTTAATTTTAATCTATTTGTGTATTTTTGTGACAAAGCGATGAACATAAGCTTCAAATTGATGCTTATATCATTAATTTTGGTAAAGAATTAACGTAGAGAACGTAGAACGTCTTCAAAAAATACCTTTTAGAAATAATATATATGATTATTCTTTGTTCGCACCCAGGGGAGAATCAAGAGAACTTTTTCCTGAACCTGAACAGTTGTGAAAACGGCCGGAGGGTAACTAACTCTGTCTGTCTGTTACGTTTTTACGGCTAAACCGCTGAAATTTGGTAGGTATGGAGATAGTTCGAACGCTGCGAAACGCCATAAACTAATTTTGAAAACAAAATACCTACCCCTAAGACGGTGAAATATGAGCTGGAAAATTTATTTACGGGAAGTTCGTGCGTCGCAGATGAGACCCCGTCGATGTCTTTTTATATATCTGCGCAATTTACGGATATAAACCGCTGGACCAATATTTTAAAATTTGGTTTCGAAATAGTTTGAGCCCTGGGAAAGGACAGGCTATTTTTTTAAGTCAACCACCAAAATGTATTAACCGCAAGTGCGTGCGTGCCGGATTATAGCAATCACTTCTCATTTGAGGGAAATTTCTGAATTAAAAAAGTCGGAAACATGAATATTAATAATATTTTTAAGAGATGTTTAACCTTTTGGTCTTATAGAATTGCTTGTCCACAGGATACCTAGTAAGCTTTAGGTAACTCTTTGTAAGCTGTGATGTATTTGCACTCGGGAGATAAGTCAGCTGGACTGCAGTGTGGCACGCGCCGGGTTTTACAGCGAGAACAAAGCTCGCTTTGATACAACAGGACGTTGATTATTATAATGCGATTACAAATGTTATTACAATGCCGTAAAGAGTACATTTCCATGCACAGCTGGGCCGGGGGCATCGCTCCCGCGTAGGAGCCGACGCGATGCGACAGCTTCCAATACTGCTGACGCATGAACGATCGCATTTCTGTGTTGCTGCACTGGCATGTGATGATACGATGTAATAACAACACCCACATCCTCAGATATTCTATACATACTTACATATATATATATATCTATATATATCTCACGTCTGTTTACCAAAGGGGCAGGCAGAGACCTCGGATTTCTACCGGGTACGACACACTCCTTTCGTTTCTTATTAAGTTCTTCATGCACGCTCGCTGGTTTAGAATACTAGCGCAGATATTCCAGGAACGCAAAAATGGCACGGCATTGCACACACGGAAAAGTTACGAAATTTTGTAAATGTAGAACTTTTCATATCAAATGCCTGCGTTCGGGGTGACCGAATACGAATCTGGATGACGCTGGCTGGAAGCTCTGACATCAACTCATGACATGAGGGTATACCTGTTCGTATACAGTAAACAAATATACCAATCACAAAAAAATTGAGAATAAACTTTATGTTTAACTCAAAATCCTTAGATCACAAGGCAAACTTATCTAAAGTAAACTATCCCGAACTAAATAATCACAAGATCAATATTTCAATTAAGAACATTAATGGAACAAGTCTGGAAAGTTCGACTATGATCGGCTCCTATGGCGGTCCCATGGCACCTCAACCCACTCGCCCAAATCGTAGGAACAAGAGCACGATAATTGCTGCATGAATTGATATCAAAACAGATTGCATTGCAACATCTATTTGTTCCCATTGACCTAAATAGGTGACGGCAGGCTATTTACCATACGTTTCAATTCTGGACAGCGGCAGCCGCAGTGAGTGACAAAGTGAATCATTGTCATCGTGTCCGTGCAACCGCGACAGTAATTCCCGATCGCATAAATAACGCCATTACAAGTAACCGGAGCTTACAAGGGTTGTTCTATGTAGGTAGGGCAGTTGACACGCAGCTTAGTAGAAAGAGGTTTACGTTCTACCGCAAACCGTACGCAATCCTTAGGTACGTCAAATTAGGCCGACGTTTTAGTCGTCAAAAGATGTAGAGCACGGCGCGTTTTGTGGTTAGACCGAGTGTTTAGTCGCAACTATTCCTAATAATCCCCAAGCAACAGAGTGGTCAAAGCGTGGAACCAACCACCAGAAGCAGTGGTCTCAGCGCTGAATGTCAATCAGTTCAAGAGTAGACTGGATAATTACACCATTCGTAAAAAAGCAATAAAAAAAATAAAAATAAAATATAAATAAAAACTGTATCGAAAATGAGCAATTCGGGCGAGACATACCAAAGCTCCATAAGCCAGTGGCGATGCATGGCATTGTGAGGAGCGTCGCAACGGTCGCGACCATGATGTCATTTGATTACCGTTGCAGATTCGCAGCTGCCGGGACCGACATGATATCCTATTTCCATTCAAAACGATGAACTAATAAACGTATCTATGTTTCAGACATACAATAGCTACTTATTCAGATAAAATACTCGTATGTGTAGCGTAGGTATGTGCTGACAATCCAAAGTTTGGCTGGACCGATTTGATGAAATTTGGTATGGAGATAGTTTGAAGAGGCTGGAAAATTGATTTACGGGAAGTTCGTGCGGTCCGATGGGAGCCCATTGATGGCTTTTTATGTATTGGAACTATTTACGACTGAACGGCTGAACCGATTTTGATGAAATTTGGTGTAGAGATAGTTTGAGCCCTGGCGAAGAACATAGGCTTCTTATTTTTTTTAAGAAATCACCTGAAATAGGGTTAGGTACATGAGGGAAAAAATCTAAAAAGATGTCAGTAACATAAAAATTTGTCAAGTACCTACATTTTAAAGATCCATTTCCACGAAGACGAAGTTGCGAGAAGCCTAGTATGTTCCATAAAAATAATACGAATATGAGTTTGTGCCACGGGAGCATGTTTTGACGACTTATTTAAATACCTAAATCAAGTAAAAATGTACTGTATCATGAATATTTTTAAAGTGAATATCTCTGTCGATAACCCCGGGAGCGCGGCGCGGCGACCCCGTTCAACGCAGTAGGCACAAGACTACGCCCGGCAACACGCTTTATGGGTTTACGACCGAACATTACATGTTCCTGGAAGCTAGTATCAGATATATTTCTGGAGCCATGGCCTGAATGTGTCACCGTCTGTTTGCACCGGGGTGAACGAGAAGCACTTGACTGTGCGGTCATTTGTATCCGGAAAATCAAAAACTGAGGAATTATATAAGTAAACACACTACACACATAATATAAGTTAGTCAAGTTTTTAGTATGGGCGTGATGTAATAGATTTATTATTTATAGACCCATAAGTAAAAAAAATAAGACATAGAACTGTTTAAAAAGGATTTCAGACGTAACTTCATGTTTTTTTAGGGTTCCGTACCTCAAAAGGAAAAAGAAAACCCTTATAGGATCACTCGTGTGTCTGTCTGTCTGTCTGTCTGTCTGTCTGTCTGTCCGTCTGTCACAGCCAATTTGCTCCGAAACTACTGGACCGATAATGTAAGTTGGTGACCGCAACACGGACGCGTGACGTAAATATATGAATTTTAAACATAGGGGCCACTTTTAGGGGTAAACTAGAAAATTAAAAAAAAAGTTATGCCACCTATATCGTGTGACATATCAAATGAAAGGGCTTATTGTGAGAATCTTTAATATATTTTCTTTTGAATTTTAATAAATATAGTTTAGAAGTTATTTAGGAAAATAGGCGACAATTGACCATTGCCCCCCCTTATTTCCGAAACTACTGGGGCTAAAATTTTGAAAAAAAATACAGAAAATAGTTCTTTACCTATAGATTACAGGAAAACCTATAAGAAGTATTTAAAGTAACGTAGAAAATTTCAAATAATCATGTACGGAACGGAACCCTCTCCACGCGAGTTTAACTCGCACTTGTCTGGTTTTTTCTATAGTATCGAGTTCATCAAATCTTGTTTTTGAAATAGCTAAGTTTTCAATAATATACAGAATATGAACATCAATTTTTTTCACTTTGCTTAATCCAATATTTTTTGTTAAATAAACTGTTTAAGTAAAGCCGATTTAGGTCTTGTCGGCGCCTTAACTTTGTAGAATTAACTAATACAGTTACGAGTGTATCAGGTTTCACTGCACCCGTATTTGCGCATCCTATTACAATTACAAACGCTAAGGTTTTAGCGACAACAGCCAATGTTTTGGAGCGATCTTCCGAAACATTTTGTAATTAGGTCATGATTTTTCAACAAAGATAAGTTGGTCACGTGGCCGGCGGAGGCTGATGCGGTATATTCGCGACGCGACGGAAGCTGCCTTATCGGTGACCTCTCGCTGATAACAATAATGGAAGCAGCTTTTTGTGTCAAACGTTATGAATTATCATCGTTATATGAGGTTCTAAAGGGTTGGTGATGGTCACACGGCTTCGCGGGATTATTTATGGAGGTTTTGCCACGATGTTTTCGTTACTTAAACAACGATATCTGGACGACCGAGCGTCGGTATTTTAATTATAACTGAAATCCTTATAAGCCGAATGAAAATGCTAGTCTTTTATACAGAGTTTTTAATGCCACGAAATAGTGTCAGGCCAGAGGTAAAGCAACTCAAGGGGCATCAGATTCAACGAAAAACGTTGTAATTTTTTGTAAACTGTTGTCCAAAGTCATCTGATATCGAGGGTCACACAGGCACGACACGGACTACATCTGGGCATTTTAATTATACCTGAAAACCTGTAAAAACAAATATTCAAGGATGACAACTATCTTTAAACTTGGAAAGTAAAATACAACAACAACAAACAGAAAATCTCATCCAAATCGTTAGATCCGTTTCTGAGAAACCAATTACACGAATGGCTCATTTAAAGTAACAGGATAAAAAAAGTCGTATCTGCGGATCATATGCATCGCTTGTTACGAAGGAAATGAGGAAAATGAAGCCATCCAGAATACCTACATCTCAAAAAGACATTCGTGCAGAGCTCTGTGCCCTAAAACGAAAATCGTTTGTGCTACAAGCTTTCAATATTGTCCACTGTGGAACTTGTAACGATCGTGATGTAGGGTAGGGACACTGACTGGTCGTCTACAAAATACAAATATGCCTCGTTGTCGGCTATATCTACAGTGTACAATTAATAAGGATTAAGAAGATTTTAACTTTCGTGGGACATTAATGACATTATGAACACTTGAAATAAACATGGCTTTAATCACAATTTATTGTCAGAAATAGTCCGACATGTTTTGGACTCGTATGGATTCCTTCTTCAAGGGTGCGCGTGTTGCTTTGACCGCGACCGATTCTGACAATAAATCGTGAGTAACGCCGTGTTTATTTGAAGTGTTCATTAAGAAGATTGGTTGAAACGCTAAAATATTCACCTAGAAGACGGCAAAACATGAAAAATAACCCCAAGATCTTTTGCAAGGTAAATCGGGATAACATAACTCACGTCGGCAGAGCGGGCCCTCCGCGGTAACGGACCGGACCGGGTGCACGCCACTTTCTCACGAGAATTATCGTCTCCTCACATCGCCCGGACAAATTTATAGCCACAAGGTTTCACGCCTGGCCGTACGTGGTCCAGCTTAAGCAATTAACAAACGGAATTGCCGGGCTATGCTTATGTTTCCGTCCTACGTAAATAAACCGTCGCGCGGGAATATTTGTTTGCACGGCATTTATTAAGGACGTGTTTGCACTCGCAGTTAATATCCAGAGATTGCAAATAGTAGTTCTAATATGTCAACATACTGGAGGAATGAAAGCCGGTGCTCGCATCGCTCGAGATGCACTTGATTAGAATAAAACGGAGCTCCAATGACGCGAATATTCATACAGTTGCAGAATTTGAGTCGGAAGATCAACGTTACAGATGCCCTGTTAGCGTGGCGAGTCAGGTGACTATTGAAGGCCCCAAGCAAATCTAGAACGTTTGTTTATAGCCAAGGCTCTAGGCGCTAAGCACGCCACCTGCCTGTGCGTAGGTGGCCTTAGGCACCCTATACACGTGCGTGAGAAGACTCGATGATGAAGATCAACGTCAACTATGTCAAGTGTAATTTAATGCATTGCCTACAACATTTAAGTTTTGGTCCTTCGAACCGTATTATTTCGGTGATCCATGAACAGAGTTGTCGGCATGTTAACATCTTGCTATGTGGCGGCCCTAACTACAAACTATACATAACTATGCACGTCCGTTTGCGCGGGCAGTTTCACTACTAAACAAAACGAATATACTCACAATATTATTATTCGTAAGTTACACTCCGAAAAATGATGTTCTAGAATACGCCTTTAAATAAATGCAACAAGTATAAAGTCGTAAGTCAATAACGCGTAATGAATAAGTAAATTATAGAGTTCTGAATGAAACATAAGTCACATGTTATTCCATGAAGGAAGCTATCGTGAAAAATCCTGCAAAAATCTAAAGAGCCATTCAACAAGGAAGATCCCAATCCGTAGTGGTTTTCAATGAATTCGTATGGATAAGGCCAACGTTTATAACGCCTAGAATGGAATCAATTACTTCTACACTCAGCATAACAAAATATGACACCACGCGCGTGTTGCTACCAGCTCAGTGTATTTAATTTAATTCTTGTTACTCCAATAGTTGTTTAATGTAACCATAGATGTAACTAAAGAGAAATCTTATGCAAACAAAATGATAATGCCGAGCGTTTACAGTTACGGTGTACAGTCCTGTTGAAAAGAGGACTAGGGCTCAAAAGTGTTTGATCTTATGTTTGTGTGTGGCGTCAGTCGCAAACAGGCGCCTGGAGGTCATGTCGCCTTCTCAAACAGATGAATTAATATGTTATCATCAGCGGCCCTAGCCAGGTCGACACGGGGACAACTAACCCAGCTTGAGAGACGCACTCAGAGACAAAACGGAGTTAACTTATCCTCGTGCAACATTGCAATAAGCGTTTAAGCTCCTTTACTGCGCAGCTACATTTGAAGTCGACTATACCGTTCTAATTCAAGATTTTTTAATGAAATTGCGTCGAATGTTCTAACAATACGGGTATTATAGTGCCATTTAACGAGCTGTGGGTCAGCCGTAGGAATGTGATACGGCGCTAAAATTGGCAGTGACATCGGTACCCTCCACTGCAGTGCCGGCGCATCGAACCTCTATTTCAATATTTGGGACTTTTAATCCTAGTTGTTTTAACATTTTATAAATTAAAGAGACGCGAAACATAACTGAGCTGACTGACATGACTAAGCTGACTAGCTTCAAAACATGGTCAAAAATTTCAATCCACTTCTTTAATACTCTGCACCCACTTGGTTATTAAATAGGCGATTACTTTTATTCTATTGTTAGTAACAACTTAAACTTAAATTTAAAACAATTCAGACGTTTTGAGAATTTACTGTTCGCTCCGATATATTATGTCTATCTACGACCGACTTTTTTAATTCCTTTTGGGCAAATAACGTGATCCAGTTCGTTAGATGCGCCGCGGGCAGATTCCAGACTGTCTCAAAACCTGTTGCGTCGGAGGCATCCGTGACCGACCGCGCCAAACTATGTATTGCAATTGATCAACTTTATGACTCATGTATTTTTATTTAATTATATTAAAAGGGCAACAAGACTAGAACAATATAAAAATGGACCTGCAATACTAGGAATAAGAAAGTTGTTTTTATTTCATCGTTTTGCCGTTAACATTTAGAACTATTTAGCATCTTAAAATTTCGAGAAACTGCAATTTCAAACTATCTAAAACATAATTACGAATCAAATACTTAAGAGGAGTGTGACCCTACGACTTTCCATATAAAAGGCGATAACGATTTCCACCCCTTAAATTTTAACCGATTTTGACCAATTTTTGATAGGTTGTCAGTCTGATCTAAATCTATGTCTTGGATTTTTCAATATAATCAATAAATTTAGTTTTATTGTTCTTTTAGTATTCTCATACAAAACTAATTTAGGCGATTATTTGACTTTGTTGAACTTTCAAAAAACGTATAGGCCTATATTTCTGACTGAGAACCTGTCAAAAATTGGTCGGAATCGGTTAACATTTAAGGGGTGGAAATCGTTACCGCCTTTTGTATGTAAAGGATAATTTTTGCCGCTGCTTTATTCCTCATAACAAAATTTAACCAACTCGTAAATGGAGCACGTTTTAGTATATATAAGTTAGGTATGTTGTTTATGTCTTAAAAGTTGAATCAAACACTCACCACTTGTTAGTCCGAACTCGTCGAGTGCGCGCGGACTACTGGCCGAGCTGCGCTCCGGTCTCCGGTACACCGCGCTATCTGTGGCCGGAGGACTGACGCGTGTTCGCTGCTCGGCCACCCGCCCGCGGCCGGCTGGGAGAACCGCACAAGTTAAGGGTGAAAAAGTAAACTGGACGAGATAATCAAATCTTAAAGCAATTTATTTTTAAAACCTTTGGAACGCCACAGTCGTCTGTAGCCGACAGCAGATTTCGTGTCACACATGGCATTTGCGTCGGCTATAGCCGTCGCCGAGCGCTCGTGGCACGCTTTGTCGTCGTTAGCCGTGGCGTTCAAAACGTTAATCAAGCTAGCCACTGGCCCAGCAATCATTCGTTTGGGGTAAATCGTACAAACAAATAAGTACTTACCCAACAATAGGTTTTTGTTAAAAATAGCATAACTTTGTCTATTGCACATCAATAATACAATGTCATCTGGTTTTACGTGTACCAAATTTCAGGCTATTCCAATCACGGCAACTGGTTCAAAATGTACTTGTAACATTTGAACCAGAAAGATAGACAGACAGACAGACAGACAGACAGACATACGAACGAAGCAAGTTAAATAAAAGCTGGTTTTGTCTAGAAGCCCTAGCACGCCAAACACGGGGATAAGTTAAACCCGTTTATTTCTGTAACGCTTTCGTCGGCACTAGTACGAGAGACGCACTTAGAGATAAGACGGTTTAACTGATCCTTGCATCAACCTAGCTAGGGCCACTGAGCCACATATACAGAACGCAATAAACATATACTTACTTACTTTTTAAGTTCGAGGTCCAAGCCCTTTGTATCTACACATTTTAGTACGGTCACTCTAATGGCCGAATTCAGAAACGCCACTTAAGTATTTGATTAGAGATTAAATGTCCCTCAACTAGCTGTCATCCTATACAAAAACGTCACTTTAATTAAAGATCAATTTGAGTGGCCTTTCTGAATTTGGCCATAAGTTGACACAGTCAATAGGGTGGCCCGTAATAGTCAGTGCTCGAGGCTCATTCATAGGCATTTTGGCATATTAAAAACCATACTTGAGTAAGATATCAGTCTTGAGAATAGACTATTTCACGGGCAAGAATATAGCAATAATGTTGTTTAAGAGGCATTTTACAAAGCTGAACGGGCAATGTCGCGTTCGAGTTTTTATCGATTATGTGAGCGAAATTTAGTGAAATTCACAAATGTAGTTTTTTTAAATTGTGCATGTGATATATTTATATGTTTAGACACATAAATATACCAGATGAGCTACATTTGCGAAATTCACTCAAATAATCGATATTTATAATCGCGAAAAATGCAACGTTGCCAATTCAGTTTCGTAAGATGCCTCTCAAGAGAAAGGGTCGTTCAATAAAACTCCAGTGTGTTACAAAAAGTACATCTCTATTCCAGAGGGCAGGCGGCGCGGCGGCCGCGGCTGATCGCGACAAATTTATCGAAAATCAAAATCACCATCCACCACAAAATCGAGACCTCACTAATTAAATATCAACGATAAAGAGCGTTTTATTTATTATATATGACGATATGTTTAAAAATAAATTTCATTATAAAATAGGATACTATCGAAGGCAACGTTATTGTTGGCAGGCCATTGGGTCTGGACTTCTTTTATGCTTTGGCAACACCGGACATGGCACGCTGCAAGGCAAGATGCTAAGTGCTATATCGTAGTGAAGGAACTTACGATGATCCGTGGCGCTGGTCACACCGCACGCTTAGTTCCATTCTACGCGCGCTCCTACTAAGTAATCCTCAAAGCGTGCTCACGTCCGGTGCGGACTTAAGGCCCTGCTACACTGTACGACAGCCCGTCAGAGGTCAATCGAAATCACGTTTGGTTCCACAAGGTCGGGCGATTAGCAGTTGGCTGCCATCCGATCAAGGTCGCCGGGAGGCGATCGACTTCTACACGGTCAGTTTTGTACCCCGACCTGGCCCCCAATTCTCGGTTCATTCGAGATAATCTCACAATCGAATTTAAACGTCAGTGCATACAGTCATTCGACACAACTGTATGAATCTGACGTTCAATCTCGCAATCGTCATTATCTCGAATGCATGGAGAATTGGGGGCCTGATCAAAATCTCCATCGGGGTGTCGTCTCGACCGTATAGCGCGGGCTCCAGGCTGTGTTACTCGCTTTCTTCTTTAATAAATGCACAAAGTCAGCCTGTCCACGCCGCATCCTTTAACGGCCTATCCATTTAAACAATGTGATATCCAAATTAATATTTGCATCGAGCACGAGACCGAGCGAGCCGCGCCGCGCCGCCTGCTTAGATGACGCAGGTGGTATTTGTAATAAATAAGTACACGAAATTTTGTTTATGCGGTGCGACGCCATGTTTCGTAGTCGCTTGCTTATTGCGGAAGTCTTATAGAGTTACAATGTTATTCACCGACGAAGAACTTGCTCCATTCACTTAAAGGTTTGATTCCCTAGGATTCC
The DNA here is from genome assembly GCA_947859335.1 of Tortricodes alternella. Classification (NCBI taxonomy): domain Eukaryota; kingdom Metazoa; phylum Arthropoda; class Insecta; order Lepidoptera; family Tortricidae; genus Tortricodes; species Tortricodes alternella. The sequence continues at coordinate 16,354,286 of OX401980.1, read as the reverse complement.
GTTGCGTCGAATGATGTCATTTAAACGTTGTCAATGGAAACAAGATGGCGTTGTTTCCTAGAGAGCGTTTGACACCGCTCTGAAACGACGCCATCTTGTTTCCATAGACGTTTTAGTGACGTAATTCGACGCTAACCTATAACCCATCCTTCAGCGAACGACTCCGCCACACAGCTCGCACTTCACAATACGACAGTAGTTTGATTTCTCCAACATCTTAGATTCAAATCGTGAACTTAACTTTAGTCACTGCCAATAATCGTCATGTAAATACAATTAATATATAATGCAGTTGGACAGTCCGGAGCGCAGCGGCGTCGGCGCCGGACAGCGGTGTCCGGCGACGCTGTGCTAACCATTTCCGCTCCGAGCGCGCTGCGCGGCGGCGCCAACACGTTTAAAATATAAAATACATCCGTATCGTGAATCTGGAGCAATTTATTTCGCTCCTGACACCGCCATGTACGGTCAGGAGCATAAGCACCTACTTTCTGCTGTTACTTGTGTCGCTTCTCAGCATTAGGCTATTTTCCTGAAAACTCTATTTAGTCCGTCATTTACATTATTATAAAATATTGAAAAAGTATATTTTCTTTTCTCAATTTAACAAAAAATAACGAAGATTAGTGCGTTGAAGTTCCGCGCGACGTCACGCCTTGGCACACTTTTTACCATGAAGTGACGTCATGAGCCCCCACTCCCGAACTTTGATGCGCGTTATCTTTGTCAATTCTGATTGATTTGATAACGCAAAATATACGTGTTCAATATTTTTTGATATTCTAACTGACAGACTAATTAGAATTATTATTTTTTTACCCAGGAAACATCCCTTTATTCTCGAATACAATATACATAGAAACATATTAGCAACTGAAGAATAGTGCGATATGCTCATGACTGTACATTCACATGCGGTTTCATTTGAAATTATAATACCCGTGTCGGCAGCCGGCGAGGCCGGCGACACGAGAACGGCAATAGGGCTCTTCATTTACAATGAAACTTTCCAAAAAAAATTACCGATCTATAATTAACAAATAATGCAATGGAGTAAACGAAACTAATAACCTGTAGACGGTTCGGATCCGACGCGGCCGGCTCCGGGAACACATCCCAGTAACGGCAGCTCCGTAAGTAGCCGTACGCTGTACCTTATCGCTCCAACATTATGTAACCTGACATACGATTTTGTGAAACGAGTTAAAGTGACAAAGTACCAATGGTGCAGCTACCTTCGAAGCGTGCACACGTCCCGGAGCGGCCGCCGCTAGCCACGACTACCACGTCGCATCAACGTTCAGTACAATACAAAATGAAAAATATACAAAAAAACGTACAACACAGTCCATGATCAGTAGACGAGACCTTGCTCGTGTTAATGAGCTCTCGCGACAGCTCGCCCTCATGTCAACACGTTCAACAACGCGAGCGGGATCTCGAGCAGACACAATAATGCCCGCTGCACACGTAACGATAAATCGTAGCGATTTATCTGTGCAAACCGATCGGCGCAGATTTATCGATCGTGTGTATGACAAATATATCGCTACGTGTGTAGCGGGCGTAAGGATCTTAACCTCGTACATTCCGCCACCGATGCGAACATCGATTACGAAATCAAAATATATACCACAGGGTATCTAACATCTAGATGAAATAAGATATTTATAGTTAGAATAAAGTTATATCTGTGAGTAACGAACACAAGTAATTTGATGGTCGAGTGATCGAGAACTTATCCTATACCTACGTCTATGTACATACAGACGAGAAGCGGGACCTACGTCACGGGGCTACGTCGACACTGACTTGCACAAGGTTATAACCGAACCACATTGGAGAAGCATTTGCGACTGTAGCATAGTAGTCAGGTTATTGTACAGTTTGGTCACAAGCGCCGTGCCGACTAACATATTACATTATACTGGGAACATCTAATCGATTGCCAACAAAAGGTGGTTTATAAGCACCTTTAGGTAACTGCGAGAAACGGGGTGATATTTCTTTAAACCAGCTACTCACACACCTGCGGCAGGGGCGATTTAGCGTGAAAAGGTGGCGCAATATTTTTTCCTTGATTGTGGTGTGTCACCTTAAATCGCCCCTGCCGCAGGTGTGTAAGTAGCCGGCTTAACATTTCCCTTCCCCCGCACGTCCGTCGCCACTCAAGGCGTGGTACAGCGCTTGTGACCAAACTATGTTTCACACAGACCATAATATTCTAGACTCTGAACAGATCGACGAACTCCTCTGCTAACAGGAGTCCACAAACTAAAATCAGCGAGGCTACAGATTTGGGAGCTTTATTTGCTAGTCAAAGTTAGGCTAGGCGTCTTTAGAATACATACATGGTCTGCGGTGTTTCATATTAAAAACATACAAATACGCACACACACTCTCCCGTTTCTACTCACACAGGCATATGCTTCCCCAGTGATTAAGCTATACCAAGTGTCGCGCTGTACAGGAGACGCCATGGCGAGGTCGCTACGTTATTATGGCATGAAATAATCCGCGAAGTCCCAGAGGCGAAGCAACGACATAACTCGGAATAGTGAAATTAAAAATACTTTCATAACGCGAGACATCGGAATTCGGGAGCGGCGGTGAGGTTAGACCATCCATAAATTACGTCACACTACACTTTTACTGCCAACCCAAAACTCAAGTTACACCTCAAGGGCCACAGAATTTCCTCCATACAAAATTACTATATTAAGAACCCAACTGGCGGTCGTCCGGCGTGGCGACAAAGTAATAGAGAACCCGATAATCGTGTTATTGGCAATGACTGTTTTAAGGGGGAGGAAGGTGGTTCACAAAGTGTAAAATAATGTGACAAGGGGGGGGGGGGGAGTAAGCTTTGTGACGTCACATGTATAAATCTAACGTATTAACTCTTAAACTTCAATTCTGTCGAAAACCTTAAAATATGTAACGTCACACGAGGGGAGCGGGGTCCAAAAATGACATACGACTGACGATATGACATAACTTATGGATGGCCTCTTAGCAGACGCGGCGACCGAACGACTCGTGCACACTGAATACTTTCAGATCAGGTTCTTTCTAAAACAAATAGTTTTAAACAAATGTTTATATTTCACACTAGCTGTTTGCTCGCAGCTTCGTCCGCGTGCAATTTCGGTTATCGCCGGTCCCTCAGGAAAAAAACCAGCCTATGACACTCAGGGATAGTGTAGCTTTCTACTATTTTAAGAATCCGTTCTGTAGTTCCAGCGTTTACTCCCTACATACAAACAAACAAACATAATTTACCATTTTATAATATTAGTGTAAATATTATGTAATAAAAATAATAAAATTCGTTTTTTTAATATCGCGGCATTACTCGCGCGATGCCGAAATTTTTATCCCGGTGTTCATTCCATTTTCAGAGCACGGAACACGGAAAACATCGTGAGGAAACATGCACACATCTGCAAAGCGATTCAACGTTGTGTGTAGTCCTCGATCCGCACGGAACCCCCTCTCCCTATGTGCCCAGCAGTCGGAAGTGAATAGGCTGACCGTGATGCAAACGGTACAAGGTTACGGCACCGTCCGACTAAAAGTAGGTAGCGTGCACGAGCCCTTATCCCCGTTCCCAATTCAATCCGCGGATAGATTTGGTTACTACGGGGTAAAATTTGACATTTGTTCCATACAAATCATGTCTATTTTGAATCGGTAGTATGCTAATGTCCACGGACTTGACATTAGGAACGGAGGCGCAGCGGTATCACAATAAAGCGCACTGCAACAACGTCCACTCTCGAGCGCACGGTCCGCCGCACACGGGAGCAATATATGTGAACTAGGATAATGTTTCACAATAATAGTGAACGACATCTGTGGGATTCGGCGAAGATTTCAACTCTATTTCCTTATCTCAACGGCGTTATTGGCGCGAATCATCGCCGAATCCCACACAAACGAGATTAGTGCATTATTCTGTCCTCCTGTTGTTAATTTAAGTGAGCAATTCTTGTACATACGGCTATGCCACACGGAAAGTACTTCAAATATTGTACATAGGAAGTTTTGCTTCATGGAGAGTATGTTATTTTTTAAAGTTAGTAACACTGCAATAGAATGAAAAAAAAATTTTTTTTTCCTCGTCCGGTAAAAAGACCAATAAAACTTGAATTTTATAATGCCGATCGGAATAGGCCATTATAAGGATTAATTATACTAAGAATCAGTATCTTAAATTTTAAATATCATACAATTTCACAATTTTCACATTCGGTCGGTTCGAATCTCAAATGAGGTAAACAACTTTAATTTAATAATATTACTTACAATTAAAAGTAAAATTAAACCTCTATGAAGCAAAATTTCCTATGTACAATATTTGAAGCACTTTCCTCCCGTGTAACAGCCGTGAGGCTCCGTGTCGGTAGGGCACTTGTATTTTGACCGAGCTCTCGCCCTCTTTCTGTCGCTTTTTAGTGGACAGCCAGCTTTAGGCACCCCGCACACGTCCGACCGCGACAGCTCAGCGCGAGATCCAAGTGAAAGTTTGCTTCTCATTTAAATGTATTTGTCGACCTTAGATGCAAGTCGTGTGCGCTGCGCCGAGCCGGGCTGCGACGCGGTGGTAACAAACATGGCGATATTCGCGCCGCTACCACGTCTAGCATAAATAGTATAGGAGAACAATAAATCCGGCATCGTGAAATAAGCGCGGCCGCGGCTCCCGCGCGAGCTGCAGGCGAGGGAGCCGCGGCCGCGACACAAAATTATTATTAATTTACTATCTAACTACTTAAAGAAATAAAGAGAAGCGATGTGCGAAGCGTGTTAGAGGTGCGCGCCGGGTGCGGCGGGGCTGCGGCGCCGGCCTGCAACACAAACAGGCACGTGAGCACGCGGCAGCGCTGTCACGCGGGAGAACACCATCTTATGTAATCGTCGTATGTTTATGAAGGCCGGCCTAACAATAGTGTGTAAAGTGAATTCATCCTTACTTGTGTTATTTAGTGATAGTAGTTTATGCAACGGTTGCATGTTAGGCCTTAAAACAATAGTGCAGTTTTATGAAACGAGCTTTTAAGCGAGTTTCATATTAAGATCGCACGTGTGTTTTAAGGCCAAATTATGTAGAGTTGCATACATAACTTTATCTACACACATATTATAAATCCTCCACGATGTGTTCAGACTAAATACAGGCAACAACTTATTTGTTGCAATCGTGGCTGCATTTACGATATCCGGCGCATTTTCACTCACTCCGAGAAGACTACTATTCATATTTTCAACTTTTTACAATTTTACTTTCGTTCAGCAAAAAACCAACATGAACGATGAAAGCAGTAATGGCGGCAATTCGATCCTCCGTCAAGACCATTTTTTTTAAATCATAGACAAACGAATGTAGTCTCTATTCTCATGTCACTCGAAATCAAATGTCGTGCGGTTTATATTAAAAAAACATACTGAATTGATGTTCCGTATCAATAACTGTTTTAATATCTATGGATACTCTATCTATTTCTTAAGCGCAACACTAAAGGATTCCGCCAAGCACAAACTAAATTAATCCTTTACAATGCACTTGTTCGTAGTCATCTTGAGTACTCTAATATGGTTTGGAGTCCTTTTTACTTTGTTCATTCCCAGCGTATCGAAGGTATCCAACGAGCTTTCACTAGACATCTGGCATATGCATGACAAGGCTTCTCACATCGAAACCCATATGACCAGCGATTTAAATACTTCCGAATGACATCCCTTCGCGAACGGAGAATGATACACGACCTCACATTTTTACACAAACTTATAAATGGCAAAATCAATTCCTTCCTACTTACCGAGCGAATCCGACTATCAGTTCCATATCACTACCCAAGAAACCCTATAACCAAAATTCTAAAGAATCCCTTCTTTAAGACTAACCTCGGTCACAACTCCCCATTATGGGGTCATGTACCAAGTACAATGAGCTTAACAAAAAACTTGAAATTGATATTTTTCATGACTCTCTTCCCAAATTCAAGGACAAATTATTAAAATTCGTTAGTAAAATTTAGTGTTAATTTATGTTCATTTAATTTAAGTTAGTGTTAGTTTTAGTTTAAATTGAATATGGACTAGGTATTATTAATCACTTTCCTTAATATGTTGGCTGCACTTGTTATCAGATAAGTTTTTTTTTTTGACGACGCGGATAGCCTAGTTGGGAGTGACCCTGCCTCCGACGCAAGCGTCCCGGGTTTGATCCCCGGTAAGGGCAAATATTTGTGTGATGAGCACGAATGTTTGTTCCTGAGTCTTGGATGTTTCCTATGTATTTAAGTATTTATTTCTCTATATAAGTATTTATATCGTCGTCTAGTACTCATAACACAAGCCTTTAGAGCTTACTTTGAGACTAGATCGATTTGTGTAAAGATTGTCCCCTGATTTATTTATTATTTATTGATTTTTTCTATTTCAATGTATTTGTGTTTTTTTTTAATATGTTTGTTGTTGGTGTACCTTAGTAAATAAATAAATAGATACTAGAATAGAGACCCACTTGAGTTTTGACAGCTGTTCCATATTTAATCTCATTACGATACTAAAATCGATACTGTAATAATATTACATACTGGTTTTACCTAATTGGTTGTCATAATGCTGGTCATTTCCTACGGTTTTTGATTACATTATGGAGGTTCAATGATATGGGTGTAGATAAACAAGTATAATGTAAAATATATAACCTCAAAATTTATCTTTTATGGATGAAACAGCTGTTTAATACGTAAGTACGGCCTCGTCATCACTTACCATCAGGTGAGACCGAGGTCAATCGCTGGTCGGTCTTTAAATAAAAAAAAATAATAAATAAAAAAAAGTAAGTAAAGCAATCCTAGGTGAGAAATTTGCAAAGTGATGTCTAAAATATTATCTCCAGTTGCTTAATACGAAGAAATAGGTGTTTTAGCAAAAAAAATGTGTATTTTCATGTTAGTAACTTGTTTACGAAATAGAGAAGTTAGGATGAATTCACTTTAGTAGTAGGGAAGGCGCGCTGCGCGGAGGGGTGTGAGCGTGTACCGAGGCGTCTAGCGGCGGTAGGGCTGGCGCGGCGGGAAGGCGCGCTGCGCGGAGGGGTGTGAGCGTGTACCGAGGCGTCTAGCGGCGGTAGGGCTGGCGCGGCGGGAAGGCGCGCTGCGCGGAGGGGTGTGAGCGTGTACCGAGGCGTCTAGCGGCGGTAGGGCTGGCGCGGCGGGAAGGCGCGCTGCGCGGAGGGGTGTGAGCGTGTACCGAGGCGTCTAGCGGCGGTAGGGCTGGCGCGGCGGGAAGGCGCGCTGCGCGGAGGGGTGTGAGCGTGTACCGAGGCGTCTAGCGGCGGTAGGGCTGGCGCGGCGGGAAGGCGCGCTGCGCGGAGGGGTGTGAGCGTGTACCGAGGCGTCTAGCGGCGGTAGGGCTGGCGCGGCGGGAAGGCGCGCTGCGCGGAGGGGTGTGAGCGTGTACCGAGGCGTCTAGCGGCGGTAGGGCTGGCGCGGCGGGAAGGCGCGCTGCGCGGAGGGGTGTGAGCGTGTACCGAGGCGTCTAGCGGCGGTAGGGCTGGCGCGGCGGGAAGGCGCGCTGCGCGGAGGGGTGTGAGCGTGTACCGAGGCGTCTAGCGGCGGTAGGGCTGGCGCGGCGGGAAGGCGCGCTGCGCGGAGGGGTGTGAGCGTGTACCGAGGCGTCTAGCGGCGGTAGGGCTGGCGCGGCGGGAAGGCGCGCTGCGCGGAGGGGTGTGAGCGTGTACCGAGGCGTCTAGCGGCGGTAGGGCTGGCGCGGCGGGAAGGCGCGCTGCGCGGAGGGGTGTGAGCGTGTACCGAGGCGTCTAGCGGCGGTAGGGCTGGCGCGGCGGGAAGGCGCGCTGCGCGGAGGGGTGGCGGCGCGGGGCGCGCGGCGCGTCGGCGGCGCCCGCGGTGCGCGTCTTCTTCTCTTCGACGTTCAGCTTCACGCCGTCCGGGCTGTCCGCGGGGTAGTACAGCGGCTGCGGGACACGGACAACAATGACGATCGAGCGATACAGAAGAACGGTTCCGATCGTGAACGGAGGAGAGGATGCGGCGCTCACCCCGGCGGCGAGGCAGTCCTGCGCGCTGCGCGCGCTCTCGTAGGTGACGAACCCGTAGTGCGGGTGCGGCGCGCGGCCCAGCACGCGCAGCTCGGCCACGGGCCCGAAGCGCGCGAACAGCGCGCGCAGCTCGTCCTCGCTGGCCGTGGGCGGCACGTTGCCCAGGAACAGCTGCTGCGAGTCCGAGTAGCGCCGCGGCCCGCCCTCGCCGCGCTCCCCGCGCTCCACGCGCCCGCCACCGCCGCCGCCCTCTGTGGTCAATTCACAATTATAATATCGATACCATTGAAAATTTACCATTCGAATCCATGTCGAATCAGTGCATCGAATGTTAGCGAATTCATGAATCATAAGTGGGTTCTTTTACGGGGCTCGGCTGCTGAAAGAGACACGAGAACACTCGTGTCGGCCGGCATTCCAAAAACGAGAAGCTGGATTTTTTTAATCATTCAATATCGCTGTAATGCGCAAATATTTGGTGTTCTATTCTTACATAATTGTATAAATAAATAAAATATTTTATTACTACTATCAAAGTAAAGCGCTCACTGACAATCTTTTCTATTTTCAGAGGTCGGGATGGCGAGCGAACCGTCTACACGTAGCTGATGCAGGTAATAAAACGAGACTAAATGTAATCGGATGAGGAAACGGCGCTTCGGATGGCACTCACCGGGCTGCGAGTCCCGCGGCGCGCGCTGCGGGCGCGGGCGCGCGTCGGGCGCGCAGGCCGGCGCGGGCGCGCCCCCCGCGGCCCCCGCGCCCCCCGCGCTGCCCGCGGCCCCCGCGCCCCCCGCGCCGCCCGCGCCCGACTTCAGCAGGTTCGCGTACGTCTTCGGCTCCGTCGACACCGCTGCGGACACACAAATATGATAAACATGAGAAAGAGCCGAAACGAGAACGAGTTCTACGTGCGTCTCCCATGGTTCGCCCAAGCTGCAACAGGAGGATGGAGCGAGATAACTATGATCACTTAATAATTAATTCTTTATTTCAGGCAACTAGGCTCATAAATAAATACGGCTAAGGAGTGGAATTCCCCACCTGCAGACTTATTCCCAGAACGATACAACTTGGACCTTTTCAAGGAGAGAGTGAATAGGAGGCATGATCTAGGTGTGCATGCTCCATCGTCAACCTCATCAACACTTTCCATCAAATGAGACGAGGTCAAATGCACATCTATCTTAAATAATAATTAAAAAAAGCCTCAATAAAGACTACACATACATATATCACAACTGCTTCCCAAAGGGGTAGGCAGAGACCATGGATCTGCTACGATCCTGACACACACCTTTGGCTTCGTCTACTCTCATTAAGTTCTCCAAGCTCGCATGCCGGTTAAGGCCAGTATAAAGACTAACATAGATAAAATAATTTAAAACAATAAACTAACACTGGAAAATTACCAACGCAATGGAAAACAGCAACAGTGACGCCAATATTTAAGAAAGGTAATAAACTAGATCCATCAAACTATAGACCCATTTGTCACACAAGTGTTGTGTGCAAGGTAATGGAGAAAGTAATAGTCAAGCACATAAGGAACTTTTCACCCTGCAAAGAATTATAGGCGATCATCAACATGGTTTTTGTCCGCACCGCTCGACAGTGTCCAACTTGCTATCATGTCTGTCAGCCTGGACCAAAAGCTTTAACAAAAGAGAGCCTGTTGATGTCATTTACCTCGATTATGAGAAAGCTTTCGACAAAGTCCCTATAACACGTCTGTTGCAAAAGTTGAAACATGTGGGAATACAAGGTAAAGCTATTGAGTTGGATTGAGGCATTCCTCTGCTACAGAACATTCCAAGTGAGAGTTGGTGAGACATTGTCCGACCAGCAAGAGATCCTATAGATCTAGCGTACCACAGGGCTCTGTCCTCGGCCCCGTTCTCAACATAATCTACACCTTCTATTTGCGTTGTGCCCTTCACTGTAGCGTGAGTGTTTTCACTGACGACACAAAGTTATTTGGAAACCCTCTGCTTGACTTCGACCGTACGCATTTTTATTTATTTATTTATTTATTAGCCTTGTGCTGCTGAATTATTAAATGTACATGAATTGTTGCATAATTTTTTTCGTTCCTTTCTGGAATTCGTCTTTTATTATTATCCATTGTAATGTTTTATCTAATAAATTTTTGTATTATTTATAATATTCTTATTACATAAATTTGGTCATCTCAGCACGCCCGTTGGACGAAGGCCTCCTCCAGTCGTCTCCACTCTTTCCTATCTTGTGTCGTCCTACTCCATGTACGTCCCAACATTTCTTCTAGGTCTTTGCACCATCTTATCTTTGGTCTCTCTTTTGCTCTTTTACTGTCCCGTGGGTACCAATCAGTGACCTTTTTGGACCATCTTTCATCCGTCCTACGGTGATTTTCCTGATGTCAGTGTTTTTGATCTTGTCTATTCGTTTTTTACCCAGCATACTCCTCTCCATATTATGTTGGCATGTTTCTAGCTTTTTTTCATTATTTTTTGTTAGAGCCCAGGTTTGCGACCGATATGTTAGACATGGGAGAATACATGTATTGAAAACAATTTTCTTGCAATTGGTTGGTAAGCTTTTGCTCTTCATGATCTCTTTTAATGCCCAGTATTTACTCCATGAGTTCTGTATTCTTCTTTCAACTCTTTTGGACATTTCATTCTCTGTTGATATAAGCTCTCCTAGGTACACATATTCTTCTAATATTTTGTGATGTTATTGTTAACTTTTATAGTATGTTTTTCATTGTTTGTCATAATTTTTGTTTTCGAAAGGTTCATCTCCAAGCACAAAGAGACTTTAACTCTATAGCTAACTGGTCAAAAGAATGGCTTCTCACTCTTAACACCTCAAAGTGCACTGTGCTCCATATCGGAAATCGCCATATTAGATGGCGTCGAGCTTAAACCAGTTAAAGTACAAACTGACTTGGGAGTCAAAGTTACAGGGGATCTCAAGTGGGAGGACCACATAACGACAACCACCAAAAAGTCGAAAAGTCTAATCTACCTCATCAGAAAAGCCTTCGGAATGCTAACCACAGACATGATGCTAAAAATTTACAAATCGTTTATAAGGCCTATCCTTGAGTATGCTTTCCAAGCGTGGAGCTCCTACTTTGCCAAGGATATGCAAATGCTCGAAAAGGTGCAACATAGTTTCACCAAATTACCAAAACGGCTCAAGAATAAACCATATGAAGAGAGGCTGCAAGTGCTTAACTTCACAACCCTAAAGGATCGCAGAGAGCGTAGAGACCTTCAAGATTCTTACTGGACACTATGACCACCTAACCCCGCTCTCCTTGGCAAACGAGAACTGGCGCAAGCCTCCGGTACTAAGCTACACTCAGGACCGGAAGGCCGTATGGGGGAGGAAGAAGCTGCACGGGCGGTTCTACAAGGCCCTCATGGGACCTGATGTAGACCCGCTCGCATCGGTTACCTGGCTACGCTTCGGCGACCTCTTTGGGGAAACCGAGGGGTTTGTCTGTACAATTATGGATGAGGTAGTCAAGACGAACAAACTACCGAAAGTAGATTATGAAGGATGGGACAGTGGACATCTGCAGAGCATGCCACTGTCCCGTAGAATCTCTAAGGCATGTGCTTTCGGGTTGTTCGCATCTTCTCAGAGTACTTGCACAAACACAACCAAGTAGCAAGGATCATCCACCAGCAACTTGCTCTCAGGTAACCTTGTGGGCCCTGAAGTGCCGTACTACAAGAACGTACCGGAGCCAGTTCTCGAGAATGGCCGTGCTACGCTCTACTGGGACCGGTCTATCATCACAGACAGGACTACAATAAACCTGATATCCTGCTGGTGGATACTCGCGCCGGGCGATACTCGTTGACATCACCATCTCGCATGATGCTAACCTCGTGAAGGCCGAGAAGGATAAGCTTAGCAAATACCTTGACTTGGCCCACGAGGTGACCGCCATGTGGGATGTGGATTCAACGATTATTGTCCCGATAGTGGTTTCAGTGAACGGACTGATAGCGAAGAGCCTCGACCACCATCTCAAGAGGCTCTCGCTAGGTGGTTGGATCAAGGGCTGGATACAGAAGGCGGTTCTCCTGGACTCTGCACGCATCGCCAGGAGGTCCCTCTCTCTGCAGCCCTAGCCACCGATCGCATGGGCCCTGCTCCGCGGTCGGTAGTTCACACACCTATGGTGGCTTATTATCACCGGTTTTTATAATTTTTTTTTATAATGTTATTTTTATATTATAAAAAATGTAAAAAACGAGAAATTATGTCAAATACAGAGGAATAATAATAACATATTAATGCTTCATACTTTTGATGTGTTGTGTAGATATAGTACCGTTAGCAAAACAGTACTTATTAATCTTATTATTAATAAATATAATCATAAGTCGATCTTTGATAGCTTCATACTTTAAGTACAGACACTTATAGACAACTTTACCAAGTATGCTATACCATAAAGTCACTTTATAATATTTCAATTCTATTATTGGTAAAATATGTTGTATCATTTGTTTTATGAAAAAATATTAATAGGTACCATATTTGACAAATCTGTCATTACTGTTCACTTAATTTTCAGGTTATCGAATCGCTGTACCTATAAAAAAATACATTTGTGTAAAGTATGAATCATGGTATAGTAAAGTATTAAACGGTCGGTGCCTAGAAATTATCTTCAATGTATGTACATACAAATATTTTATCTACACCCATATCATAAAACCTCCATAATGTATTCAAAAACCGTAGGAAATTACCAGCATTATTACAACCAATTTTACTATGAGCTGTGGTAGCAGGTAAAATCTGTACCGTAATGTTATTACAGTATCAATTTTTGTAACGTTATGAGTTTAAATTTGGAACAGCTGTCAAAACTCAAGTGGGGTTCTATTCTAGTATCCATAGATATTAAAGCAACAATTCAGTATGTTTTTTTAAAAGTATAAACCGCATCACATTTGATCTCGAGTGAAATGAGAATAGGGACTTCATTCGTTTGTCTATGATTTTAAAAAAAACATTCGTCTTGACGGAGGATCGAATTGCCGCCATTACTGTTGTCATTTGTTTGTTTGTTGGGTTTTTTGCTGTTACGAAAGTAGAATTGTGAAAGGTTGTTTGTAATTTACATTTTAGTTGAAAATATGAATAGTAGTGACTCCAAGAACGTTGTGAAAACTCCGCCGGATATCGTAACTGCAGCCACGATTGCAACAAATAACTTGTTGCCAGAAAATATTGTTATTGTAACACATTATGGAGGATTTATAATATGTGTATAGATAAAGTTATGTATGCAACTGTACATAATTTGGCCTTAAAACACTCGTGCGATCTCATTATGAAACTCGCCTGTCGGTTCATTAAATAAACCCACACTCGTATTTTAAGGCCTATCATTATGCAACCGTTGCATAAACTACTATTAATAACGACAATTATAAAAAGTAACGTATAGTATCGTATTCTTACGAAGGCAAGGAAGAATTCCAAGAGGTACATTACAGGAAATATTTGGATTAATGATTTGTTATGGTATTTCCAAAAGTAATTACAGCATTAGTATTTTATTTAAGTAATAGGTATTATTTTTTCCAAGCTTCAGAACGTCATAGTACTGAAATAAGTATTTTCATTTATCTGCACCGTCTACTATTGACAATGAAAATGAAAATGAAAATGAAAATATTTATTTTGCAAGTAGGCCACACGGGCTTTTTTACATGCCTGAATCTACCAGCGCTTCGAAAGGTGACATGTGCTGAGAATGTAATTTCATATGTATTAATTCAAAAACGCCATAATTATGCGCTCACGCGATCGCGGTGCTTCCATTCTAATCGCGGTTCGATAATATGTACCGTCGATCGACGTGCCCCCCGCGTGAACGATTTCTGGCAGAGGGCATGTAACAGTTCGTAGTGGGTGGCGACATACCGGGCTGCGGCGCGGGCGGCGCCGGCTGCGGCGGCGCGGGCGCGGGCTCGGCCGGCGCCCGCGCCTCCTCGGGCTCCGCCTCGCTCGCGGCGATGCCTCCCGCTACAATACACACCATCCTCCATAAGCGAATACAATTTTTTTACTATTATAAAAGTCTATCGACTGATCACTGCTGCAGCCTATTGATCCCGACATATTTGTCAGCCGCGCTAGTTTTAGTAGGCAGATGATAATATTTCCTCGCATTACTTGTGATAAGCACTATGTGTGATGGGGCGAATCATATCTCCGCAATCAACGTCAGCCAGTCCGTATTGTCCGTTTCAAGTCTACAGCCAGGTTTGTACCCTTAGGTGTACCCCAGGGATTGCAACTTGGACCTCTATTTTTTTTGGTTTTATTAACAACCTTCGTTCCACAATGACTTCCAAATCCAAATTATTTGCAGACAACCTTGAGATTTACAATTATTATTATTAACTTTGAAGCAGCTGAAATCTCTTGTGCCATGAGAACAATAGGATTTCAAAAATTCAGTCGAGCGTCTTTATTAATTTTCGAGCGAGCGACTGTGACATATGGACGGACGGACAGACAGACAGACGAAAATGGCGAAACTATAAAGGTTCCTAGTTTGACTACGGAACCCTAACACGAGTGTCAAAGTATATGGAAACAGTCCGCCTTCAATGAGGATATCAGAGGGATCAGTTACAACAGCACTAGTGCTGTAATCGGTCGAAACTTGCAGTGGAGCCTGTGGACTGTGTGGACGGGAGACGGCAGCGGGGTGACTGACCGTGCTGCGCCGGCGGCTGGTCGGGCTGCGCGGGCGCGGGCGGCGAGGCGGGCGCGGGCGCGGGAGCGGGCGCGGGCGCGGGGGCGGGCGCGGGCGCGGGCGCAGGCGCGGGCGCGGGCGCGGGCGCGGGCGCGGGCGCGGCCGCGGGCAGCCCGTTGACGTGCGGCGGCGGCGACGCGCGCGGCGCCGGGAACGCCGGCGGGAACGCGGGCGGCGCCGGGAAGTACCCTGCCACGACATAAATCAAAATAGTAGTTTATGCAACGGTTGCATAATGATAGGCCTTAAAACACTAGTGCGGTTTTCATGAAACGAGCCGATAGGCGAGTTTCATAATAAGATCGCACGTGTGTTTTAAGGCCAAAGTATGTACAGTTGCATACATAACTTTATCTACACACATATTATAAATCCTCCATGATGGGTTCAGAAACAATATTTTCTGGCAACAAGTTATTTGTTGCAATCGTGACTGCATATTCCCGATATCCGGCGCATTTTCACATCACACACACTCCGAGAAGACTACTTACTATTCATATTTTCAACTAAAATGTAAATTACAAACAACTTTTTCTATTCAATTCAACAACAATTCTACTTTCGTTCAGCAAAACGTCAACATGGCGGCAATTCGATCATCGGTCAAGACAAATGTATCTACACCCATATCATAAAACCTCCATTGGTTAATCAAAAACCGTATGAAATGACCACCATTTTGACAACCAATTAGGAAAAACCAGTGCTGCGATAAAGAAATAAAATGACTTCTTTATCGTTTTTAGTAAAGAAATAAGATTAAATTTGGAACAGCTGTCAAAACTCAAGTGGGTCTCTATTCCAGTATCCATAGATATTAAAACAGTTATTGATACGAAACGTCAATTCAGTATGTTTTTTTAATATAAACTGCACAATATTTGATCTCGAGTGACATGAGAATAGAGACTTCATCCGTTTGTCTATGATTTTTTAAAAAAATGGTCTTGACGGAGGATCGCCATGTTGGTGTTTTGCTGAACGAAAGTAGAATTGTTGTTGAATTTAATAGAAAAAGTTGTTTGTAATTTACATTTTAGTTGAAAATATGAATAGTAAGTAGTCTTCTCGGAGTGTGTGTGATGTGAAAATGCGCCGGATATCGGAAATATGCAGCCACGATTGCAACAAATAATTTGTTGCCAGAAAATATTGTTACTGAACCCATCATGGAGAATTTATAATATGTGTGTAGATAAAGTTATGTATGCAACTCTGCATAATTTGGCCTTAAAACACACGTGCGATCTTATTATGAAACTCGCTTATCGGCTCGTTTCATGAAAACCGCACTAGTATTTTAAGGCCTATCATTATGCAACCGTTGCATAAACTACTATTAGCAAATTGGCCACCCGGGGCCCGTTTCTCGAAGTATGCTTCGAGAAACGGGCCCCCGTATGAATGAATAAATTAAAATGGGTCGAATCTACCAGCGCTTAGCACAGGACTACATTACTTAAAAGCACCGCAAGAAACTCAGCAGAAGGTATGATGATGATGAGAAATAATTAATATTATTATATTTTCAAGTCGAACATTGATTTACACCATATATACAAACTCAAATAAAATTAAATATAAACACTACACAGTAATAAAGCGACACAGGTCAAGCGGCCGCCATCCCACGTGACGTCCATGACGATCGTGTCATGTTCATTTCTAATATCGTCATCGGTATCGATTTCCAGGTATCCGGGCATGGGAAAACCAAATTTTAGGTTCCCGGATGGCACGTGTCGCTTTATGTCAAATATTGTAATAAATAATGTGCGCGCGTACCGGCGGGCTCGTCGGCGTCGGGCGCGGGCTCGTCGTCGTCGGGCACGAGGTCCTGGTAGCGGAAGATGTCGTTGTGCACGTAGTACTTCTTGGGCGACTGCGCGGCCAGCACGAAGGTCTGCGTGAAGCGGCGCATGGGCGCGCCCGCGTTGCTCAGCTCGCCCGTCACCTGCACCACCACGCCCGAGCCCAGCGTCGCCTGCGAGTCCACCTGCGCCACGCAACACGAACTAATAGTAACAAAAACTTAAATGGAATTACTTTATAATTCCGTTATTGTTCAACAGATCGTTACTCCACCTGCATTGTTGTAGGCGTTCTGTACTGAAAAATATGGTATTTGAAGTAGGTATCATATTTCAGAACATAATTAAATATATTTTTATTTTACTATGTGTTTCTATTAACGCACTCAAGATTTGGCTATTACACTCTTTTTAATACAAGTTTCAGAAATATATACCGAAATTCAGCGTGATATGTTTTTTTTTCAAATCGTTAATTCCCTGGATTAACTAGTTTATACACTTACCTACGAAAGCTAAATAAATCTACCATCGGTTCGTCCAACAAAGCCGGAAACAAACGAGGTACCAATTTTTAAAACAATACACCTGACACCTGTATGCATCTGACATTGTTCGCAAATGCAAATCAAAAACTAGGAGAGGCGTGATGGATCGGCTCTGGGGATTGACGGCCCGGCTTAAGCCACCACAAACCGATGGAACTTAAATAGACCAGGTGCAAATTTAATATCTTCCACAGAAAACATTAGATCTTTTTCTCAATTCTAGTCCTTGCAGGAGACCTTTATTGAGCAGTACACCTACGTCCAGTAGAAGACCATCCGTGGGTTCGTGTGGGGGCTGGTTACCTGGCTGATCTTAGCATGGCAGTCGCGGAAGTTGAGCTGCTGGATGCGATTGTGGATCTGCTTCTGGCCCACCACCGGCAGCGTCTCGCGGTGCGGCGCGTCCAGCCCGCCGTGCACGAACGACGAGTAGTTGTTGTAGAACCTGTCAACAACCGTCGTCACTCAACAATCTCTTTAAAGCTGGTGGATCAGCGTGGGTTCAGCAATGGGTGAAGACAATCTCTAGGAAATATCCACCAATACAAAGTCAAACTATCTTCATTCAATTTAGGCTTTTAAAGCTCTTATGAAGGTAAGTAATTAATCTACCACCGGTTCCGAAAACCATCCATTTGAAAATCACAGCCAGATAACCCCGCGAGTTCTTCCTAATGCTATGAGATAACAGAGCACACCCACTCCTTATTTCGACAATATCAAACAGTACAGTCAACTATCAAAACGTTAATCACTTCGGAACTTTGTCAAAAACCAACTTTGCTAAATCTTTCAGGTGTATTTCAGGCTTATGGGCTTAATAAACCTTCCTAAATTTAATCACTTACGAGAAGGACGCCAAAATACGTAGGAATGTGATTGAGATATCTCCATACGTATCTGATGTATTGCGGCGTCCCTCTCGTAAGTGACTAAATTTAGGAAGATGTAATAAGCCCTTAAGTGTGGCACGCCACTCTTCCAATTTTTTTGTCCAATCTAGAATTGATCAAGAAACTGGATGATTTTCATCAAATGTGCTAGCTCTGTTATGAGCGCTCTACACGATGGACCATCATCGGCCATCGCACGGGACGCACTTCTACGTAACCACCATGGTTGCGAGGATTAAATGATTATATCATTATGATTATGCCAATGAGACAGATATATCTTTATCTCATTCTTACTTATGACTGCGTCCTGTGCGATGGCCAATGATGGGCCATTGTGTAGGGGCCCATTGGGTATTTCATCAAATATGTTGACATTTAAATCAAAATGGCTGTTAAACAAGTTATTTAATGAATCTTGGACAAAGATATATTTTTGTTTAATTCAATTTGGTACTTGTGTATAGTAACAAATATTAAAATATTTCTGTAGAATGACCCTATTTAACGTTTTTTTTTTAAACTTGGTTGGCAGTCGTGGTATGCCAAAAATATGGAAATACGGTAATTATTCTTAAGTTAATGGTATTTTGTAGGGTTCCGTACCCAAAGGGTAAAAAGGGACCCTATTAATAAGACTCCGCTGTCCGTCCGTCTGTCTGTCTCTCTGTCACCAGGCTGTAGCTCATGAACCGTGATAGTTAGACAGTTGAAATTTTCACAGATATATATATATTAACAAATACTAAAAAAACAGAATAAAATTAATATTTAAGGGGGCTCCCATACAATAAACGTGATTTTTTTTGCCCGTTTTTGCTCGACATTGATAACGGTAACAGGTAGACGCTTGAAATATTCACAGAATAAAGTATATTCACATTTTAAAAAAAAACAAATATTTAAGGCGGGCTCCCATACAAAAGACATACCTGTGAACTTCACTGACCCTATGTGTACAAGAGAAAAGTATGCGGCAGCTCGCGGGGGAGTGATTCCCATCTTCCAACCTAGCAATCCCACCCAGGTTGGATATTGGGAAATCACAGTGCCATCTTCCAACCTGCCTCGGGTTGGATAGTGGGTACAAAATGTATTAATTTTTTTCTTCCCATCTTCCAACCTGTACATAAGTACAGTCACAAACAAAAAAACAAAAAGTGCTTATACTTATATAATATTTATTCCTTTAAAATGTTCCATTACATTTTTTTAAATTATATACCTATTACTATTAAACTTAAACATCAGTTCTACACAAAAAAACACCAGCGTTGTCACTCGTTACATACATCACATTAATAAAATAAACTAAAACCACGTCGACAATATCATTATTTTTAGAATTCTACTATTTTTCTGGCCATTAACAATGTTCTTTCCTCAAGAAGAAGTGGTAAGTATTATTGTATGGCTGCGAAATATCATACGACAATATGAATACTAATGGTAACCGCGGCTTTATACACGTCAATTACGAATAGGTATTATTCCCATAAAAAATTACTTGTGACTGTACCCTTTTCAGTACAGGTTGGAAGATGGGAAGAAAAATAAATATACCTCGTCTACAGGAAAAAGAGCGCTGGGTGGCAGTGGAGGGGATGTGTCTGCGCATGTGTACAGTCGCGCGCGAAAGTGCTTGTCTATTGTTTAATATTAGAAGTGATATGGTTTGTAGAATAATAGATGCACTTCAACTTGGGATAAAAAATGGTTACTTCAGAAAAATATATGTTTAGTTCGAAATCACGATTAACAAAATAAAAAAAAACGTAAGCTAATGGTGACTCGACTTCCATCAAATCGTCGGGGGTCACATGGAATGCAGATGACGACGCGGTGTTGGTGCTAGCAGAGACAACTTCGTCATTGTCGTCATCACTTGAGCCACTATCATTTAAGTCAGTATCAGAATCATCGTCATTAACGTGAATGACAAATATGTTTTACTATAATTATTAAGATTATTAAAAATACAATAGGTTGTTGAATAACAACTTAGTTGTAGTTTTATAACAACAAAATAAAAACTATAAAATGTAGTATAGAGAAAACACTGTAAAGTCAGGTTCAGCCCGCTTGACTAAAATAATGCAGCTTTAATGCAAATAATCGCATCGGACTATTCAGCCACCCACCACAAGCGGTGCCTCCCCAGCATTGCACCATACATCGTGTGCAATAGACACACGGGCCAATATGTATATAGGTAGGTAGGTATAGATAGATATAATGCAAATACATCAGTTATCTTAGAGGATGGCAAAAACGGTATGTTTGGATAAATCATAGATCCCATCATCAGACTCCAACTTTTATCTTAACGGGAACAAACCGGAGACAGGAGTCTTACAATTAAAAAAAAACCAAATCGGTTTACAAATGTCGGAGTTATGAAGTAATACATAAAAAAATATATACATATTAAATAATACAGGTGAATTGAAAAACTCCTCCTTTATTAAGGCTGTTAAAAAGAGCGCTGGTGTCCATACATATTATATGGCCGTCAGCGCTCTATTTTTTTATTTATGACCTGTAGCCTCGGACGTTTTCGTTGCCTCTGCAGTTCGTTTTATACATTGTTTTAAATTATTTACTACACCACTATCAGCTTCTCTCTTCATAAAAAAATAAACATTGTAAGCAATTTTTCTTTCTTTGTTATGCAAAACCATCGAGCAAAGAAAAGTGCGTGAGTGTACTTTGCGAGCGAACGAAACGTAGTCTGTGTGCGGGAACGAACGGTGGACTGAAAGAACCAATAGCACGACGGCACAGACACAGCGCGCGTTATCTCCTCCGTTGCGCCTCACCTCATGCCACCAATTTGGCCGGTAAATCGACTACTGCGCAGCCCCCACCGCCAGCGTTCTTTTACCTGTAGACGGACTATAATAAATTTTGTTCCCACTATCCAACCTGAGGCAGGTTGGAAGATGGCACTGTGCTTTCCCAATATCCAACCTGGGTGGGATTGCTAGGTTGGAAGATGGGAATCCCTCTCGCGGGGCGTCGCGGCGTCAATGTGCGCCAGCGATTCAGATGCCAAAACCAGCAGGATGGTTCATTTCCAACAACTACAGATAATTACCTCGATTCACACGAGCTTTCTAAATTGTAAGAAACCTAATTGTAACTTCGTTACGGATCAAATTCAAGTCAATAATAATGAAGCGAAATTTATCCATTAACTGATATAGTGTCATGGTAGTTCCCCGAAATAGAACAAAAGATGCTACGATTAATTAGTCATACATACCATAGTGAAGTTTATAAAGTTGACGATGACTAATTTAGGGGAAACGATCCAATCCACAATATAACTATTAGGATTTTAGACATTATATCGATGGCATACAACTTATTTATGAATGCCAGTTATTTTGATTTGGATTCTTTTTGTTAAATTGCGTCAAGTTTGGTGATAACATAAAATTACTATTCAACTTAATAAAACGGGAGTTCCATAAGGATACAAGGTACGTTGCCCACTCACTATTACAATTACAAAACATCTTTTCTTTAGTATTAATTTAATTAGGATGTATGTATTATACTTATAAACCACCCGGAAGAAATTATCTAAATTAAAGTAAAAACTGCATAATAAGCCGTTGGGTAGTTTAGGAACCCGACAAACAACATGTTGTTCCACACACAGCAAATGTTAGACGATTGAAAATACACTAAAAATACCCGCAGCTCAATTACGTAACACCAATTGGTATCGCTTTGGCGAAAAGTAAACCGATTGGACCTTTATTTATATCGAGCGAGGACTAAATTGGTTTACGTTTCGAGCCAAACCGATACCAATTCTGTTACGTAACTGAGCTGGCGGTTTCAATACGGTCAATTTTTTAAAAGATCCTTCTTAAAACCCTGTGTCTCTACTGCAACACAAGATTAATTTGATGATTCAATTAAATTCGTTTAAAGATGTAATATGAAGTTGAATAGGGGGTCGAAGATTATTCCAGCATTTGGAGGTCGCATACTGGAAACTACCATGAAACGCTGCGATCCGTGTTGAAGACAGGCGTAGCGGGGAGCTAGTCTCTCATGAACCTTACATAAACCTAAGTTTCCCGTAGTAAGGACTTCCCCAAGAAAGGGGCCGTTTTTCTTTAAATAACTTCGAATAGGAGTGACGCAAAGCGCGCTTTCCGTCGAGCTTTGAGGATAACAAAGACACTGCCAAGTCGTTTGATACGCTGCTCAGCAGCTTTCAAAGTCAAGTGATGGTAGATTCAGACATGTCAAAGAGCCTGTAGGTATGGCTAATTCGGAAAATAAATATTTTCAATTTTAAATTTCCTATAAGTTTTCAATTTTACGTAAATTATTTATTAATTTATTATTTAAAGCAGTACTCAATCTTTTTTTTCTTGGGTCAAATATATGTGTGACTGCTACATAAGTGGCCGTCCATTAATCACGTGACGCAAATCTTTCGTTGAAGAGTTCTCCTGGTTCTTCACCACCGATTCTATTTTACCACATGGATTTTCATGAACATAATGTGCTTCCGAACCTTATACAGAAATCTAATCGCCACCCGTGAAATACTTATCATTAAGGAATTCCGGTGATCATCTATGGTCTTCATCAACAGTTCCACTTCACCAAATAATGCTTTTGGAACGTAACTGCTTGAGTTATTACAGAAAATACTAAAATTGCTATATGCGTGCTTATAATATTTGAGGAGTTCCATCGAGTCCTCATAGATCTTCTCATCTCACATCGACTTTGACTACAACGGGACCAAACTGGAGGTATACCCTACAGTTTAAATAAAAGATTTTTTCAAATCGGTTTATTTAGTTCGGAAGTAACAAACATTTCAAAAAAATACAACCAAATAGAGAACCTCTTCCTTATTGAAGTCTGTTGAAAATAGTAAATTAGTGTTAAATACGTAGGTACGTTCACATTTGACTCTATGTAAATAGGTTACGCTTAACACAATATTTTTCAAGAATAGAGTTGAAATATATAGTGACTGTTTATGGTAAATAATATAAGCGTCTGTACTTAAAGTATGAAGATACATATTTATTAATGATAAGTATTTTTGTGCTACTTTCAAATCGTATTCTAATTGCGGTCGAGTAATAACGTGGTGAGGTTTCATACTAAACTCCAAAATCACGTGTATTTTGTATTTGTTGTAAAATTCAGAATATTATCGCGGCCTGGCAACGGCTAGTCAAGGTCTCGCGCAGCTTTTCGCTTTAGAAATCGCGCGCGTTCAACGAAAAATCTCATTACCCCCCCCCCCCCCCCCCCCTTGCAATATTTCGTGATATTTTCCGAACTCCCTTCGGCGAGCCGCAAATCCTATATTATAATAAAACTTGACATTTAAATTTCATTTCTCATTTATTTATTTATCTAAGAAATACTTTGGCTAGGCTTCAGGCTGCACGCGGCCCCCGGGTCGCAGGTAAAGGATCTCTGATTTAAAATAAATGCTGCGGTGTTGAAATAATAGAATCATCCAAAGCAGAGTGAGGAAGTAGGTGTTGTATACATGTCGACGCATTGATATGTTAGAACGAGATAAATATATCTGTATACTTCGCTTTATCCTCTTACTAATAATAATTCGTCTTTTCTATTAGTCTTGTATTGTCTGTGTCGTCCTTAACATGAATGTCGTTTCTTTGTTTAAGGTAATAATAATAACGAATAATAAAAATAATGTTATTAACGTAAGAAGAATTGTACATTACAAGCGGTTTTCGTTAGACCCCGAACTAGGCTGAGCCTGTATCTCGGGATCCGCGAGTGCGATTTACTCCATCCCACAGTGTGTTATAAACCCCAATTTTGTTTCACCTCGTGTTTTCTCAAACATACGATAGAATTATTACTGTTACAAACATCAGACTAAACCTCCCACATCGATACGGCTTGTACTTTATTTTAAAAAAATCATCAAAGATTCCATATATCCGGTCATGAAATTCACAAAATATTTTTTTGCTGTAAAACTGGAAAACTTATTAAAGTTTTGATTACATTATTTAAATGTGCACATAATCCTGTAAGTTTCCACAATTTGTTATTGATACACTGTAGTTACTTGAAGAGATATTAATATTTTCCTCACTTTTGGTTTTTATTTTTTTATTCCAGTATAACGCCGTATTAGATGGAGATTTATATACTAAACGATAGCTTAAACATGCCTTTATCAGCAGTATTAAAACCACAATCTAATCCTCAGTTATTCAGAAGATATAAACAATTTCATTTTATTTCCAGGGTTGTCACTTTGCATATCCAGGTGCCAATGATACGGGTATAAAACTAATTTGTACAAAAACACAATTTTAACCTTACTCTTCATTAGTTACCACAAAATTTTCACTGACATCAATATCCGACAAAAAATATACATATATCCCTCTCATTATGATTACATTGGCCAACATTGGGCCAAAATTTTATACCTAAGGTGCATGAACTGGAGTACCTGTGTAGGTGCGCCGGGGCCTTGTTAAGCAGCGTGTAATACTGGCGGACGAACTCGCGGCCGACGCTCTGCGGGGACGGGGACGGGGTCGCCTCCATTACCATCGCTGTTGTTCCCTCGAGCCGACACTGCCCTCTGCTGTGCACTGCCTGCAACACCCAACACACATGTACAAACAACCGCTTGGTCCTCTGACTCAGAGCGACACTGTTTACATCGCCTACCCACAATGTAGTTGATTGACCGAGTGCTTTAGTGGTTGGACTGTAAAGCTTGAGGTCGGATACTCATATTATATATTTTTTTGTCATGGGTAGGGCCACCTAACTTGGCTGATCCTAGTGACCACAGCTTCCTCTGGAAGAGAATCTTTGGCCCTGTATACCACATACCCGAAGACAGTAGTTATGTATTCTAGTTTTACTTTGCTGCTACAACTAAAAAACGGTCAGATTTGTAAAGTTTGCCCTCATGAGTCTTTTTATATTAGAAAATTGATCAGTGCCCATGGTAACTGGTCAACTGGTCAATCAATCAAATTAATAACACGGTCGAAAACGGCCGCGATACTGTCGCTAGCCGTGTAGAGTCCACGCAGACACGATTCAGTCGCGATGCAGCATCGATCGGTACAGACGCGATTCTGCATCGTTACAGACGCGATTCTGTATAGCTATTATCGCGATGAAGCATCTGTACAGACGCGATTCTGCATAGCTATAGACGCGATTCTGCATAGCTATAGACGCGATTCTGCATTGCTACAGGCGCCATTCTGTATCGCTACTATCGTGATGCAGTCGCGATGCAGCATCGGTCGGTACAGACGCGATACTGCATCGCTACAGACACGATTCTACATCGTTACAGACACGATTCTGTATCGCTACTATCGCGATGCTGCATTGATACAGACGCCCGCGGCCCCCCACTACTATCACCTCCCCCGAGTAGATAATAAATAATAAATAATAAATAAATAAAACAGGGGACAATCTTTACACAAATCGATCTAGTCTCAAAGTAAGCTCTAAAGGCTTGTGTTATGAGTACTAGACGACGATATAAATACTTATATAGAGATATGGTAACAATACTGAATCGGTACAGCGTAACTGCATTGCTAGTACATCACTTCTGCCGATTTTTTCTGGTTGATAGAGATCAAGTCAATATATAAGTAAATAAAAAGTCTTTTTTATTAGGTGATCCATTTAAATTCTTCAGTGGGTGAGAAGGGTTATGGGCGAGCAAGTAGAAATAGAATTTGAGATGATAAAAACTATGGACAAATTTGCAACATACCATCACTTCTAGTTTCCATTCCAGCCAATAGCGAGTTGTAATTTTGTTTTGTTATTCTGTTTTCTAGTTGAGGCTGTATTTCCACCAGAGCTGTGTAAAGCAGCTAAGCGGTGACCGAGGAAAAATCCACCAATATGACTACAGTAATATCAAAATTAAGCAATCCTATTAATGGTATTTTTCCTCATGCCTTAGAATAGTATTTGATGGATAAAGTAATTTTAACTGTCATGATGCCATAATCAAATCCCTTCCACGGCTGCCAACGTCTTGCAACAGGGCAACGTAGCCCACAAATGTAATTGAGATGCTCACAACCTGCTCAGAAACTCACAAAGGCTTATGCATAATTAAAAATGTGCAACATTTAGAACCCCAGCAAAACATTGAATGATTTGTTGGAATTTTTAAGATATTTCACTTTATGATAAACTATGTGTTACTGTGTCATTTTGTTCATTAGATAACTGAACATAAGAATAAGGTTTCCGTTTTTTGCCATTTGGCTACGGAACCCTAAAAACTGACTGACAAACTAATATGTATTGATGAGTAGTTAATAATTATGCCTAGCAGTAGAATATAATTAGGGTCTTAAAAATATTTGTATTGTAGACTGGAGACTTACTAGATCTTGGATAAGCAGTTGTTTTCTTCTATTCAAAGTCAAATTTTAAATTTGATCAGTTCAGACGTTTTACAATCATTTTATCGTTATATCAGGGTAGGGATAGCGGCTTAATATGTAAACTTTACGAAACTTGGTGATAGATGACTAAATTTGATGCCAATAGTCTTTTAGAATCAACCAATAACAGGACAATGTAATTTTGGGAGTTTAAAAAAAAATTAGGTGTCAGGACGAAAATCAAATTAACAAGTAAACTGAACATTGAGGCAGTCTGACGGGAGCCGGCCGTCGGGCGCCGCGCCCGACCTGCTGCCGCCTCCGCTTCAAGCATTGTCAAGCACGCATGGCGACTGCGAAAGCTGCAACTTGGGATCCGACTGCACCAGTTACATCGAAATATCGCTCAAAACATACATTTCATGTAAAAAAAAGACAGAGAAATACATTTGGTCAGGAATTCCCAAGGCATAAGCTGATAAATCCTCCAAGTACTATGAAAGATTAACCTTCATAGATCTGCCGACAGTCAAAATAATCCTTTATACTGCAACTTAAGAGGATCTGTAGTGTTGCAAAACTTACCTCAGTACAATTTAGGCATTAAACTGGTGTGATCTACAACGGAATATCACGAAATTCGAGTAATTTTCACGATAAATAAGGACTGAAAACAGAAAAAGAGCCTACCTCACCGTTCGGTGTCAATTTAACCGATGTTGCCTAAGCAAAAAAAGTAAGCAGTATTTTTTTCTTTCATTTTATAGATAAAAACCGCAATTATAAAAAAGGATTTATTGCATTCTTGAATATGTTATTTTCTATATGCTTAAAATTCAGCTACATTTTGTTCAATATATGAGGGAGGTTTAAGGCTAGTTTAGCCATATATTGTATTAAATATATAAGTAAATAAAATATAAACAAGTTCCTTAAAGCCTTATACTATATTATTTCTTGAATAGGAAGATATTAACAAGGGAAATATTATTTTTTTGGTTATTTAATCACACTACACGATCTATAATACTAGAACAAGCTTAGGCCACATACGCACTAGCATGCCTAGTTTGTAGCCTAGCAGAATTATATTGATCGTTAATCGACGATATTGACTGTCAATATCATCTACTAACGATCGATATACACCAATACCCATACCCAGCCAGTGTAATTGCACAGTTATATTTTGGGTGAGTACTACCTACCTGGCCTAGTGAAAGTGTTTAGAGGGCCTAGCACATTAGCTAAAGCACGTAAAGCATCTGATACCTTTTCTTACAAATGACGCTGGTGCGAAAGGTCGAATGCTTTTAGTGGGTTACGGGGGCTGGCGTATTTAGTGCTGCAGAAACTGGCATAATTAGGCTTTGAACGTGACGTTTGACGTTATGTTACCGTGTGGGATGTGGATTCGATAATCGTTCGGATAGTTGTTTTCGTTGAATGGACTAATAGCAAAGAGCCTCGACTAACATCTGAAGGGGCTCTCGCCACTGAATAAATAATAGTACCTATTACGCTCTCGCTAGATGGTTAGCTCAGCAGCCG
The DNA here is from genome assembly GCA_947859335.1 of Tortricodes alternella. Lineage (NCBI taxonomy): Eukaryota > Metazoa > Arthropoda > Insecta > Lepidoptera > Tortricidae > Tortricodes > Tortricodes alternella. The sequence goes on along the minus strand of OX401980.1, from coordinate 16,326,202 downwards.
GATATAGACGGCAGCTTCACGACAGTATTCCTGGATTAATTAAGACGTGTCTATCTTATTATACTTTGATTACTTATTATAAATTATATGCTGCTATTTGTTTACAGAAAGACTTTCACTGCTGGGCATACGCCTCCCCCAATGATCGCCACAACGACCAATTCATTGCTGCCTGCATCCAGCGGAGACCCGCAATTTTCATCAGCTCGTCCTTTGTTTGTGCCTCTGCCGGGGATTCTTAGCACCTCCTGCCCCGCCGTTATCATGACCGCTACCGTAGCCAGGAATAACGGGGCCGTCGGAGACTAGGGGCCTTGGTGTAGGTTGTATCTGTATCAGTTTGGGGAGTTTTTCCATAATCGCCACGCTTGGCAGACAGGTTGGAGATCGCAGTTAGGTCTTAATTAAAGGCTTATTACACCTTACGAAATTAGTCACTTACAGGAGGGACGCCGCAATACGTTGGAATGAGATGGAGATATTTCCATACGTATCTAACGTATTGCGGCGTCCCTCTCGTAAGTGCCTAATTTAGGATTCTGTAATAAGGCTTTTACTATACTCAGAGAACGCTGCTGCCCATCCTCTGGCTAGATGTTTATAGATGGATGGAACAGAACATAGAACAGCTAGCATGCATTTCATTTCTGGAAAGTTAAATGTCATGCAGTGCTCCCAGTAGAGATTTTATAATTATTCAATCATGCTTCGGAAGTGATACAAAATCGACTCGCAGGATACAAACGAGTGTAAAAAGAATCGAAACATTTATAAAGTCATCTCTTGAACTTATGTAACTATTTGACTGTTTTTTTTTTTCATTTGTATTCAATTATATATGAGAGTCGAGGATAAGTAGAGGATATCAGAGGAGACAGATCGCCATCCAATTTTAGTGTAACTGTTGAGAGGAGAGGTGCGAAGAGGCGCAAACAGAGGAGTGAATTACATGATTTAGTTTTTTTTATTATATTTGGAGGTGTGGCAACACTGGGATCAAAAAAAAAAAGATGTCGGTCTTGAAAAAAGTTAGTAAAAATAAGAAGTATTGTTTGATTGAAAATTGAACGGGTTAAAAGAAGCTAATTTAAGAAACGTTTTATTCGAAAATCCTGGCAAAACATTAGTCTTCGTAGCCAATTATACAATCTGACAGACATTCTGTCATGCCATCTCCTGCAATGCTAAAGGCTCCACCACATAAGTGCATTATGAAGGTCGATATTATCGCAATGAGTTATGGCGATATCTGTTTTTAGTGCACTTTATTTTAGGACGCATACGATCTTGCAAACTGGTGCGGTAATAATGACGTGATAGGAATGTGACCGCATGCGGCCTTAGGCTACGTAGTGACGTACAATATAACTTTTGCAATCGTCCATAATTGATATTTACCATCAATATCATTTACTGACGATCAATCAAATGTGCAACCAGTGGTATTGCATAGCTATATTGTAGCTCGGCCTCGGCCTTATACAAAATTCTGTAAAAACAGATATCGCAATAACGAAGTCAATAATATTGACCTACTGGCCTCGGACATTGGATATACGATAGATATCGCGTATGGTTCAAAGCTTGTTACTGCCCTACATATAACTGTGCTATATCACTGGCTGCGCAATTATATTGATCGTCAGTAGATGATATATTGACGGTCAATATCAATTATCGACGATCAATTAGGAGATCGCATTGTAAGGTCAGTACCTACCTGGCCTTACAATGGGGCCGCCTAACTTTGCTGTTAAATTAGGCTGTGCTAATAAAACCTACCATATAGTACCCAAATAATAATAATAATCATTTATTTCGGATAATTAAATTAATGTTATATGATATTAACAGTGACATAACGACAATTACCAAAAAATCGAAAAGTCTAATCTACCTCAGAAAAGCCTTTGGAATGCTAACCACAGACATGATGCTAAAAATCTACAAATCATTTATAAGGCCTATCTTGGAGTATGCTTTCCAAGCGTGGAGCCCCTATTTTGCCAAAGATATTCAAATGCTCGAGAAGGTGCAACGTAGTTTCACCAAATTACCAAAACGGCTCAAGAATAAACCATACGAAGAGAGGCTGCAAGTGCTTAACCTCACAACCCTAAAGGATCGCAGAGAGCGTAGAGACCTGATTGAGACGTTCAAGATTCTTACTGGACACTATGACCTAGAGAACTTCCATGACATGTTCAAACGCAACAACAACAAACGTCTACGAGGGCACCATCTAAAACTTGTTGCTGATATATCGCACAATAATCCCCGCAAGCACTTCTTAAGCAACAGAGTGGTTAAAGAGTGGAACCAACTACCAGAAGGAGTGGTCTAAGCGCTGAATGACAATCAGTTCAAGAATAGACTGGACAACTACAACATTCGTAAAAGAAGCTCCTGATTACAGAGTAGCTGGATACAGGCATTTATCAGTTGCTACAACTGCTTGCCTGATCATTAATTAATAATAATAATAATAATATTGCGGTATTGCGGTCCTAGTAGGTAGAGCCTTAATGTAAAATAATGCAACGCTATTGGCTTGTTGCACAGTCTATTCAACCAATGGACACCGCATAGCCGGGCGACCCCCGCTGCTAGCATTAGGCTAGGTAGGACCTACAATATAACCCCTATACTTTAAGGTTTCATAGCGATCAGCCATTTCCTTTATAGTTTTTTTTTGGTCACGATTACGAGTTTTTTGGGAAGCAATATCTCGGCAACGCAACCAACCACTTAGTGGAGGGCTGGCGGCTGACAAACATATTTGACCTCAAGGATTCAACGCAGCCAGCGTTATCCATTTGCGTTATCGTTACCAATAATTATAGGTTAAAAAACTAAAAAAAACACGTTTTAATAGTAAACTGAACTAAAAAGTATAAAATATTTTTTAAGTACATGTGAAGAGTTTGTGTTACAGTAATAGAAATTCTAACAATCAATTATGACTAATCAATTTGGGATAATATTAGAATTAAAAAATTAAGTAGTAACTAACAAATAATTCAATTGTAGTAAAAAAGCGTGGGGTGCTTGGTATTAAATGTTACAATTATTTCATTGGTAGCTAGAAATTTATTTATAAAATGAGAGTTATTATGAAAATATAGTAAATTGCACCCCACGCTTTTTTAATATAATAGAATTATTTGTTAATAGCTTAATTTTTACTCTAATCTTATCCCTCTATTTCAGTTTGCTATTAAAGCGTGTTTTTTGTTTTTTTTTTAAACTATAATTTACACAAAGACTAAAAAAACACGCTCTTGTCTGTAACGCTCTTAAAAGTCCATAAAACCCTCATCACTAAGGTATATTGGACTCGTCAAACCAAACCAAATGAGCCCAAACTCGAGGGGTTTACTAGTGATCATTGAAGAGTTCCACTATCCAACTCCTGGATCCATGGTCAAATCAGCTCGATTGTATCAAATTATTGTATTGTCATTGCATACACTTGCAAAGTTACAAATATTTGCGATAATTAGAAGTACCTAGGTTAAAATTACGCTGAAAGATTTATGTACATACATACAGTTCAAGCTAATAAAATCGTGTTAAAAATGTCGCGACCTCTCATGATGCGCCTTCCAATTGTGGCAGCTTTATTTGCTAGTAAAAGTTAGGCTAGCCTTTAGGATATTTGGTCTAGGTTTGTTTTTTATTATCCAATATCGTGTTGCACTGCTTAACATGAAACATTGAAGGAGACCCAGTTTTATTTAGTAGTAATTTAATCTAAGGTTTCAACAAATAATGTATTGATGGTCGTTTTTCTGATATGTATAAGGGCACTAAAATTTTCAATCAAAATATTGTTCTCCTGCCCCCGTAGTATACTAATTTTGCAACATGTGGAGCCGCCTTAAGGTTTATAAATTGTTTCGTACGGCATGTTACTGAACGACCAAAAAGGCGGGATATTTTCGTTGCCATGTTGGTAATATTTATTGATTGCTTGCGACTAGTTCTCTCTCGCTTCCCCTTGTGGTTTTCATTATGTTGTCCTTATCGATGACACAAAAGATGCCATTGACCTGCCAACAACAGTTAACTATTCTCTCTTCTGATTGGTTGTTGAAGTGGTAGGGATAAAATGCTTTGCAAAAAAAGCGCGTCTCTTTGGCCATTACCAACATAACCAACCGTTTCGCGCCGACTCATCACGCACTTCCTTTCGTTCTTCTGCATTTGGCATTCGTTGTTGGAGGTCGTGTATGGACCTTAGTTTTTAGTTTATTATTAATTTAGCTGAAAAGGATAAGTCATGGCCAATAACGACAATTTTGCACAAGACGTGACCGATAATCAGTTAAACGGAAATGCAGAGAATGGTGGAGGTGATACTCAACAAGATCACGGTAGCGAAGCCCCGGGACGCGATGACGACAGGTATATTGATTTTTGTTTTACACCGGCTTTACTTAATATTCCTTGTTTGATTTGTACATTACTGTTAATATTGACTAGCAGCGGTTTAATTTAAGTATAAATTAGCTTTTGTAACATTCCTTTCAGTTTACGATCTTTGTCCGCCGCCATGACAGCGGTCCCGGCATCATTCGAATCCATTGTAATCCTCGATACGTTTTCAAAATTTTACATTTTTCCACTTGCAGTGCAATCTTCGCGATGTAAATTAAACTCTTGATCTTTTAGTTTTCATCGGAATTAAGTTTCAGGCTACTTTTATCAGTATGTCCATTATCTCGAAGGCGCGTGAGTAAAATGGCGTCGCAATTGCGCGTCGGTTGTGCCCGGCACCGGTATCATTGTAATCGATTCGTCTATCAGCTATGAAAGCCGATGCATCGCGTTTGCGGTTGGTACGAGTAATCCGAGGCGAGCGGTCATGATTAGTACAAGTGTCGTGTACTTGCAAGATTTTAAATCGGTGCTAGCGAGGGTCGGGCGGGGCCGGCGGTCAGTTTGGGGCGCGACTAACGCTCTGTCCTCTCTGCAGGTGTGAGCCTCGTCGCCGCAGCCGCCGCCGCCGAGGACTCTATGGTACCTATAATTGATGCTGGGCTCACACTAAGTAACACGACCAAACTGACTAGATTGTTCTGGCCACTTAATTTTGGGCCACGTTCTCTATTGCCAATTTCAAATCTTGCGATATCACTGTAACATTCTTGTTTCATTTTTTTGTTGTCATATTCTATAATGTTAAATTTCCAGATTGCTTAATTTATTAACTTACAGGTTCTCAATTTGTTTTGCTGCAGTGCTTGGAGTTGTTTTTTTTGAACAAAATAGTAGCTGTAAAGTACTGTAATCAAGTACTGCATAGTGTTAATGCTAAATTGTAATGTTAATTAAGTCAGTTTCTGAATCGAGACAAATGTCATTTGTTGTTCATTATTGGGTTTTAATGCTGGACTCCCACTGTTCACAGAAAACTATTTGTTGGAGGCTTGAGCTGGGAAACAACAGACAGTAAGCATCTCTTCCTTTGATAATATTTCTATATATATATATATGTACATATATTTTTAAATGATGATTTAATTCAGTTCTGCTTCTGATGTCATTGAAGAAAGCTATTTACCCACACTCCTGAGCTAACAAAAGCTCCTCTAAAATTTGTTTGTAATTTGGAACAAGATTTAATGTGTAATTTATCTTTTCAGAGGAATTACGTGACCACTTCAGTGCATATGGAGAGATCGAGAGTATTAATGTGAAGACTGACCCCAACACTGGCAGATCACGAGGCTTTGCTTTCATAGTGTTCAAGGCCCCAGATTCCATCGACAAAGTTATGGCTGCCGGAGATCACACAATTAACAACAAGAAAGTCGACCCAAAGAAAGCCAAAGCACGACATGGGAAAATATTTGTTGGAGGCCTCAGCAGTGAAATTTCTGATGATGAAATCAAGAACTTCTTCGGCAATTTTGGAACGGTATGTGAAAAACTTTTTTTCCAGGTAAATGCTAACTTTTTGGCTGGTTGGCAATAGAGGTGTACTGCAGGATTCCCTTTCCATTCTATCACTTTGGCATCTTAATTCACTACCACATTCTCCTGGAAGATTTTCGCATAGGCTGAGAAGTTAGCATTTATCTGTAATCAGTATATTATAATTATAATCATGATGAAAACTCCGGAATTGGTGAGATTTAAAATTTTCTTGATGAGTAGTGAAGATAAAACCGGGCCACTGAAAATATTTATGTTTACACAATTTCACTATGAAATTACAGTTGTTTTAATAAATCTAATTTTGCAGATCATTGAAGTTGAAATGCCCTTCGACAAGACGAAGAACCAAAGAAAAGGATTCTGCTTCATTACATTCGAGTCTGAACAGGTGGTCAATGAACTTCTGAAGACTCCCAAACAGACCATCGCTGGCAAGGAGGTGAGCTACAAACATTGAATAAAATGTTATAAAACTTAATGTAATTGTTACATTGCTTTCCAAATGTCCAGTGTATTTGTAAACTGCAGATACTAATTGATATGTTTCTAGGTGGACGTGAAGAGGGCGACGCCCAAGCCCGACGGCCCTGGGGGAATGACGGGGCGCGGCGGGAGGGGCGGGCGCGGTTCGCGCGGGGGCCGCGGCGGGCGCGGCGGCTACGGGGGCCAGGGCGCCTGGGGCAACCAAGGCTACGGCGGCTACGGCTACGGGCAGGGTGGGTACGGCGGCGGCTACGACGGCTACGGCTACGGGGGCTACGGCTACGATGGCTACGGGGGATACGGCGGTTACGATTACTCCGGATACCCCAATTACGGTAAACGCGGCAAGCAGAACTAGATAATTAGCGACCCACCGCTAGCCTGCTCACCGACACATTACCTCGACTGATGTTACCTGATCCTTAGGATGTAAATGTAGAGTAAGGCCGGCCGCGGCGGCGCGAGCGGGCGCGCGCGCGCGCGCCGCCGTGGCCCGCGCTAGGTTAATGCTGCACGCGGGGCGACCCTCCGTCCTTGAGATGCCTATTTACCTTTTAATAATGTATATCTTACATTTGATTCGAAGCGATCGACATCACGTGAACTTTAGCTATATATGTTAGTGTGTAGAAAATATTTATTTTTCTATTATAACTATTTACTTTTAATATTCTATCGAGATAATGTGTAGTGAATGTTGTCGGGGCGACAGTATATATCTGAATATAACCATGGGTTTGATCTAATCTTTTGGAGTAATTAGGAATTCATCATTTCATATAACTTGTTTGCGATTCATTTAATTTTGCATATCTGTTTAGTTGACGATAATATTAGTATCACTGTTGGCACACTCTCCGGCGCCCGCGCCGCGGCGCCTGTATACTGTCACGCGTGGTTGTCGAATGCGAGTAGGCTTGTAGTGCAGTGCCCATGGAGCTCACTTTGTCATCGTTTCAGTTTCACTGGGTGTATATCTGTACATATGTTACCTGCCTTATGTTTTATAAGTTTTATTTGTAATACCACTTTTGACATATGTAGCAATGTCGCTCGAGTTTTTATTTCTTTTGGTATTTCGTTTTACCTTATTAACACTCTCGCCACATGCTACATTTGGGAATTGGGGTAATATATGGAGAGACATTGTGAAAGTGATAAAGATATGATGAAGCTTTTAAATAAAGCACTGTTAAGAAAATTCTCAATGTGTTTCCATATATCACCCCCGCCCACCTCCCGCCACCCGCGCGGCCCCGGCCGGCGCTCGACCAACACCACACATCGCTTTCGGGTTTTAACTTCATTTTACTTATTACTAACCTTTGCACCTAGGATAATCGGGTTGGGCTCAAAATCTTCGAGTTTATTGTAATAATGTTCTGAATGGTGAATAAAGTTCATGTAACATGACATTGTTCTGAATATTCCAATACACTTGCCACAATACATCAGTTCAGTTTTTAGGGTATCAAAGTGAAAGTTAGGAGTGAAAGCGTAAGGTGCGAGGTGTTATCACGAGAAGGGTACCAGTAGTGCGGAGCGAGTAGAGTAGCGTCGTAGCGAGCGGCACTAATGGCGTTGTGTTGGGCAGACTACGGCGGGTACGGAGGGTACGAGGGCGGCTACGGCGCGCGCACGGCTCCCCGCGGGAAAGGTAGCTATCGCCGTCCTCACCGCACCCACTCGGAGCTCGCTTCCGTTCCATCTGCACCCGACGTTGTTGCGTCTCGATCCGAGCTTGTAAGCTGTAATCACGATTCGATGTTCCTCTAGTCTTCTCTAGTACCCGAAGAAACTAAAATTATTAGCTGAACGTTTAGTTTATTTTGTTTTGTGTATCTAGTCTTCTTGTCTGTGCTACTTCCATAAAACCTAATGTAACGTGGACTCGTTTCTTCTATCTAATAGTATTGGAAGTGTCGTTTCTAACCTGCATATTTGAAATGCATTCATGATAATTAGGTAGTTAGCTTTTGCATGGCCTTCTACAACACCTTAACACCGACGTGAGAAATGTATACCATGCTAGTCATTGTTTTGTGACTTTATTAGTAACACAATAGATATTGCACGTTGTTAGAATGAGGGTATTTATTATGTAGTAAAATAATTAAGAGCTCGAACAGATGCGGTAACTGGTCATCGTGACAAACTAGTGCGCCAACAGTGGTGCTACGACATGTGCGCGAGCTTTTGAGAAGTAAAGTCCAGACGTAGCTATCGTTAGTCGAGGTCTGGGCACCGTAGGGTCCCGCGCCTAGCGGGAATGGAGTGGTGTGGTTATGTCAAGTGCAGATGGTGGTGTTACAGCCGGCTACCAGGGCGGCAAGCAGCGCGGCGGGGGCGGCGGCCGCGCCAACCAGAGGCACCAGCCCTACTGAACCCGCTACTCGCGTACCTGCCAATAGTCATCTCAGTCCAATAGTAAGGTGAGCCTCTACTCTCTTCGCAATCTTTACAAAGTGCCAACCTTGCTAAAATTAACTTCACCCCTAAGTTACATGATGAATTTGCGCACGTCCGAGAGCTTCGCTGCTAGCGATAGACCTCCCGAGGCGCCGCGCCGGAGCGCGAGCGGTGTGTGATGTTGTTGGTTGTTGCAGGTTAAGCGCCCGGTCATGAGTGCCCCCCGCGCCATCTCTCCGCCGCGCCGGGGGCACTTCATTCCATTCCACATTATTATTATAAGAAAATAATCTTTTTAAGAAGATTTTTTAAGAATAAAAATATTGTCTAATGTAACTAGGCCGCACCCGGAACGGCCGTTGCATACTTATTATAATATAGAATGGATTATAGATTCACTTGAGTATTATTGCTGATTAGAATCAATATTCTGGCAAATTGTTTTCCTTTTGAACTGAAGTTTAGAGAAACTTTTATAACAGAACTTGCTATACTCTATTTTTTTAACGGTATACTTCCTCCGCTTTACGACGTGACGTATGGTTACTATGGAAATTTATATGGTAGTGTACGGTTAAAAAAATAAAGCATAGATAGCCCCGGGCTCGCGAGCGGCGAGCGCGCAAGCGCGGGGCGCCGCCCTCCGCCGGCGGGCGGTAGATTGGGATCTCATTGCAGAAATGTTGTACTTTTGTATGTTTAATTTTGGTAATCTATCTTACAAGGAATCGGAATCATGTATTTTATACAAACTTAGTTTCTTCCATTGAGTAGGAATGAAATTAAATTCTTTAGATTAAGTATCGGACATGAACAAACTTCTGGAGATATACGATTGTATGTCAAAATAAAACGAATGTGTAAATAAACAATTGACTTTGTCTTGTCTTTGTGTCGATAACAGGAGACTCGCTCAAGCAACGATTTTGTGAAGTGGTACAAAAAAAAGTTTTGCACCGTAGGATTTCAAAAAAACTGGCTGTGGTGTTATCGCGGGATTAGTACAGTACAGTCTGCGTTCAAAATACCGAAACAGCTAGGGTGCAAACTGAGCCTTGGTAAGAGTTCTTTGAATGTAAAGCCTGTTTCAATTTACCATTAATAACAACAAGAATGTATTGTAGTAAACGTAATAGAGGATTATAAACATTGGTATATTGGATTGGAAATTGGAATAGGCTTTATGGGTTTTGCCGAATTTATTGCAGAATGAATAAACGTCATTTCATAGAAAGCAGAAGTTTACAAAATAAAAGATCTCGCATATTCCCGTTAATTTTTTATTGAATTGGGTTTCGATGTCTCATGCTGACGACTACTCATTGGCGTATTTTCCGTAGGGTTATTTTCCTGGGGTGGGAAAGGCCCACCTGCCCCCTCCGCTATATACGCCAATGACTACTAGGCATTGATGCGTAAAATGTTCATGTTGCACCAAACACAGTTTCCATGTTATTGTGTAATGCGTTTTGTTGAATAGGACTAAAATCTTAATCATTTGCGAGCCTCTTGCTAAAGAGGTGTATCCATCCAATTGCTACTTCTAACTAAAGATATCTTAACTGCGATACTCCAAAGTACCGCTGTTACCACCTTTTACCTACATTTATGCCCGCGATATTTATGATTTTGGTGCAAGTCTCCTAAAGACTGTCTTTGAGATTAATGTATACATTGGAAACTAAATAAATAATAAAATAAAACTATCCATTATTATTTAATAAGTATCTATCGACCAGACGCCATGTCTTTCAAACTAGTTGTGTGCTTCGTTGCCCAGCGAGTTGTCTGCTAATTCTTAGTAAGTACCATTTGTTCTTTATTAAAAAAAATATCGAAAGCGGCTCTGTCCGGCATTAGAAACGGAATTCCAATCGCTGGTGATCTGTTGCTTTTTTAGGGTTCCGTACCCAAAGGGTAAAACGGTTCCCCAATACTATGACTCCGCGGTCCGTCAGTCTGTATCTCATGAACACTGCTATTCCCCAGTTGCTGCTCCTCTACTGGGAATAAATGTATTAGTTATCGAACTGTAGCGAGCAAAAGGTGACCGTCAAGGTGGCGTACACCAATAAGATATCCAGGATTTGATGATGCCAATAAATAGTACCCAAATAGTACCGAATTAGTACCTATTTAAAAAAATTAGTACCCTTGTAGTTTTCGAGATATAAGGGGCAGTAGGTAGGTACGCCACCTTGACGTCAAGGTGGCGTACACCGAGTGAATCTCTGGATTGGCAGTGTTCCCGGAAATTCTGTATGAGCCAAAAATTAGTACCCAAATAGTACCCCTGGCCCTTAAAATCTCATCAGCGTAGCTATTGTAGAAGCTGAGATATTTGACTATTTAACTGAGTAAAAATTTGCGCACCGTCAAGGTGGCGTACACATCTTTTACAGCAAGATTTCACCCAGAAGGCCTTCGAATTTTTCAATCAGCTATATCCCAAAAAATACTACCCGAAATAGTACCCCTTTTACGATCAAAACAATACTGATAATATATGTGGAACTTAGAAACAAATTCAACCAAACTTCTACATACAAATCCATTTTAGTACAGTCGCAAATAAAGATCAAATATGTGTTGCAAACTACTTGCCATGACTGACATCAACGATTTAGAATGGTGGTATGTTGTACTAAGCTTTCAGGCAAAGTGATTCTTACACAGCTGCATGAAGGTGCACAATTGCTTAACTTAAAACATTTTAAGCGCAATTAGACAAAATATTTTTTTTTGCTGTTTACCTGTTTTGCGGGCCGGGTGCCGGCGGTGCGCGTTCGTGTTATTATTATTGTCAAGATGACCATCGAACTAGACGGATCTACTAAAGAAAATATTTAAATATTTGATGTGATTTGTTACGTGCGGTGAAAAGTTGAATTACAGTTTTTCTACGATTGTTCGTTTGATTAACGATGCACAGCAAAAAATGTAAGTACCTACAAGCTGTTTCTTTTTGTGATTTTAATATTCTTATAAAGATCAATAAGTACCTACTTATACTCAAATTATTATGAAGGATGATAATATTTTTTTTATTTTTTTGTGTATAAAACAGGTACAAGATGGTAGATCAATTTCTAACTGATAGTTACATTATCACCTCGATTCTTAGCATTTGTATTTAAAGATCAAATTTGAACATAATTTCCATTAAAACACAGTATACCTATATTGGATTATATTTGTTGCACATTGTTCAATACTGTGTTTGTTGTTGTGTTATTGTTAAATACAAAATGCGTTAAAATTCAAATGCTAGAAAAGAAGTATAGATATTTTATTATTGCTGTTTGAACAATAAAAGTTGCTAATAGAGTTGACAAAACTTATGAACTTGCGATAATTCTGACAAAAAAAAATCGACACGCAATTGACTAATTTCTTATGAATTTTGCCATGCAATACAAGTAATGTAAGTAGACATTACTTAGGTAGATTCTTAATTGAAATAAAAAAAAAACATACATTTTTCCAGGTGACGAGATCAAACGACTGGTGTTGACGAAGGGGATTTCTTCCGTTAAGGAAAGCTGAAAATACTGAAATGAGATTCAAGTAGGTGAGTATCAATAATTATTTATTACATCCACTGTAATATTATAAATGCAAAAGTAACCGTATATCTGTGTATCTGCCTATTACGCTTTCCCAAAGTAATCGCGATAAAAGAATTTCACGCAGACGAAGTCGCGGGAACAAGCTACGTAGGTACTCGTAAAAACCCGGCCTTTGCGCCGTCGGTCGGCGAGTTAAAAGATAGATAAGGATTTTAAGACAAAAGATTTTGCTTCGGCAAAAAGGAGAATTCCACGTAGAGGAGAGAGCTAATTTCACTAAATGTGTACTTACTTTGTGCGTTATTTTATGTGTTTATTTGTTAGGTTTAGCAATTATTAGCATCGATATGATAGGTAGTTTATTAAAACTTTAGAAAATACTCATGTATGGCTTTTGGACATGGAAGTGGTAAATATTTACCATAATCGCGCTAACCATAAAATATAATTTTATTACTCATTAGAATCATCGTTACCAATTATCATAGTATTCATGTATTGTTCTAAACACTGTTTTTGACTTATAACTTCCATGTCCAAAAACCAAACATGAGTATTTTCAAACATTTTGGATAAATAAAAAAATTAAAAAACAAATTAGAATACAATAAAATCAAAATTTAAATCAATATCAAAGTATAAATAATAATTAATATTATACATTAAAATAATAACTACAACTTGATTGAAGAATAAAATTATAATTAGAAACACGGACTCTACCGAGAGCTCTAGTTTTGATGCGATTTAATGTTCGATGTTTCGACATCTACATATCTATCTAGTAATATACCTACTATTGATTTTGACCCTTATCTCTGATTCTTAACATATTGTATATAAAAATATTTCCTTTTCACATCAGGAATGCAATCTTCCATATGTAACAGCGCTAACATATATTTTTCAGAGATGCACATAAAAACGAAAACGCTGCAAGTGCTGCAAGAGAATGACCGACAGCCCAACACAAGCTACACCATCAAGTTCTCACTGCAATTTATTTACTTGCGAAAGAACGACAGCCCATCACAAGTTTCACTATCAAGTTCTCACTACAATTTATTTACTTGATAAAGTAAGTTTAAAATTATAGTATACGTTTAGTTAGAACGGTATAAATAGTTTAGTTATATACGTATTAAATATTATACCCATATAGTGCAATGTATAGAAAAAATATACGGTGTTGATTTTATATAACATTATGTATATTATAGTGGTCTTTAACTGTTACTTGTTGATATATGCCAAAATATTTTTAATGTTATATTTTTGTATTGTGATTGTGAGTAGTAATAAGAATCTTACTTATTTGTATATTATATCCATGATGATATTCACGTGAAGTTTGTCTCAACAAACTCGGACTACCATAAGTTCATATTTTGTTGTTTAATTGTTGATACGCTTATTTAGTAAGTCCATGACTGTATATCTGATCTCAATTGTAAGTGTTAATTGTAAATGAAACTTGGGCACAATCGTAATCGCTTAACTTTTAAAATATTTTTTACAAAGGTCAGTGAATTATTTTGCCATTTAATAGATGGTCTAAAACGTTATGTAGTAAATGTTAAAGATAATTATATTATTTACTGTTGCTTGGTGATTATTATGCCATATTGTTTTAAATATTATTCGTATTGATTCGTCATTAGAAAGACATACATACTTATTTATATTTGTATGGCATATCCGTGATGATATTCACATAAAGCCTGTGTCGGTCTCGGCAAACTCATAGATGACGGACTCTACCTAGGTGACTGATGATAGCTATAATTTAATAAGTTCTTTTGTAAACCTGTTTTATGGTTGGTACGCTTGTTTTACTCAAAATACATATTCTTTAAAATAGGTACCATTATCATGTAAAAGAAGTATTATGAAACAAGACTATTAAAAAAAACAAAAAAAGTATTTTCCTTAGTTTGTTCTATTTTGTACAACAGCCTTGATAACCACTTAACACACACACACACACACGAACACCCTAATATTCTGAAAAACTTTTGATTGAATAATCATAATTCAGAATTACCAAAATTCTGAAATTCATTCTATTTCTGAAGCCGGTCATTCATTACAATAATTTGAACTAGTAATGCTGAAGTTAGATTTAGCGTAGGATACATTTTATATTTTAGGTTATATTTTTAAACTAAAAAATGTTAACGGCAGAAGACCAATCAGAAATTAGATGATTGGGAATTAGAAACAAAGAATTAAAGAAACTATTTAGATATTTATTAGCTATTCCCAACTGTTACCACTGGTAATATTCATATTTTTGTTCCCACTTTCATTGAATTCTTAATGTTCAGCAAATATGTGAAATGTTAAGAATACATAAATAATAATATAAAAAACTAAATAAGTAAATCTGACCCACGTCCCTTATAAATATAATTTATCTAATTTCGACATAGGTGACAGTTGGTTGACTGTTACTTTTTCATATGTGACTGTTGTAGCAGCTAAAAAGCAATGTTCGGAAGGGGTGAAACTAAAATTACTACGTTTAATACAATCGGTCAGTCCGCCCCACCAAACATTCATCCCTTTTTACCTGCTCCAGCGTTATGAGCTATTTGCAAGTACATAGTTACGTATAGTGAATCAATTTTTTTGTGGTTACTACTAGGAATAAACAATCCTAGACCAGAATGTATTCAACTGTAACAAAGTCGTGGGAACAATCCAATATTTTATGGTGTGTGAGTGCTCGCCTAAACACACGCGCCCACTAAAACCTACTCTTCTGAACCCACTATGAGGAAGCTGGATCATATTTAGTTAAATTTAAACAAGGACAACTAGCTTATCCAATGATATTGAAGTTTTAATGATATTCAACCAACAATATTAAAAATGAAATTGGTTTATTGCTTTTCGACGCGTCTGTACTTTTACTACGTAGAAGTTTGGTTGATTTTTTTTCTAAGTTCCACATATATTATCAGTATTATTTTGATCGTAAAAGGGGTACTATTTCGGGTAGTATTTTTTGGGATATAGCTGATTGAAAAATTCGAAGGCCTTCTGGGTGAAATCTTGCTGTAAAAGATGTGTACGCCACCTTGACGGTGCGCAAATTTTTACTCAGTTAAATAGTCAAATATCTCAGCTTCTACAATAGCTACGCTGATAAGATTTTAAGGGCCAGGGGTACTATTTGGGTACTAATTTTTGGCTCATACAGAATTTCCGCGAACACTGCCAATCCAGAGATTCACTCGGTGTACGCCACCTTGACGTCAAGGTGGCGTACCTACCTACTGCCCCTTATATCTCGAAAACTACAAGGGTACTAATTTTTTTAAATAGGTACTAATTCGGTACTATTTGGGTACTATTTATTGGCATCATCAAATCCTGGATATCTTATTGGTGTACGCTACCTTGACGGTCACAGCAAAAGGGTTGTTCGTGATCGTCGGTAGCGTACACCAACAAGATTCGCACGTTTGCAGGCACAACGTGATATCTCTGTAACAAATCGTTTTCGAGATATCACGTTGTTCCGGCAAACGTGCGAATCGAGGATTTGATGATGCCAAAAAATAGTACCGAATTAGTAATTATTTAACAAAAAATAGTACCCTTGTAGTTTTCGAGATATAAGTGGCAGTAGGTAGGTACGCTACCTTGACGTCAATTCGCGAATATGTATGTAGTAACACTCCATTAGTTGCATACACCCAAAAATACTAAACCGATTTTAAAACACTCGAGACCAAGCTCGAAAATCAAGTCCACACACTGTAGGTCCAATATTTTCATCACCATACGAATAAGACACACGGTAGCCGTGTCCTCGGCTTATTGGGAATATCATCGAAGATACGGGAGCCGTGTTCTTAGTCGCGACAGGGGGTTGAGAGGAATCTGGTAAAATGCCCAGGTGACACTGGGCATAAGACGTCACCTGGAATCGAATATCTGCTGGATATGGAAGACTGTTTCTTCATATCTTTCCACTCATGCGTTATTGGTATCAATGAAACTGCTTGAGGAATATATTGAGGTCAGTGGCAAATAAATTGCCTAGGTAATGGAAAATTGAATTATAGTACATTGTGCATCTAGGGCCGTAAGAAGGGGATACCTAACGAGAGTCTGTTAGAAGCCCGACGCCGATAGGCGAGGGCTTTTATGACTTGAGTTTGTTATCCCCTTACTGCCCGTGATACACACAATGTTTTTCATCACATTTGCGAGGAAATGAAATAAAAAATAGACAAAAAAGTATATATATTAACTTTATTCCCATTTTACATCGTGAATTACCATCAGGTGGGTGTTCATAAACTAAGCGTACGTTGCGATCAGCGTGGGGCAGCTCCGCCGGCTTGCGGTGGCGCGCGCCGCCGGCTGCGGCTCGCCCCGCCGTCAGCGGGAGTTATAACCCATACAAAATCCATAACTGCCCTTGGGAGGTAAGTAGGCTACAGCTGCTCTGTACGCCTGCGTATAATAACAGTCTTTCCGAGCAAATGTGATGAAAAAATATTTATTTCGGACATCCATAATCACATCACATAACCAAAACCATAATACATACCTCTTACTCCTTTACGTTTAATAACAGTAACGTTTCTAGGTAGTTGACTTACGAAGGCTAATGATTATTTCTTACTTTTCAAAGGGTTTTGGATGACTTTATTTTATTTGTAGGTAGATATAATTTTTGTTTAAGACTATGTAGGTTATATGTATGCAGGCATTTTATTCCACCATAACTGCCCTAACGCCTTAACGAAATTCTGATTGAAGCGTCGTTAGAATTACTTACGTTACCCCGGGTAACGTGGTAAAAATAATGGTAGGTATAGGTATGGGATTAAAATAAAAAGCGAAGAAGTGTAGCACATAAAAAACCGGTCAAGTGCGAGCCTGACTCGCGCGCCGAGGGTTCCGCAATTACGTATGAAAAATAAACAGTACCTTGTAAGTACGGAACCCTAAAAAGAAAAAAAAAATAGCTTTTAACAACGGGGTAACCATTTGCAACCTATCTATGAAATAAGACAAAAAATAACTTTCGCAAGCTCCTATCTCCGTTCAATCGTAGTCTGATACGACTTTGCAAAGGTTATTCCGTTTAACTTTTTTTTATGTGATGTAATAACAAATTCACGGTTTTTGGACTTTTTCCTTTACTTGTGCTGTAAGACACTGCTTCTTGCCAAATTTCATGATTCTAGGTCAACGGGTAGCACCCTATAGGTTTTGATTCCCTTTGGATTCGTGTCATTTTCTCTCAATCTATTTTAGAGATGTTGGCTGCAGAGAGAAACGCCTAATTTCGTTTGTATCTAATTGTAATGTTCTATTTAGGGCAAATCAAGTGTTCTTATAAGAACAACATTTCGGCCGTCAATATTTATTCACTATCCGCACTTTTTAGTAGCTGTAGGTACGCATAGTTATGCTGAAAGACAATGTCAATACTCCACTATTATCAGGCGCTTTTTTTAAATATTTATTTCAAAATTTTGCTAGTCCGCTGGTTGTTCTCGCTTGGACTCGCTTCTGTATCAAATCCGTTTAGCTTGGAATTTGGCGTGCAAACGTGATACGCGCAGGTGACTGCGGCCCACAAACATGCAACACACAGATATAAGTTAATCCGTTTATCGGTATGAGTAGGTACCTCTTTCGTCGGCACTAGTGTGAGAGAGATGTATCCACTTAGAGATAACTAGCTTTTTTCCCGCGACTTCGTCCACGCGGAATTCGGTTTTCACTGTTCCCTCGGGAAACGTATACATTTCCGGAATAAAAAGTAGTCAATGTCACTTGGGATAGCGTAGTTTTCTATTAAAGAAAGATTTTTAGAATCGGTTCAGTAGTTCCAGAGATTACCCCCTACATACAAACAGACAAATTTGACCTCTTTGTATAATAATATAAATAGTGTAGATAAAAAGTTATGCAAAGAATACCATTCATTATCTGACCCTGGCGGGCGACACCGGGCACTTATATATATTCAGAGAGCTCCAGGATATTCGAGAACGTTTGAGAATAACAATAGGTTCTGCAGCTGTAGCATAATTTCGAAATGCAATCCAAATAATCGTTGTTCGGAATGAAGTTCAAATACTCGACAACAGATGGCGCCACTACACTTAATTTCCAAGTTCAAATACTTGTCAACAGAACAAATGTAATTTAAGACTTTATTGAAATTGGAATTTTAAATTTCGCGCCATTACTACAAATGCTGCAATTGCTCGCAGCGCCTTTCGAAATGCAACCCAAATAATCGTTGTTGTTCTGAATAAAGTTCAACTGCTCGACAACAGATGGCGCCACTACACTTAATTTCCAAGTTGAAGGGTTGGAAAAGCCCTTATATCTTTAAAAACATGCCCTTTAAGTTAAAACGGAAACTTTCTTGTTCGAGGGAGGATAAAGGGCTATCACACTATATAAGTCCCTTTATCGTGCCGGGACTCCTTTTTAAGTTTTATCGGCACGCACATTTTATTAACTTTGTTTTATTATATACTAGCTTTTTTCCCGCGACTTCGTCCACGCGGAATTCGGTTTTCACTGTTCCCTCGGGAAACGTATAAATTTCCGGAATAAAAAGTAGTCAATGTCACTTGGGATAGCGTAGTTTTCTATTAAAGAAAGAATTTTTAGAATCGGTTCAGTAGTTCCAGAGATTACCCCCTACATACAAACAAACAAATTTTACCTCTTTGTATAATGATATATATAGTGTAGATAAAAAGTTGCGGCAAAGAATACCATTCATTATCTGACTCTGGCGGGCGACACCGGGCTCTTATATATATTCAGAGAGCTAGGCTCTAGGATATTCGAGAAAGTTTGAGAATAACAATAGGTTCTGCAGCTGTAGCATACTTTCGAAATGCAACCCAAATAATCGTTCTGAATGAAGTTCAAATACTCGACAACAGATGGCGCCACTACACTTAATTTCGAAGTTCAAATACTCGACAACAGAACAAATGTAACTTAAGACTATTGAAATTAGAATTTTAAATTTCGCGCCATTACTACACATGCTGCAATTGCTTGCAGCGCCTTTCGAAATGCAACCCAAATAATCGTTGTTGTTCTGAATACAGTTCAAATACTCGACCACAGATGGCGCCACTACACTTAATTTCCAAGTTCAACTGCTCGACAACAGATGGCGCCACTACACTTAATTTCCAAGTTGAAGGGTTGGAAAAGCCCTTATATCTTTAAAAACACGCCCTTTAGGTTAAAACAGGAACTTTCTTGTTCGAGGGGGGATATAAGGCTATCACACTATATAAGTCCCTTTATCGTGCCGGGACTCCTTTTTAAGTTTTATCGGCACGCACATTTTATTAACTTTGTTTTATTATATATAATGATAATGATAATGATAATGATAATGATAATGATAATACATCAGGAGACAATCTTTTACACACGTCGATCTAGTCCCAAAGTAAGCTCTAAAGGCTTGTGTTATGGGTACTAGACGACGATATACATACTTATATAGAGAAACTAGCAGCGAAACCCGGTGTTGCTCGGGTAAAAAGTACACCGCATACTTAATGGTTATAAAATCAGATTTTCTATCTTTTGTGGAATTTTGAGAACGATGTGTAACATTCTGGACCAACTACAATCATTCATTGACATACCTATAGTTCTTTTTAAAAATTGTATTATATCCTAGTATACTCTAGAACATTCTGGAAAAAAACTGGAATATTCTGGAAAGTCTGAAATATTCTAAAACATTCTGGAAAGATCTGAAATATTGGAGAAAATTTTTCGATATTAGGTAGTGAACAAAAACTTTGCTGGCGCAGGCTGTTGTTAGGATGATGTTTGACAAGGTTATAACGCCTGGACGTTATAACCAATATTATTATTACTCTTATCTACCTAGAGCGGGCGGCCAGTGACATGTTAACCCTTTCGGCGCGAGCATGTGATAGCGCGCTGCAATCCACCCGCGCGACCGCCTCAAAGCGCGCTGCAATGCACCTGCGCGAACGACTTCCAGCGCGGTGCAACGTGCCCGCGCGCACATACATAATTTTCTGTTCTAAAAGCCATGATGCACCCTGTGCATCATTGCGCGCTACGGTACCGCACGCATTTCGCCGCCGCGAGCAACAAGAGAATGAATGGTGTCATGCGCAATTTATAATAACCTTGTAAGTACGGAACCCTAAAAAGAAAAAAAAAATAGCTTTTAACAACGGGGTAACCATTTGCAACCTATCTATGAAATAAGACAAAAAATAACTTTCGCAAGCTCCTATCTCCGTTCAATCGTAGTCTGATACGACTTTGCAAAGGTTATTCCGTTTAACTTTTTTTTATGTGATGTAATAACAAATTCACGGTTTTTGGACTTTTTCCTTTACTTGTGCTGTAAGACACTGCTTCTTGCCAAATTTCATGATTCTAGGTCAACGGGTAGCACCCTATAGGTTTTGATTCCCTTTGGATTCGTGTCATTTTCTCTCAATCTATTTTAGAGATGTTGGCTGCAGAGAGAAACGCCTAATTTCGTTTGTATCTAATTGTAATGTTCTATTTAGGGCAAATCAAGTGTTCTTATAAGAACAACATTTCGGCCGTCAATATTTATTCACTATCCGCACTTTTTAGTAGCTGTAGGTACGCATAGTTATGCTGAAAGACAATGTCAATACTCCACTATTATCAGGCGCTTTTTTTAAATATTTATTTCAAAATTTTGCTAGTCCGCTGGTTGTTCTCGCTTGGACTCGCTTCTGTATCAAATCCGTTTAGCTTGGAATTTGGCGTGCAAACGTGATACGCGCAGGTGACTGCGGCCCACAAACATGCAACACACAGATATAAGTTAATCCGTTTATCGGTATGAGTAGGTACCTCTTTCGTCGGCACTAGTGTGAGAGAGATGTATCCACTTAGAGATAACTAGCTTTTTTCCCGCGACTTCGTCCACGCGGAATTCGGTTTTCACTGTTCCCTCGGGAAACGTATACATTTCCGGAATAAAAAGTAGTCAATGTCACTTGGGATAGCGTAGTTTTCTATTAAAGAAAGATTTTTAGAATCGGTTCAGTAGTTCCAGAGATTACCCCCTACATACAAACAGACAAATTTGACCTCTTTGTATAATAATATAAATAGTGTAGATAAAAAGTTATGCAAAGAATACCATTCATTATCTGACCCTGGCGGGCGACACCGGGCACTTATATATATTCAGAGAGCTCCAGGATATTCGAGAACGTTTGAGAATAACAATAGGTTCTGCAGCTGTAGCATAATTTCGAAATGCAATCCAAATAATCGTTGTTCGGAATGAAGTTCAAATACTCGACAACAGATGGCGCCACTACACTTAATTTCCAAGTTCAAATACTTGTCAACAGAACAAATGTAATTTAAGACTTTATTGAAATTGGAATTTTAAATTTCGCGCCATTACTACAAATGCTGCAATTGCTCGCAGCGCCTTTCGAAATGCAACCCAAATAATCGTTGTTGTTCTGAATAAAGTTCAACTGCTCGACAACAGATGGCGCCACTACACTTAATTTCCAAGTTGAAGGGTTGGAAAAGCCCTTATATCTTTAAAAACATGCCCTTTAAGTTAAAACGGAAACTTTCTTGTTCGAGGGAGGATAAAGGGCTATCACACTATATAAGTCCCTTTATCGTGCCGGGACTCCTTTTTAAGTTTTATCGGCACGCACATTTTATTAACTTTGTTTTATTATATACTAGCTTTTTTCCCGCGACTTCGTCCACGCGGAATTCGGTTTTCACTGTTCCCTCGGGAAACGTATAAATTTCCGGAATAAAAAGTAGTCAATGTCACTTGGGATAGCGTAGTTTTCTATTAAAGAAAGAATTTTTAGAATCGGTTCAGTAGTTCCAGAGATTACCCCCTACATACAAACAAACAAATTTTACCTCTTTGTATAATGATATATATAGTGTAGATAAAAAGTTGCGGCAAAGAATACCATTCATTATCTGACTCTGGCGGGCGACACCGGGCTCTTATATATATTCAGAGAGCTAGGCTCTAGGATATTCGAGAAAGTTTGAGAATAACAATAGGTTCTGCAGCTGTAGCATACTTTCGAAATGCAACCCAAATAATCGTTCTGAATGAAGTTCAAATACTCGACAACAGATGGCGCCACTACACTTAATTTCGAAGTTCAAATACTCGACAACAGAACAAATGTAACTTAAGACTATTGAAATTAGAATTTTAAATTTCGCGCCATTACTACACATGCTGCAATTGCTTGCAGCGCCTTTCGAAATGCAACCCAAATAATCGTTGTTGTTCTGAATACAGTTCAAATACTCGACCACAGATGGCGCCACTACACTTAATTTCCAAGTTCAACTGCTCGACAACAGATGGCGCCACTACACTTAATTTCCAAGTTGAAGGGTTGGAAAAGCCCTTATATCTTTAAAAACACGCCCTTTAGGTTAAAACAGGAACTTTCTTGTTCGAGGGGGGATATAAGGCTATCACACTATATAAGTCCCTTTATCGTGCCGGGACTCCTTTTTAAGTTTTATCGGCACGCACATTTTATTAACTTTGTTTTATTATATATAATGATAATGATAATGATAATGATAATGATAATGATAATACATCAGGAGACAATCTTTTACACACGTCGATCTAGTCCCAAAGTAAGCTCTAAAGGCTTGTGTTATGGGTACTAGACGACGATATACATACTTATATAGAGAAACTAGCAGCGAAACCCGGTGTTGCTCGGGTAAAAAGTACACCGCATACTTAATGGTTATAAAATCAGATTTTCTATCTTTTGTGGAATTTTGAGAACGATGTGTAACATTCTGGACCAACTACAATCATTCATTGACATACCTATAGTTCTTTTTAAAAATTGTATTATATCCTAGTATACTCTAGAACATTCTGGAAAAAAACTGGAATATTCTGGAAAGTCTGAAATATTCTAAAACATTCTGGAAAGATCTGAAATATTGGAGAAAATTTTTCGATATTAGGTAGTGAACAAAAACTTTGCTGGCGCAGGCTGTTGTTAGGATGATGTTTGACAAGGTTATAACGCCTGGACGTTATAACCAATATTATTATTACTCTTATCTACCTAGAGCGGGCGGCCAGTGACATGTTAACCCTTTCGGCGCGAGCATGTGATAGCGCGCTGCAATCCACCCGCGCGACCGCCTCAAAGCGCGCTGCAATGCACCTGCGCGAACGACTTCCAGCGCGGTGCAACGTGCCCGCGCGCACATACATAATTTTCTGTTCTAAAAGCCATGATGCACCCTGTGCATCATTGCGCGCTACGGTACCGCACGCATTTCGCCGCCGCGAGCAACAAGAGAATGAATGGTGTCATGCGCAATTTATAATAACCAGTTAGGTACAAAATGTTTATTTTGGATGAAATAAAAAACAATGGGTAAACAGTCTAATTGAATTAATTTGACAATAACATTGGAAAATTTAATTAATTAATCCAAGTAGTTACCTAGCGGCATTGGCATATCGCTGATATCTGTCGGCAGTTGACCATTTGATAAAACGGCAACTATCGGGTCCATGAGGTGAGCAGGGTCATTCGTGGTGGAAGGCGTATAATCGGACTCCATTATGAAAGACGGGTCAATCGTAGAGTTAGCAGAGTTCGAGTACATAGAGAAGGCCGGGTCCATCGTTCTACGTGCAGTATTCGGGTCCATAAAGATAGCCGGGTCAGTGGTTAAAGATTCACAATCACAACCGATTATCACTCACAAGACGCAAGGAGACAAACGCACAGTAACAGGCCTAAATTAAGACTGTATGTATTTAATATGAATTACCCACCCTTTGTCGTCCCAGCTCAGCACGGCGACATTCGTGATTGGTCGCCTGCATTCCGTGAAAGTTTTCTTAACAATGGAAAAGATAAGAAGATAATAATTAGCGTATGACTCTAAGGAATGCAAGGTCACGGGACATGACAGGCCGCCGCCAGGTAGCTGAACGAGATAAGTAGCGTGATAAACCATTTCTTAGTCAAGTCAAGTGTACCGCCACTTTCTAGACTATACAAAAACGACTATTTGCTAAATTTATTCGCTGAGTAATATCTGTATCTACTATTGTATTTATCGCCGAAATATTGCATGTTTATATACATTACTTTAAAAAATTACAAATGAATGACTAACGTCAACGCCGCATGACACCGTCCAATGTGATTTTTTGTTGCGTACTTAAGAAAAATGTACTTTCATTCATGCGCAATAAAGTCTAATATTATACAACAAATACGGTACTTGTTGCATTTTAAAATTGCATGGTAATAAATGCGGTACGCTCTGGCGCAATGATGCACCGTGGTTATCATGACATTTTGGAGTGAAAATCTAAATATATAGATGATTAAATTAAATTAAAATGTACAATGATGACTACGCTAACGGTTTATCAAATAAATAAGAAAAATTTCTTACTTAATACAAGTAATATCGATTGTTAAAGTTCAAAGTAATTTTTCTCTGAAAATACAAAGGAAGAAAAAAATATATATATGACACTCAATTATTTATAGTCTTAATAATCTCAATCAACCTAAAAACTGTTCCAATTTGGACAAAATACTATGTTGTCATCAATCTTTGTCATGAAGCACATGTGCATCATGCGCGCCCAAGGGGCTGCAATCCCATGAAGCACATGTGCATCATGCGCGTGCGCGGGGCTGCAATCCCATGATGCACATGTGCATCATGCGCGTGCGCGAGGCTGCAATCCCATGATGCACATGTGCATCATGCGCGCCGAAAGGGTTAAGAGTTTAAATATCCCATTAGGTTAATATATAAAAATTCCTTCTGTAGGCGTTGCTAACTATACCAGATAACAATTCCTGGTCAAAAAGTAACACCTGGAGATCCGGAATCAACATAGTCAACTATCCTGGCGGCATCTCAACGCGATGCGTGGCGGCATCGAGGAACCTGGGGCGCAGAACACTCGGCCATCGGTTGCCAGCACCCGACGGCCTGTTTCACAACTCTAGTGCGTCGGTGCCCAGCCCGACCCTGCTGACTGGCAGTAGGAACAGCATGGGGATAGTGTAACTTATCGCAAGATTTTGGCTGAATAGTACGTCTAAGCTCTGATTTATTCCGTTGTATGCCACTGGATCTGCAACCGATGGCAAAAAACCGAAAAATAAATAAACAGATCATTAAAAGTGACAGTGGCACTAAAATGTCACTGAACGGATTTTTTTTCCGTTTTGAACCATCGGTGGCAGATAACGGATTATACCTAAGCTCTGGAGTATTATTTATGGACAATAACTATACCAGAGATCACAGCGGGCTTTAGCCACGGTCTTACAATACAGGTATTGCAAAAAGCTGGGAAACTGGGAAAATTTTCAATGGGACGCAGTGACTCCACTATTGAAGCAAAATCCAGGTGGCGCTGCGATCGAGGGATGCAAAACATAACCTAAATATTTCTCGATTTTATTATTTACTAGCTGGTGCCCGCGACTTCGTCTGCGTAGAATAATAATTTAAGTAACCTATGTGCTTTTCTAAAATCCAATCTATCTCTATACCAAAACTCATCAAAATTGGCTCAGCGGTTTAGCCGTGAAAACGTAACAAACAGATCTATCTCTATACCAAAACTCATCAAAATTGGTTCAGCTTTTTAGGCGTGAACACGAAACAGAGTTACTTTCGCATTTATAAAATATAGCTTCCGTCCGCAACTTCGTCCGCTTAAATTCGCTTCAATAATTATTCCCTTGGGAAATTTTGACTAAGCCGGGATAAAAATTACCCTTTTTCCTATTCCAGGAGCTAAGGTCTTACTATATACGACGTTTCATGAAGATCCGTTCAGCAATAGCACGATTCACCCGGCGAATGTTTCAAGTGTCATTGTCATTAAAAAAAAACTCTGTTCCAGTTTACGCCATATTATTGCGTTCCGTTTTTTGCTTATGTGTTATTTCGATCTTTTGTCCTATTTTTATGATATTCTCTGTGTGTCTGCGGTGACTTTACCAGATGGTTCCAACGGAAGACCGGCGCTGGGCCCCCAAGCCAGCATTATGCTGAGTTGGGACCTTTTCGTAACGGTTGGCACTATTTTCTACTTTTTCGTCTTGTGATGTATTTTGTGCTCTGTAACGAATAAATGTTTTTTCTTCTTTCTTCTTTAATATGGAGCTCAGTGGTAACGAACACACAGACACAGGCACACACTCACACACACTCACACATAAATTATATTAGTAGAATCTCTAGGAAGTGTATTGTTTAAAGGTCAGGTTCCCCTGTCACAAGGGTTACGGAGGTCAGACGGCAGGCGCTCCACTGTAATACCCCGACCTGCCGAACCCGAAATCATGGTCAAAGCGTACCCCGTAGCGTAAGCGTAGACGGGAAAAGCGCTAGGATGAGATGAGATGAGATGTAGGAAGTGGATTGTTTAACTCGAAGAATTTTTTGTACCATATTTTAAGTAGATATCAACATGGAATCAGTTCTTCCCATTCAAACTTTCAAAACACCAAAGCAACTTATTTTAGGGGTAGGTTACATTTTAGGAGTAGTTTCGTTTTTTCTCGATCGCCTACCTAATTGTTTGTTTTGAACTGCATTTATACCAAGTTTCTAGTTGATAAACCAATATGGAATCAGTTTTTCCAATACAGAGTTCATTACCCTAAGCACAGATTACATAATACTCAGATACACAATCTCATACAAGAAAATGGCACCTGCATAAGCCGTGCTATTCACCGAGCTATTTTATTTTCCCCTTGTTATATACTAGAAGGCGACAGTTTGCTCGCTGCTAGCTTAATATTACTTTGTAGAGTCACTAGATTGCGTTTGTCTACATTTTAATGATTTCGCGGGGAACGATTGATACATTATAATCCGGTAGCTGAAGGTTTCTCAATTTCAAAAGGCAAACATAAATTGACCCACGCACTCGTAAGCTTTACGCGTATTTAGGTACCTACGTCAATGGACAAGGACGACCAATGTTGAAAAAGACACGCACGAACATGTGATTTATACGCACTGGCGAGTCAAGTTAGGCTCGCTGGTGAGGTCAGGAACGAAACTGTAGGTACCTATATCTTACGTAAGTTGAAAAGATGTATTTTTGTTTGAGTAGATATTGTGTGGTTTTTAAAGTCATTTGATAGGTTTAGATCTAAAACGGATAGGGCAATAAAAATTATGTAACTAGGGTAATCTGTTTAGAAGTTATTAGGGATTTTTATACTTATTGAAAATTGACAAACGTAACATTTTGTAGGTATGTTATTTTAGTTATTATTAATTAACATTTCCATTCTTCCCGTTTCATTCTCAACAATATGCCTTTTTCCATACATTTGCGTCGGCTACGACCGTCGCGTGGTTTTTCGCCGTTAACCGTGGCGTTTAAAAAGTTAATTGTGTTAACGCCAAAGTCTTAACCAAAGTATTATTATTTAGTACATTTTTTTTAGTTTATTAAATATCAGACCTACCAGTGCGAATTATTAAAGACAAGCTTCTGCCCATGACTTTGTTCGCGTGGAATTCGTAATAACTTTCACATTTATATTAGTTTTTGTTCGCTGTTTTAGCAAATTGGATGTCACTTTTTGGATCCAAGATGGCGGATAACACTTTTATATAAAAAATCGTCATGGGTATCGTTTTCTATGTATTTAGGCATGCCAAAACCAAATCCGATGTCACTTTTTGGATCCAAGATGGCGGATGAAACTGTCATGCCAAAAATCGTCATGGGTATCGTTTTCAAGGTATTTAGGCATGACAAAACCAAATCCGATGTCACTTTTTGGATCCAAGATGGCGGATGACAGTGTCATGTCAAAAACCGTCATCGGTATCGTTTTCAATGTATTTAGGCATAACAAAACCGATTCCGATGTCACTTTTTGGATCCAAGATGGCGGATGACACTGTCATGTCAAAAACCGTCATTGGTATCGTTTTCAAAGTATTTAGGCATGACAAAACCGAATCCGATGTCACTTTTTGGATCCAAGATGGCGGATGACACTGTCATGTCAAAAACCGTCATTGGTATCGTTTTCAATGTATTTAGGCATGACAAAACCGAATCCGATGTCACTTTTTGGATCCAAGACGGCGGTTGACACTGTCATGTCAAAAACCGTCATTGGTATCGTTTTCAAGGTATTTAGGCATGACAAAACCAAATCCGATGTCACATTTTGGATCCAAGATGGCGGATGACACTGTCATGTCAAAAACCGTCATTGGTATCGTTTTCAATGTATTTAGGCATGACAAAACCGAATCTGATGTCACTTTTTGGATCCAAGATGGCGGATGACACTGTCATGTCAAAAACCGTCATTGGTATGGTTTTCAAGGTATTTAGGCATGACAAAACCAAATCCGATGTCACTTTTTGGATCCAAGTTGGCGGATGATACTGTCATGTCAAAACTGGTCATTGGTATCGTTTTCAAGGTATTTAGGTATGCTAAACCAAATCCGATGTCACTTTTTGGATCCAAGATGGCGGATGAAACTGTCATGTCAAAAATCGTCATTGGTGTCGTTTTCAAGGTATTTACACATGGCAAAAACAAATCCGATGTCACTTTTTGGATCCAAGGTGGCGGATGACACTGTCATGTCAAAAACCGTCATTGGTATCGTTTTCAATGTATTTAGGCATGACAAAACCGTATCCGATGTCACTTTTTGGATCCAAGATGGCGGATGACACTGTCATGTCAAAAACCGTCATTGGTATCGTTTTCAAGGTATTTAGGCATGACAAAACCAAATCCGATGTCACTTTTTGGATCCAAGATGGCGGATGACACTGTCATGTCAAAAACCGTCATTGGTATCGTTTTCAATGTATTTAGGCATGACAAAACCGAATCCGATGTCACTTTTTGGATCCAAGATGGCGGATGAAAAAATTTCGCGCGTGATAGTAAACTGTATTCGTAATATTCGAACGTGTATCTTCGCACTTGCGTCTATCCGAGTTCTTTTTTATATAAAATGTATTTGTTTTTATTTATCTTTTGTTAGAATTTGTTATGAAACAACATAACATCGGAATTTCTTATGACTCAATATAACAAATTCATTTCTTATACTGGCGATTATTATCCGATAATTATCTGATAATTATCCGATAATTATCCGATAATTATCAGGAAGCGTAATTATCCTATATTAATCCAGGGTATAAGCCACCTCCATTCCAAACTTTATACAAAACTGTTGAACCGTGAAGTTACAACAAACATAATACACACACACACAGAAACTTTCGGATTTATTATAATTTTTTTCGCTGGTTTGGCAAATTGAATATCACTTTTTTGGATCCAAGATGGCGGTTGCCACTGGCATGTCAAAAATCGTCATAGGTATCGTTTTCAATGGATTAAGGCATGACAAAACCAAATCCGATGTCACTTTTTGGATCCAAGATGGCGGATGACACCGTCATGTCAAAAATCGTCATTGGTATCGTTTTCAGGGTATTTAGGCATGACAAAACCAAATCCGATGTCACTTTTTGGATCCAAGATGGCGGATGACATTGTCATGTCAAAAACCGTCATTGGTATCGTTTTCAAAGTATTTAGGCATGACAAAACCAAATCCGATGTCACTTTTTGGATCCAAGATGGCGGATGACACTGTCATGTCAGAAACCGTCATTGGTATCGTTTTCAATGTATTTAGGCATGACAAAACCGAATCCGATGTCACTTTTTGGATTCAAGATGGCGGATGACACTGTCATGTCAAAAACCGTCATTGGTATCGTTTTCAAGGTATTTAGGCATGAAAAACCAAATCCGATGTCACTTTTTGGATCCAAGATGGCGGATGACACTGTCATGTCAAAAACCGTCATTGGTATCGTTTTCAATGTATTTAGGCATGACAAAACCGAATCCGATGTCACTTTTTGGATCCAAGATGGCGGATGACACTGTCATGTCAAAAACCGTCATTGGTATCGTTTTCAAGGTATTTAGGCATGAAAAACCAAATCCGATGTCACTTTTTGGATCCAAGGTGGCGGATGACGCTGTCATGTCAGAAACCGTTATTGGTATCGTTTTCAATGTATTTAGGCATGACAAAACCAAATCCGATGTCACTTTTTGGATCCAAGATGGCGGATGACACTGTCATGTCAGAAACCGTCATTGGTATCGTTTTCAATGTATTTAGGCATGACAAAACCGAATCCGATGTCACTTTTTGGATCCAAGATGGCGGTTGACACTGTCATGTCAAAAACCGTCATTGGTATCGTTTTCAAGGTATTTAGGCATGACAAAACCAAATCCGATGTCACATTTTGGATCCAAGATGGCGGATGACACTGTCATGTCTAAAACCGTCATTGGTATCGTTTTCAATGTATTTAGGCATGACAAAACCGAATCCGATGTCACTTTTTGGATCCAAGATGGCGGATGACACTGTCATGTCAAAAACCGTCATTGGTATGGTTTTCAAGGTATTTAGGCATGACAAAACCAAATCCGATGTCACTTTTTGGATCCAAGTTGGCGGATGATACTGTCATGTCAAAACTGGTCATTGGTATCGTTTTCAAGGTATTTAGGTATGCTAAACCAAATCCGATGTCACTTTTTGGATCCAAGATGGCGGATGAAACTGTCATGTCAAAAATCGTCATTGGTGTCGTTTTCAAGGTATTTACACATGGCAAAAACAAATCCGATGTCACTTTTTGGATCCAAGGTGGCGGATGACACTGTCATGTCAAAAACCGTCATTGGTATCGTTTTCAATGTATTTAGGCATGACAAAACCGTATCCGATGTCACTTTTTGGATCCAAGATGGCGGATGACACTGTCATGTCAAAAACCGTCATTGGTATCGTTTTCAAGGTATTTAGGCATGACAAAACCAAATACTATGTCACTTTTTGGATCCAAGATGGATGACACTGTCATGTCGGAAACCGTCATTGGTATCGTTTTCAAGGTATTTAGGCATGGAAAAACCAAATCCGATGTCACTTTTTGGATCCAAGATGGCGGATGACACTGTCATGTCAAAAACCGTCATTGGTATCGTTTTCAAAGTATTAAGGCATGACAAAACCAAATCCGATGTCACTTTTTGGATCCAAGATGGCGGATGACACTGTCATGTCAGAAACCGTCATTGGTATCGTTTTCAATGTATTTAGGCATGACAAAACCAAATCCGATGTCACTTTTTGGATCCAAGATGGCGGAAGACACTGTCATGTCAAAAACTGTCATTGGTATCGTTTTCAATGTATTTAGGCATGACAAAACCGAATCCGATGTCACTTTTTGGATCCAAGATGGCGGATAACACTGTCATGTCAAAAACCCTCATTACCGTTTCACAGTATCATCCGCCAACTTGGATCCAAAAAGTGACATCGGATTTGGTTTTGTCATGCCTAAATACCTTGAAAACCATACCAATGACGGTTTTTGACATGACAGTATCATCCGTCATCTTGGATCCAAAAAGTGACATCGGATTTGGTTTTTCATGCCTAAATACCTTGAAAACGATACCAATGACGGTTTTTGACATGACAGTGTCATCCGCCATCTTGGATCCAAAAAGTGACATCGGATTCGGTTTTGTCATGCCTAAATACATTGAAAACGATACCAATGACGGTTTTTGACATGACAGTGTCATCCGCCATCTTGGATCCAAAAAGTGACATCGGATTTGGTTTTGTCATGCCTTAATCCATTGAAAACGATACCTATGACGATTTTTGACATGCCAGTGGCAACCGCCATCTCGGATCCAAAAAGTGATATTCAATTTGCCAAACCAGCGAAAAAAATTATAATAAATCCGAAAGTTTCTGTGTGTGTGTGTATTATGTTTGTTGTAACTTCACGGTTCAACAGTTTTGTATAAAGTTTGGAATGGAGGTGGCTTATACCCTGGATTAATATAGGATAATTACGCTTCCTGATAATTATCGGATAATTATCGGATAATTATCAGATAATTATCGGATAATAATCGCCAGTATAAGAAATGAATTTGTTATATTGAGTCATAAGAAATTCCGATGTTATGTTGTTTCATAACAAATTCTAACAAAAGATAAATAAAAACAAATACATTTTATATAAAAAAGAACTCGGATAGACGCAAGTGCGAAGATACACGTTCGAATATTACGAATACAGTTTACTATCACGCGCGAAATTTTTTATCAATCGATAATTATCGATCCGTTATTATCACGATAATTATCATGATAATTATCGTGATAATTATCATTCACAATTATCCTTTCGAACCTTGGTTACTTCCCGGGGGAATAACAGGTTTTCACCAAATTCCACGCCAACATAGTCACGGGCAGAACCTAGTCTTTAACCTTTTGAACGCCACGGCTAACGGCTAAAAAGCGTGCCACGAGCGCTCGACAACGGCTGTAGCCGACGCAAATGTATGGAAAACGGAATGTCGTGGCGTCAGGAGCACGCAAAACTGCCGACGGCCACAGCCGACTGTGGCGGTCAAAGGGTTTGTAATTCGCACTGGTAGGTCTACTATTTAATACGCTAAAAAATATATTCTAAGTTCTAATACTTTGGTTAAGACTTTGGTGTGAATACATTAAACAAAATAAATATCCTTCCAGTGCAGTGCCATGAAACAAAATAAATATCTGTTCAGTCAGCTGGAGAATCGGGCGGTCCCGAAACGAGACGACCCCGGTTCGAGTCCAGACGATATTTCTTTTTCCCTCTTTTTTTCAAGTTATCCCTATTATTGGGAGCCCTTTATCAACGCATAAAAGTTGTATTTAAATATAATTTCCAAAAAACACGAGTTACCAACAAATCCGTCATCCAGGTACTTTTTATATATAAGCGCTATCTAGTGTGACGAGTCGAAACAAAAAATCAAAATGTAATATTTGTTATTTTTAAATACGTGTTCAATTAGCTTTAACATTCATTTATTTTCTTTAAATATACTAGTATTAATTTCCAATAACCAGAATTCTATTTAATATGCCGTATTTGCGAAGTTAATACAAATAAGTGAATCGTTGCGCCATCTATTGATACGTTTACTGTACAAAAGATAATTTGTTCGAGTTGGGACCCCATGCTCCAGTTAAATTGTACGGTGTACCACTCCGTGTGGTAGACCAGTTTAAATATCTGGGGCATTTATTAACATCTGGCCTCAACGATGATGCTGACATAGAGCGCGAGCGCAGAGCGTTGTCCGTACGAGCCAATATGATTGCCCGTAGGTTTGCTCACTGCACTAAAGAAGTTAAAGTTAGTCTCTTCAGGGCGTACTGCACTAGCTTCTATACAAGCAGCCTGTGGATGAATTATACTCAGAGACAGTACAACGCTCTGCGCGTCCAATACAACGCGTTCAGGGTGCTGACGGGGCTGCCTCGGTTCTGCAGCGCGTCAGGGATGTTTGCAGAGGCGCGGGTAGACTGCTTCTACGCCACGATGCGCAAGCGGTGCGCATCTCTGGCGCGCAGAGTTAGGGCTAGCACCAACAGCATCCTGATTATGATTGCTAGTAGGCTTGTTTGTCCGTACTTGAGCTACTGTTCCCAGTTTCACGTACGGACGGTCAAATACAAGCAGTAATAATAAATAATATTAATATTAATAATACTGCATATTATGTACTTACTGAATAATTGTTTAATTGTATGATCTTTACTAACATTACTATAAGAATTCATTTTATTCCATGTATTACTCTAACACAATGATCCTTTGTTGGTCGAAAAATAAATGATTTAATTTAATTAATTATAACCAATTATTTGGTGTGAAGAGTATTTATACCAAGTTTCAAGTTTATAAAATCACCGAATTTATATTTTTCATAGGTGCTAATTTCAACCCCGTTTTTTACCCCCTTCCAGTTTCATTTCCAGAAGTTTCTATAGCCTATGTCCTGCCTGAAGTTTCCCTTAATACATTATCGAAAACCACATTGAAATCCACCCAGTAGTTTTAAAGTTTATCGTGCACATACAATCAGACAAACAGACAAACAGACATGAAATTCAAAAACCATTGGGATTTGTTCTGTTGCTCATTCTGAAGCCCCCCTTACCATTTTTTTATTGTTATCTTCAATGTACAGACTTTTTCACCTTTACGGTTTTATTATATGTATAGATTACGTAGATTTTTGGGTTAGGGTTCAATGCGCGTGTTTCACGCATCCGCGACTTTCGTCATCTTTGTCGAACCGGCTGCTTAATTACGTAACACCAATTGGTATCGCTTTCGCGAAAAGTAAACCAATTGTACCTTTGTTTACACAGAGTGAAGACTAAATTGGTTTGCATTTCGAGTCAAACCGATACCAATTGTGCTCCGTAATTGAGCTGCGGGTAAGTATCCCTCGATCGCGGCGACGCTGCGGCTCGGAACATTAAGAGGCCCACGTTCAAACCCAGATTTGCAGGAGCTGTATGCAAGACCGTGGCTTTAGTTAGCACTTGCAACGAACGTCCCTAGCACTGCTGGGGTCTTTGGGAAAAGGGGGTTAAGTCAAAAATGTGTGATGTTTAGTTATATAGCTTGTTCTGATTTCAACAAGCTATATCACTAAACATCACACTTTTTCGACTTAACCTCTTTTTAACTAGGACCCCATTAACGGTAAAGAGAGAGATATAAGACGGAGTTATGTTATCCCCGTGAAAACCTTGCTAGGCGTTTACCTCGGACGAATAAAATCTGTCTCTTTTTAGGGTTCTGTACCTCAAAAGGAAAAAACGAAATACTTATAGGATCACTCGTGTGTCTGTCTGTTTGTCCGTCTGTCAAAGCCAATTTGCTCCGACCGATTGAGTTGAAATTTGGTATACATATGTAAGTCGGTAACTGCAATACGGAAGCGTAACCTAAATAAATGAATTTGAAACATGGGGGCCACTTTTGGGCGGCAAATGAGAAATAAAAGTTATGTAAACCATATTGTGTGACATTTCAAAGAATGGGAGCTTATTGTGAGGATCTTAAATACATATATTTTTTCGGGAATTTTACAATAACTGGTTTGGAAGCTATTTAGAAAAATAGGCGAAAATTTACCATTCCCCCCCTTGTATTTGAAACTATTGGGCTTAAAATTTAGAAAAAAATAAGGACTAAAGTTCTTTACCTATAGATTATACGAAAACCTATAAAGAAGTCTATGATATTTAAAGTAACATAGGAAATTTCAGATAATCATATACGGAACGGAACCCTGTCCATGCGAGTTTAACTCTGACTTGTCCGGTTTTTTTATTTATAAGGTAGTGTAATAAAAGGCATGAATGATTTTTGTGTGAATCCCTGCGGCCCTAACATGCAAGACACAGATTAGTTAAGCCCGTTTATCTCTGTGACTGGCACTAGTGTGAGAGAGACGCACTTAGAGATAAGAAGGTTTATCTTATCCTTGTCTTGCATGTCAGGGCCGCTGAGGTAGGAAAGCATAGGTACTAGAGACAGTACCAGGCGACTGGAGTAACTTTGAACACTCGGTTAACATTAAACAGCCTTCGAAATAATATAAAACGTTCAAATGCTTGTAAGATGCGGAAAGGTCAAAGGGGAATGAGATTAATGGCGGAGGAGAGCATGAGCATCGCGCAGTTGGTAGTTTCCTATAATAATATACTAAACACAATGTTCTGCTCTCGTCGAGAATTTTGAATTCAATTCAACTTGAAATAAAACCCATAATAGCATAAAACAACCGGTAGTGTATTGAGTTGTGTACACATACTTAGCAGGACAGACGTGGACATTGTGACGGCACAGTACGGATGACATAGATGGACGGTTTGATGTTTGACAGTTAATTCATAAGAGTTAAGAGGAGTGTGAACCTACGGCTTTTCATACAAAAGGCGATAAAGATGTCCACACCTTAAATGTTAACCGATGTTCATTAATGTTTGATAGATAGTCAGAACAAAATCTAGGTCTATAGGTAAGTTTTTTTTTTAGTATAATCAATAAATTCAGTTTTAGGTAGTTGTTTCTGTATTCTCATACAAATCTAATTCCGGCGATTATTTGACTGTAGACCTACGTTTTGTTCTGACTGAAAACTTATAAAAATTTGGCCGAAATCGGTTAACATTTAAGGGGTGGAAATCGCCTTTTGTATGAAAATTGTGACTTTTGCCGTTGGTCACAATACTCTTAATTAAGTATATTACACGTATAATTAATATGAACTGCACGTAACAGTAAAATTAGTAGATATAAGTTTCAAGATGTAACGGATGGACGGACGCTTCAGCAGGGCTGCGCGCTCGCCGTCGCGTACAGCATGTCGAGCGCGTTGCTCAGCGCGCGGTAGTTCACCTGCAACATGACAACACATTGTACAAACAAACAAGGAAAGAAAACATATATTCATTAATACAAAGCGCACAGTGGTGCGAGCAAGGTTGACATGAAGATAAAAGTGTTAACCCCTTCTTATCTCTAAGTACGTCTCTCTCACACTAGTGCCGACGAAAGAGATAGTCAGAGAGACAAGACGGGGTTAACTTATCCCCATGTCAGCCATGCCAGGGCCACTGAGTAACATAAATGAAGAAAATAATACAACACTAAATGGTGGTGTGTCCTCGCGGCAGTGAATGGGACACTGGCTCATCATAATGCTGAGGTGTCGGACAACTACAACGCAGATTTTTTAGCCAGCATCTTCTGTGACTCATGGAGCGCTGTACAAACATACTACACACTAATAATGTAGCTAACTGAACTGATGAAACACTATTACAATCCTGCTTTGTACAGAGAACCCCTTATTATTTATTTATTTATTTATGGAAAACC
The DNA here is from genome assembly GCA_947859335.1 of Tortricodes alternella. Taxonomy (NCBI): domain Eukaryota; kingdom Metazoa; phylum Arthropoda; class Insecta; order Lepidoptera; family Tortricidae; genus Tortricodes; species Tortricodes alternella. The sequence continues at coordinate 16,288,852 of OX401980.1, read as the reverse complement.
AACAGCTTACACAAGCAATTTAGAAACTAAAGTAAAATTTAAAAAGCCAATTAGGTACAGGTTCTCACCGATAGCAATACGTATATAACGTTTAACACCGCAGAAAGTCGGCATTCATGCACAAACTAAGAATAAGACAAACGAGGGCATGTAACAAAACAAAAAATACTAAAAATACAAACAAAGTAATTAAGTAATTAAGTACCGAGGATCGCTAGGTTAAGGGTAAGGGTAAGGATAAGGATAAGCTTAAGGATAAGGGTAAAGGTAAGGGTAAGGGTAAGGGTATTATAACAGTCTAGTAGTATCCTACGGCGAGGCTTGGCTTCGCAGTGAAACAATGTAGTTGCTGGCGTGTCACTCGACACTGAGCCCCGCTGGGGCACAATCCGGTCTTCTATTATGCGGCACCGCCCGGCAAGGAAGACTTATCAAAAGGTGTGTTCCTAGTGTAGCGCGAGAGGAACCTCACCTCGTCGCCGCAGCCGCGCCGGTAGCCGAACGCCTTGTAGAGCAGGTCGCGCTCCTGCGCCGACACGAGCGCCAGCAGCCCGCGCTGGCACAGCGCGCGGTCCACCGATATGCGCGGGATCGTCCCGCACCGCTCCCTGTCCATGTCCTGCACACAATTCACATCAGTTGAAGGCCGTCTTGTGGAAGGCCGTTGCTTGATTATAGGTAATGGTACGGAACGTGCTTTTTCATTTAGATGTCGCCTCTTTAGTTGTAAGTACTCAACTGTGTTCAAGCCGCTTCGTTCCTACTTGTGTTGGCAATATGTGGCCGCCCAAACCAAAATCGTATGACCCTGTAAGCTCTATTTTAGTCCAGAAAACTGACACACTGACCTTGAAAACCTCGAGTATATTTGACAGCTGGTCCGGGAACTTGGACAGCTTGGTGAGCGCGAGGGACACCTTGTTCCGCTCCTCGAAGTTGAGGTAGTTGAGCGGCGAGTCCACGGTTGGGACGTGCGGGATGGGCTCCAGCAGAGGGGCCCGCTCGAGGGAACCCTGTGTGAGAGCCTCCCCGACCGTATCCGAGAAGCGCTGGTACTCCACGTAGCGTCGGCGGTTGGGCGCGCAGAAACTGAACACAATCAAGGCTTAGGGTCAATTATAAGGCAGTCGGATTTCAGTCGTTCTGCTAGTAGATGAAGGCGTTTATGAGTGGATCCTGAATCCCTGAAGTGAACTGCACGGAAGTTGTTGCGACAGTAATATTTGATAGCACATGATTCAGTGGCCCTAGCAAGTGTACACGAGGATAAGTTAACACGCAAGAGATAGTCATACAGGTAAGACGGGGTTGTTTTATCCCCGTGTACACCTTGCTAGAGCCCCTCCCCTCCCCTTCTGTTCATTCATTGTGTTGATTAAAGGTAGAAATGGACTTATATTTTGGAAAGTAGTTAACGTTGAAGATTTGTTAAATTATAATATCCCATTTATATTTTATGAACAATAATCAATTGCACAAAATGCAGTCATAATATTAATTATTCAATGGTGGGTATGGCAATTTTAGCGTTCAAAAAAGGTCTGTTTTGTAAACTAAAAACTTACGGTATCTAGCAGCAGTCAAAGAATCTGATAAGAATGTTGTGGCTTACACTTCCATGAGGGTGTCCATCTCGAGCGGCGAGAGCGCGAGGCCGGCGGAGGCGATCCCGCGGTAGAAGTCGGCGCGCGGGATCACCAGCTCGTTGTTCTTGTCGAACTGCTTCAGGAAGTCCAGCGGTCGCAAGCCGTCGCGCACCATCTGCACGTGATACGTATGCAGGTTGGCAGTCTACTAGTATACAAGAGAGGGCGGTGTGCGGTGGAGGAGGAAATAATTTACCAATAATATCGGTTCATTTGTGGATGAACTACACAAGCACCGTGGTTTTTATCTTCATGCACCGCTAATCTTCCTTACTCCGTGGCCAACAAGGTTTAGGCTGAGGCGGAGATGAGCGGTGACGTGCCCAGATGACCAATCACATCGCTCCGTTATATGTCATTGCAATATTTCAAGCATTCATTTGTCAGCTCGACCCATCTCCGCTTCGCTCCGCTTCAATGGAAAGGCAGCCTAAGGCTGTCTAAAGTGGCAAGCTAAGCTGTGCGACAGTTGCCAACTTAGATGATTCTCATAACTTAAGAATTCAAACCTACATGTTGGAACACTCTTATTCAAAGTTTCAAAATAAATGTGGACTTGTAATTAGCCAAATAGTTCGCATGTGTAATAGGAATTTAGGTGGCTTATTTTCACGATAAATAACATCTGTATGTTTACACTCTTTCGAGCATTGCTCCTTACCGATTGACAAGATTAGAGTTTTGTAATTGTAGCAATGCGACTGATATTTCCGAACGTTCAATAGCTGTACTACTCGTAATAGCGTGCGTTCGAACATACCCTCGTAAAGATTATATAAACGAATGTCCAACGGGCCCCGCTTTTTTCTGTTGCTGAACACTAATTTCTACATGTATAGTTTCTATATGCGTGTCCCTTCAAACCGACACCAGGATCTGCCGTTTCTGATGCCCGGTTATATACCAAAAGGGATTTCGAACTGGCTTATTACCAGCCGCATTTAAGCCGTGAGGAAACCTGCACATATATTATTATTAATTTGAATTTCGATAGGCAAAAAATGACGGACATATTGTAAACCTAAGACCATTAAGTTTTACAAATAAATTATTTCTTATCTCTTATCATATCTGTAAAGTAATAGAAAATGTGTGTGAAGTCCCCGATCCGGTCTGGCCGCGCGTGGGACGTTCTGCGTCTCTCTCACACTAGTGCCGACGAAAGACATGGTCAGAGAGATAAGACGGGGGCAACTTATCCCCGTGTCAGCCATGCACGGGCCGCGGTAGTCGCCAGCTTCGCCTGCAACTGACGTCCCCACCTTGCCCTTGATCTTCGCGAGTATGTGCACGATGTCGGTCCCGAGCGGGTCGGCGCGGCGCGCGCGCTGCGAGCGCGGCGCGGGCGGCGGCGGCGCCGCGCCGGCGCGCTCGGCGGGCCGCTCGTCCATGTCGGCCAGCAGCCGCACGAAGCTGAACCCGCGGTCGTCCAGGTAGCGCAGCTCCAGCGCGCGCACCTGCGCCGCCGTCGGCAGCACGCCCAGCCGCGCCAGCACGCGCCGCAGCTGCCCGCGCGACACGTGCCCGTTGTTGTGTCTGCGGGAACACGAGTAGCAGCATGTGACTCGCTATTAGCGCGGGCTTTGCGTTTTCATTAATATAAGTGTCAGGTGATGCGTGAATGATACTCGAGACGTACTTCGAGACTGGCCTTTATTCCTCAATCATATGTGGGGTAGACTTTACAAACTAATACAATCTACCGACAATAAGTTACCGCGACCTTGTTCTGCGAATCAAAGCAACGGCTTGAAATGAGCAGTTACTAATTTGTACGATGACGTGTACAGTACGGTGATGTAAAATTTCAGCCGTCATCTATCATAGGTAATTAAACTGCTTTGCAAATTAAGGCTGCGTTTCCACCAGAGCTGTGTGATGTAGCTGAGAAGTGAGCGGAGGAAAACATCCACTAATCAGTGTACAGGGCGTTGTCTAAAGGCGACCAATCTTATTCACGATTTTTCCCTCGTTCACCGCTCAGCTGCCTCGCACGGCTGGAAAGCAGCCTGATGCGTACGAATTTAACGCGGCCTGTGATGAAGTAGCTTACTCGTCGTGCTCCCCAAACGCCGGCCTGAGATCGATGGAGCGCTCCTGCACGGCGGCGCGCACGCGCAGCATTGCGGCCTGCGCGAGATCCAGTTCGTCCTCGGCGGGCCCGCCGCGCTCGGCCGCCGAGCCGCGCGGGGGCAGCGCCATCACCGCCGCCGCCGCAGCCCCCGCGGATACCTCGGGATGCTTCTCCAGCTCTTTTATTGTGAACACTGGAAGTTGGGATGTGATTAAGGGAGCTGCCATTATAGCTGGAACTATAAATAGGATATACAAAACTGATTCATATACTAGCCGGGATGCCGCCACTATGCCCGCATTTAAGTGAAATGAAATGAAAGTCAAAAGTGAAGGTCATAAAATGTGCAACTGCTGAGACTGAGGAACCTTGTAGAAACGGCTAATTAGAAACGCATGAAAGAACAGGCCGAGACACTCTTAGTAGCTGATTGACCCACCTTGGTCACAGTCATCTTCGAAGGTACGCCAGCAGACGCGCTGCGGGTCGTTGGGGTCGACGTAGTGGCGCATTATACAGATGACTTCCTCGGGTGACAGTATCGTCCCGAGTCCGATCACGTCCATGGCGCGTTGGAACTGCTGGGGCGCAATGCGTCCGCAGTTCAGCGGGTCGTAGTCCTGCAACACAAGAGGGTATCCATTTCACTCTGCAGTTGTCGCTAAATCGAGGGAAATAACATTAACGTATCTTAAAACGTCGAAATAGGGACGTCATATTCATATAGGGACAGTTTTGGACCTAAAAAGGCTATGGTTGAGGCGACTTATAAGAATTGTAGTGCAATATCAAATTCTTCAAATTTCTGCGAGATTCCTGAGATACGAGCGAGTGATCTGCCTATAGGGAATTTTGAGAAATCTTCACGAGAAGTCAACTGTCATGGGTTCACAATTACGATCGGAGTATAACAACGGGTTTATTTTAGTGCTTTCCTCACCTGGCCGGAAAGCTTTTAATTAAAGCGCTCTCCTGTTTCTGACCAAATCGATTTATTCTGGTACAAATCTGGTAACCAATCATCTAAGCTGTATGAGGTAGATAAAACAGCCGACCCTGAAAAATTCGGAGACGCGGATCCTCCGCTGCAGCACGAACTGCTGCACGCGCAGCATGAGATCGATGAGCTGACGCGGCGGACTCGGCTGGTTCAGACCGGGGTGGAACACATCCGTGGCACCCAGCGGCGCCGTGGACCGACCGGCTTCTATTTCGGGCCGCACAAGCTTTGGTAGGGTCGTGTCGATTACGGCATTTGGATTCTGGTATTCCTGTAATACAAAATGGTAATAAAAGTAACTCTTGGTTCATCTATATAATGTTAAACTCCTGCAATGCAATGAGCAGGTAAAGCAGCAGAAGGCCCGGCTCTTCCTGGAGCGACATCCCCTTGGGATCAAGTGTGTGTTGCCAGGCTTCCAAGGAAGGCCTTTAGTTAGTACGAAAGTTGCTACATTTTATTTTTAAAAAGCCATAAAGTGCTAGGAAATGTCTTTCACATTCAAAGGTTTCCCGTTTCCCGTTTTCTATGCGCTATGCTGAATGCAGGGTTTGAATCGCGTTCGCAGATTACTAACATCATTTCGCAAATGAAACGAAATGGTATTCCCAAAATCACATGGTAATTACCACTCCAAGTCCCCTGATGCCCTCCTTCTTGACGGCCTCGACGGCCCTGATGAACTCGACGTAGTCCAAAGTGTACGAGTCCTTAATGAAACGGCGCACGAGCAGGTTGAAGTCCTCCGCGGAGACGATCACGCCAATGTAGTTGAGGATGCGCGCGAAGTGCGCAAACGTGATGCGCCCATCATTTTTTGCCACCTGGGGGACGAGTACAAATGTTAATTGAGGAGTGTGGTCAAGAGGCGTTATTTCCTTTCGAGGGTCACATCTAGTTTCCTGAAAATTTATAATTAGTCCGTCATTTTCATTATAAAAAAATATTGAATATATATTTTTTCTTTTGTAAATTAAACAAAAAATTATGAAGAAATAGTGCGTTGAAGTTCCGTGTGACGTCACGACTGTACAATATTTACCATTAAGTGACGTCATTAGCCCTCACTCCCGAACTTTGATGCCCGTTACTTTTGTCAATTTTGATTGATTTGATAAAGCAACAAATACATGTTCAATATTTTTTGATAATCTAATCGATGGACTAATAAGAATTACTATTTTTTTACCCAGGAAACATCCCTAACACTTTGGATCTACAGTCTAAACCAGAAGTAAATTGGAACAGAAACTCTTCAATTTTCCTCGAGTTTCCATGAACCGAGTGAATCTAGAAGTTAGAAGTTCGCCACGAGTGCAAGAGTCTGTAATATGTGTAACTTTGGTGCCTGCATTCATCGCAATGCTAATAATTTCCGCCCAAATCGTCGCCAACTTATCAAAAACCGGTCAAGTGCGAGTCGGACCTGCGCACCGAGGGTTCCGTACTACGCCAATTTGGCATGGTCTCAGCCAATCAATAACAGACTTTATGTTCATCATATAAGAACTTTAATGGTTGCAAATAAGTTTGCAGATTGTTAAGCTGCAGCGGTAATTTTCTTGTTTGATTTCAATATATTTTTCAAATTTCTATAAGAGAACACCATTGAATTGATATTTTTTATTTAACTATGGAGTATTAACTAAAATATAGTCAAATTTCATAGCTGAAACTTACTTAAGCCGTTTTGGAATTACAGCTGGAACAAAATTGGTATAAAAACAGCCAATTTTTAGGGTATGGGGGGCTTCTCAGACTTTAAACTTTTTAGTATTTTTATTATTTGCTAGTATTCTTGCCATAACAACACACATTATGTGAAAATTTCAACCTTCTACCTCTTACCGTTGCTGAGCTAGAGGCCTCTGACAGACGGACGGACGGAAGGATCTTGTGGGCGGAGTAATAGGGTATCGTTCGGATACGCATTCCTAAAAAATAACTTTTTTTTTCTTTATTGGTCATACTTAAACAATACTTATTCTAGTGTACATTTTATTCCTAGATAGTAATTTTATAAAAATAATTAATATTTCAGTGAGCTTACGACGCCCATTTTAAACTTTTTATAGTTTTGTGTTTATATAATATTAGATCCACTTATATATTTACATACACTGACTGGCAAGAACAGACAAGAGGTTAGGTAAATAATAAGTATGCTCGCATTGTTTGCTCACATTTTTTGCATTTTAAATCAAATTGAACACGGTTAGGTGTTTACAAAAGAAAACATCAGTAACTTACATAAAGGGCAATATGTGTAGGATAATTTTATTTAAGTGTTGTAGTTTAACTCAATCATTTTGTTTTTAGTGTATTCAATATACACAGCAATTTTATTTTTTTATTTTGCAAATAAAAGAGGGTACTTTTCTCTTGTGTATATGGAATGCGTAGTGGTCGCGACTACAAGCGGCGCGAACCGCCGGGACCGATGCCGCGTGACGTCATGCTTACTCGAAGACGTAGTGATGTGGCAATCTGTATCTTTTGTATTATGTCGGCATATGGCAAGTCTTTTAGCCGGCTATTACCGATGTTACCAATTAGCTTATTTTCATGCTTAGGGTTTTTGATCAGGTAAAACGTTTTTGTTTGTTTTAAAATAAATTGTTTAAGTAACGGCAAATTGATACTCACATGCAATTTACGCAGGTTTGTATAGAATGGGGTGTTGTAAGCTATTTTGAGAGCTTTGTTCTGCACTATTTGCAGTTTTTCATGGTTGGTGTTGCAGGTGCTGCTCCATACAGGACATGCATAGGTTATAACAGGTCTTACAAGGGTAGTATAGATGGACATTTTAGTTCGATAGCTCAGGCAGGATTTCCTATTCATTATGGGAGAAAGGGCACCTAAGGCTTTAATACCTTTGGAACATAGTGAATTTATATGTGGGCTCCAATTAATTTTGTTGTCTAAAGTCACGCCAAGATATTTAATGCTTAAACTGCACTGTATTTCGTGGCCGTTTATTCTTAGTTTTCGAATCGGAATTTTACGACTTCTTGTAAAAACAATTGCCTCCATTTTGGTCTCGTTCAATTTGAGTCTCCACTTCTAAAAGTATTCTTGGAGGAGATCAATCGACATTTGAAGTTTGGAAATTACAAGATCTATGTCACTGGAAGAAGTAAGAGATGCTGTATCATCTGCAAAGCAAGCCAAGGTGGTTCGTGGTTGTATGAGGATGTCGTTTAGGTAAAGCAGGAACAGATAGGGGCCCAAAATAGATCCTTGTGGAACACCAGCCACTACGTGACGAGGTTTTGAAGTTATGTCTCCAATATGTACTCGGAATGAGCGGTTTGCGAGATAAGAATCAACCATTTTGATCAGTGTTATGGGTACTCAACTGGCCAGCATTTTGTGTAGGAGCCCCTTGTGCCAAACCGTATCAAATGCTTTTTCTAAGTCCAAAAGGAACATTCCAGTAAAATTTCCGCAGTTAAGGTTATGAGCAGCATGTTCAGCCACTCTGGCAAGCTGTTGTATTGTTGAGTGGCAGTTACGGAACCCAAACTGCTCGTTAATCAAGATACTAGCTGTAGCACGTTTAAAAAGTAACTGAATCTTCATTTTACACGAATTTCAACGCGGAATGATCTAGTCGAGGGATAAATGGCAAAGCAGGTCGGCTCAGCAGTGATCATATTCGTTTTAGTTTTCGTACTATGCCTATGATAAAACATGAAACCGCTGTTGTTTAGAGTTGTTTCTGCCGGATTTATTTGTACTGGTATTGAGTCAGACTATTTGTAAAAAAATTGGGAGGTATTATTGATCTAACAATGCTTTTTTTAGTCCAGCTGAAACAGTTTGATCTGTTCATTCCACTCTAGCCAGCAAATCTAAGAATGTGTTCAGACCAGCTCGTAGTCCTGAAAGTAGGGCTTGAGCGGGATCTCCCGTGCGGCGATGGTGGCGAGTAGACAGCACAGCCGCCGCAATTGCCACTGGTCCAGTTTGTGGCACTCGGGCTCCGGTGGCGGCGGGCAGGCCTCCAGCAGGCAGTCTGCGGAGGTCTTGTCGCGCCCGCCCGCATCTACAACATTTATGGGGTAAATATGGCTTTTTTTCATTTAGCTTAGAGCGCTTACGCACTACGTCCGATCCGTGTCCGATCGGAATCCGTGAAAATACGGATCTAGAAATCTCGGACCGAATTTGGATATACTTACGCACGAGTCTGAACAATCCGCAGCTCAATTACGTAGCACAATTGGTATCGGTTCGGCTCGAAATGCAAATCAATTGTCTTCACTCTGTGTAAATAACGGTACAATTGGTTTACTTTTCGCGAAAGCGATACCAATTGGTGTTACGTAATTGAGCAGCCAGTCCATCTATAATCTTCTCCGGAATGGAGATTCACGAATGATGGAGAGAAATAGGATGACGGAAGCCGGATCTAGTCCGTAAACCACCATAGAAATAGTTGTACGACTACTCGGGACCGTATATTCACGGGTTCGTATCGGATACTGATCGGACGTAGTGCGTAAGCGCTCTTAGCCTTGGCTGATGATTTTAATATCATATTGAAGAGCTGTCGATTTGTTTCTCCCGCAATTTTATTTTCGATCCTTTCAGTCCGTTCGTACGTCCGTTCGTGTGTCACAACACACCCACTTTTTCTCGAAGAATATTGAAGGGAAATTTTTTTTTTTTTTTTTATATAACCTCGAATGAGCGTGCCCCCCCCCCCAGCCAAAACTATAAATTCGAAAAATCTGAAAAACATCTTAAATGAAGATAATAATACCTAACTACCTGTAAAGGAAAACTATCACGACTAAGTAAGTAGGCTTCATTGGTTTTCGAGTTGTAGGCGAAAAAATTGTAATCTACTTAAAATCATCGAAAATAGCACCAATTAACCTGGAATAGAAAACTAGCTTAGTTATGGTTTTCAAAATTATAATGGCTATGGAAACCTATGCTGAGCAAGGCCAGACATGTTTTTATCGTTTTTTTTTTCTTCGATCGCCGTGCTTCTCCAACACACAGTAATAGACGGTACACTTCCTTATGTAAATCCAAATGATTTGGATTAGATGGAGTACCTAAGCCTTTTAGGTTCTTAACTTAGATTAATCTATTTAGATGTTTTTTTGCTTCAATTTTTATTTTATTATTATGACCGTTAGAGACTTTTTACATCTCTAAGTCACTTAACTTTTCCAGACGTGGAGACTATACATCTCCCTTATTAGTTATTTATTAGAATTAATTTGTACCCATTAGGTTTTTATGTTGCACATTTTGTTTTAGTTTTTAGATAAAACTGTACTGCCAAAGTTGAAAAAAGACTTACTGCTGAGTTTCTTGCGGCGTTTCTTCTCAGCAGATATCACCTTTCGAAGCGCTGGTAGATTCAGACATGTAAAAGAGCCCAGGTGGCCTACTTGCAAAATAAATATTTTCATTTTAATTTTCATTTTCATTTATCTGATGACGTGCTATAAATATACGTGTGCTGGTCTATTGATCCGTTATTTCCTTAATCTCGCAAGTTACACTACAATCTAGCAATCAATACACTACAATCGCATAACAAACGACTCAATAACGCGAATCATACATTTTATAGTCAGTGCTCTTTTTACGTGACACGAATTATGCTACCCTCGTGGCGAGAATGAGAATCAGGAATTTCCAATGTTTTCTTATTCTGCTATAGTTCCGTGACCTCGCTTGCTAATTGCATTTGCATCGATGTTAACTGACGCCCGTTCGCAATGTCCAATCCGTGGATAGATTTGCTTGCTACCAGTTATAATTGTTAAAATTGTATTCTTTTTGTATGTGGCAAATGTCTACTTAATTTCTAATAGTAACCAATTCTATCCTCGGATTGAATATTGGGAACTACCATATCTCGCAGTTGTTGTGCTGCTGCCTATTATGCCAGTGGTCACGGATTCGAATTCGGAAAGTGTCAAAATTTGTGCACGAATGTTGGAGTTTCTCTTATGTAGGTATACAATGAGTATTCGAGTCGTTCGTTGTGTGGTACTCGTAGCACTGGGAATCCTAGTTTGGGACCCGATCAATGTCGGTTAGTGTGAAAGATATTAATATTATAAATACTTAAAAAAGCTATAAATACGTATTATTTAGAACTTTTAATATTTCTAGTTATTTTGCTTCCAAGCGAAAGGCCTTCATGTTTCATACAATTTCAAGGTTAATTTGAAGTTTAGAAATCAATCAGGTAATTGGTGTTGGGGGTTGATTTTAGTAGTAAATAGGTCCATCAAGAAGAGGCGCCGGGGATTGCAGCAACGACGGCTCAATTAGTCGACCGGCATGCCAGCGACTCCACGAATATATGACTTACATTGACCTTACTCCGGTTGCAAATAAATTGTTAATGGCATAGCGCACCGTCGACAGTCAGAGAATAAAAATACCCGACCAAACTTTAAATTCGGTATGTCAAAATAAAATGCATTGCTTATCGATTTTTATTGTTGGAACGTTACAGCATATCGACGCATTATTTCATTGCTTTTATTCAGATTCCAACGAGTAAAGCGGGATCTTAATAATGAAAGCCGCGCCGCTCAATGGCCGCCGCGTCTGAAACGGAAATTGTTTCCCATTGTTTCATGTTATCCTCGTAACGCTCGGCTCGCGTGACATCGCTTTTTCCACGTAACCGACATAAATGATTCTAGCCATTACCAGAAGAAAGCAAAACGCTGGACTCTAATAACAATACAGCTCATTTCCCATGAGCCGCACTAAGCGGTGTGCGAAATCCTTTTTGGTTCACACCGCTAAGATGTGGATCACTCTACCAGCGTCTGTATTTCCTGAATCATACAATCTTGGTGTCTTCAAGGTAAGAGTGAATAGATATTTTCTGGGTAAGCGTGCTCTATCCTAGACCCTGTCTTCGCTTTCCATTAGGTGAGACTAAGGTCAAACGCATGCCCAGTCCTTGATAACAAAAGCTAAACATTGATTGTAATTTTGTCAAGGTGATGGTAGAGTTCTGGCGGCAGCTTGGGTCGAAGCGGTATAGCTATTTTATGGTGTGGTATGGTTTTCATATGCAATCAAAGATGGCTAGAGTAAGGACTTATAAAACCAATGAAATGAATCAAAAACTAGTAGGCAGTGATAATTTAGACTGCTATGGCGTGGTAGGAAGGTAAAGCAGAATGTGGTGTTGTGGCGCGTTGTAGCACTCACCTTCGCCATGGATGACTTGGCACAGCTGGTGGTAGAGCACGCGGCCGTCCTGCGCGCGGAAGTAGTCGGCCAGCTGCGCGATCTCGGCGTCGGACAGCCCCACCACCGAGCGCAGCTGGCCCGCCAGCACCGACACGAACTTGGACTCTGCACAGAACAGCCGCTCGCTTTATTTCTTTTTTGGAAAATAAATCATGTACCTAATATAATCGCGACGGTCATCATTAACGCATTAATTGCCAGCGTCGCATATAGGTACCTATGCATTAATAATATAACAATAATAATGATTCAAAGTCAAAGTCAAATAATAAATAATAGTACTACGTAGTATTACACAGTAAATACAAGTACAAGTGCGAGTTAAACTCGCGTAAAGAGAGTTCCGTGATTACCTGAAATTTCCTATGTTACTTTAAATACCATAGAATTGTTATAGGTTTTCCTGACATCTATAGATAATCTATTTTCTGTACTATTTTCCAAATTGGGTAGTTGACTATAGTAACAAATACTAAAATATTTCTGTGGACAGATAGCTTAAGCCACAAAAATACATATAGAACAGGGGGGCTAGCACGACATGCCATCGAGTCGTTTGTCGCTCAGTGCGTCTCTGTCAAACTTGTCAAATATGTAAGGGATGCACTGAGCGACAAACAACTCGCGGGCAGGTCGTACTAGTTAGACGTGCAGGAGTCATGTAAATTAAATACACTACAATATAAGAATGCAAAATTAATTTTGTACTTTAAATTAGAAATATCGTGACAAATATACTCAAATATTTGTTTATAAGTAATTGTTACTAAGTAGATGCAATACTGGAGACAAATAATTTTCCGTAAAAAAGAACATCCCACTTTCACTGAGTTCCGCGGACGCACCCTGTGCGATCGGAACATACGGCATGTATCGCCTACTGATGTGACACGGCTCTGGCGAAGTCTCAGAGAAAACGTGGCAGTGAATGCGCTGAGCGTAGGCCCTAACTAAATCCACACAGCAACAACAGTGGGATGTATCTCGCTCTGTCTCAGTCTAAGGAAGAGGGAATCTGACTGTTGCGGAACAAGTCCTTAGTACAAGACTTACCGGAGATGAGCGAGTTGCCCTCAGGGTCGAGCGGGCGGTACCAGTCCCACAGGTTGAGCCCCACGCGGAACGCCGCGGCGCGGATCTTGTTGCACGTCTTCCACACGTCGGCCAGACGGACTATCTGCAACATCCAAGGGATAAATTGAGACGTTGATACTTGAAGGGCTTATGTTATGACAGTCACCAGCGATCGTAACAAAACTATGTAATTTCCATTTAAATATTTCTCCGGTTTTAAATAAATTCTCAATAATTAATTAAAGCTAAACTTCATACCTAGGTTATATCGGTTGATATTATCGCAATGTGCACTGAAAAAACACAACACGTTGATTTAACAAAAAAAATGGTCTCGCTTGACTTTTTTTTACTACAAATTGGTTAAATTATACTGGTTTTATTAAATTAAACAATTTGTAGTAAATCCAACCGAAAAAAAAGTCAACCGAGACGATTTTGTTAAATCAACGTGTTGTGTTTTTTCAGTGTGTTATTGCGATATCTGTTTTTAGTACATTTTGTATTAGGACGCATGCGATCTTATACTCTGCTGCGATAATAAATGGCTCATTTACATGCAGCCGAAGTGAGCAGGGAAGTGAGCATGGAAGTGGACAGCGCAGGTAGGTAAATGGGTCACTTCTCCTGCTCCTGCCACTGCTACTCGTTGCCTGGCGCGCAGTGAGTCAGGAAGTAGCATGTAAACATGCCTTCGAAAGCAGTATGCGGGAATTAAATCTGGCAGCGCGAGCAGCAGTGGCAGCGGCTGCATGTAAATGAGGTAAAAGAGGCGATAACAGTGTGTAAGATCGCATGCGTCCTAATACAAAATGTACTAAACAGTTTATCACATTGACGTATACGATAATATCGACCGTTATGTGGTAAAATAGACTAATTACATATTTGGAGTGGTATCGATGGCTTGCTCAATAATAAAGCTATTAGCAACATTGCAAGCTAAGCTAACCCGTGTAACTTTTATTTTTATGAGGGCAAACTGGGGTCAAAAGGTCAGGGAAGTTGGGTGGTTACATCAGGCTGTTATTCGGCAAGGCGTAGTACGCTGTGTCGGCTTAATGCTCATCACAGAGATACAACCATGTGTCTTTACGTAAAACCGCTTAGAAGACTTTCGGAACTTTATAAGGTAAATATAAATATAACCAGCCCTAGCAAGGTTGACACGAGGATAGGTTAACACCGTGTATCTCTAAGTGCGTCTCTTTCACACTAGTGCTGACGAAAGAGATAGTGAGATGGCGGGGTTAATTTATCCCCATGTCTGCCATCTCAGAGCCTCTATTCGACATTGCCGAAGCCATGGGATATCGCGATGGTTCTACAATGCGGCCGCCTTAGCTGCCAAGTTAATAAGAGCTACCTTATCGTAGCAAAATAATTTGCGATATCGTTTACGCAATGTGGAATAGGGCTTACAGGGGCTCGTAAACGGGCTAGATTTTCAGCAATTTATTGCTGCAATTCGGGCTATCTATCCTCAAAAGTTTACATTCAAACTTTTTGCTCTCATTAGTGATGTTATATGTAAATTATACCAATAAATTGCCGAAAAACGAGTCCGTTTACGATCGAGCTCCTTAATAAAATAAGGAACATAATTATCATTACCGTGTCGTGCATCTTGAGGTTTCAGGGCTTCGCTCTCAGGGTGGAACAACGTCGGCGTCTCAGTTTAGCGTCATAAGAAAAGGCTTGTTAGGCTTGGAATTTAGTCTCGTGTAAAGTTAATTAATACATGAAAATGGGTTAATTTCTCATCACTTTGACAATGTCAAAGTCATTATGGGTCGCGTGCCGCGGGATATTTGTTATTTTGAAAATGGAATGGAATGGTCTGCCGGGTTCAATGAAAAAGGCGGGTTGTTGTGAGTTTTGGGCCTTTGTCTGTTTGTAGCGCTGCGACTGTAGGTCCCAAACGGCATATTTTGTTGGTTCGAGAACTACTTTATTCAGAACGATTCTGCCGGTTCGCATCACTTCGTTTTACTGAAGTGTGCAATAAAACAGCATATTTGGCTACAGAAAAACAGTAGATTGCAAGTTTTTTATAGTAGTAAACAGATATTATTAATACCAACATATATAACATATATTTGTGATTAAATCTTCGAAAGAAGTGACTCATATTATAACGATTCATCACTTTGCAAGTTCGTTTGATCATCTAGTATATCTCTGTTACATTTTGGGCAAAGTGAAATTATTGATTGTGTCCATTATTGTTACACTTTATCAAACTTAAATTCGAGGGCAAATAATTCTTACGTGGACGTAGACATCCATCCTATAAGTACCATTATAAGTTGTGCAGTAAAAAGTAAAATGTGGTAGGTTCTGTTAGGACCCAGAGCTCGCAGCCATTATGGAACCTCATCAATCAATTTGTCAATGGGAAACTTTAGCTGTACCACTCCGTTACGACTCCACCAATGCTGACTCTTTACGTGACATTTAACTTTATCTGCGGGCGCGCAGAACTAACCACCTGTACAATACCGCATTATTAAGAGAGTTGGTAAGGGATCGCTTTAGGGAGGCAGCGATGTATGGGATGCGAAGGGTAGCAAGCGCGAGCGTGGTGTAGTGGTGCGGCAGGGAGGAGGCGCGAGGCCTGCGCGGCGGCGCGCGGTGCGACCAATGACGTCAGGCCCATCGATCGGCCGCCGCGCAGCTCCGCGCCCTCCATTACGGGCTGTCAGCCAGCACGTGAGCCCCCGACGATGAGGCCGCGAGTTACGTAAACGCCGTTCATGTCGGCAGCCCGGGCGCCGCGCTCATGTGCGGGCTAAGCTTCAGGACCAGGAACAGCCCTTCGCAGAAAACCTCCCTCCGATGGGGCGACAGCTGCCCGCGCTAGCCGTGGTGGTCAGTTGTTAACCGTGCACGAGTGGCCGTTTGCACATAGTGATATATTTAGATAATTATATTTTGGATGGGACGTGTTTTATCGGATGCTAGAATGGACGGACAGAACTGACAGTGCGTGAGTGCGAGCGGGACAAGTCCGAATATTGTCTTATTGAAAAGTAAGTATCGCATTTAAAGTAAAAAACTAGCAGTTCTTAAAGTCACGTAAAATTTTATAGTCTGATAGCTCTATCTGCAAACTTACATCACTTTTTTTCCTCCTGCTAGGAGATAAAAATCATCCAAGATGATAAACGTAGCCGGGGTGATTTCGATCATCCTGTTCTACGTCCTGATCCTGGGGGTCGGCATCTGGGCGGCGCGAAAGAAGCCGGCGGGCAATGACTCGGAGGAGGAGGTGATGCTGGCGGGCCGTTCCATCGGCCTCTTTGTCGGCATCTTCACTATGACTGGTGAGTCACACAGCTGCAATAGAAAAGGGCCATCGAAACTAGTGCCCCGTATGCATAGGCGCAGAGCTGATAAGTGTTAACGCACTCAAGTAGAGGTTTTAAGGTTTAAGGTTTTAAGTTTTAAGTTATTATATTTAGAATATCGGGACGCTCACTTGTTTTATATTCAGAACCATTAGACAGGAAGGTCTAGCAATTTAGTTTTTCTATTTTACAAAATAGTGAGATGTTGCTCCAAAAGCGACTGTGCTGGGGCTCTGCGGCCGTTTGTAATAAGGGCTATCAGGGGCCCATTGCATAAAGCTACAATTTACATCTAAAGTGGCAGCACTTGCCACACTATAGTCCCTGGTGTTTAGGTTTTATCAATAAAAATATAATTAAAAGGTACAACATTTTTAGCTAATTAAATACGAGTCTTGCTGATCAGGTTCCGAGGCCCCCCTGAGCTTGGGGGCCTCGGTGCACGGCACCCTCTAGCACTTTGGTAGCTACGCCACTGTATAGTGCTTATGCTAGACTATCAGTATTTTGGCCATGTAACGGGACTGGGTATTATTATCAGTAACGAAATTAAGAGTGTAAATAAGTTGTTAGGCTGTTGTCTCTATGAATCTTTCTGGCAGCTCCGAGACTTGCGCATGCGTCGTCTGGTGGGCATACAATGGCCTTATAATGGGCATAGAGATGGATCATTCACTTCACTGCAAAAATGAGTTCATTATCTACGGCCCTAGCATAAATGACAGAAGGATGATTTGTCTCTCAGAGCGTCTCTCTCATGCCGGGGCCACACCTGCGCCTAACGCCAATATTTAACGCGTTAATCGGCACTAAATGCAGGTGTGACCGAAAGTACGCACACTTATTCATAAACACCGTTGCATATGACGTTAGGCGTTAGGCGATAGTTCGATTGTCGGTCTTTTTTGACACATCAAAGTATGTTACGCGTTACTTAACGCGTTGTTGTGGCTATACTACTCCATGCGTGACATGGGTTATCTTATCTGTGATTTGGAAATTCGTTGTCGCTGATGAATCAACATATAAAAATAGTTTACTGCCATTAAATAATCAGCTCAGCGCTTTCAACGTCCATCCGTTATTAAACCTTAGTTACTTTGGAGGGAATGCTATGAAGGAAAGATGACAGATGTCAAAATGGACAAGTTTTATTATCTGTACTAACGCCTTACTTAACGACGTAATTGACAATGTCACAGGTGTAGCAGCTCAAGTTACGCGTTACTTATCGCACTATCTAACGCCTTAATTATTGACGTTTTGATGCACATTAGACATTAGACAGGTGTGGCCCGGGCATTATACTAGTCTCGAAGAAAGGGATGCACTCATTAAGTTAACTTATTCTTGTGTCACTCCACGTAAGGCCGCTGTCGATCTTACCCCAAGTGTAGGTACTCTTGCTCGAAATGTTGTCTTGTTGTGTGAAGACCAAACTATTAAGTGTAAGATCTGCTGACCGTACATAGGTTTCGCGAAGAGGTCAGGACGAACTTAAAAACCGGACAAGTGCGAGTTAAACTCGCGTGGAGAGGGTTCCGTTCCCTACATGATTTATCTGAAATTTACTAGGTTACTTTAAATACCATAGACTTCTTATAAGTTTTCCTGTAATCTATAGGTAAAGAACTATTTTCTCTGTATTTGTTTTCAAAATTTTAGCCCCAGTAGTTTCGGAAACAAGGGGGGGGATGGTAAATTTTCGCCTATTTTCCTAAATAACTTCTAAACTATTTTACTTGAAATTAAATATATATATATATTTAAGATCCTCACAATAAGCCCTTTCATTTGATATGTCACACGATATAGGTTGCTTAACTTTTTTTTTTAATTTTCTAGTTTACCCCAAAAGTGGCTCCCATGTTTAAAATTCATATATTTACGTCACGCGTACGTCAATTGTTGCAGTCACCGACTTATATATGTGTACCATTACCAAATGTCAACTCAATCGGTCCAGTATTATCGGAGCAAATTGGCTGTGACAGACGGACAGACAGATAGACAGACAGACAAACGAGTGATCCATAAGGGTTTCATTTTTTCCTTTTGAGGTACAGAACCCTAAAAATGATGATCACCAATGATTGTGTGAAAGGGACAACATGGCATGTTGCACTGACCCGACACGCCGTCCTGTCTGCAAATACCTGCGCAGTTGACCTAATATAATTTGTTTTCAAAGTTCATTTTCATATATGACCCATTCACTTTATCACATCTTTTACAGGGGATATCGCCGCAAAAACTTATATAAAGTTATTGTCTAAGTATCAACTTATTCCCATAACCCATTTCACAATAATAATATTGAAGTGAAATTATAAAAATATATATTTGACTGAAATCGAAAAGCTCTACTTACGTAATTTGTTATTTACACGTCTCAAAATGCTTCAATCTTTCATATAGGATATTGAATAAGCACGTTAATATTGCTACTTCTTAATTTTATAAATTTGATTAGCCGGCAACTCTACCTGTCTTATTCTAACTTCGCACACTATACGAAGACGCCTATGGTTGCCGGCCATAAGTTGCCGTGAAAATGTTGCTCGTTTAGGCAGCCATTACACGCTCAATCTAGATCGAGATCCGTGATCGTGATCAGTGATCTGGATCCAGATTGACTGTGTAAGGATAACAAATTATCTAGTTTTTTTTTTTCAATTCGATCCGCGACCCGGGCCCAATCACGATCTAGATTGAGCGTGTAATGGCTGCCTTACAAGCACCTTAACAGTTCAGTCTAGCCTTCGTGCGGTTTTTCTAAGTTTCACTTTCATTTTTGAGTGATTTAAATAATGAACATCAGTGATCTCTCATGTTATTTTGTCAGTGTAGTCCCACGGGGGCTTCACTCACGCTGTTGTATTTGAGTGAGGTATGTAGTATATTGAAAGTTTCGTGGAAAATAGAGTTTTAGTTTCGAACATGGATGTAAATGTATGGTTATTTAGGGTGATGGAATTATATCAAAATAAGTAATTTAAAAGGTATCCTTAAAGCATTTTCGTTCCTTCTTTATTATAATACCCAATCGACATCTGCATTATTAATTTAGGATAACGGAATTATACCAAAGTGTTATTTTAAATTAACCTAGTACCGACTGATTCCTTATTTATATAACGGTATATAGCTATTCTTTTTAAACAATTACTTTTTCAGTAATAACGAATTGTAATTTTGCTAATGAGATCATGGCACAACGGTCGCGACACGTATCTTAAGGGGGTACTCTTATTAATTCGAACCTTCGCCCTGTTCCTTTCATTCAAATGTGTCATCATTTGAGAGCGAGGGGAACAATACCAGTTGTCAAATTTCGTATTTTTTAAGGGTTCGTCGGGGCGAATAATTCGTGGTTATTTTTGTCGGATTGGTCGGTACCGTGGGTACGACCGTTATCACTCCGCTACCCCTTTGTTCATTTTACATTCACATCGTTTTTGTCATCCGAGTTCGTATAGGGAGGTAAAAAGACCGGTCAAGTGCGAGTCTGACACGCGCGCCGAGTCCCCCCCGTACTTACCTATGACAAACAGAGAGTACATATTAGGTGTGATTTTAGGTAAGGAAATCTAAATATTAAAAACGAGCGATACCTTTCTCATATCTCTTACGAGCAAGTCCTGGTGAGAGGCCGTTGACTTCTTTGTATGTATCTGTACAGTTATCTCAAAATCCATTACATTATTTTATTATAATAATTATACACGAGACGATCGACTGCTAACTTAAAACTAATTGTTGAAAACACCATTCTTTCCCACGCAACACACAAACTTAATTTTCAACGGTTTTATTTTTAAATTTTCTATAGAACAATTATGGTCCATAGTATTTTATCCAATTGTTTATTTATAGATTTTTAGTATTCGTAATTGTATGAGATTTTTATTAGGCACTCATTGTTTTTGAGGGTTGGCGCATTTTCTGTCTCGCGAATATCTCCTACACGATTCAATATGTTTTTTGGACTTTCATGTTTTTTTTTGTTTGTGACAAACATATTATAGTTTTTCGTTTGTATGTTTCATCAATTTCTGCGGGCTTCTAAACGCTACAACTATGCCAAATCAGCTCGATACGTTTAGCCGTTCCCAAAAAAAGTGTTGACAGATGGACAGACGGAACCCCAAAAAGCAAAACAAGGAATACAGTCAAGTGCATTAACAAATTATTGAGCTACCCGTCATAAATAAACAATATATGAATTACAAATTATATGCACTATAATTAGCGCTAAATAGCCTAGAATGGAATCTGCCGCGCTAGTGAGCTAACAGCACAGACCAATTAATATTCTAAAGACACCGCTTAGCCTAATTTTTACTAGCACATAAAGCTGCTAAACTTGGGGCGCGCGCGGTTTTTAAAGCGCTGTGATTGGTGCGTTCGACGTTATGCGCTCCCCGCGCCTGCCTGTAGCCCCCTGTTTTGCCTCTAATGCTGACAGCTAATGATTTGTTAGATGGGTTCCGCAAACGCATTATTTTCATTTAGATTTTTTCCGAGTCGCATTTTTCTGCTATAGATTAATTTCTTCATCGGAATTTTACTCGTAGCTCTCTTCCTAGTCTCATTTTTTCGAGACCAAAAAGTTTATTATCGGGCATTTTACCTACTCGTAGCTGTTTTAATAACACATTTACTTTCAATTTCAAAATGTTGTATAAGTACGCAAATAATGTTAAAGAATGGAACTTACTAATGTATCTTACCTTCACTTGATAAAGTATCCACCATTCTATTTGTTTCCTCTAGTAGAATGCTGATGAATAAACTAAATAGATTGCGGAAAAATGCGACATGGAAAAAAGCTACTTACATGAAAATAATGCACTCGCAGAACCCGTATAATTAATCGCCCGGATATGTCTATTGGACATATGGTCTGTGCTAATAGTAAACAGTCTGTTTTAAGGATCGCTGACGTGACTGTCTCGGAGAGCAACAGCAATGTTATTAAATATAGATTGATACATAAATGAATAACAAATGTCCATACTTCCCCCGAGTTAGGGGCTCAATGCAAAGAATAGAGCATCTGGTGTTCTGCGAGCTCTGTCTACCCCAAATTGAAGGCGTAATGTACGAGTAGCGATGCCTTGACGACATCGTAAAAGCCATGAATATTACAGGGCTCCCTGGAACGCCCCTCGTACTCGTAATTAGAGCAAGTGGCGCGGCGCCATCGATCATCGGTGTATTTGCTGTCGTGTACAGCCGACTGTGTGCTTCAGATGTTGCAACATACAGGTGACTTCAAAGATATAATGCAAGACAAACATTCTTTTTGGGCGATTTTATGCCTTTCAGAAATTCGTCATAACCGAAAAATTCGTTCAAAATAAAGTGTTTCGGTCGAGAGTTAAGGGGGGCATGCATATGCCTCCATTGCATCCGCCTGTTTTGTAGGTATACATAGATTCATCGTATGAATAATATTTCAATATTTAAAAAGGACGAGGCATGTATAGCTTTTATAATAAAAACATCACGTATTTAATCCATTTAGAACCTTACTGGTTTGTCATAAGGAGTAAAAATGTTTACATATCGATGCTCATGACTACGTGTAAGATTTGGCGTATCCTCATTAATTTGATTAATTGTAGAGGAAGATAATAGTTCGAAATATCTGAGTGAGCGGCCAAGTCGCATTTCTCCGTGGAAGGATGAGCTCGTGGACCCGCATGCTAATATCACTTCACTTGAGATCCAAGACCATCCACTTGTTTCGCAGGACGCAAGTGGGGCTCCAACTGATGTGCTTTATCTATAATACAGGCTCGAAACATCTGTATTATTCCGATGAATATTTTGTGGATTTTAGCAACGCTGTGATTGCGCTTCCCTCCTGTGTTTGTGGTGTGCGTCGTAGTTAGCGGCGATTCGGCTGCGCCGCGCGAGCACCGCATTCGCGCGGCGGTGGACGCACCTTTAGAGTAAATAGTACATTATTTTTGCACATTTTTCTACTTCGGCCCTCCTATAGAAAACGGTATTCTGTATCCAAATTCAAATACTACACTTTTTTACCTCTGGGTTGACGGACTATGCGGTCTGCAAAGTGCACCCCACTGAGGGTTGCGCCCTTGGCAGCCGCTTGCCTGGCCAGCCACCAGCGATGACACTGACTAAGAGTACACCTTTGGTGTGCAGTGGTAGTTAAACGGGCACATTAAACCCTTCAGTCACCCTTGCAGCAGATATTATAACCATCCAACTTAACAGCCAAATGCAACAAGAACCAAACTAAATAGTTTCATGAGCTGAAAGAAGGCTAGTGTGGCTTATATCGGCTGATTATGTTATGTATTTGATTGTATATATCCTTCAAATTTTATTTTTATTTTTATATTATTATTATTTTTATATATTATTATATTATTTTTATTTTCATATTATTGTACATCTCTAGTAGGCAGATCATGGTGATACTTAATGTAATTATGTTGTTATCCGTAATTTTTACCCATCATCAACAATAAATATTTTTTATTTTTTTTAAAATGTCATTGACTGACAAACGAGCTGATGGCCCACCTGATGGAAAGTGGTCACCGCCGCCCATCGACATCTGCAACACCAGAGGTGCTGCCAATGCGTTGCCAGTCTAGGGAGGGTTGGGGAATGGGGATGGGATGGGGACGAGGGAATAGGCCTCCGGATCTCGTCACTCACCGTACGAAACGCAATAGCAAGCTATTACTTTACGCCGATATTCTGTGAGAGTGTGGTACTACCCCGGTCGAGCCGGCCCATTCGAACAGTAATCATCTAGTGAGGATTATTGTTTGGCTCTACCACTACAAAAAGATTTGATTTGATTTGATAACTGTGTCCTGTGGCTATCTGTAACTGTGTGTTTCCGCAGCGACATGGGTGGGTGGCGGCTACATCAACGGCACGGCGGAGGCCATCTACACGTCAGGGCTGGTATGGTGCCAGGCACCATTTGGCTACGCCTTGTCACTTGTGTTCGGTAAGTGTCCTTCGTGTACAAGAGCAAAACCTGACCCAAGGCAACATCACTAAAAAAATAATTTCTGCTGAGTTTTAGAAAGAATGAATTATAGTCACTCCGAAGCGATGAAACATTAAACAAATTAAAGCTTACGTGTGGAAAGGGCTACCTATTCGCTGCATATAAGTTGAATTTATGGCAGGGATCCGCGGCAATTTGAGTTTGTCGCTGGCAGCAATAACTTATGCAGACATTGATATAACGATGCTCATCTCAGTTGCTGAGTTTGGATGTAAAAGTTCTTCGATATCGTTTGACCCCTTCCGTACTATAGCAGGTTGATTAGTTTACACGTTGTGAACAACTTGATTACTTTTGAAAATATCCTTAGAGAAAAAACTTATTATAAGGGTTCAAAAGATTCCTTATAATTTGACCTCCACTGATCTTTCGTCTTATAAACAAAATGCCATTAGTATTTCTGCTTTTTGTCTTATGGTCCAAGCACAGCGAAATTCGTTCTGATAGATAAATAATGTTTACAAAAGTCGTAAAGTCGTAGTTTTTAAGTTCCGCGTACACACCTGTCTGATTGATTGACTTGTAAGGCAAACTGACAGTCACAATTAAAAGTCGTAGCGAAGGGGTTCGAAATTGCTTTAAATTTTTAGGGCTGTTTATAATGAAGTGGGAACATATTACGTGTTCCTTTAGCTCGGCTCAAGACGTAATAAGGAAGTTTCTGAAAAATTCTAATTAGTCCGTCATTTACATTATAATAATTTTTGTCGATTAAACAAAAAATGGCGTTGAAGTTTCGTGTCACGTTACGACTTTGCACACTTTATACCAATTAGTGGGGACTTATGATGTCATAAGTCCCCACACCCGAACTTTGAACCGCGTTATCTTTGTAAATTTTGAGTGATTTGATAAAGCAAAAAATACGTGTTCAATATTTTTTGATAAGCTAACTGACGGACTAAATATAATTTTTCAGAAAACTTCCTTATTTCAGTGTTTTTTTATATGTTTGTGCAGGTGGCATCTTCTTCGCGAACCCGATGCGCAAGCAGGGCTACGTGACGATGCTGGACCCGCTGCAGGACTCGTTCGGCAGCCGGATGGGTGGCCTGCTGTTCTTACCGGCGCTCTGCGGGGAAGTGTTTTGGGCTGCCGGCATCTTGGCTGCACTTGGTGAGTACCCCGAAATGAGTGACCAGCAGGGTGGCTAATGTTTCTGCCAGCGCTCTGCGGGGAATGTTTCTGGGCTACCGGCGTCCTGGCTCCTCTTGGTAACTGTCCCAAGTTGGCAGGATGATGTTCTGCAGCAGAACTAAAGCCGCTATGAGCTGCTAGCATCCTGTGCCAGTTAGGTGAGTGTTACTCAATTTCCTACTGCTGGCGCGAGCATCACACGACACGTCCACGAGTCGTTCATCGCCGCTCCTCTAGATAATGTTTTGACGAGCGAAATGTGACAGAAACCTTATGAAATATTACGTTGCTTTTTTAGTAAATACGTGTCTCATTTTTAATTTCTGCCTTTTGTTCATAGTTGATTCACGTTTGTTTCTACAACGAAAAATGATTTCCGAAGGTATTATTATTATGCGTAAACTCTTGAAGTATATTTTCTTATTAAGTCGACGTTTATATAACACATAATTCAACTGTTTTATAATGTATACTAAATGGCTTGCAAAGAAACTTAGCTTAATTGTAGCACTTCAGAGAACAACAATTTCGTTCGCAGTTCCCGTTACGTAATATTGTTGAAACTAAAGCCGTCATTTAAAATATTGTGCGGTATTTGAAATAAACTGAACCTCTCAGTTTCGCGAGCGGTGCTAATTAAGGACAATCCCGGGTGTATCTAGATCCATTAGGCTAATGGGTGGACCGATGCAATCAATTTTGTCGTAGTCGCCGTGAATCTGCGCTATGACGGCCCAGCGTTGCATAAATATGCTTCGTTGGAAAAATTTAGATGATGGGTTGCAGTTACTTTGGGAAACTTCAACAGAAAAAATACAGGCGTAATGATTTCAGTCTTAAAGACATAAAAAGAATTTAGTTTGCTAAAGCGTCGGCACTGGGTTATTAGGCTTGAGAGACAAATATTTGGGCTCATGTCAGGGACTGGAACCACTTAACATTGAAAGGGTTTTTATCGTAATACCCACGACGACTAACCGAATGGGTACAGATTTATTATAATAAATAACTAATAAGGGAGATGTATAGTCTCCACATTTGGACAAGTTAATTTAAGTAATTGATGGCCAAATTCAGAAACGCCACGCAAATTGATCTTTAATTAAAGTGATGTTTAGGTGACGTTTTTGTATAGGATAACAACTAGTTGAGGGTCATGTAACTATTTAATCTCTAATCAAATGCTTAAGTGGCGTTTCTGAATTCGGCCATTATTGATGAAGCCTTTCAAACTGGTTTCTCTAAGGGTCATAATAATAAAAGTAATAATTCAACGCCATGTTGTATGGAGGCTCTGTTTTATAAATTACAGGATGTTCATACCTGTACGCCTCTCAAACTGTGGAGAGCACTTGTGCTTGCTCGCTAAGGGCACATACGCAGACTCCGCACGGTATCCGGTGGATTGTTTGACGCATCAAAGAAGATTTAATCAAAACACAATATCAGGCTTACCGTTTGGTGTAAGGTGAACTGAATTAAACAACGTTTGTGCTCAAAGAAGCTGAAGTGCTTGGATATAGCGGAGGAAATACGTGGAAGGTTTACTTGCGATAATATGTTTAATTTTGCTGATTTCTTGCAAACATTTTTGATAATTATACAAATAATTAGAAAACTGGGTCCAAATCCAAGAGGTACTAACGCTAGCGGTAACGCTTTTCTAATTATCATTAAATAGGTGCTTTACTTTATGAATAATATTGAAATAAAAGCGATCACTGGTTTACAAGACGGGTATCGATAAGTATGTTTGTCAAAATCAAATCAAATCAAAATTGGCCACGTCTAGCCTGTTTTAATTAAGTGGTCCATTCCATTTTAATTCTGGGGTGGGCCAGAAAGGTTCTGGGGGTCGCCAGGCCCACCTGCCCCCGCCTTGCTACGCCCATGCAAGAATCTCGAGGTCTGTGATCATGCAGCCAACATTCTCTTTATCATGTTACAACGCTTCTTCGTCTCTTGTTCTACATGAACTTTTATCTGTTGTATAAACTACAATGATGAAAATAAATACAAACTATAGCTATAAATGAAATCTTGGGTTCCTAGTTCATTTTCTATCTTTATTTATTTAATTAGTACAAAAATTACACAGATTTACATTACACAGATGTACTATTACTATGTATACGGTAAAGTAGTTTTTACACTTCTGGATCCTCAGTAGGCGACTATCCAAAAATCAAAATCGTATAATTCCAGTTATATGACTTAAAGTTATATAACAGTCATTAAATATACCACTGTATGACTATTACATAACTTCAAATCGAATAAGACTGGAACGCGTACGTTGCGAATGAATCTCTGCGGTTAAGTTCAGCGACCTATTCTTAGATATTTATTTACGTAAAATATTAGTATCTCTTGTGGCGACCGCGCGGCATGCTCGGAAGAAGTACTTTTCCGTTACGTCTTTTTCTGCGCTTATTGTAAAGCTCTTCAAGCCACTATTCATTTGACGATGCTGTTTGGATTGTACACACGATGTATTTTGTTGTTCAAAGGTCAACTGTAGGGCGAGGGGCGCGGAGAGAGGGGGTGGGGTCGGTTTTAAAAATTCACCTGCGCGCAGCTATCGCCTGTAGTCTGATACAATATTAAAGATGTTTCGTACGGTCTAGGAGTACTTCGCTATGCCGTGCAATTACACTTAAGCAATCAATGATACGAGCACTGCAGAAAAAATTATTTCCATAGGACCTAAAAGTGACCGAATCAATATTTACACTTGGCGTCAAAAAAAAAACGCACCTCTCGGAGTTTGATTTCAAACTATTTTAAGTCCTATTGGTTCTATGATAAGGGTATACGCTTGGGGTATCATTAGAAAGTTAACATTATAAATGCGAAAGTAAATTTGTCTATCTGTTCGTTTTTACGGCTAAACTGCTGAACCTATATGGACACCCGATATACTTTGGTGTCTGGGGAAGGTCATTATATCCCAGGATATTGCACAGTCGCACAGCCTGCCTTCAGGCCGATTACTGACGGCTTTACCAAGCTGCATGTAGCTGACATCACTGAGGTCAATGTAACACTAAACGTCAGACTCTCACTTGTACGATTTTCATTCTTGCGGATTCCCTTACGAAATATTTGACGCTCCGCAACTGTTGCACAGTTTCCGAGGCAATCATAAACGAATTTAACGCAGACAAAGCCACGGGTAAAAGCTAGCTCTATACTTGTATATAGAGTCCAATAAATAAATCAGGGGATCTACACACAAATCGATCTAGTGCCATTGTGTTATACAAGCTGACGATATACGTATACAATACTTATGTAGATAAATTAATACTTAAAATCCAAGACTCAGGATCAAACATTCGTGCTTATCACAAATGTTTTCCCTTAGCGGGGGGTTGAACCCGGTACCGTTAGCTTCGGAGGCAGGGTCACTACCAAATAGGCAAACCGCGTCGTCGTCGTCACGGCGTACCAATACAAACCGCGTCCTCGTCGTCACGGCGCCGGCGTACCAATACTAACCGCGTCGTCGTCGTCACGGCGCCGGCGTACCAATACAAACCGCGTCGTCGTCGTCACGGCGCCGGCGTACCAATACAAACCGCGTCGTCGTCGTCACGGCGCCGGCGTACCAATACAAACGGATTCCCGTGTTTTGGCAGATATTTATTACGATAAACATAAAGGTTGGTGGTCTTAAAGGTGTTAAAGGTTCTTAAAATGACATTTCTTAGCTTTCTTTTACAGAACATCTCGTTATCTTTACTGTTTCCGGAATAGCAAAAAAGTAAAAAGTCGGCAGCAAATTGAGGAAAACTCACAAATTTAACTGGCGGGAACAATCGCAGCTCCCGGATACGGAAGGAAAGATATTCTGGAATGGCGTAATTTCGTCACGATCCATTCTGGCTGAATATAGTTAAAAATACTCACTTTATGTACCTGATTTTCTATTTTGGATTTTTTTTCCACACTGATCCCGCTTCGTAGTCTCGCTACTAACTTAACTTTAGTATTTATAGATAACACTTCAAATAGCATAGACAATGTTTAAAAGAAAACCAGGAGTTTTAAGAAAACTGTCCTAAGTAAAACTGTGTCCGGGGCATAACAGTATCCCCTACTTTGAAGAATAAAATTGAATCGTCTCATGTTATCGCTATCTCTCTCGCTCATGACTCGCCCTAGGCGTGAGAAAGAGATGGAGTATTAAAGTTTAAAATTTGTGCTTCCAAGTAGATCCTGAGGGCTTAGCGTAAATTCCGGGTGATAGAACCGTTCTCTGCGGTGGAAAGGGGATGACAGGCCGCCTGTGACGCTGGTGTGACGTCACGACGTTACAGATGGCCTGTAGGGTTATTCTCCTTGTAACCATCGGCACACAGGTCTGTGCCCCAACGATGGGGATGATACAACACTCGCTTAGTCAGATTATGACAGTTATATTCCTAACATTTGATTTTGTTATTGCACACTTAAATCTGTGTGTGTGTATGTTAAATTCCTGTTGTATTTCATATGTAAACCCCAGGTCGTGACTAGTCTCAAAGATTACGGTTATCACAAATGTTCCGTAAAACAGGGCTGTCTTGTAAACATCGGACTTTGCTATTACTTAACTAATTTGATTATTTATTTATTTAATAAGATTCTAGAGCATTTCTTCTTAATAGCTTAGCCATTAATAATTATTTAAATTTCATTAAATTAAATTCAATTACATTGTACAAAAAAGAGCTTTGACCTGTGAATTAAAAACTTAAAACGCAGTTCCAGGGCTGTCAGTACGAAAAAGACCCCGCTTATTGTAAAATATTCAAAACGCTAATGAAGCAGACGATTTTATTCCGGGGTTTAAAAGTTTGCTACGTGCTGCGATTCTCGTAGCGAGCGCTACGACTCCTACGCCGTAGCGTAAGATGACAACATACCATTCAGCGTTCTGTATTGAGATGGGTTTTCGGCGTATGGTCAAAGGTGCAATTCGTCAAAATACCCCTTTTGTCAAAGGCTCGTTTGGTCAAACATGTCGTTTGCCAAAGTCGCGATTCGTCAAACTATTTTCGCCAAAGCTGCTTTTTGTCAAAGGTGTCAAAAGACCTAGAGCTAGCATTCTCTACGACGATATTTTGAGCAGACTTATAGAAGATAGGCGTAATAAAAAGTTTATAAAATATATAAGTTTGAGATGGATCCAGTATAATAAATATGACCAACAGGAAACACGTAGTTATATAGAAATGCATAATTATAAGATTATAAGCCAAGCGAGAGCCTTGTTTCATTTTGACCAACCAAACCATTTCTTTTTTAACTGAAAAATATTTTTTAACAAAATGAGTATTTTAACGAAAAACAGTTTTGACAAGCACAATTTGACCAAACGAACGAGCCTTTGACAACAAGAGTATTTTGACGAATCGCACCTTTGACCATAGGCGAAAAACCCATTGAGATTTTAAATCATACGCATAGTTATACAACGTATCCATGGTAGTTATACATTTAATAAAAACTCGTAAAATGTTACTTCTCAAAAGTGCTACAAGATCGATTTATTTTGTTTTAAAATGATAAACAAGAATCAACATTTTCAAAAGGGGGATTTTTCACCGTTGCTTGGTTCACAGTCCTCTTTAAGAATATCCAACCGCCAGAGACAGCTTGTAGAATTGAATCAAACGTACTGTAGATGGCGCTGGCTGGAAATCCGGTATTGATCATGGCTAAGAATAGTCGGCCAGGTAATACTGCAGTGAGTGATGACTGTTACGAGTTGCTAAATATACTTCGCTGAGTCACTTTGAGAATGCATCTGTGCATGCAGTCATATAGCAGTGTTGTTTTCATCTACGTGTTCCGTATTTAAAACACATACACACATACTATACGCACATATTTAATGTTTTCCATACACACTCACACTTAAGCAAATACAGCACAAAGTGCTAAACTGTACGTTTAAGGTCCCTGATGTATGATGTAAGAAATGTTATGAGATTTTTTTTTTTATGTCAATTGACTGATATTTACATAATATGACTTGATATTTTCAAAGAATCATCTTATTGATCTTCTTCTCAAAACACATAATTGAAATTCAAATGTACATCTGAAGTAAATAAAACTACCGATTCTGTGCGAGTCAGAATCGCGTGAACATAGTTTCGTCCCTTTATCTCCGAAACGACTGAGCCAATAAAAAAAAACCGAACAAATTGCGAGTTAAACTCGCGTGGAGAGGGTTCCGTGCCGTATATGATTATCTGAAATTTCCTATGTCTTATAGGTTTTCCTGTAATCTACAACTACTGTAATTTTCGCCTATTTTTTCCTAAATAACTTCTAAAAAGATTAGCTTAAAATTCAAAAAAATATGTCTTAAAGATTCTCACAACGAGCCCTTTCATTTGATATGTCACATAATACAGTTTTGAAAACTTTTTATTTTTATTTTCTAATTTACCCCCCAAAAGTGCCCCCCTGTTTAGAATTCATTTATAATGTAACGTGTAACGTTAACACGTCCGTGTTGCGGCCATTGACTTACATATGTGAACCAAATTTCAACTCAATCGGTCCAGTAGTTCCTCAACAAATTGGCTGTGACAGACGGACAGACAGACACACTAGTGATCCTTTCCGTTTTTCCTTTTGAAGTATGGAACCCTAAAAAAGACATAATATCTCACGTTACAAGAAAACCTAAACGAAAATCCTAAGTCTTTGTATTTCCACGGGACACGGAAAATATTGAAAAGAAAAACATTAATGTAAAATATTTTAAACAAATGTTTTTTCTTCATCTCAGTACTGGCAGTGCATACCATAATGACTTTATACTGGGCAAGCGAAATTTACTACTCAGTATTGGGGCTGTAGAAACCGATTTAATCTGTGTACCGAAATATCGTCGTCGGGTCGAAATAGGTCGGCGCGGCCTTTATTCTTAGTCGTTGGATGGCGGCATTTATTCCGTCGCCGCAGGCCTAGCAGGCTTTGGCTCGCTGTGGAGTGTCACTAGCACAATAACAAAAGAACAAGTTTATTCCCCCTTGAGGACGATAAGACTATTGCACTTTGTTGTTTCCGAAATGTCATGAAAAAGCTCTTTAAAAAACCGGCCAAGTGCGAGTCAGACTCGCGCACGAAGGGTTCCGTACTATCTATATTATCTATTATCAAGCCAAAAAAAACACGTTTGCTGTATGGGAGCCCCCCTTAAAATTTAGTTTTATTTTAATTTAATTATATACTTTTAAAGTGAATATATAACTAAATATTTTTAGCGTCTACCTATTGCCGTTATCAATATCGGGCAAAAACGAGCATAATAACACGTTTGTTGTATGGGAGCCCCCTTAAATATTTATTTTATTCTGTTTTTTAGTATTTGTTGTTATAGCGGCAACAGAAGTACATCCTCTCTGAAAATTTGAACTGTCTAACTATCACGGTTCATGAGATACAGCCTGGTGACAGACAGCGGAGTTTCAGTAATAGGGTCCCGTTTTACCCTTTGGGTACGGAACCCTAAAAAGAGGCAAAAATAATAAACGGATAGTAAAACAATGTATAGGAGACAAAAAATAAACAAACCAACAAACTTGTATACAGTAGATAAAGAGTTTAAATCCATAATTTCAACATTTGTTACTTTTCTCATACTAACTTCATCCCCCTCTTTGATTACCCCTTCCAGTTTTATTTCAAAAATTTTAGCCTCCTTTTGTTATTTATCTTCTGCCTAAAGTTTTCTTAAATATAATATCGAAAAACTCATTGCAATCCACCCATTCATTTTAAAGTTTATCGCGAGCATACAATCAGATAATCAGACCTGAATTCAAAAACCATTGCGATGTGTTGTCTTGCTCATTATGAAGTCCCCATTAGTAGTTTATGCAACGGTTGCATAATGATAGGCCTTAAACCACTAGTGCGGTTTTCATGAAACGAGCCGATAGGCGAGTTTCATAATAAGATAGCACGAGTGTTTTAAGGCCAAATTATGAAGAGTTGCATACATAACTTTATCTACACACATATTATAAATCCTCCATGATGGGTTCAGAAACAATATTTTCTGGCAACAAGTTATTTGTTGCAATCGTGGCTGCATATTTCCGATATCCGGCGCATTTTCACATCACACACATTCCGAGAAGACCAACTAAAATGTAAATTACAAACAACTTTTTCTATTCAATTCAACAACAATTCTACTTTCGTTCAGCAAAACACCAACATCATGGCGCCAATTCGATCCTCTGTCAAGACCATATTTTTTTTAAATCATAGACAAACGAATGAAGTCTCTATTCTCATGTCACTCGAGATCAAATGTTGTGCAGTTTATATTAAAAAAACATAATGAATTGACGTTTCGTATCAATAACTGTTTAATATCTATGGATACTAGAATAGAGACCCACTTGAGTTTTGACAGCTGTTCCAAATTTAATCTCATTTCTTTACTAAAAACGATAGAGAAATAACATTGCAGCACTGGTTTTTCCTAATTGGTTGTCAAAATGGTGGTCATTTCCTACGGTTTTTGATTAAACAATGGAGGTTTTATGATATGGGTGTAGATAAAATATTTTTCATTGTTATCTTCAATATACAAACTTTTTCCACTTTACGATTTCATGTTATATATAGATTTCGCTATTCTGTTTAAACGTGGTCGGGGTAAAAACGTTCCTAAGATTTAATATTTCTAGCAAGCTGAATATAGTATTAGGTATCTCGTAAGCTCACTGGGCTGGCTCAGTGAAACTAAAGCTGCTGATAGAATTGCTAACTCGCTTTTCATAAGCTCGTGCCTAAGTAACAAAGCTTCTACCGTCTCAGTAAAAGTTAAGTTTGAATTACAAATTAGTACTTACCTATGGACACGATTTATGTGTTTATTGAAACTAGTCTTGTATTATTGACGACAATGTCACCGCCAACACCGGTCAGGTGGTCATCAAGTTTAACAGTATTTACTTAAATAATGTATGTTAGTATTATCAGATAGATAATCATCATTATCATAGTTATTATTGTAAAAATTATCAGTCATAATTACACTTTTTTTTCTGCTTAGGTAAAGGGATCCACACACCGAAACGCGGAACGGAAGAGGAGCGAGACGGAAGCGGGCTCAAGTAAGCAGTGTCATGGGAACTAAAATGGAAGCTTTTACATCAGTGACCGCGCGGGCCCGCTTCCGACCCGCTCCACTTCCGTTCCGCGTTTCTGTGTGGAAACCTGGAAACCCGTAAGTTTTTCAGAATATTTTAACCATCCGTCGTATAGGTAGATAAGATTAGATTAGATTATTACAGGTTATCATTTCACATAATTCCTTCTTTATGTTTGTTATGTAACTAATCTGAAAGTAAAGTATCAGCTATAAAACAGACAAACAAAAAATCGGTCAAGTGCGAGTCGTACTCGGAACCCTTGGTGCGCGACTACGTGCACGAACGTGCGCGAACCCTTGGTACTACGCCAAATTGGCATGGTCTCAATCAATCAATAATAGACTTTATATTAATGTTTTTTTTTTTTAATCTTTATTTTAAAGAAATGAATGATAATGATGATAAGATAATTAATGATATAAAAACTTTGACAGTTGCAACTAAAATGGCAGATTGTTAAGCTGCAGTGGTAATTTCCTGGTTTCATTTCAATATATTTTTCACATTTGTTTAACAGATTTACCATTGATTTGATACTTGTTGTTAGACTATGGAGTATAAACTAAAATTAGGCCAAATTTGATAGCTGAAACTTAAGCTGTTATGCAAATATATCTAGAACAAACACTCCTGTGTATTTTGGACCAAGTGTCAGAAAGTTCAGTGTGTCAAAATTACAAATTATTATTTGCTAGTATTTATGCCATAATAACACGTATTCTTACCGTTGCTGAGCTAGAGGCCTCTGACAGACGGACGGACGGACTTTGTAGTAATAGGGTTTCCTCTCAAAAGGAATTAATGCGAAAAAAAGGTAACGCGAGTCAACATGGCCGTTCTCAATATTATGTTACTACCCAACAAAAATTAATTATAAAATGTTATTTATGAAAAATACAAGAGTTGCTTATGATTATATAGAATTTCAAGATCATTTGTAGGACGGCAGCCTAAGGCTTTACCTTGTAATTGCTCCGCGTACGTTAGTGAAACATAAAAATGGAAAAAAAGCTTTCTCTTAATTAGGCTACAGGTTTTGGAACCTCATTTCTTTTAACATTATTATAATACGCACAAAGTATTTGTGCTCGTGCGTAAGCATATTTTGTTACACGACAGAAGTATTTTACTACTACATGCATTTGAGAGGTTCTTCAAAAACCGCAGCTGCGGCAGTTACCGCATACCATCAGCCGGGCCCCATGCCTCACCTAAGGGGCCAGCGATTCCAAATGACCTAGACTTGGATCCAACAGACCCTCACCGCAATCAGTTAGTTAATAATGTGTTTATAGTACCCAAGCCAGGTACAAATTTCGTCCACCATTTCCTCCCGGGCGATAACTTGCAAAATGCTTGAGAGAGTTGTATGATGAAGCCTCGTGAACGTGAGCTGCGGTTCCGTGGGTGGGTTGAGCAGCGGTAACCTCAAAAGTACAAAGTATTTTTTTAAGAATTCGCTCCTGCCTTATAATCCACCACTTTGTAGTCAGCTGACTTTCTTTTCTTTCAAGATATTTGGTTAGCTATAATCTGATACATTTTCAATCGGGAGGAAAAGAGATACGCTCGCGGACCATTAGTTAGTGTTGGTATAATATCGTAGCAATAATTTCTATGGAGATTTCAATATTTTTGGCAGTATGACGAAACGCAAGAGTCAGTTTTTTTTTATTGCTTAGTAAAAAAAACTGACTCTTGTGTTTATAGGCTTATTAGTGTATTCAAAATTATTACTTATATGTAGATAAATGACTTAATAAAGAAGTACATACGAAAAATTTATTTATTTTATGCCTTTTCTGTATACGCAATTTTAAAAAAATTCTAAAGCTATATCAAAATTCTGCTTCTTATGAATGTTAAGGAGAGATCGGAGAATCAGATATATTTTTTTGCAAAATATATCTTGAGAACCAACAAACTGGATACGACTTGAAATATATTATTATGAAAATTCGTCAATTTGGCCACGTAACTACTTTTGTTTAATTCATACAGTTTTAATCCAATCAAGCCTGTGTGCGCAGGCGCAACCCTGGCCGTCATCATCGACATGGACCAGCGCACCTCCGTGATCTTCAGCGCTTGCGTCGCCGTGTTCTACACGCTGTTCGGCGGGCTGTACTCGGTAGCCTACACTGACGTCATCCAGTTGTTCTGCATCTTCATCGGGCTGTGGATGTGCATCCCCTTCGCCTGGGCCAACGATCACGTCAAGCCGCTGAGTGACATGCGCGTGGACTGGATCGGGCACATAGAATCCAAGTATTATTGGTCCTATCTGGACTATGGGCTGCTGCTGATTTTTGGAGGTATTCCATGGCAGGCAAGTGAATGATTAGATGGTTTATAATCTGCCATAGAAGGACGGGTTAAGAGTCAATTTAGATCGTGTCTTTCCTCTGTGAACTCATAGTTCTAGGCCTATTCCCTCATCCCTATCGCATACCCATCCCCCATCCTCCCTAAACTGGCAACGCATTGGCAGCACCTCTGTGTTGCAGATGTCCATGGGCGGCGGTGACCACTTTCCATCAGGTGCGCCGTCAGCTCGTTTGCTAGCCAATCGACATAAAAAAAAAGTTATTTGGCTAACTTATAGATGAATGATAACTTTTCTGTAAGAACTTCGCCTCTAATGGAAAGTTCCATGCTGCTTGAGAATCCATTGAAAGCGATAAAGTTTCTGAAATATCCGAGCCTATGGATAATTTTGAGTTACAAAGGTAAACATCTTTACTGACGCATTTTAGCGTGCTTCTTAGTTCTCGAAATGGCACTTAACATTTAGTAAAGTGTTTTTACGTAATTCTGTACTTTTAGCTTAAGTACTAGTCCAAGTGTGTGAAAGTTCTTTTTGTGCACCAGGTATACTTCCAACGCGTGCTGAGTTCCAAGACGGCCGGGCGCGCGCAGATGCTGTCGTATGTGGCGGCGGTCGGGTGCATGATCATGGCGGTCCCGCCTGTACTCATCGGAGCCATAGCTAAGGCCACAGGTCGGTTCCGTCTTTTACTTTAAGTATCAGAGTAAGAGAGACGATAGCAGATGGCGACGTGCTCAAACCCTGTCAAAGTTTTGACAGGCCAACAGCTACTTTGTAATGTTTCTTTTTGATCTTTTAAATTTCTATAAATATATGATGTAAAACTAATGTATGATTGGAAAAGATGACTTTTCAAATCGCTGGGACGTGGTGCTGTCACCAATTCACCTTCTGGTTTTACGTAACTGTGCAGCCTGGAACGAGACGGATTTCAAAGGCCCGCTGACGGCGGACGGCGAGTTGACGTCTGACCAGACATCCATGATCCTGCCGCTCGTGCTGCAGCACCTTACGCCCGACTTCGTTTCCTTCTTCGGGCTGGGCGCCGTCTCCGCCGCCGTCATGTCCTCGGCGGACTCCAGCGTGCTCAGTGCGTCCTCCATGTTTGCCAGGTCAGATCGCACTGGGCTTAAATTGATAGAATACAATAGAAAAACATTTATTCAACGAAACAAAAACACAATAAGAATGGTTGAACACAGTGGCGTAGCGAGGGTATTCGCCGCCCGGGGTCGACCGGAAATTCCTCCGCCTATTTCAATTATTAGTTTAAAGTTACGGCAGCATTTGACTTCATCTCGCCTCCTCTCCAGCTGACGTTCAACTCTCTGAAGCATCTTACGAGTTATCGCCCGGGAGGGAATGATTGACGAAATTTGTACCTGACTCGTGGACTAAAGGGGTTGCAGGTTAAAATCCCGGCTTGCCCGATCTGAGATTTTCGGTTCTAAATTTTAAATCTATGAGAGGAGGCCTTTGCCCAGCAATGTGATGTAAATCGTCTGATCATGATCATGATCGTGATAGGCCTAAAGTTGTATAATTATATACATAAATATCGATGTGTGTATGTATGCTCCCTTGGACTCCAAAAAAAGATGGAGCGATTTTGTTGAAATTTTCAGCCAATCTTCAATGCTACCCGTGCGAAGCCGGAGCGGGTCGCGCGGCTAGGCGGCGGGCTAGTACGTACTATATAAAAACTAAACATGTAAAATCCCCCGTAGGAACGTGTATAAGCTGATCTTCCGGCAGAACGCGTCGGAGATGGAAATCATCTGGGTGATGCGCGTGGGCATCCTGGTGGTGGGGGCCCTTTCCACCGTCATGGCGCTCACCATCCCCTCCATATACGGCCTCTGGTGAGTCTCAACACAAACATATACTACACTTCCAAGTATTGAGCGGGTCCAGTTGGGGAAATAATGCGGTAAATACGTGTAACTATGGGTAATTATAGGTACAACCACACAGAGGAAAACAGGAGAAGTACGAGTTAAACTCGCGTGGAGAGGGTTCCGTGATTATATGTTTACTATCTTACTTTAAATACCATAGACTTCTTATTGATTTTCCTGTAATCTATAGGTAAAGAACTATTTTCTGTATTTATTCAAAATATTTGGCCCACTAGTTTTGGAGGTAAGGAGGGGATGGTAAACTTTTGCCTATTTTCCTAAATAACTTCAAAACGTTACGCGTCCGTGTTGCGGTCACCGACTTACATATGTGTACCAAATTTTAACTCATTCGGTTCAGTAGTTTCGAAGCAAATTGGCGGTAATAGACGGACAGACAGACAGACAGACAGACGCACGAGTGATCCTATAAGGGTTCCGTGTTTTCCTTTTGAGGTACGGAACCCTAAAAATGGTGAATATGTCGGCTTGTTCGTATAATGCATATTATAATTTTATTTAGGTGTGGTAAAATATAGCTATCTATATATCTTTCCTAATAAATAAATGAATATTCCACGCACAATGGAATCACTATTTTGCCTGCTGCTGCTTTTGCTTGCTGCCTGCCGAGCAATTTATAAAGAGACGAATACATACATACATACATACATAGCATCACGCCCGAAATCCCTAATGGGGTGGGCAGAGCCACAAGACTACTTGTGGCCACGTTCGATTAATTAGTCCTAAGATGGTATGATGATCCGTATGGTGACAGGTGATCAGCCCATCACCCATACAGATAGTCCACCATGTTGGAGAGGACCGTTCCTTCAAAAAGACGAATTCTCGCAAGAAATAGCCTGTTGACGCGCAGCTGACGACTGGTTCATACCTTTTGTACCTGTTCCATCACCATGAGTTGCGCAAACCGCTCTCGCTAGCGTAAACTATCGCTCGGTCCCTTTTACTTGTATCGGCAACAAGCAGCATATCCGATAGATTTGGATAGCGAAAACGGTTTGCGCAGACTCATGGTAAGGGCTCAGCATATTAGTTAAAAAGTGATGATGCGCTGAATGTGTTCAGTGAAAACTCGTTTCCAATACTTGGACAAAAAGCTATGTGAATGAAAAATATACGGCGAATATTATATAGAAGTTAACAGTCAGTCACAGTCTAAAAATTTGGGGTCCTGCCCGGACGTATTATGAAAGTAATATTACAAAATAAAATAACAGTATCACTCCTTTGTTTTATTTGTATAAAATCGATTTCAATAAAATGACAGCTAATCATTTTAATGTAAATTACAAACAAACAAAACAATGCTGGGAATGCTGACGTGCATTGTTATTGATAACGATATTGGACCAAATAGGAGGGAATCCAGATAACCGCTTAATTACGTGGATTATTAATTAGTTACCAGTGAGTTCTGGCGTGCCAATTACCGGAGTTACACGCTGTGGCAGTAACTGGCCGTGACGTTCTAATTAACTAGGTATTGATTTTCATTTTGTAGCCACATTCTACAATCCAAATTGAATCATGTGTAGCACCTTTGAAGTCCCAACACAACAGGCCTAGGATAACTTCTAATTAAATCCATAGACATTTAACTTGCGACAAATCCTTAACAAGATAAAGTTGAATAATCATCATCATCCTCAGGCCTACCCTAAAACTGGGGGGATTTGCCATAGTCGCGCTTGGCAGGCGGGTTGGCGACCGCAGTTGGTCATGACACCACTCAAAGGACGCTGCTGCCCATCCTTCGGTTGGTCCCTCTGTCGCCTTTTACGACATCCACTGCTAAATGAAATGATAACAACTAAGTAACTTTATGATGGAATAAGACAAAACAAAATAATGTATACATAGATAGTAATTATGATATATCTCGTATGCCCTCGGGTACGACATAGCTGAACATGACCAACATTTGTAACATCAACTGCAGTGTATATTGTATATATATTGTATGTAACTACCTATGCTCCTCTGCTGCACTGGGAGTGAAGAAATAGCATATAATGCGTGCAGGTGCTTATCATCCTGGCATGTCGTAAAAGTCGACTAAGGGACGGGTCCTCTCCAACATGGTGGACTATCTGTATGGGCGATGGGCTGATCCCCTGTCACCATGCGGTTCATCATACCATCTTAGGACTTATAAATCGAACGTGGCCACAAGTAGTCTTGTGGCTCTGCCCACCCCATTAGGGATTTCGGGCGTGATGTATGTATGTATGTATGTATGTAACTACCTATGCTCGACGAATACAGAAATTGAAATTGAAATTGAAAGAGATGGGCTGATGCTATTCTTAGCCGACACCACACACCCGATTACAATTTTTAAAATAATAAAAATACCCTTGTATAACGTACTAACCTTGATATAACTTTGACATCTAATGCCACACACTAACATGAATTATTCGTTTCCTTTTTTACTAATTCTATTAAAAAGTGAATCAATTTTATGTTCTTTTTTCTTTCCTTCAGTAAATAAAATATTGATTTTACTACGAGGTGGTCCTCAGAGCAATAAATATTTAGGATGGTGCACGATCACAGTTCACAGGTCTGTCGCAAGCCGTAATGGCCCGCGCACGGCTGCGGTCGCCGGTGGCGCGTGCGCACGTTGTAACGTTTTAGCAGAATCAGATGAATAAACCATGCGTCGAAGTTCTAATAGTGTTACTAAAGAGGCTATTTTTGCTTGGTTTATATGAGTTTGATTAGTTGTAGAAGTTCACGCGCTATAGCGCGGTGGTTCATCGAATCTCCAGTTTGATCCTGATCGGTGTTGCAACGAGTCGAGCCGAGGATGGAAGGCGGGCTTCAGTCATATAGCCAATCTTTCTTATTGTTACTATAAGTTTTTTTGTAAAGGATTTGGACAAAATTTGGCAGTCAATGGAAAATATCTTAGAACCAAAATGAGACCTTTCATCTCAATCCCACGCGCGCAAAATTGATTTAACATAAAAATATATTAACTGTCACCCTACTTAAACAAATACTTAAATGGGACGTTCTTCGTTTTTCACCGATAGTGTACAAGTACAACAAGACTTACAATTCAACCTATTACTAGTAAAATGTATAGAGTACAATATGAACTATATCTGCGCCTCTATTCGGGAACGTCCAAGCGATATTGTTGTGACTCGCGAGCGAGATACGCATCCCACTCTTACGCATTACGCATCGTGCGGAAGAGTGGGAAGAGAATCTCGCTAGCACCTCGCTACAATATCGCTTGGACGTTCCCGAATAGAGGCCCTGAAATATTGCATAATGTACCTACCGACTGGTTTGTAGATCGATATTGCGCAGAATAAGATTTAATAGGTCACAGATTTCTCAAATTAGTAAGACTTATACCAACTTCACGACGTTTTATTCTATATTTCACAAGAGTAAATAAACTAAAGTACCTACCCACAATATAATGTACATTTTGTTTGAAAAACTAGAAATACTTACCGTCCCATTATTAGGTATAGGTATTTGTTTATAAGTAATTGTAATTTGACACAATATTGGAGACAATCATTCAAGTAAAGTCAAGGAAAAAAAAAAGAACGTCCATTCCCTTCCATTTGTATTATTGACGAGAAAGTCGAGAAATATCGACAGTGAAGCAAATAAAGGTACCTACATTATTCAGAACGATTTAATCTATTTCAGCCAAAAGTGTTACTGGAAGTTTCTAAACGAATAAAATAGGTACTATTGAAAGATTGATTGACAGTAATGGAACACGTATTTTTACGGAACTCGAGAATGCATCAGAAATTCAGGAGGATTCATCACTATTATCGGATGATAGGAACGTCCCGAAGGGTAACGCTTTATTCATTTGCGGCGTAGGTTTAGGCCCGGGTAGAGGCCCGGGTAGAGGCCCGGGTACGGCAATGGTTGTCTAAGCGAGGTGGCGTGGTTTTACAACGCGGCAGCCTTTCCTGTATAAAAGCTACCATATCGTAGCAAAATAATTTGCGATATGGCTTAGGCAATATTGTATAGGCCCTGTCTGTTTGTGTTCGATCGAGGGTTGGAGAAAGAGTTCCGTATAAGCTTTGAGCTGTTAAAAGTTTTTCCAGAATACTTCATAGGCCATTTCAGATGCGGTGTGACAAGACCTATAGATAGGTTTTCGTGATCAACCCGAACGATCGGCGAAAGTTTAGCCCAGTTAGGTAAGCGTTGGAAATGTGTATACTAAATAACGCTCTCATCATCGTTTTCATTGTTTGTTTTACCTTGTCTCAAGGAGATAAGATTCAAAATCGTATTTTAAATATTTAACTATCAGCTTATAAAGGGTCTGGATAGTCGAATTTGCGATGTTTAGTATGCATTTATAAAATAAAACCGGATATGACTGGTGAGATTGCAAAGTTTTTGATATTCAGCCCTGTGCATTGGTAATAAATAAGTGAAATAGCTCGTGTATGAGTCTTAACTATTATTTTCTTGATTTCTTTATAAGCGCTGCGTTTTTACTGTGACACATTTATAGATACAAATCGTAATTTTTTATGCACAATAACAATCCTAGCTAATCTCTGATCATAAATTAAAACTCCATAATCCGTTCCCAGTCAAATCCCGGTTCAGCCGGCGAGGTTGTTAATTGAAATTCGATCACTTCCCACCCCTCTATCAACCCTCTCCCACCCCTTCCACCTCTTCCGCCCCTACGGAAGCAGATATTAAAAACCAGTCTCCTGATTGAAACTACATCCGCCTTTCGTAGATAGAAGAATTATGTTCTAAGAAAGATGTTTAAGTATTTTACTTAAAATTTGGTTGAAATGGTAATTTTATTTTTAAAGGTTATTAGATATTAGGATAGAAATTTAAGCATTCCAGAATTAAGATGATCACTTTAAATTATTTCTTAAACTTAATTGAACGATAGGCTTTTTTATTATTTCTTTCCTTAAAGGGAAGGCAAAGAGATGTCAAATGAAATAGCTCATATTTGACAGTCTATTATTTCTCATTTACTTTTCTGCTTTAATAAACTTAACCACTTTAATTAAAATGGATGAACGTTCTCTTAATTGTTCATTTTTAGTGTAAATATAATGTACTTATCATTGTACCTACGCGCTGACGTTCAATTTCCTTAATGGAAGTGTGTCGTCGGAAAACGCAGTAAAACAACTGTGTTGAACTGTCGACTAGCCTTTATAATCTCCTGGGGCTTGAAGCTCAATTATTCAACTTGTATTTTAAACTCTAACCAAGCTAAAAGTCTAAAATTATTTGATATTCTTTCGACCAAACTGCATTAAGTACATAAAAGCGAAATATCACACGCTGACTACTCACGAAATCCCAGGTACTATAAAAACTACAAACATACTACATCAAGACAGACAGACAGACGGATGGACATGGCGAAACGATAAGGGTAAGGGTTCCTAGTTGGACTACAGA
Organism: Tortricodes alternella; assembly: GCA_947859335.1. Lineage (NCBI taxonomy): Eukaryota > Metazoa > Arthropoda > Insecta > Lepidoptera > Tortricidae > Tortricodes > Tortricodes alternella. Next base: position 16,245,391 of record OX401980.1, on the reverse strand, counting down.
ACACTAAAAAGAATAGGACATCTTTTTAAACATTTGTGACCTTAGTTTGTGAAATTGTTTGGTCCTTTGGTGGCCGAAGTCACAAACGCCACTTAAGCATTTCATAAGATATTAAACAGTTAATCTATACATAAATTGAATGTCACCTAAACTAAAGATCAATTTGAGTGGCCTTTTTGAATTTGGCCATAATTTACTCATTCCAAATAAAATCAAATTAATTTATTTGCGAGTCAGTAATAAGATAGTGTTTATGAGTCAGTTCAATGTATTCAGCCTGCATGCACGCGTGCAAACATTTTGGTGATTCTAAATTAATAATATAATAATAAAAACAAATTAATTCGTTTTTATACTAAAAATCACAATTAATAAAATAATTCAATGTCAAGAAAACTAGGTAAAATAAATCAATAACAGAAATAACCTAATCAGTTGTAGTACCTAAATTCTAAATAATTCTTTAGTAATAATAATAAAAACATTAGTCCAGAAGCCAGTTTGTCAAATTACGCTTGAGCATGGAGCAACTTTATATTTTCAGGTAAGTGGCACTAAATAATTATGCACACGTTGTATACATGCCTGCCATATATTCGCCTTTTTACTAGGCGGTTTGTACATCCGGTTCATAATCTTGCTCCTCGCTTATTTATTTTACAGAACTAATTAAATAAATTGGCTTTAATGAGTGTTTACGAGGGTATCTCACGTATTGCTATTATCATTGCGACACGAATACATCCGATCACACCGGACCGCGATCGCTTGCGACATCGATATTAGAGGGCCCTAAAATATAGCGGTGTTTGTGTTTATAGCTCGAAGGGACTGACGCAACGGTGAGCGGGTCCTGCGCGTGCGCCGCCAAGGCCTGGGGCGGTGTAAGGAACACAATAACAAAACGAAAAGGGCGTAAGTCTCTATGAGACTAATGGCCGTTCTCAATATTCAATTTGGCATTTGCCGTATACAAGATATGTCAAATAGTAACTGGTTTAAGCGAATCTATCCACGGATTGAATATTGGTAACCGGCGTAAGACACGAAAAACCTTTTGGACTGGATAAATGATCTTTGTGCACCGTCCAAGAGACGCGAGTTTAGACATCTGAAGGGAGGTGAGCTCTTTTAAAAGTAGAATATGTTGTGTCAGATTATCCGGTCACTCGGTTACTCAATTTTATAGATGCTTGTACGTGTGGTTTTCCAATGGGATTATATCTAGGTTAGTGTTTAGACTAATGCGTGGTTGTGGTGCCTTTCGTAATTTAGGTAAGTATATCGATTTGTTGATGGAGTGCACTGTAATGAATACCAATGAATGCATTACATGGCATGGTGTTAGTCGTTGTGTCCTCTACGCGTGTGCGATATATTTTCAACATCGCACCTCTCGTCGGCAGGCCGTTCATTGGCCTGAAAAATGCGTTTTTATAAAATGTATTTTTCCCAAAATGTCTGTTTTCTATACTGTCAGCAGGTCTTTTGTAATAAATATGTCAGCTTCTTAAAATTACTTACTTTCTTATAATGTCTGTCTCCAAGAATGACAGTTTTCGTATAATGTTCGCTCAAAATATCCGCCTTCTTAAAATTTTTGCATGCCAGATAAGTCTTAGTTCCAAAATGTCTGCAATCATGAATCAAGTTTGCCAAGTACTTGACCCTTTACATTTAGATCATTGATTTAAAATAAAGCAGACATTATAGGAAAACAAACATAATAAGACAATAGTCTATACAAAAATGTGAACATTACGGAAAAGCAAAACTTATGGTAATGCTAATATTATAGGAATGTAAACATTATGAATTGACGACTTCCTGAGATTGTACACATTTTAAAAAACCAGTCATTTTGAGAAAGCTGACTAAATAGAAGTGCTAACATTATGAGAACGCAGACGTTTTGACAATAGTACATGTTAGGAAAACGCATATTTCAGGCCTGAGCTGTTCATTGCAATGTAAAGGACTGAAGTCTAGGCGTTCTAGGCATTACATATTTTGATCTACAGGGTTGGGTTCTTCGAGACCAGAGGACAGCCATGCGCTGAGTGAAGAAAACCATCAGATAACCATAAACCATAGTTACTCTAAAAGTAAACACAAACGTGGTACATGCAGGGCACACCAAGTTATGGTTTCTTGCGAGCGAGGAGGCGCATCGAACCGCATCGGGGTCGCCGACGCCCGCGTGCTTCCGAAGAGCTTGATGACGCTACTCGAACTTAGCGATATGTCGCGAGACAATGGCCGAGGGTAGTGAAAACACGAATTTTCTTTAGCTGATTGTTGATAAAATACGCAGCAAAACTGGTACTTTTTACGCACTTGTTCTATTCCCATATCTAAAAAAAGATTTCTCCAGTTTTTCCCATGGTACTCGAGAAATGTGTCATCAAAGTTTTTCTCTCAAAGGCGCTATCTCGCTTCTTCTTTCGTTTTTTATCTCGTTCTGGTCTTCTATTTTATTATATAGATTAGATAAGAAATACACCGACACACCGGCTTTACCTCACGCGCCGCCACTGGTAATAAATTAACTGGAAATTAATACTTGACAGGTTTTAAATTGCGTCTGAACACACGTTAATAAGCCTGGTTTATCCTCCTTACTTATCAACGTACAGGTAAGAATGTTTATTGAAGCAGCTTTGAGCAATCTCCGAGGTAAACCGCTAAATCCCTTGTTAGGGAAGCTGAAAGGTATCTGATTTTGGTCTTCGGTTTGCTTGTATTTTAAGTACGGGTGAGGTGGAACGAGAATATTTTGCGATTGAAGAAATGAATATTGCCATTAATATGATAAAACCATAAAATTAAGAAAGCCGGAGTGGTGTTAATAATACAACTTTGCGAGCACACGCACTCGTACTGCGAAGTTATTAAGTTGTGTACTGGAAAAACTATGAATAAGTAAGTTCAATAGCTGACCATACTAAGTGCTGTGCATAATTGACGTTATTCAGTTGTTCCTTTATCAATATTAAAAATGGTGACTAATGGGATAAATTAATAAAAAATAAATAATAAAACGTGTCAAGTAGGTCTTTAATAGCTATTTATAAAAAAATCGTCTTTAATTATTTTTCTCACTTCAATATAAAGGTTTTGGGCTATTAGGAGGTTTTGTTACTCATATCCTTCTGTTGTATTGTGTAAGATAACGGGTAATATATTTAAAGGTGCCGCTCTTTTCCCCCCTTTTACTATAAATAGAAAGGTCATATCTGTAATTTGAACTTCTTTTATGACAGATTGAAAGACGCAATACAATTGTTCGTTCCTAAAACGGTAATTAAAAGTAGGAGGCATCCCCAGTCGTATACGGGAGAATTAATAAAACTCTTAAAAGAGAAAGATAAGCTTAGGTCTAGATTCAAATTGTATAAGAACCCCCTAGATGAGATATCATTACGACTAATAGGCAAACGTTGTGATAGCTTAATCAAAGTATGCTATAAAAATTATATTTATAATATTGAAGATAGTATTTCCAAAAATCCCAAATATTTTTGGACTTATCTCAAAAACAAGCGTAATTCTTCTTTAAGCACTTACCCAGCCTCAATGTCTTACAATGGCAGTTCCGAGACCGCCGGAGCCGAAGTGTGCGAGCTGTTTGCTTCCTTCTTTAAATCGGTCTATACTTCACCCGGTGACACCCAACCATCTTCCGCCAGAAATAGCAATTGTTATTCCAACACCTTGGCTTGCATTCGTCTCTCGCGCGAAACTATTTATGGGTGTTTGAAAAGACTTAGTGCATCCAAAGGCTGCGGTTACGACGGTATTACTCCTGTTTTTGTTATAAACTGCGCGCAGGTTATAACTCTACCGTTACAGATTATATTTAATAAGTCCTTGTCGTCTGGCGTCTTTCCTGATGTGTGGAAGTCTGCTAAGGTTGTACCTATTCTCAAGGAAGGCCTCGCCGATCAGATAATCAATTACAGGCCAATCTCTATTTTACCAGTATTTGCCAAAGTTCTTGAGTCAATACTGTGCCCCTACCTTCAAGCCTTCTCTAAACAACTCATCTCGGCCGACCAGCATGGCTTTACTAAAGGACGATCGACCAATACCAACTAAGTGTCCTATGTGAATACCTTAACCGACGTGGTGGACAGGGGCGGCTTGGTCGATGCCATTTATACTGACTTCAATAAAGCATTCGACAGAGTTTCCCATCATCTACTTATTTCAAAACTATCAGCTTACGGCATATGTGGTCCTTTGTTGAGATGGTTTGAGTCATATCTGTCAGACCGTACACAAGTGGTTGTGGCAAGGTCAACTCAGAACCTTACAAAGCCAGTTCGGGAGTCCCTCAAGGTTCCCACCTGGGACCATGGCTTTTTAACATATACATCAACGACATTGTTGACTGCATCAAATACTCAGAGGTGTATATGTTTTCAGACGACTTAAAACTTGTTAAACGCGTGGACAGTGTGAATGATTCAGTGCTTTTACAAGAAGACATCAAAAACCTCTTGACATGGTGCACGAATAATAATATGAACCTGAATGCCAAAAAGTGCCACCATATTAGGTTCAGTCGCTGCAGAGATAAGTTGTTAGCTAACTAACAATACGAAATAAATGGAGCCAAACTTGATAGGGTTGAACAAATTAGGGACCTAGGAGTCCTCCTAGATGCAAAACTTACTTTCATTCCTCATATTGATAGCATAATTTCTAAAGCTTCTAGAACATTGGGCTTCGTTATTAGGAATGCTAAGGTTTTCCGTAGACCAAAAACAAAAATATACCTATTTAATTCATGGGTAAGAAGTGCACTTGAGTATTGTTTAGTGGTTTGGACTCCTCATTACAATGTTCACAAACTTCGTATAGAGCGCCTTCAAAAAAGATTTCTGTAGCACCTTACTTACAGTGGCGGGCTAGCCAAGGAGCTTCGGTCCTACGATGACAGGCTAAGCAAATTCTGTATGATGAGTCTTGCGGACCGCCGACGGCTACTGGACTCATTGTTTCTTTTTAAAGTCCTTAACGGTGTTTTTGACTGCCCCCGCCTTCTTGCCACTTTTAGACTGTACGTACCGCCCCGATACTCACGGAAACCTGTCAATCTAATGTCTATTCCTTTCTCGAGATCCAATCTAAAGAAGAACACCCCTGTATCACGCTTATCCACATTGAGTAACGCAATTTCAAAACACACCGATGTTTTTGCAGATACTTTTGCTTCTTTTAAGAGTAAGTTAATTGTAAAATAATCAAAAAGTGTAAACTGTTAAACTGAATATCTGAATAACTGAAATTGAACAACTTGAATTGTATACCGTGTAATACTAACACTATATATAAGTTTCAAGATTTAACAATTAGCTATAGGTACCTAATACTGTGTTCATCATAATATCAGAGCATTTTGTGGTCACCTTAATAGGTTGGTCACTTAGCTTATTGCTCCTACGATGTTTTATGCATAATCCTTGTGTTATTGTATCAACCACTGGTGGTCCTTAATAAATAAATAAATTTGTATACTCTATGTGAAAAACGAGGGATACCGACAATAACAGAGGATGGCCGAATGGTGATCTTATTTGAATAGTTCCTACTGTATTATTGTTTAGAAATATTAAGAGTGAGACAACAGATCATCTAACTCACTGGCGATTTGCTCACCTTCGAGTCTTTTAATAGCATAAATTGGTAGAGGACGAGCGAAGTGCATAGCATGTTAGAGAATCACATTACAGTCCCCTATTTCTATAGGATTTCCTTAAGATGTCAAGATAACTACACCTCCTAGAGGATTCTCTTTCAGTTTGTATAGTATCGGACGTTATCACCGCGTATTGTTCGCAGGTCGATGTGCTCGGACTTGGTGTACGTGATCTTGTTCCCGCAACTGCTGATGGTGGTGCACTTCAAGAAGTACTGCAACACGTACGGTTCTCTCACCGCGTACTTCGTGGCGCTGCTGGTGCGGATGACCGGCGGGGAGAAGATGCTGGGCCTGCCGCCGCTGATCCACTACCCTGGCTGGGATGCGGAGAATGAGGTCCAGCTCTTCCCGTTCAGGACCATGGCGATGGTGATGTCGCTCTTTACACTGGCGTTTATATCGTGGCTGTCTGTGTGAGTACAATTTTGAATCATTTTTGACTGAGAAAAACAGGGGGTTTTCATTCATTGAGTTATTTAGGAAATTTTAAATGAAAATATTTATTTTGCAAGTAGGCCACACGGGCTCTTCCCCATGTCTGAATCTACCAGCGCTTCGAAAGGTGACATCTGCTGAGAAGAAACGCCGCAAAAAAAAGGAAGTCTACATACATATAATCTCCGTCTACTATTATTATTGAAATCATAAAGGTAATATTAGCTAGCTTCCTAGCAAAGAAAAATTACATTTTAATATTTTTAATTATAATTAGGAGCCTGTTGTGTCAGGTGTCCCAATACTGGGCCTCTCCCACTCCTTGCATCGTATGCGATTTTTACGCGTCTTCGCCCAGTCCTTTAAAAAGGAGTCTGACTCATCCGGCCGTCGCTTACGAGGGCTGCCACGCTTCCGTCTTGAGCTGTGGTAACGTCGCCCTAGAAGTCATTCGGCACGCGGCACACGTGGCAACTTCAGCTTGGCCGCCTTCTGAGCTACATCGACAATTTGAGTCTCGGAGCGTAGGTTGGTGTTCAGTATCCGACATCCATAATAGCTCCATAGCTCACTGACCAAGTCCAAGCTTGGACTTCTGTGAATTCGCCAATAGTAATATCTTCCATAATTTTCAGCGAATTATTGTTGAAGTACCTATAGTTGAAGATTATAACAAATATATAAATCAGTACCGTGACTCACTTATAGACAAAGCACAGCCTATACGGGTGGTCCTAGAGGTTTCAAATTTGGAGGAGACATTCCTCCAGTACCCTAGAGGTGCACTAAAGAGGGATTTTTTGAAATTCCATCCCCAGAGGGGTGAAAAGGGGTGATAAAGTTTGTATGGAAAATACCGCGGGCGAAGCTGTGGTGGGTCTTCTAGTAACAGATATTTGAATTAATTCATAATTAAATTATAATGTATACCAATAAGCATGCTTGATTCTTTGAATAATCAAAAGAAAAATAATTTGAGAGGAGATTCAATCGGAGGACTGTTAATATTGTAATTACGTATTTCCGTCCTCTCGAAATATTCAAACAAACGCAATTAGATCGAGTCAAAAGCCTTATTTTTTCCAATTTGATTTCCTTATTCTGGTTTTTACTTGTCGAATGTCCTTTGAGAATAATAATTGATGGGACGCTCTTGATGGAAATCTCTCTGTTTATTTTAACATCACATTTAGAATGAATATGTAGCTTATTGCCTTATGTTATAACTTGAAAGAGTGTTTGTATGTTTCTATTTCTCGTTAAAACGGAGAAATAGATCGAAGTGTTTGTTTTACACAGCAATAGTTGGTAGGCCGGATAGTGATAGACTATTATGATATTTATTATTGTAACGGAAAAATGCAGATCTCCAAGGAATAGTAATAAACGAAATCCAGGTGAATGGAGTCGCGGGCAAAAGTTAGGTAGTGTCATAAGTGTTATTCGTGGAGTTGTTATTTGTGTCCCGCGAAGGATAATTCACAATTTAAACATATATCCTTACTAATATTATAAATGTGAATGTAAGTTTGTTTGTTTGTTACGCTTTCACGCTTAAACCGCTGAACCAATTTTGATGAAATTTGGTATAGATATAGTTTGGACCTTGGAGAAGGACATAGGCTGCTAAAATAATTATTTAACGCAGACGAAGTCGCGGGCACCAGCGTGTTTTCTTATAAATGTAAACGGCAACCATATGAGACGTGGCCATTATAATTTATAAAATATTCAATTAACTCCTCTTCTCTCTTTTCGCTGTCTATCGTTTGATCCAGTCAACTTGATAATGTCTCTCGAGCGAGCATTTATTTATTCTTGCGTTCGCGCTACCATTAACTGAATCAAATGAAAGTGTCATTATATTTAATGACGTGATTATTACGTCACGCGCGGGACATTTAGATACTTATTTATTTGATAAATTACAATATCAGGTTTAGAGTACGGACCCTATCATTAGAGGAAACATAATTATAACATAAAAAATGTGTGTGCATAAGACCACACGATAAAAGTGAAAACCTACAAAAATAAAGCACGCACACCAGTGGCGCAGCCTGCCTACAAGCCGATTCCTGGCGGCTTTACCAAGCTAGAAAGCTACGGCTAGCTGTCAGTGAAGTCCATGTTACTCTAACTAAATGTCAGACTCGCACGTACGGTTTTAATTCTTCAGGCTTCCCTTAGAAAATATTTCACGCTTCGCCACTGACGCACACTCACACACGCACGCACGCACGCACGCACGCACGCACTCACTCACTCACTCATCTCATAGTCATAACCATAGCCTTCAGAAAGAGCGCAATGACGACTAGAGCCGAGTGTACGCGATTCAGCGTCACCGAACCAAACGCGATTTTTGGCGAATGGAGCCGAGTATATCCGATTCAGCGTAACTGATTTGAGCGTCACGTGACGGTTCGTTTACCCTTCAGAAAGAGCCCAACGGGTCATACACACGTTTAGGTTCAGAACTGTTCCCTCCTGTTTCCGAAAGTTAAGGACCCTGGGCCCTAATTTTGTTGCTTGGACTATATCCGCATGCAGGACATTAGGCATAGTTTTGGTCTGTATGAAGAAAACGTAAAATTAAGCAGTCGTTTTCGTTAACTTTTGGTCACAGGAAGAATCGTATTTGTTTCATGAAGTGTGTAGTACTCAAGCGCGCCTAAAGAAGTTTTCACTAAAAAAATAAGTCCATACTTAACACAAAATAAAACGAATATAAGAAACAAATGAAACATTAGATGATAAGAGACTATTTCTAAAAAATGGACAGATATTAAAATTACATTTAGACATTGGCGTATCTTAGTTAATAAATGACTGTCAATGTGTCAATTTTCCACAAACACGTCAGCATCTTAGACCTCAGATGCGAGCGCATTCAATAGAGATATCGACCTGGCCGTCAGGCGTTATTTGCACGACGAGTCTTGAACCCTTCAAGGGCTACGAAAGGCTGGTGCCGACGATGCGCTTCGCCCGCACGTACTGCTGCGATATCGTAGCGTGTCACATCTTATGCCAAGGTTGTACGCAGTCTTATTGTTGATTTTATAACTTATTCGGATGCTTTCGATTAGCATTTTTTTTAAATTATTGCGTCACACTTTTGGTTTGAAGTTCGTGAAAGCAATAGGGGATTGGTTATTCCATAGACATTAATTAGTAAATAGCGCAGTTCCCTTTCTATTCGAAAATTCGATTCAATCAAATATCCTTTTCATTAATTTGTTTGGCGCGCGGGCAACGGTTCGTCACGAGACGTCGTGGCATTGCGTGACGGACGCGCGACGTTCCGGCGTTACGGACGATCACGATTAGAACTTCTTTAGATATTTAACTGTGGCTTATCTTGAGATGATGATAATTCATATGTTGAAATAAAAGAAATCATACCTTGAGTCGTGAATTACTTGAAGCAGGCGTATAGAACCTTGAAAATTGGAGGGGTTTAAGATTCTAATATAAGTTACGATACGTATAATGCAATTAGTTAATTACTTTGTGGTGGCTTGATACAAAGTACTACGCCTCACCTCTTGCAAGAAGTGCAATAAAGTTATACTCGTACAGTTGCCTCTCATCCTCTATAAACACATCGTTAAAGTCGTAAAGATAATTAGATACGAGAACAAAATCTTGCAAGTAGCATTTTTGAAAACTTCCGGTGTGATACGTAGATGGTTTCAATTCAATCAAGAAAACAAATGTAAAACGAATATAAAGCAAATGACCGCATTCTTTTACGAGGGTTTTTTTTTTGGTTTGTTGGGCAGTAGTCTCCAGTCGTGCCTAGTTGTGGGTGGATTGGGAACTACCCACACGTGTGTGTGAGTAACTTGACCCGTCAGTGCGAATACATGTTCGTGCGTGTTTTCCACGTTGGTCGTATTTCGACGCAGCCGGCCACGGTCGTAGGCACCTAACTCCGCATAATGCCTACGAGCTCGCGGGTCCATTTATGATTGTCGGGTGAAATGAGAGACGGCATTTGTTAGAGAATAACATAATATACCTCGCCGTTGTAAAAAGAGCGCTGACAGCCTTATATTTTATATGGCCGTCAGCGCTCTTTTTACAACGGGCGAGGTATAGCTGGTTTCCTCATGCGATGTTATAAGGTGATGTAACCCCTTTCCTTGTCCTATAGGTACCTGTTCAACTCCGGCTACCTGAGTCCGGAATCAGACTACTTCAACTGTGTGGTGAACATCCCCGAGGACTTGGGTCGCGTGAACGAACCGTCTGAAGCTGGTGAACAGATGTCCGTGCTCGGAGGAGTGCCGGGCCGGCTGTACGGTGCTGCTGACACGCTAGTGGGTCCGGACGAGCGCTCCGGCCGCATCAACCCGGCTCTGGAACCAGATGACCTCGACGACCCCAACGATGGACCGACCCCGCTCTTTGGGTGTAGCTCCGCCCCGCCCCCGGTGCAGCCGTTCGGCAAGCAGACCGCCTTCTGAGACTAAGCTATGCTCAAACAGGACTCTTCCGATACACTTTTATAAATAACCAACGACCTTTGTCATTTTAGTTGTAAGTGTCGGCACGTAGCGACGCGGACACATGGATCGCGATAAGTCATATGTTTGTATGTCTAAGCTGAGCGTATTGTAAACGATGCAACTCATACATATCAGAATGTGAATTTAAATTTGAAGAGATATTATATAAATTGTTTATATTGAAGACGATTCCTTGTTTAAGTCAATTAATGTATAGATTAAATAAAGCACATACGTATATGTTGCGTGCTTGGTAGTTACTATCGCAATGCGGAGGTGCCCGCGACCTACTAGCTGATCTCCACGATGTAGTAAAACTCATTACATATGTATACGAAACCGATCGACGGCCATCGATGCCATCGATCGATGTCGATTGTCTTTCGTTTATCAAATGAGTTAACGAGTACCATATTGTGCTACGTAATTAATCGACTGCATTCATCGCCATCGATCATCCTAGGCACGCAATCGACGTCGATAGTGTTATCGATACCCTTCGATGGTTTTGTTGGTAAACACCCTAAAGTTTAAACTCCTAGCTTGAAGCGCATGCGTAGAAAACAGGTCTGTCAAACAGTATTTATGAAATTGTATCAATTTCAAGCAAACGCATTTCTATAAAAAAAACTATGTAACAAAAAAACGCAATATTATTTAAATTTATAATGAAATAAAAGCAATGTTTATTATGCTAAAATATGTGGCATAATTAGAAAAAATATTTATAAATATCATATTTAATTTTATTTAGATCTTGTTGGCGTCGCACAAAATTAGCGTTAATTTTATCGAGAGGATTTATTATATTTACGGTATAAATACAGTGCATTTAACAAAACATATCAAATCTACTGATAACGAATATCTTCCAGATATTTATTTCAAGAAAAAATACTTCAACGCAACGAATAGTTGAAAATTAATGAAAATATACATAAATCTATGAGTCCTGAAAACTTTAACGAGCAAATATATTTGTTGTTGATTATATATACATATTATGTGTATGTGTGCACGACTTATAGCTGCGCACGATACAGGACAAGAAATTGAACACGGAATTAACTGTAGGTATAAAACCCTAGTAGGTAAAGTTTTAAACTATATGTGTATCGGTGTTCAATTATATACTATATGTGGCTGGGTGCCCCACCCGACCGACTGTCCAAATTTAACTCTGAATGTAGGTACACGCGCTACCCAACCCCTCAAAAAAAAAATCAATTCGATATATCTTTAAAATAATTGTTATATCATAAAATTATATGACGCTGTAAAGCTATATCATAGTATCTTATATGAAAAAAAGTTTAGAACCTGCGTTGCAATATATCAAAGTATATTTTTAATGTGATATACAAAGTCACCTGCCTATATGTAGGTATATATTATATAGTACCTAAAGCTAAGACTTTTGAAACGAAACATATCAGATGAATGTGAAATAATGTTAACTTATTGAAACATATCATAATATAATAGTGGTTTAGTGACAGATACATATCAATAGTTGTAAGTGTAGCTATAGGCATTATCGTTGTTGTTCTTCGACCGCGCTTTCTAAAATATCTACAAAAGCTATATTATTTAAATATATATCGAATATATTATTGAGATGTTACTATTGGATTCGTAACGTATTTATAAATATTTATGATTACTTAAAATATATATCTTTATGACTGAGAAATATACTGACGAAAATAATAAAATTCTATATGTTGCTTTGTGGTTAGGTTAGGAAGCGATCGGTCCACTGTTAGCGGTAGTTATACTATTGACTTATTCCTATATAGTTCTTGTTGAATATTGAAAGTGGGTGTACGTTGTGAGCTCTGCCGCCAGGCGCAATAAATATAGTATGTCGAGGATCTGGCTACTCATTGCTCCTGCTTTTATCGGCACCATTCCTATCCCACCATTTTATCGAGTCTATATATCTATCTACACGAGTATGTTATTATTATCAATACATATAAAACAGCCTACTGTGATTCACTTATAGACAACGCACAGTCTGGTCCTAGAGGTTTGAAATTTGTAGGAGATATTCCTCGACAACCCTAGAGGTGCTCTAAGGAGGGATTTTTTGGAATTCCATCCCTAAAGGGGTGAAAAGAGGTAATAAAGATTGTATAAAAAATACCGAGGGCGAAGCTGTAGCGGGTCCACTAGTACTTAATATAATTTGGAACAGATACCAGGAGTTTACGTCCCAGTTGCTTTGCGTTGTATGTTTTTTTTCCTTTTTAGGGTTCCGTAACTCTAAAAGGAAAACGGAACTATTTTGGCACTCTCGATCGCTCGAATGGACCTTTCTCTTAAAAACTTTTTGAAGTAGAATGTTGAAATTCAAATATCATAAACTTGATTTCGTAAATTAGTGAAAATTATAGAACAAAGATCGACTTGACACTTTTTCTTTATTAAATTGTTTACACAAAATATTAGTAAAAACCACGTAGCTCTTTTGAAGTGATTACCTACAATATGAAGTAATTAGCTTGGAGAGCTCAGCGCCTCTATTCGGGAACACTAAGTAATTCTGTAGCGACTCGTAAGCGAGATTTCTCATCACACTCTTCCGCACGACGCGTAATGCGTAAGAGCGAGATAAGAGATCTCGCTCGCAAATAGCTACAGAATCATTTAGCGTTCCCGAATAGAGGCGCTGGACAGATCGGATAGGAAATGAAAGAAAAACTAAATACATAATTATTTACAAATTTTTATTTCTATACAAAACCTTTTTTCTTAATCTAAATTTTGTACATTTTCTTATTACAATAAAATAATTAATACTTTTCGTTATAACAATGCATCACGATACGGCGAGTACCGTCAGGCGATCAGTGGTATTGCAGGCTCGCGTTCAGTTACGTGACTCGCGACGCGACCCCGCAGTACATACATGCCGCCCGATGACCGAGAGTGGACTAGGCCAGATATACATTTTATAGAGAGTCGATCGGTTCCGCAAGCGATACATATAGCCGGGAAAACTGCTGTAGAGCGCTTGGCCTCTGCCAGAAGATTACGCCATTGGGCTATACAAAAAAAACGATAGCAAAGCTAGTATTCAAATGAGATAAAAGTTATTTGGATAACAGCATTTCAGGTAATTGTGACTTTAACCATCTCCTGACGTGTTACGCTTGCACTGACTGGTGTACATCGATGTCCTCTCTAACCTAGTAAGAGTAGCCGCCGTTCGAGTCGTAACTCTGGCTGATGGTGGCAGGGACGCCGCCGGAGTACCCGCCCGAGCCGCCGCCGTGTCCGCCCGACGCGCCGAAACCTCCCGAACCTCCCGAGCTGTAGCCGCCGGAACCACCGGAACTGTAACCACCTGAGCCGCTGGAGCTGCCGTGTCCTCCTGAACCGCCTGAGCTATAACCGCCGGAGCTGCCGTGCCCTCCTGAACCACCTGAGCTGTAGTCTCCTGAGCCGCCCCCAAAACCACCTGACGAGTGACCTCCTGATCCACCCGACGAGTAGCCTCCGGATCCACCGCCAGATGAGAACCCACCAGACGAGAAATCACTACTAGAGTGGCCGCCTGAAAAGCCACCAGAGCTGGGGGCCCCGTAACTGCTGGAAGGCGCAGGGGCCGGCGCTCCGTAGCTGCTCGAAGGAGCCGACGGTGCTCCGTAGCTGGATGAGGGTGCGCTGCTTCCGAAGCCGCTGCTGCCAAAGCTGCTACCGCTGAAACCGCTACTACCGAAACCACTGCTGCCGCTGCTTCCGTGTCCACCAGATGGAGCGCCATAGGAAGATGATGGAGCCGATGAGGGTGCACCGTAAGAGCTAGATGGAGCCGGGGCTGGGGCACCGTAGGAGCTGGATGGAGATGAGGAGGATGGAGCCCCGTACGAGCTCGAGGGGGCTGGAGCAGGAGCACCGTAGGAGCTAGAAGGAGCGGGAGCGCCATAGGAGCTAGAAGGAGCAGGTGCTCCGTATGAGCTGGAAGGTGCAGGTGCACCGTACGAGCTTGATGGAGCCGGGGCTGGGGCACCGTAGCTACTTGAAGGCCTAGAAGCCGGGGCACCATAGCTGCTTGAGGGTTTAGGAGCGGGAGCGCCGTACGTGGTAGAGGGACCGGTGGGCACGCCGTAGCTTGTCGCTGGCGGGCGTGCGGGGGCTCCGTAACTGGACGAGGGGCGCGGAGCTGGGGCGCCGTACGAGTTCGACGGAGGAGCGCCATAGCTTGATGACGGTGCAGGCGCACCGTAGCTGGAAGACGGAGCCGGGGCACCGTAGCTGCTTGAAGGCCTGGGGGCAGGCGCTCCGTAGCTGCTTGAAGGCCTGGGGGCAGGCGCTCCGTAGCTGCTTGAAGGTCTGGGGGCCGGGGCTCCGTAGCTGCTGGACGGCCTAGGTGCCGGAGCGCCGTAGCTGCTGGAAGGCCGGGATGGGGCACCGTAGCTGCTCGAGGGTCTCGGGGCTCCGTAGGACGAAGACGGCCGCCCGCCGCCACTCGACGGAGGCAAGTAGGACGAGCTCAGCGGCGCTATGTGGAGGGGGATAGGGGCTTTATTAAAATTAATGTAAATTGTTAAACCTTACTTAATGGAACTTAAAGGGCCTGCGCTTCGAGTCCTGATTGGTATGTAGGAGTAACTATCGATTGTGAGAAAATCTTGAAATGCTTTATAAACTCCAGTTTGCATTTTTTATATAACTTTCTTACGGCCGACTAGAAAGCTTTATAGTGGGTTTATTATGTGTCATTTAACAACTGCGGTTACTGTTAATAAAGTAGACTACGATGTGATAAAATACTGGTCGTAATACGGAGGTTAAAACCCATTCTTATTTCGCTGTTAATGCAAGCTAATGCGTCATTAAACTCTCTTTAAACAACCGCTTACCATAGAGTCGCTATTTGTAGTATTCCGTAGTAGTAGTGTTGGGTTCCGTACCTCAAAAGGAAAAAACGAAACCCTTATAGGATCACTCGTGTGTCTGTCTGTCTGTCTGTCCATCTGTCATAGCCAATTTTCTCCGAAACTACTGGACCGATTGAGTTGAAATTTGGTTTATTTTTTAATGTCTTTTGTTAAATATCGTGATTTAAGCAGCAATATAGAAAAAATATCGATCCATTATTTCATACTTTTAATTATGAAAATGAAGTACGAATGTTGGATTATTATAATATACCTACTTATTCCTAAGGCAAGTTGCTCCTCAGGCTTTTAGTTAATTGATATTCTACATTTGAAAAAAAAAACTGTATAAAACTGCGGAATTAACATGCAAGACACAAAGATAAGTTAAACCCGTTTATCTATGACTATCTCTTTCGTCGGCACTAGTGTCAGAGAGACACAGATAAGACGGTTTAATTAACCTTGGTTCTTGCATGTTAGGGCCGCTGTATGTTTTATAAATAATATCTACTTAATTTGAGTTCTAAAACTGTTATTTTAGGATGTTAATAATGTTCAAATGTTTTCATTACGGTCTTTATTTTTGTTATATACCTACGGATAAATACTAGGCAAATACAATACAATATAAATATATCATATATGTAAACAATAACGACTCCATCGTACTTTTAAACCACGGAATGCTATCAATTGTCATACCCCTGTGTTGGTGTTGGATGCTAGAAGCCAGAACAACTAAAGGCGCGAGCTACATACGCAAGTTGCTGGCATGCATACATCGCTGATTACTGCTCGGCTCGCCTTCCCAAATACCTTGACTTGCGCATGTTACTCGCATTGTCTTCTCGTACCGTTAATGATGTATAGTTAAGTAGTCTCGCACATCTCTGATAACCCGGGAGATGGTGACACAAATTATCAGGTCATTTGTACCAGTATGGCGGTCCTACAGGGGTCTAATTACGTTATGACAAAAAGGAAAATGATGGTCATAGCGCTGGTACCGGCGGCCCAATCGCGTGGGCGTTAATCGAACGTGCCGGATAAATTACGAGTGTGGAACAATTTGTACCACAAAATTCTTGTATTTTCTGTTAGTTAGATAAAAACAGAAGTAGGCGGTACCGTAATGCCATAACCCTCTGGACCCTCTGGTGTGACTTACAGCCCGTCATACCGATGCAGACACATTAATAAAAATATAAACAATTCAACTATTTGTAACAGGCTAGTTTTTGCACAGCTAATCATCGTCGAGTAGCCATTCATGAAAATCACTATGCCATACTTTTCCGACCGCCAAACTGGTACAAATGACCTGATAATTTGTGTCATCATCTCCCGGTCTATGCCAACAAAGGCTAGCTTTGCATTAAAACTTTACTAATGATTTTCACAGTTCTGTTTCTCCCGTCGAAACAAAACCAGCAATGTCACTATTTGTTTATTATCGCGTAATGATTTGCAGACCTTATTCCAAAGAGTTATGAGCTACTTTCAAATGGCAAATTATGTAAGGTTGAACATGGTTTAGTCAGATATGTCGTTAGCAAGTTGTTTGCGTGCGTTTGCTTCATCTTTGCTGTAAGAGAAAAACAAACAAACGAACAGAAGCGCAGTGTTTAGTGCGCATGCGCACTAGCATTTAAAAACCACTTGACTGGACACGGGGGTTAAAGCGAAAGTGTGTTTGCTACTATTGAATTTTTAGAATTAGGGAGTTTTAAAATTAGGGGACTTAGTTTCGAAATGGTCACATTGAAATATTTTAGTATTTCAATTTAAGTAATTAAGTTGTCTGAGACGATAATATTTATTTATGTTGAATTTAATTTTGATGGATAATAGTGTAGCAGAGGGCCTAGCACAGTAAGTTATTCTCGAGGATATAATCGCAGGCACTTTTGACCATCTCCAGGTCTGTTCGCCGAGAGTTGATAAATGTTGTCGCTTAACTATCGCAAACTGTATGACGGGCGTCGCTTATCGCCGCGCGCACTGCTAATTAAATAAGCTAATTAAAAAAAAAAAAGTTTTGCGAACTATATCGTGTGACATATCAAATAAAAGGGCTCGTTGTGAGAATCTTAAATTTTTCTTTAAATTTTAAGATGAACACTTTGGAAGTTATTTAGGAAAATAGGCAAAAATTGCCCATTCTGACTTATCTCCGAAACGAGTGGAACTAAAATTTTGAAAAAAAGTACATAAAATAGTTCTTTACCTATAGCTATACCTAAACTTATAGGAAAAACTATAGGAAGTCCACAAGTCCATGGTATTTAAAGTAAAATACAGATATTTAATCATGTACGGAACGGAGCCTGCTCTAAGAGTCTGTTTGCCGAGAGTTGATAAATATTATGATATCGTTTCGAAATAGCGGCTGTCGCTTAACTATCGCAAACTGTATGACGGGCGTCGCTTATCGCCGCGCGCACTGAATTTCGTGGTACGAGGGACGCAGATGTCGTCAACTGCGGTGTCGCGCCGGGCGGACGGCGGCGATAAAAATATATTTGTTTTGTTCATATACACAATCGCCATATTGCAAATTAATGTTTAATACGTGCGCGTCAAATGTCACATAAATTCAATAATCTGCACAGGCTTCGGCCAAAGAAACGAAAAAGAAAAAAATATCTATGACGTCATGTTTAAAACGCGTCGATTATGGGCTTGTGTGTTTCTACATATTAATAATGTCATTGGCTTCGACTGTATCGTTGGGGTGTTCTGTTCGCGTGTTGCTTTCTTTTTATACAGTTAGGCTATCGAATAATAATATTCAATGAAAAAAATATAATTTTTCCCTTTGATTTTTTTATTATCATCGGTAAATATAATTAGCGGGCCGCTATTTGTAATGAGTTAAGAAGCCCTGACTTTTAATTTTTTTTAACAACTCTCGCCGAACAGACCTTACATAATTGACGCTTTCCTTATAAAATACTAGCTGTCCTCCGCGGATTTACCCGCGTATATCGAATTTTGTTCATAATATCATAGTTATGTTTCTAAAATAAAAGTAGACTAAATTAATCCTTATAACATCAGCTAACTGCCAGTAAAACAGTACGAGAGACGAAAAAAAATAGCATTATTAGCATTCCGTGGTTTTTGGTTTAAGTACCGTATATACTTTCATATGTATTTAAAAAAAGCTGTTATT
This sequence comes from Tortricodes alternella, assembly GCA_947859335.1. NCBI lineage: Eukaryota > Metazoa > Arthropoda > Insecta > Lepidoptera > Tortricidae > Tortricodes > Tortricodes alternella. The sequence goes on along the minus strand of OX401980.1, from coordinate 16,226,665 downwards.
TTGTCATTACAGATAGATACATCAATTTATTTATTTGTATAGGTAATCAACGTGGTGATCATTAACTTATGTACTTAGTATGTATGTATCGAAAGCGTGTGTGTGTGTGTGTGTGTGTGTGTGTGTGTAGTGACCGACTCTTGCGCAGGCGCCGGCGGGTGTTCGAAGGCGCTTACCGTCTCTCTTGTAGTGCTTGCTGCGGGGTTTCGCTGCTACCGCTGCTACCAGCAGCGCTGCTAACAGCTGGAAGGAAATAAAATGGTTGGTTAGGTGCGTTCATTATGACTACAGCCGTGTGATTCTGTAACGTGCGCAGCGGCTGATCAGCGATGAGTGACACATTCAAATTTACACCGAATGACTTTTTGTTACTGTCTAAATTAATAGTTTCATTTATCCGTTGATCAGCCGCTGTGAATAACAACACTTAAATAACACTTCGTTCTTGAACTCTCCGGCGAGCCTAACTACACCGTGTACGCATTAATATGGCATTAAAAAGGTTTCATTTCAAAAAAATAAACAAATTGGCATAATGTTGTTTCCAGCTCTTTTTCATTTGTTTTTCTTTATTCAAAATGAGTGAATCTAATGAAGAAATTCGGTACTTTTTTAAATTTTATAACAAAAAAGAAAAAAAGCAACGCATGCCGCGAAAAAAAATTATGTGTTATCGACTTAATGCAGTGTTAGTGAGAGTAGCACCGAGTTGATTTAAGCGTTTTGAATCTGGGAATTTTGATGTCAAAGATGCACCTCGCTCTGGTCACGCTGTTACGGATAAAGTGGACGCCATTTTTGAAAAAGTGGAGCAAGAGCGGCATATCAGTAGTTACGATGTAGCTGATGAATTGGGAATTGACCAAACAGTCTTGACTCTTCATATAAAATGCGAAGAAACTTTTTCCCCAACCACTGTTTTGTATTTTCTTGTCTGAGTAAAAAAAACCTTTTCCCAAAGATTATAAGCAGTAATCAGATTAAAACTTTCGTGAGACATTACTAAGACTAGAAATAAGCACGGCTTTACTCACGATTTATTGTCAGAAATAGTCCGACATGTCCGTTGCAGTGAGTGCGACCGTACTCAACCCCTGAAGAAGGACTCCATATGAGTACGAAACATGTCGGACTATTTCTGACAATAAATCGTGAGTAAAGCCGTGCTTATTTCTAGTTTTATTATAAGCAGTCTTTAGGAAGATATTAAACAGTTTAATGTAAACTTTTATTGATATTTCAAACGGTTAAGCTTGCCTTTACATTTTAATGTAAGCAAAAACTTTCCTTAAGCAGTAAAGAAGTCAACGATAAATCCAAAATCGTTGGCTTTTGGACAATAAGTGCGTTTGCACCCGCCGCACGCGCCGAGCGACCGACGGACAGTTTCACTTGTTTACTTTATTATCTACTCAGTGTTTAGTAAGCCGCGTGCGCAGGTTCGGGTCGCTTTCGCGGATTAAACTTGATCTTTATCTCCACATAATTTCTATTTCTATGCATTTCCCACGCACGGTAGGAATGCGCTTTACATAAATTTACAAATTGACCTACGCGCTTATAAGCATTATGGGAAGTTAGGTAGCACGTCGAAAAAATATCAGTCAAAATATTTATTTTGCAAGTAGGTCACACGGGCGCTTCCCCACGTCTGAGTCTACCAGCGCTTCACAAGGTGGCATCTGCTGACAACAAACGCCGCAAGAAACTCAGCTGTGTCTTTTTTTCAACTAAATATTACAAAGAAACTAAAACTAAGACATAAAGTGGTATAGATAAAACGAATGGGCAAAAATTACTTAATTATAAGAAATAAATAGTAAGCGAGATGCATAGAGTATCCAGGGTTTTCTTAATATAAAGTCACAGAGATGTATAGGGTCCCTGGACAATTTAATCTAAGTGTCTTATGGCCGAATTCAGAAAGGCCACTCAAATTGAGCTTTAAATAAAAGTGACGTTTCAGTGACGTTTCTGTATAGGTTGACATCTAGTTGAGGGACATTAAACTACTTAATATATAGTCAAATACTTAAGTAGCGTTTCTGAATTTGCCATTAGAGATGTATAAAGTCTCTGAGGGTCAGCATAATTAATTCCTAGGCAGAGATTCGTCGAATAACGCTGAAGTCGCAGGCACGTATGAACACATAGTTTACATATATAAAACAGTACCGTGACTCACTTATAGACAACGCACGGCCTAAACGGGTGGTCCTAGAGGTTTGAAATTTGGAGGAGACATTCCTCGAGTACCCTAGAGATGCACTAAGGAGGGATTTTTTGAAGTAAAGTTTGTATGGAAAATACCGCGGGCGAAGTTGTGACAGGTTCACTAGTAGTTTATACGCGCTGACGGGTCAGGTTAGGCTCGCCGGTGAGTTCATGAATGAATGAAGTGATATTGAAGAGAATTACACCCTCGTTTTTTAGCAAAAAAAGAAGATAAGGCTCAACGGACTTTTATATCTCAATTATCGAGAGTCAAGGACTTCAAGCTCTTTCCTTATTAATGTAAATTTGACCGCAGAAATTAAGTCTAATTTACATTATTGTGATAGAATCTCGATCTCAGCTAAGGTCACTGGCTCATCGCGTCCTGATTAAGATGCGGTCGGAGCCCTAGCGGATCCATTGTCATCACTTTCGTCATAGTCCAGGTACTAAGTGCTGTGACCTTTAACAACAGCGTGATTTGAAAACCCCAATGGCAAGGCGTACGTGAGGTTGGTGTTATGATCTCACGCTATTATTCCGGTAATTCCGGTATTCCGGTAAGGCGGTACTTCACCCCGGGACAGCTGCTTCAGTTATACCAAGCACAAGTCCGGTCGTGTATGGAGTACTGTAGCCACCTATGGGATGGATCAGCGAAATACCAACTAGCCACCCTAGACTCTATTGAAAAACGTGCCAAGAAGCTCATCGGTGACTCGGAATTAGTTGAGGCGAAACTGCAGAGCCTTGAACACCGCCGCAAAGTTGCCTGCTTATCGGTATTCTACAGGATATATCACGGAGAGTGTGCGATGGAATTGCATGAACTAATTCCGCCATCCCCATTCCTTCCTCGGGGGACTAGGCGTGGGCTGGGGGTTCCATCCCTATGTTGTGGATGTTCCAAGAATTCGCACTAAGCGGTACGCTTCAACAGTCATTTGGCGAACGGCTAAGGAGTGGAATCCCCTGCCTGCAGACTTGTTCCCAGAACGCTACAACTTGGGTCTTTTCAAGGAGAGAGTGAGTAGGCATTATCTAGGTGTGCATGCTCCATCGTCGACCTCATCATCACTTTCCATCAGGTGAGATAGAGGTCAAATGCACATCTATCTTCTATATATATATAAAAAAAAAAAAAACTTTTTCCTGGATTGCGGAGAAGCCGATTTTTTTTTTCCTCATGTATTAGATGTGTGAATCAACCTACGCGTCAATCAGTTCTACACTATACAGGCGCAAACAGTTACAGTATTTAAGGTTACTTTAAAAGCGGGTGATTTTGTAAGAAGAGGCCGAAGCAAAAGTGGTATAGCGGCGGTGTGATGATTGCGCCAGCGGCAACAATGGCAGGTGCCATTAAAACATGCAAATTTATTTAAATACACATTCCCACAGCTTTATTTATCTTACGGAGCACATTTCGCTGGACAAAAGTGTTAGCGAGGAACATTAGGGTTGCGCGGTGGCCGACAATGCAACGCTTGCCCAAATATCCGGGCCAATGCCACTGTAAATTGGTAAGTATCGGTCTGTGAAAGCAGCCGCATTATGCAGATGATACATATTTTGTAACAGGTGTTCAAAAATATGTATCCTTCAAGCTATGAACTCTTATTAACACGTTTATTTACAAGGACCTTAGTTAGTAAAGCATAATTTCCACGAAACGGCCCACATCGCATCGGATCGGAACGGATTTTACAATCTTTAAACGATATTAAATCATGGGCACAGTATTTAAAGTCTATATGCGCACAGCAGCTTGACCACGGGCGTCTCCCGCAACACGCGATCGTAGCCGAAAGTATGCTGCGACACGCGGCTAGGGAATATAGACTACTTAGATATAATTTCGATTGACTTAATTTTGTTTAAGATTGTAAAATCCGTTCCGATCCGATGCGATGCGAGCCGTTTGGTGGAAGTTTTGTTTTACGCGGTAATGTACAAATTTATAAATTATAATCTTTGCAGCTGCGTTGGATGTTAAATAATGTAAAGTTTTGCTATCGGAGGCTCTTAGCATTACATCAACAAATATCAATGGGCCCATTGGTATGTCTTACACTCTGTGTTATAGCATGGTGCGGATAAAAGCTGTCATGTGCATTTTATGCGTTTCACGGAATCTCTTTAGATTCCTACCACTCCGAGGGCGGTTAGTCACTTTTATTGAAAGGCAAAGGAGCATGCGAGTCACCTGATGGTAAGTGGTCACCGCCGCCCATGAACATCAACAACCCCAAAGGAGCCACTGAGCCGTTGCCGACCTCTTAGGAAACCATAAAATCTTTTCTTGAAGGCCCCATTTCGAAATCGTTCGGGAACACCGCTGACGGAAGTAGGTTCCACAATTTTAAGTTTATATAAACGCTTGCTTTCACATAGTATAAAGATAGTTTTTATACTTTTTTATAATTTGTTCTCGACCTCCCACAATGCGAAGTGTTAAAAGACGCTAGACAGTAATTTATTAGTTCGTTACGTTAATCCTCAGCACACGCAAGCTTTCTCCATTACTATTATGTTTCTTGTGCGATAATATGATTTTTGTTATCGAGGTGTTTTGATGTTACGTGCTGGCATTGTCTTGTTCATGCTTTGACACTCGTACAGTGTTATTGTTTAGTGCAGATAGTAAAGATATGTAAGGCCACCTACGCGCAGGCAGGCGGCTTGCTTAGGGCCCGAGCCTTGACTATAAACAAACGTTCTAGATTTCTCGGCACCGGCCGCACTGCGCGCTTGATGCCTGCAATAGTCAAGCCACCTGCCTGTGCGGCTTTAGCCTAATACTGAGAATTAACTATATGGGTTTTAAAGTTGCCTTTGGTTATTAGGAATAATGAAGTATAATACTTATTAATAGGAATGAATCTTAAAATTAATGAACTGAGGCAGGCCATAAAGAATATGAGTTGACAAGCTAAAGTCTGTAGGTGGCACATGAACAAGAGTGGCTGGTGATAGAGAGAACTAGTCACATGGAGGAGGCCTGGATCAAAAGAGGCAGCGCCATCAAGGCAAAATATGTTTAATTGAAAAATATATCTATACTTACTTGTCTGAATTCAGGATGTTATTATTAAAGAATCTTAAGCTTTTGCGGTTAGTGATTTATTCTCATATATATATCGATTCAAATATATAAAATTTCATTAAATCTAAAATAAAGCAGCACACTTACAGGGTGTATTTTGGGGGCTTCAATCCATGTTTTAAGATGTTTTGTACCACATAATACAATAAATGACTATGACCAGATTTCTTGATTTACTAATTAATTTTAAATGGCTATATTTATAAAAGATTGTAAGACTTAATTTAATAAACATGTTATTAATTCGCGCTTCAATTAGCTTTGTGTGTCCCATTATCAAACACGTAATTTGAACATCACTGTATGATGCAACGCTTCCGAGTCATAACTCTGCGGTGGCTTACTTAATAAAAGGGTGATAAATAATGCATTTGACTGGCGTTTATTTGATATGACTGACAGCATATTGATCTGAAAACCATGAGGTCTCGTCTTAGTGCTATGATATACCAAGATAATCGATCATTATATACGAATACAAATAAATAAAGCGATCGTATTCAAAACAAGCACCTATGAAGGAGGAGACTATGATTTTTTAGTGTTTGTTTGTAATTTAATTATTCTGGTTACATCTGTCTTTACCGAGTCACTGAGAATAAATACAAATTTTATCCATTTAGGTATCTCGACGCGGATTATGCGGCTAACAAAACTTTCTCGTCTAGCAAGTGGCAAATCTATTGTGAATAAAAAAAACAGACAAGTGCGACCTAAACTCGCGTGGAGAGGGTTCCGTGATTATATGAAATTTCCTATGTTATTTTAAATACCATAGACTTCTTATAGGTTTTACTGTAATCTATTTAGTAAAGAACTATTTAATGTATTTTTTTCAATATTGTAGGCCCAGGAGTTTCGGAGATAAAGGGGTATGGTCCATTTTCGCCAATTTCCTAAATAACTTCTAAACCATTTATCTTAAAATTATGAGACAAATAATATTTAAGATCCTCATAGCAAGCCCTTTCATTATAATATGTCACACGCCATAGTTTGCAAAACTTTATTTTAAATTTTCGAAGCCCCCCAATAGTGGCCCCCATGTTTAGAATTCATTTTTGTACGTTACACGTCCGTGTTGCGGTCACCGATTTACATATGTGTACCAAATTTCAACTCAATCGGTCCAGTAGTTTCGAAGCAAATAGGCTGTGACAGACGGACTGACAGACAGACATACGAGTGATCCTATAAGGGTTTAGTTTTTTCCTTTTGAGGTACGGAACCCTAAAAAGGTTCTACTTTGACGAGACCACATTTATATTCATATTCTGCTATCTAAGTATCTCGAAGTCCTGATACCGAATCTAGTACTAGATCTGCATGTCTCACGGGAACCCGTCGTTATGGGAACGAACGTCGCCTGCGCAACCGAAGCACCGGTATTGTTCCGAGTCGATTCACTCACTAACTTCATTTATACATGAAGATTATTTAGTTTTGTTCCCGCGACTCTGTCTGCGGTGGGCGTGGGAAGATCACACGAAACAAGGGTCAAACATGATTGCATTTCCTAACGGCGTTCAAACTTCGTACGGTCATGTTTATACCGCGTTGAAACAAATTAAACCTACAGTGTTTTTTGTAAATATGCAGATAACGAGAAATGATCGCATTTAGCAAAATCAATATATGCGGTGATGAGACTTTTTGTGCAAATCCACTTCTCATTGTTGTTGCGATAACTGAACTATAATGACGATTTTTCTCGGAAGCATCCGACAAGGAACCTGTGCACGCACAATGCGCCGCCATGACACTTTCCAATATAATATGCATGGCGTCAATGTTTTCCCGCCATTTTCAGTTGCGCAAATCGTGCAAAGGGTCATTTTGCCACACGGCAATTCAATTTGCTGCCTTTGTCCTCATAATGGCTTCGAGCGAAGAGGCTTTTAGCGCGAATAGTGGTTCATACACGACATGTCCCCGAAATCTCGTAATCCCTTAATGAATCTCAGAAAAGCAGCCTTGTGTTATTTCTACGTAATATACGTACGGCCGCTCTGTCCGATTCTAAACGTCCGTTTATGTATTTAGAGTACTGAGTTGTCCAACTGTTATAACAAAGAATGCATGCTTAAAAATTACGCTTAAAAACAATGGCGACAGGTGTGCGGTCAATGTCATGGAAACAATATCATGAGAAAGTCCTCAGCTGATCACGTAATAGGCGCGTCCGGCCCACGCCCAGCAAGCGGAACTTTATGTCTAGACGCTAAATAAATTCCAGAATAACACCTTATAAATATTAAATAACATTGCAAAAACCATTTGAATAATAACAAATGACATAACATCACGTGGCGCGGCCATTCCCACGGCGAAAGTAAAAGTGCGTTCCACTTACTTACTTTCGACGAGGTGTCATCGACGCTACTGTTCATTACTCATGCGCTAAGTAATGGTATTTGTTTGCTTAGTTAAAAGCGTAATGTACGTAGCGCGTGGCGATGAGGTCGTGTTGCTCGTTACGTAAAGATCTAATCGAAGTGCAAATGTGGCTGTGCGAACTATGACCCAGAGTATCGATAGCCTGCATGATTTTGGCGGGGCATGTGCCGTGAGGCGCGTAATATACCATTAATGAACGGGCGTCTGACTTAACTAGCATGTAGAGGTCAAGTTCTAAATAAATAATAGTAACTAAGATCGATACTTCGTTCCTAAGCGTGACTGAGTATGAATGAATGGAAAAACGTTAGCTTAATCAAATATACAGAGTAACTAAGCTATGAAACATTACGTAATAATGAATAGGACCATAGTGTTGTGGGAAATCGAAATAAAATCCGGTTTTATAAAACTCCAAAGGCATTGAGTAAATGATCCTAGTTCAAAGTAGTAACGTGGAGAATGTATATTATTTACTCAAAATATTGATTTAGGACGCTGACATTTTGATCAAACAACTTTTCAGTGATTGAAGGCCTGATCAAATAAACTGGCCTGTGCCAACATTATTACGACTATATTCGCTACTGAATGTCTCGCTCATCTCCAGATAACGGAATTGTGGGGCAACAGCCAATGTCAAAAAGTGAGGTCCTTTATTTAATTATTTATTTATTTTAAATTTTAATACTTATAATAATATCTTAAACTGTGAGCGATTGTTACTTAAGCAGACAAGTAAAGATAGGTGAGGTTACCGATATCCGAACTCACTAAGTATATGACATTCGATTTCGGCCCCCAAAAATCCGATGTCTGGTAATTTCTTGGAATTTCTGGTCTCTCGGTCAATTATGAAACTACTTGTAATTAAAGAGCTTCATAACACTTTACCGTGGCATTTATAAAACTCTGGCAAAAAATTCGACGCATTTAAAACGGTCGCTTCTACCTATTGTGTTCTATGTAAGAAATTAGAAACCTCGAGATCGGTAATTAATCGGAGTTGACAATGATACTGAAATTTCTCACGGGTTGTTTAAGAGAGAACTTCCCGGATAGGTTTTAGGCTGTTGAGAACAGCGGAAATTGGTTTTGCTCGAGTTTGAACTCGAGGAAATTATTGGTTCGGAAATTATGCTTCATGTTTGGAATGTTTTGAGATAAAAGGTTTTTTAATAAAGGTACTTTTGTAAAATTGAGCCGGTTTTGCCAATGCCAATCGAAAGAAACTAGATAATCTGATAATACATATTCGATACATATAGAATAAACTTTAGAAAATCTGTTGTTTTTCTCACTTCAGTAAAATAAAGTTGGAGATAATTCATGTTATGCCTTAAGATGTTAGTCCATATAGTTTCAAATTCATCATTATTTGTTAATGAGCTAAGCTTTAGATACTACGAATAATGGCTGAGATACACGTCATACTCGTGAACGGGTGCTGTCTGTGGGGTCTGGACTGTTCATGCTCGCAAGGACCACTGTTATTTACTACGAGCAATGGGCCCACTCAAAACGGCACTGGGTGCACTACCGTTTTGCGAATCTTTAGTATCATGTTTTCAATATCTTAAAGATGTTTATTAAAAGTTGAATATCTAGAAATTAATTATGTTGTATTTGATAAGATAGAATAATCGTCAACCAAATTATAAAACGAGAGGTTCAGAGGTAGCCCTCTGATAAGTTCACAGACTTGCTATCGGTGTAAGTATGGGAATAATCAAATAATTTCGCTAAACATCTTTCGCATTGAAAATACAACTACCAACTCATATTGATTTAATTATAGCAAACTGACATCCGGCGCACTCTTGATTGTGACTAGTTTAGCTTTTATACGTTAATTTGAATGTTATTAATAATTGACTATCATAGACTGTGTTTTTGTCAATCGATCATATCATATTGCATAACGGCCTGGGGGGTCATAAAACATCTTTTCTGAAATGAGTTGAAATTACCTGTTTTCAATGTAATGAGTTTTAAGCCATTTATTAATAATAATAATTTAAAGTGATCCCTATGTATGATTTGAAAAAAATGCTTCCTGCTGTGTTTCTTGCGGCGCTTCTTCTCAGTGATAAGGTCCTGTGCGAAGCGCTGGTAGATTCATTTTATTTCATGAATGTGACGAGTAAAAAAGCCCACAGGTGGAACTTGCTGAATAAAAGATTTGAATTTGCGTATCGTGATACAGTTAATAAATTTTATCGGCATTTTGTTTACCCTGAACTAAATTGCATTTCTCCGTAACATAATTATATACGTCATTCTAACGAAAACATTAAATCCATGCATCTATAGGTGTTAAGTAGTACGATAGAGTGAATCTCTCGAGTACCGTTAGTGACCAACCAAACTTTTTGTTTAATTTCATACACCATTTATTTAAATCATTTAGGTTTTCATTCGGACTTTAAAACACTGAAAACAGTTATCAGAGTTTGCCAATTAGTAGCGCAGGTACTGTTTTAGGGTAGTTGAAGTAATTGCAGGTAACAATAACATAGTCAGAATATTTTTTAGGCAATGTCGGCCCTTTCGTGGAGCGTGCTCAATGTACAGCCATTAGCAAGCGTTACGCGGTTGACGTAACCCTACAACCGCTGTAACCCGCGGTCTACTTGAGATTTGGGTAAATTGCCTATTTACATATATACGCTGTGACAACTTGTGAACTTTCTAATGGTTAAAGGGAGTAAATATGACTTGTTACCTTGTTAGATGAAGGTCGTATTGAGGTGATCAAAGAATCTTTCTAAAAGTCGATAAATATTTGATATTTTGAAAATAATTATATAATATATAAAATATCTTAGACTGAAACAATCTCGTCCCAAACTAGGATTCCCTGTAATATGGGTACTAGATAACGATACCAATACTTATGTAGATAAATAAAAAAATATATAAATACTAAACATCCATGACTCGGGTATAAACATTCGCACTATCACACAAAGTTTGTCCTCGGCGGAATTTGAACATGCGACCCTGAGGCATTTGGCAGTACAGTACCACTGTGGAAATTTTGATTCAAATTCCAGTCATTTATTCAGCAAATTGGCTTACTATGGGCTCTTTTCCCTGTCACATGAATAAAATAAAATGGATTGAATCTACCAGCGCTTCGGATCGGACAGGACCATCATTACTGAAAAGAAACTCAGCAGAAAGTCATCTTTTCAAGTTAAAACATTGATTTTACATCATATATAAAATCCCAAAAAAAAATAGTAGAAACATTACAAATTAATACGGCAACAAATTTAATTTGTAAATGTTATTAAAATAAAATAATTTGTTGAATAATCAACAAATATGAAAAAGTATAAAATATAGTATAGAGAACACTATGAAGTCTCTCTAGTCAGGTTCAGATATCTCACAAAAAAAGGCCGTCGAGTACGTCAAATATTCAATCAAATAAGTAAAGCTACATGTAATGGTTCAAACTAGGATAATCTGAAGAGATCCGTTAAGGATCTAGAGTAACCGACACAGCCCAAAGAATTGCTAAGCTTAAGTGGCAGTGGGCGGGGTACATTGCTCGTAGAACAGATCGCCGATGGGGTCGTAGAGTTCTTGAGTGGCGACCACGTACCGGAAGGCGCAGCGTCGGCAGACCACCCACACGGTGGACTGACGACCTGGTGAAAATTGCGGGTCTCCGCTGGATGCGAGCAACACAGAATCGGTCATTGTGGAGATCATTGGGTTAGGCCTACCTATGTCCAGCAGTGGACGTCTTTCGGCTGAGATGATGATGATGAGGATAATCTATCTGTATGAGCTGACGAGCGACACTTAATGATGCGCAGATGACTGTGTTTTAATAATGTGCTTCAAAGAAGAATTAAACTCGCACTCATTAATGTCGTCCAGTGAACGCTGCTGTGACGTCGATGTTTACTGATAGTGAAGGCATATTCCCATGTCTATATCCATTTGCAATAAATGTAGCCGTTTTTTAAAGTTGCATATATCTGAATAATGTATTCTTTGTTTTAATGTGTTCTTTGCTACAAGTAGTAGGTACTGTGTTTAGCGTGTGAAATGTATATTACTTGTATTATTGTATAGGTACCTACTTAAAGTGTTTCTCGATTAATTTCTTAGTTACTGACATTTTGCCTATGAATTGTATTAATTTGATATAGTTATTAGGTGTTATTATTAGTTTCCGACGTTTCACTTTTTATATTTCCTATGAGCGTCTTGACTTTCCTAGCTGTAAGCTTGTATGAGGCATTAATTAAATGAATAAACAAAACAAATGAACGCATGTTAAATTGTAATGAATCTATGGTCCGATTAAGAAAGCATTTTTTCATACTAAACCTGACTCAATTACGATATCAGTCTTGAGTACTGACAATTAATATAGGCGTAAGTATTTATTAAAGAAGTAACCTATTCTAAGAACTGGGGCTGTATTCGGGACTGTTAAGAGGCACTGAAATGACAAAGCCGCGAATGTGTACGTCAAACGCGTACAGAACTACGACACATTCGCGGTCTTGGCATTTTAGTGACGATATAGTAAATCGCTTAGCAATCCCGAATAGAGTCCCGGGTTCTCGGCGCCGAGGCAATCCCAACTGTGAAACAAGTAGCACACTTCTTTGTTTGATTCCTATAAAGTATAACCAGTTTTCCGTATCATAATTTTATTAATGACTTCAAATAATGGGTTGATGATTTTTAGGGTTCCGTACCTCAAAAGGAAAAGGAAACAACGGAACCCTTATATCACTCGTGTGTCTGTCCATCTGTTACAGCCAATTTGCTCCAATACTACTGGACCGATTGAGATGAAATTTGGTACATATGTAAGTCGGTGACCTCGATACGGATACGGACGTCAAACATCGGAGCCACTCTTAGGGGGTAAATTAGAAAATTAAAAAAAAGTTTTGCAAACTATATCGTGTGATATATCAAATGAAAAGTAGTTGTGAGAATCTATATTCTTTTGTAGTTTTATAACAAATAGTTTTGAAGTTATTTAGGGAAATAGGCGAAAAATTGCCATTTCCTCCTCTTATCTCCGAAATTACTGGGCCAAAAATAAAAAACCTAGTAAACTTCTTTACCTATAGATTACAGGGAAACCTGTAAGAAGTCTATGGTATTTAAAATAACATAGGAAATTTCAGATAATCATGTACGGAACCCTCTCCAAGCGAGTTTAACTCGCAAATGCTGGTTTTTTTTTCAATATCATTATTGCAGCCGAAACATGTCTATTGCTGAACATAATATGGTGTTCCCCATTGAATAACTGCAACGACTGGTCGCACGCTAGTCGCCTGCGTCAGGCCGTCGGTCCACGGCGTGGTGAGTGTGTCTAGTGTGGGGAGCCCATTCGGTGGTATGCAGTTGCCATTAATAATAATAATAATAATGTTTATTGACAAGACATAGGTACAACTTTTATTTAAGCCCCTTATTTCCGATCTGGGTTGAATAAACCTGTGTCACAGAAATAAGTGTTCTTATCTAAATCGTTCTTATGTAAATACGAGCTCAGCAAGCGTGTAAGGGAGGCCACGGGTGACCCTCACGCAGGCTGCTCTCTTGCATAAAGGCTAAGTAAGTATGGCCATTCAGCGTGGAAATGCAGCTTGCGTGGTGGGCACCCTGCCGCGGGAACCAGATTATTTAAATGTGTTGCAAATCATTTTAGTTTAGGGTGTATATATAGTTTAGTGTTTACTTGAGTTTTAGTATATGTCTTGTTAGTTGGTACTGTTTACTGTTTTATTTTAACAATTGTTTTCAGAAATAAAATAAAATAAATCTATTTATTGTTAATTACAATTAAGATGAATTCAGTAGTGATGAATTTTATCTTAAAGCAAATCTGTGTGTTTGTATGTGTGTGTGTGTATGTATGTGTATGTGCGTGCGTGAATAACACCAAAGACAGGTTTAATGTATGCCATTCGACAGTTCTTTGGCTCTATGTTGATAAGCCACCGTTCTACAATCTTTGAGCTCAACCAAAATGGCAGGCACACTTGCCGTTTCGCGACTCTTCAAGCTTTGTTTTCAAGAGTAAACATGTTTTTTAAAGAGATTTTTGATGTTATATTTGATCATCGGGGGAGACCTATATCCAGCATCATCAAAACCTCAAAGTCAAATTATAAAATAAATTAAAGTATTAAAGAATAAAGTGAATTAAAGTAGATTACACTTCAAAGAGGAAAAGAGAGAATGATGATATTTGATACATTTTGAATATTCAAAATAAATTGTTCAAAATACTATAATGAGTACCTACTTACCTATAAATTATTTAGAGATAACCTTTTGAATCCGTGAACCCACAGACACACTATCGGTAATATCGGTATTACTTAGCTCACAGTCACAATACGAATACAGCGCAGTCGCAAATCTTTTTTCCTCAATCGAATAAGTGCCGCCATGGCGCCCGGCGCAAGAGCACTGTGTCTCGTAATAATATTTTTTACGGCAGTTTTAAGTGTGGAAGCAAAATATGGGTCAAATCAAAAAAGGGATCAAAGTCATAAGTATCCGAATTCGCCAGGACATTCAGGCGCTGGGAATCATGCCACAAGTGCCCGGGTCACGTATAATCCGTTTCATAATTCAGGACGAACCGGTGGCGGACACAATACTGTTAATCAACGAGGACAAGCTACAGGAATTCATTCGAACCCTCCTTCAAACGGACGATCTGGCAGTGGATACAACTCAGGACAAGGCTCGGGAACTCATGCGTACCGTCCTTCAAACGGAGGATCAGGTGGAGGCTCTCAGCATCCCAACCAACAAGGACCAGCTCAATATCCACATTCAGGTACTGGCACGTATCCTCATGCCCCAAGTCAGAATCTAGGGAGTGCTATACCGATAAATACTGGGCATATCGGAAACACTCACAGTACCCACGTATACGTAAGAAATCAGCAGACCACGAATATTCACACCAAAAATATTCATCATTACCATTACCATCCCCCGCCGCGGGTCTACTACTCAAGCGTCGGAGGACAGCCTGTTGACTATCCCGTGTACACTGGAGTATTGCCTCAGTACGTGTACGTGTACAGAGCATCCGGCAGTCGATTCAGGCAGCTACTGGCCGGCTTAGCTCTATACAACCTTGGAATGTTGTCTCAGAATTCACGAGCACATGAATACCACAACCGTTACTTGCCTCGACCGCATGAAATCTGTAGATTTGGGATGATGTATAACAATAAGTATGAAGAAGTGGACATCGACTGTCGTTTGATAACGGAATATATTTGGTCTGTAAGCAGTCAGGGTGTTCAAACAGGACAAACTATGCCGACAGAAGTCGTAAACGCATTAGACCCCAGGTTCAATGGTGCGCCTCTCCGAGTCAATCCCGGCATGAAATGCTACATTAGATGGAGTTATAATAATGCTGGTGGTACAAAAGACGTGGACTGTGGACTTCTCCAAACATATGTGGATAGGTCACTGAATTCAGCAGTTAAAATAACATCGACCTTTCTGTTGTTCGTGACTAGTTTAGTTGTGGTTTTCCTGAGTTAATTTAGAAGAGGGAGTTTAGTAGAGTTGTCATGTCTCCAGTTGTTGTTTCATTTATGCAAAAACCTTTTTGCATTTTAATTTTAATTTTCATTAGAAATTAATGTCAATTAACCACCAATTAATTATATTCGTTACATTTAAATTACATGGCGCGATATTCTCTCAATTAATTTGAAACGGTTTTAAGTGGACGGACCATTAATTTCAATCACTTTAAGACATACTGCACGTCTAGCACGGCCTGCCCGCGAGACATTTATCGCTCAGTGCATCGCTTACATATTTGACTAGTTTGACAGAGACGCACTGAGCGACAAACGACTCGCGGGCATATCATCCTGGCGCCCTGACACTCGATTCTTATAAACTTTTATTTAATTGACTTGTTTCGTTGCTATTCATTCATTTCTGTGTTCGAGTTGAATTTCGCAAGT
This sequence comes from Tortricodes alternella, assembly GCA_947859335.1. Lineage (NCBI taxonomy): Eukaryota > Metazoa > Arthropoda > Insecta > Lepidoptera > Tortricidae > Tortricodes > Tortricodes alternella. The sequence goes on along the minus strand of OX401980.1, from coordinate 16,210,948 downwards.
CAATTCTCACTCATTTCTAATTTGTTATATTTATTTAGTTCTTATAATAATGCATAATGTAGCAGTACAAACTGTCTTTATAAACTTATTTTGTAAAATGTTCTTTTGTAGCACGTAGATTTTAATGAAGTAGAGTTTTAAAGTGTCGACAATTTAATTAAGTCAACCAATATAATGATAATTTAATAAAAATAAAGTTTAAAATCGTTTCTAAAATTCTTCTTCAACCAATGCATATTTACAATGCGAGATTTAAGCCGATCGATAAGCGCCTCGGAGCCACTCCGAGTCTCTCCGTGACGTTCGATCAACTCCGCGGACGGCGCGCGCGCCTGCAAAGGGACCTTGACCTTGTCACGCTTTCTATGGACGAGAATATGTAGAATTTTTGCATACAATATTACTATGATATCCGGATTTACTCGACACTTTTTGAATACATCAGTAATGTATCCGGATTTATGCGAAACTAAGTACATTTTAATATTCATGTCAAACGTAGGAAAAACCAAAAGGCAAAAGATTCTTTATTCCATAATTTTATCCTTGTTTGAAGCAATAATTGCATTAAAAATCATATAAGTACTTATGGAATATGATAAGTTACACGAGTATATCCGTAATTAATCCATGCTTATTCATATTATTGTATTAATGTGTAGGTACCTACAAATTAACTACAGTTCTCGACAGTTTCTCAATTCTGGCCCAAAAGATAGTCAAACAAAGGGAAAGAAGATGCCTAAATATCAAAAATACTGTGATGATTCAATGTTTTAGAGTCAGAATCCAGAGGGGGGGGGGGGGGGTTAGGTTTTAGTAGACATTAGTTGATACACGACCGCCAGTAACTTGTATAACATAGGAAAGAGTAAGAGCTCTTAGAGTTGTGCATTGTGACGCAACCGCGGTGACGCAACTCACGGCAGAAAGCTCAACAAAAGTTCCATTGTTATTATTGTCAAATATAAGCTCTACCGACTTTTAAGCGGACTCAAATGCCAAAGCTTTTATTGCATTGGTATAAAATATTGTTTTGCTTGAATAAGCACTTTGATAGATCACAGAAAAGCAGGTAAATTCGATGAAAAGTAATGAATGTGGTCAAAAGTTTGTGCAGTGAAGTCGAAAGTACGAGGGACCATCAGCGTATAATTTATTATTTTGAAAGTCTTTGGTCTTTCACATGTCTGAATGTACCTAAACAGGGCTTCTAAGGGTGTCGTATGCCGAGAAGAAGCGCCGCTAGAAACAGCAGTAGGTAGACTGGGTACGGTTGTGCCAGGGTACGGTAGTGACAGTCGTCATAACAGCGAAACTATACGGAATGCGGGGAAGGTTCAAGGGGAAAGAGAAGCAGCATGCATGTATAAACACGTATCCCAGTATTGCGTCAGCCAGCGCGCGACGTTATCGCAAGCAGCGCCTCTATTCGGGAACACTAAGTGATTCTGTAGCGATTCGCGAGCGAGATTTCTCATCTCGCTCTTACGCATTACGTGTCGTGCGGAAGAATGGGATGAGAAATCTCGCTTACAAGTTCCCGAATACACACAGGATACATACAACAATTAACAAAATTATTGGCGATCAAACCAAAATTGTCACAACCGTACCCAGTCTACCCTAAAGATTGTCCCTGATAAAAAAAATGTATCACAAGCCTGTTATTTACTTTTCATCACACTTGCTCGAAAAGGCTGTTATTATACGCAGGCGTACAGAGCAGCTGTAGCCTACTTACCTCCCAAGGGCAGTTATGGATTTTATATGGGTTATAACTCCCGCTGACGGCGGGGCGAGCCGCAGCCGGCGGCGCGCGCGACCGCAAGCCGGCGGAGCTGCCCCGCACTGATCGCAACGTACGCTCAGTTTATGAACACCCACCTGATGGTAATTCGCGATGTAAAATGGGAATAAAATTAATATATATACTTTTTTTTGTCTAATTTTTATTTCATTTCCTCGCAAATGTGATGAAAAACATTGTGTGTATCACGGGCAGTAAGGGGATAACAAACTCGAGTCATAAAAGCCCTCGCCTATCGGCGTCGGGCTTCTAACAGACTCTCGTTAGTTATCCCCTTCTTACGGCCCTAGATGCACAATGTACTATTAGGCTGATGTGGATGCAGCTAAGATTATAGACTCAGCTTGGATCATGAAGTATGTTTAATTGATTTGAATTATCATATTTTAGTTCTTTTACAAATTTCTTCCAATTAAATACCTATTAAGTGCAGTTTTTTACACAAGTAATTCAAAGGGAGTATTCATTTGAGATTCAGAAATAACTTTTGTATACGGCAAAGGCTGTCAATATTGAGATGAAAGTTAGTTTAGACAAACCTCTCGCCCGTAAACTTCTCGCCGCCCTGTTTCGCGAATCTGAATCTGACTTCAAAAACTTAGAGAATAATCTTTGAAGTGCTTTTCTTTCTTATAACAAGAGAGAACCTAGTTGTGTGTGGGTACTCAACCTTGGTTAAGTTGTCGGGTGCGTCTGGGCCTAAGTTCAAAGATGGCAGGCTACACGAATACATTTATTTCAGTAATATTCTTAAAATAATGTTAGCAAAATAAAATGAGAATGTTTTTTCTTTTTAAAACGTTCGATGGCAGATATGAGCCAAGCTGCTTGGCAAGTTTCCAAAACATTGTTGCCGTCGATACATTACACAAGGTGAAGGTCACCTTTAATAATTGATACATGTCCTGACTATCGAGGAAAATGACTGAACAAAGTATTCAAATTATATTGGATTTATACTAACTTCATTTTTGCATTATAGTCAAGTCAAGAGTGTCAGTAGCAAGTTGTTGGAAGTGCTATCTATAGGTAATATTATGACAAGTGTAAGATAAGCGAGAATTTAGGCGAACGTCCACTGTGGCGTACGATGTGCAAGACACGTAGCTTTGACTGATGAACCATGACTGATTTCACCTGTATTGCGTTGTGCACATAGATTTAGCTTTGCTTTGTATCAAAATGTAGGTAAATTCGCACAAAGACGTGTCTATCTATGCACAGCGCGCTCCGAGTAACTGCAGGAGGTGATCGGAGCGGTGAGAGGTTTCAAATTGCGAGAGTTATCTGACCCAAATAATAAAATCAATATCGGTGTTTCTATTTATAAAAACCAATGTTCTGTTTTTTAAAGATTGTTTGGGAACAGATAGTAAATAATGCAAAGCCAGTTCAAGAAGTTCCTCTTGTGTCGACGAAGCACTTAAGATGTTGGTATGCATCTCAGGAAGCGGCGCCGGAGCTGCATAAGTTGTTTACTTCCGCTGTTCTCGAGAGACACAAAAAGCTCTCTCGCTCTGAATTCGCATAAAGTTATTGTGAACTAGTTCTTGATGACAAAGTAATTATAAAATTACTCAACATGAAACTCACTGTTTCATTCTATCGAAGAGAAGGGATAATTTGAAAAAGAAATGTGTAAATTAGGATATTTTGAATATTATAGATATGAACACTAGAAATAAATACGATTTATATTGTCGGACCATTTCACACAAAAATCGGGAGTAAAGGCCTGTTTATTTCAAGTATCTTTAGTATTGTAAGGATCTTGTTGGTGTTCAGTAAATAAATAAATTGTTGTAAATGAAAACAGATAAATAAACTTAAAATACAAATTAAAAACTAGAACAATTAACCTAAAACTAAAAACCTTAAAAAATATAATATAATAACTAAAATATATTGTTAAAAGGAGTCCCTTTAGGCAAGGTTCCGAAGATACTGGCAGCGTTCCCCCTTTGAATAGCTAGACTAATTCTTTGTCCGAGGTAGCTGCCAGCTCTTCGGTCCCCTGTGATGTCGACTAACCTTTTTGCGATTTCCTTAAAAAGCCTTATAGCGCTAGGACCCCACGGACCAAGGGTCTCGACACCGAATGGGACAAAATCATATTCGGGGCCTAGACCCCTGTATTTGCCTAGTAATAAATAAATAAATAGATAAGTATTCATAATGTCTCACGAAATGTCTCTAACTTTACTAAAGATATTTGACGTTTTTAATTTAAATTCAGCACGCTGTTCGGTTACTTATTCAGGGCGGTTACCAAGATCTTTAAAAATGCGATTCTCTTAAGGGCCTAAACTTAACAGTGTCGCTTCTACATACCGAGCCATATATTTTACATATGTAAATACAATGACGTGGTAGGAAATAGCAACACAGTTCAGTTTAGAGCCTAAATAAAATCGCTTTAAGATATCGTGGTAACCCCCAGGTAGAATTTCTGAACTGTTTTCCAAAATATAATATACGTGTTAGGAAGATTTAAATTAATATACGAGACAAATTAGTCCATGAATAAATCGGAAGTAGACACTATTTATATGGAAAACACGTAACTTTAAGCTGAAAATCACAATGTAGTCTTTCTGTAATAAATCTCCCTTACCAACGCAAGTTCGCAAAAACAGTTTACTCAGTTCAAATGCTACATTTATTACGAAAGACTAATTTTGTGTGAACGAGCCACAGTCTGCGGCGAGCGGAGCTAAGTCGCAAAACAATGTTGCAGAAGACACGCTTACTTGCACTGTCCTTAATTTGCATGTGACAATAGTTGAAATCAGACCGGGTGAATCATTTTTGGATGTATCTGTTTTAAGTAGGTGAGTACTGCAGCTGCAGCCTCCTCCAGCTCCTTTGTGGCGAGGATGACGTAACTAATATTGAGGTACCTATGGTATTTTTGGTAACTATACTTTAGTTAACAAACCTTTCAAAGGAGTCACTAAGAATTGGTAAGGTAAGTATAACGTGATAACTTCACTTAATCTCACTTTTCTGAGATGACATATAGTCTTGGTGAATGAAGAGTTAGTAGTTATTGTTGACCCCAGTGGCTCGTTTGACGAAGCTACAGTTACAATTTTACTAGCAAAAACTGGCAGCACCGATGTCAGTTCCCATACATTTGACCTGCAGTGTTGCCAGTTTTATTATGAAAAGAAAGTGTGATAGCATTGCCTGCTTTCTAATACATTGGTATTTTAAAGTTCCCTGGTTTTAGCTTTATTTGTTTTTTTAGATATTTATACATAAGTGCTTACTGCTTTTGGTTCTGTACCTTCTCCGAGATTAATAGGAACCTAGTTTTGAGTACAAAATAAAGGCTAACCTGATATGAACATAGTACTTACAATGGATTTGAGGTGTACCATCTTGTGACGTGCGGACGGTCTGTGGAATTAAAAACAGTCTTTAGTACTTAGTAATAAATATGAGTTTAGTTAATAAAATATGCCCTTTTTATCCTTAACCCTTTCGGCGCGAGCATGTGATAGCGCGCTGCAATCCACCCGCGCGACCGCCTCATAGCGCGCTGCAATGCACCTACGCGAACGACTTACAGCGCGGTGCAACGTGCCCGCGCGCACATACATAATTTTCTGTTCTAAAAGCCATGATGCACCGTGTGCATCATTGCGCGCTACGGTACCGCACGCATTTCGCTGCCGCGAGCAACAAGAGAATGAATGGTGTCATGCGCAATTTATAATAACCAGTTAGGTACAAAATGTTTATTTTAGATGAATGAAAAACAATGGGTAAACAGTCTAATTGAATTAATTTGACAATAACATTGGAAAATAATAATTAATCCAAGTAGTTGGGCATCCGGCATTGGCATATTGCTGATACCGGTCGGCAGTTGACCATTTGATAAAACGTTTCAAAACATTTCAAATTATGAAAGCCGGGTCAATCGTTGAGTTAGCTAGCTAGAGTACATAGAGAAAGCTGGGTCCATCGTTCTACGTACAGTATTCGGGTCGATAAAGATAGCCGGGTCAGTGGTTAAAGATTCACAATCACAACCGATTATCACTCACAAGACTCAAGGAGACAAACGCACAGTCACAGGCATAAACTAAGACTGTACGTATTTAATATGATTTACCCACCCTTTACCTACCCTTTGTCTTCCCACCTCAGCAAGGCGAAATTCGTGATTGGTCGCCTGCATTCCGTGAAAGTTTTCTTAACAATAGAAAAGATAAGAAAATAATAATTAGCGTATGTCTCCAAGGAATGCAAGGTCACGGGACATGACAGGCCGCCGCCAGGTAGCTAAATACGAGATAAGTAGCGTGATAAACCATTTCTTAGTCAAGTCGAGTGTACCGCCACTTTCTAGAATATACAAAAACGACTATTTGAGTAATATTTGTATCTACTATTGTATTTATCGCCGAAATATTGAATGTTTATATACATTACCTTAAAAAATTACAAAGGAATGACTAACGTCAACGCCGCATGACACCGTCCAATGTGATTTTCTGTTGCTTACTTAAGAAAAATGTACTTTCATTCATGCGCAATAAAGTCTAATATTACACGACAAATACGGTACTTGTTGCATTTTAAAATTGCACGGTAATAAATGCGGTACGCTCTGGCGCAATGATGCACCGTGGTTATCATGACATTTTTAAGTGAAAATCTAAATATATAGATGATTAAATTAAATTAAAATGTGCAATGATGACTACGCTAACGGTTTATCAAATAAATAAGAAAAAATTCTTACTTAATATAAGTAATATCGATTGTTAAAGTTCAAAGTAATTTTTCTCTGAAAATACAAAGGAAGAAAAGAATATATATATGACACTCAATTATTTATAGTCTCAATAATCTCAATCAACCTAAAAACTGTTGCAATTTGGACAAAATACTATGTTGTCATCAATTTTTGTCATGAAGCACATGTGCATCATGCGCGCCCAAGGGGCTGCAATCCCATGAAGCACATGTGCATCATGCGCGTGCGCGGGGCTGCAATCCCATGATGCACATGTGCATCATGCGCGTGCGCGAGGCTGCAATCCCATGATGCACATGTGCATCATGCGCGCCGAAAGGGTTAAGTTGGTATTTCCTCAAACTTAAAACGTTACGTTTAACGTGATCATTGAAAAAATAATTATATTCCGGTAAATCATATTAATCGTTACTAAATATTTTTTTCACTTCTCATGCTCTAGAAGTGTCATTATAGCTTTTCCTAGAAGGAATAAAGTATATCTTTTTATCCCTAGGGACTAATGCATTTCATCTTTATTTCTTCTTGAAAATATGAAAAAAGAAACTATTAGGAGGTTAAATTTCGCGTGACAAATGGTTCGCTTTAATCGCTTGTTGAACGATATACTATTTAATAAATTTAGAAATTTGGAGGTGGAAAAGGTTTAATAAATTTACCAATTTAGTATTACGTTGCAAGCTGTGATTGTGTTGACTTTTGGTAAATTTATAAAGACAAATGGAATTTACTATTAATGACGGATAAAGAGGAATAAAACTGAGGAGTAAGTCAAGTCAAGTTACATTCGCTTAAATTTATTCTATTATTAAAATCAGTAAATGCGAATAAAACGTGATTGTTGCCAGAATACAAAATATCTTGTGTGCTAATACATACTGTACATGTCAAAAATGTATCTAATATACACGGATCAATGCTTACCATAATGTATTGAGTTATTTTTTAGTTTATTGCAACACTCTGCGGTTAGGAAATTGCGTCAAAAGGAATTTGCGAATCGTCCCAACCGCACGATCTCCAATTATTTAAATTATAATAAATTATAGGGGGAACAAGTCGTAATTAAATGAATTGAGCTAACATCTTATTAGAGAATCTCGAGGAATCCTACTTTTACATAATGAAAAGTCTCTTTCTCTTTTTTTCCACATCACACTAATCTTCTACTCTTATTATTTATTTAACAGACAGAAGATTTTGTGGCAAAAACGTCAACTAACTAGGAACTTCCTTCCGATATAAAATTTATCGAAAACAATTTCAAATAATTATTTCAAAGTGACATTTCATAGTAGATAGGTATTAAGTTCACCGGATCAAATGGAAATTAACTAAAATGCTGATCACTACTCATCGATGTTATAATAGTAGGTATGCAAGTTGCATGTTATGACCATGCAACTTATACGTTATCTCATAGTCATAACTGCCATACGAAAGTACAATTTTTCGATAAAATAATATCGTTCAGAGGTCCCTAGGACAATTTTATTCGTGCCACAAAAAATTCCATGTCTGTTTATATTACTCTTATAAAATGTCTTTGTTAATAAACCAAATTTATCCACTTGATTGTCACTCAACTCACCGGGACTAACTGATCACAAAAGAAGTCGATCACCAACGTTCAACTGTCAAATTTGAATTTGAAACTCGTTCGTTATTTGAAAGTAACGTGCGTGCGCGCCGTCTCACTGCGGGCGAGGATGGCGCATCTCCGCTATATACGTAGCCCCCCTCTCGCATCGTCGGTGCACCTCAACAATAACTTGGGTGCTTCGGGGTTTGGACAGGTGATTTACTTGCCTATGTCCTTGAGGAGCTCGATCGTGGAGCTATAGTTACTGTTCCGATTTCATATTTTGATGTTTCGTCATTTGCAAAGTGCACTTGGCTTAGAAGAGTTGATGAAATAGGGAACATGCATCATTTCTTTTCATCATATACTTATTGGAAAGTGCTGACTAATAGAAACCGATCTGTGTACGCAGAACATTATTATGTTGTTTATTTTATGAGTTATGAAGTTTTCAAGTCATTGTTCATATCACTCACAAAATAGACAATAACTATGACGTTACAGCATTCGTTGCACTGTACAAAATGTATGGCGTTTAAACGACATCTGCAACTTATTCCGAAAATACTGTTTTTAGACCAACATCGCAGAAATAAAACATGACAGTTCCATTTGATGAGCATGTCCAAAAAACTAAAATCAGAACTAAAAAGCAATATATATATTCACTAATTTTGACCGTTAATCAAATAGAAATGAATAGTCAAAATGAACTGCTTTTTTCTGTAATATTCTTTTGTTTACTTTTACTTTCATTAGAAAATGTCGACATAAGCATTACTAAAGTAATCATCCTATTAAGTAAAAGTTGTACATAATTGTTAAAAAGCTAATAAAAACAGCACCTTGTCATGAACCTGGATGGCCGATGACTTCCGCTATAAATTAAGTATTGCGGTAGGTCGTACATGAGTAGGCAGTTACACTGATCCGTCCAGTTAGAATAAGTTGGATAGTTTGATCAATTTAAGCGTTACGTTAAAAAACTTCAGGATAATTATTTTCTTGACTTTCTGGCGTGATAATCAAATTTAGTGTAACCGTCTGAGTTTAATAATTTTCTTCGATACTTAACTGAGACACTTTAGGGAAATAAACAGTACTAAAATATATGTTCTCGAATAACCTCAGAGGTCCGCAGCAAACTGGACACTAAGTGTAAGTTTTAGTCAAGAAACGTCTCGGAAACGTCTGCGTTAAAGTCTAACGCGAACGCGTCCGGGACGTTTGTTATTATAAACTCTTACTTACTACCCTTAGAGGGTAGTAAGTAGATAGAAAACTATCGCTCGGTCCCTTTTACTTGTATCGGCAAGATGCAGTATTTCCGATAGATTTCGACATGAGAACGGTTTGCATAAACTCATGGTAATGGTACTGATGCTGTCGCGGTGAACGGGGCGGATGACCAATGCTTCGGCCCTCACTAGTCTAGCTTATCCCATTCTAATCCTATGCCACCCTATTATAGCTTACTTTACTGAAACATAAATGTCAAAATCAATTTTTCGCTCAATCAACACCTCAACGAACCAAGAATTTGCATGAACGTTTAAGGCAGTTTAATAGATTGCAATTTAATAAATAAATAATATCTAAAATAATAATAACGTAGCCACAAAAATAAAATATAATGTTATGCGTAATATTGCTCTCCAGCTTTTGCTTCCTTCTGTTTCTGTTACCTTGTTTTGTTTTGTTTATTGCGTTTTTTATTAAGTTGTATAAGGTTGTCACGTGTAGTATTTTATACATTATGTTTGTGTCACCTTCCGTGTTCTCACCGCGCTGGCCCAACAGAAGACCAGCGTTGGTTTCACCAGCCAGCAGATGCTGAATTGGGACCGTTTCGCACCAATTAAAATCCAAGCGTCTTCAAAAGAAGCGTGAAGAAGCATCTCCTAAGCCGGCATAGTGATGGCGACAGACGCCGGACTTAATGTTGGTTAAGCGCCTGTCGCCCGCACTCATGGACTCCACTTGCCGCTTATCAACAGGTGGAAGTCACATGTCGTGCTCCAATAAAAAAAACTTGTTTTTTATGTGTTAACTTTTATTTATGTTACTGTTGTGAATCAATTTCTTTTCTTTCTAAAAAATAATCTTCCAGCAATGAAAATTTTCTATTCCAGATTCAACCAGAAATCAAAACGCATTACGTAATTTAGATCCTGTGACCTTAAGCGACTGGTCCATGTGTTTGGCTATTCAGTAAACCCAGTGATCTGTTGTAATGTGGACGATGGCGTGACATAACTGCGCACGCGCATGTTAATCTCGGCGAGTAGCGCGTACACAAACATTTCACACTCTGGTTTGTTTCGGTAAATTAGTTAGTAACGCATGATTTGCGTAAATGCCTATGCACGCAAAATAAATACCTCAACATATTATATAGGGTGGGCCATAAATTTTTGCAAATAGCAAAACAGTTTTTTTTGTAAACTATTAATTGTCCGGTACAACGGATGACGGGAAATTAAACGTCATTTTGTACAATTTTGATCAGGATGGAGCGTTTTACGGAAACGCAATGTGGTTTTTGTGTTAAAGCGTAGGGTGCAATTTAGTATATTTTCATAATGACTCTAATTTTATAAATAGTTACCAATGATATAATTGTAACATTGAATACCAAGCATCGCACGCTTTTTTACTATAATTGAATTATTTGTTAATACTATAACTTAATTAGGGTTCCGGACCTCAAAAGAAAAAAAACGGAACCCTTATAGGATCACTCCTGTGTCTGTCTGTCTGTCCGTCCGTCCGTCACAGCCAATTTGCTCCGAAACTACTGGACCGATTGAGTTGAAATTTGGTACACATATGTAAATGTAAATAAATGAATTTTAAAAACGAGGGGCCACTTTTCGGGGACAAATTAGAATTTTTTTAAAAAAAGGTTTGCTAACTATATTGTGTGACATATCAAATTAAAGAGCTTACTTTGAGAATCTTAAAATTCATTTTTTAGAATTTTAAAATAAATAGTTTGGAAGTTATTTATGGTAATGGTACTGTTTTTATATGAGTTAAACGCAAACGCGTCCGGGACGTTTGTTATTATAAGGGCTGAATCTAAGGGTAGTGATGCTGTCGCGGTGAACGGGACGGATGATCAACGCTCATCATCGTCTTCAACCCTGACTAGCCGAACATATCCCATCCTTATGCTATCCCATCCTAGATTATTTTACTTTTTTGCTCAATGACACCTCAACCAGTTTATTTAATAGATTGAGGTTTAAAAATAAATAATTTCTAAAATAATAATAATGTAGCGTCAAAAATATAAAACAAGGGGGGGGGGAAATGGTCAATTTTCGCCTATTTTCCTAAATAACTTCCAAACTATTTTACTTGAAATTCAAAAGAAAATATATTTAAGATCCTCACAATAAGCCCTTTCATTTGATATGTCACACGATATAGGTTGACCAACTTTTTTTTTTAAATTTTTTAATTTATCCCCCAAAAAGTGGCCCCCATGTTTAAAATTCATGCATTTACGTCACGCGTCCGTGTTGCGGTCACTGACTTACATATGTATACCAAATTTCAACTCAATCGGTCCAGTAGTTTCGGAGCAAATTGGCTGTGACAGACGGACAGACAGACAGACAGATAGACGGGTTTCGTTTTTTCCTTTTGTGGTACGGAAGCCTAAAAAAATATATGTTGTGTGTAATATTGGTCGCAAATTTAGGAAAAAATGCGAAAATCGACCTTCCCCCCCTCCTTATCTCCGAAACTACTGAGCCTAAAATTTTGAAAAAAAATACAAAAAATAGATCTGTAGCTATAGATTACAAGAAAACCTCTAAGAAGTCTATGGTAACTAAAGTAACATAGGAAATTTCAGATAATCATGTACGGAACGGAACCCTCTCCACGCGAGTTTAACTCGCTCTTGTCCGGTTTTTTTTATTCTAACCTTATTCCAAATTAATTATTTATAATTGATTGTTGGAATTTATATTACTGTAGCACAAACTCTTCACACTTAAAAAGTATTTTCTACTGTTTAGTTCGGTTTGCTAGTTTTAGTATTGAATACGGATTGTGTCTTATGAGTCTCCAAGCGTAAAGGCCGGGGCAAACCAAACGCGCCGCAACCGCGTTTGGTATGCCTGGGCCTTAAATGTAATCAAAGTTTAGGTCGAAAAGTTTAAAATGCTGGTTGAACAATGAATATTAGGCAAACGGAGCGATTACGTACCAGAAGTGATGATTGTCAGCATCTTTTCCAACAATTGTGTAGTCGGTTTCAGGAGTACCAGCCACAAGGAGCTCATAATAGACAACTGTGCTTTTAAAATTAAAATTATTTAAATTCCTAATAAATAGTATTTGTAGTTTTTTCTCTATCATGTTTCTAAAAGTGCAAACATTTATGGCCCATCCTATAGTTTTATTTTTCAGATGAAGCAAGTAAGCGGCTGGCGAACGCTTTGAGGAAATCGCCGCAGAATTGGCTAGGGAGACATCAGGTTCTAGGCGTTCGCGAGAAAATGCTCAAAGTGTTAACAAGGGAACGAGGGAAAATAGTAGAAGCTCTCGCCATAACGTACAGGTAGGAAAACCTCTAACTCATTCTAATGAGTTGACTGACTGACTGACTGACTCACATACATTATACAATTTTGGGTTATAATGAATATGCACAGGAAGAGAACAATTGAATACAGGGGCTCGTAAACGGGCCAGTTTTTCGGCTACTTTTTTTTTATAGGAGATAGGTGTGCATTTGACCTCTATCTCACCTGATGGAAAGTGATGATGAGGTCGACGATGGAGCATGCACACCTAGATAATGCCTATTCACTCTCTTCTTGAACAGACCCAAGTTGTTGCGTTCTGGGAACAAGTCTGCAGGCAGGGAATTCCACTCCTTAGCCGTTCGCCAAATGAATGTTGAAGCGTAACGCTTCGTGCGAATTCTTGGAACATCCACAACATAGGGATGGAACCCCAGCCCACGCCTAGTCCCCCGAAGCAGGAATGGGGATGGCGGAATTATTCATGTAATTCCATCGCACACTCTCCTGCTTATTGCTGCAATAAGGAAGATGCATAATTTTTTTTCATGTTGTATTGGAAAGTTCAGAGTAATAGAAACCGATCTGTGTACGCAAAACATTATTACGTTGTTTATTGTATGAGTTATGAAACTTTGAAAAGTCATTGTTCATACCACTCGCAAAAAAACTCCATACAAAATGGACAACAGCTATGATTGAAATAGGATTTGGCGACAAATGTATGAAATAAAGTGACCAACTTCGAGAATATTTTGAAACTAATGTTACAAAAGATGGCCCGTTGCATTCAGAATACATATTGATTGTTTAAATGTCGTAACCCACTTATATATCGGAATATTGTTTGATTATAAAATAGCATATTTATATAATTCACTATGAAATGAGTTACCGCATAAGATGTTCGCTTATTGCCGAAGGTATTCTGGGTAAATTAGATATAAGTGGACTTGGCAATACATTATTTGTGCGTTTAAAGTGCCCAAGTAAGGAAGACGCATTGCAAGAGTAAAATTCGTATGTGATTGAAATAATGAAGTGAGGTTGACCAGTTTCGCAATATATATATTCGTATACCTACTTTGAAATGTTTTGGGAACACAGAATTGAAATGCGAATATTATACGATACTGCGTCCAGTTTAGCAGAATTATTTAATGGAGAAGGGATAGGCGTTTCTGCAGAAATACAAAAATATTTCGAAAAGGTTTCTACTACTAATCTATATAGCCCTACCACACACTCGTCGAGTGGCATGGGAAGTAGCGAGGAAAGGAGGCAGACCCGTAGTGTGGCAACATTACTCGTCATGCTGCACGTCATACTCCTCGTCATGTTCACCGTTCCCTGTTTTGTCGGTTTTTTGGGCGCGAGTCAAACGACCGGCAATATGACCAAGCGACCTAGTGCGGAGCGTGACGATTAATTGCTCGAGTAGAGCAGTGTGTGGGCAGAGAGGGCAACACCGCGGCAGCGCGAGGAGCACTATAGGTATACCTATGTTATATTGCACTGCATAGTAACTGCTTCTTTTCCTCTATTTCTTGGAAGCTAATTAGCACCTGTGCAATCTTCAATCTTGGCCAAAGAATCTCACGAAGCATGCTTTGTTTGTTTACTTTGTTATTAGCGTTAGTAATAATCAGTCCCACCTCTCTAAAGGGGCTCGTAAACGGCCCAGTTTTTCGGCGATTTATTGCTGCAATTTGGGCTATCCCTAAAAGCTTACATACAAACTTTTTGTTTTCAGTGTAATATGGTATATTTTTGAGAATAGCCCAAATTGCAGCAATAGATTTCCAAAAACCTAGCCCGTTTACGAGCCCTTTAACTCGCTTCGCAAGTTCAATTATAGGTCTTATATACCGCATTCTGTTTTATTGTCACCGCTAGACAAAACCCCGAAAGTGTCGAAGTGTTTGGTTCTCCTCCTTAATATTTTTTCCAAAATCGGTTAAGATTTAAGGGGTGGAAATCGTTGTCGCCTTTTCATACAAAAGGCGACAACGATTTCCACCGATTGTGCCCAATTTTTGACAGGTTGTCAGTCAGTACAAAGTCTAGGTCTATACGTTTTTTGAATATTGATTAAAGATCAACAAAGTCAAATAATCGCTGAAATTAGTTTTGTATCTGAATACTAAAACAACAATAAAACAGAATTTATTGATTATAGTAAAAAAAAACAAAACGTATAGACTAACTGGGTGCGCCTTTTTTCACATAACTTTTTAAATCCTATTATCAGAAGTCCGAAAATATTTCTTATACCATTTTACATCATAATGATCATTCTTCATAAAAATATTTTATACTAACGATCGAAACTCATAATCATCAGAATTCATAATATCACTAATCATACAACTTGTTAATACTAATATTTGTCTTCATATATTTTCTTATACTACCGATCGAAACTCCTAATCATTGTAATTCATAACGTCAATATTCATATATTTTTTTATACTAATATTTGTGTTCATACGTTTCTTAATCATAAGTATTATTTATCCGCATTATTGAAATTCATAATTTCAATAATCATACAACTGCTTTATACTAATATTTATTTTAATATATTTTTTAATCATAAGTGTAAATGAAACTAGATAGGCACTTAAGAAAATTTCTGAGCGAGCGAGCGAAGCGAGCGAGCAAAATTGGTCAGAGCAGAAGCGACTCAGATAGGTTAGGTTCAGAAGGTTAAGGCGGGAGCGAAGCGAAGCGAAGCTCCCGCCTTAGCCTTCGATGTTAGGTCTTTTTTTTGTAACAGTCCAGAA
Organism: Tortricodes alternella; assembly: GCA_947859335.1. NCBI lineage: Eukaryota > Metazoa > Arthropoda > Insecta > Lepidoptera > Tortricidae > Tortricodes > Tortricodes alternella. Next base: position 16,195,458 of record OX401980.1, on the reverse strand, counting down.
AATCTTGCTTATTTGTAAGATTTTATGCTAAATAGGTTCATGCTGTTATATTAATTTGCTTAAATCCATAGGGTTGCCATCTTGAAAGTGAAGTTGTAGGTAGGGATACCCTGCCCTACCTACAACTTCACTTTCGTATTTTCGAATTAAATCTTATTTTGAATAGTTAAGTTACTGTTGTAAAAACCCTTATTATGAGTTCAAATATTTTCTTAGCAATTTCATGATTAATAAGAAAATTATGAGAATTGTCTGTTATGAAGGAAACTATTCTGAAAAACAAAATTATGAGTTGAAGTGTAAAGTTAAATGAAACCCAAGGAAGACATTTTCAAGACTCTTTTTATTTCTCTTTCTATCATGTCTATTGTTTTACTTAAGCTATCTCGCTCGCACACTATTTGAATGTATAAAGGCGGGTCACACCCTTACATGCCCTTTAAATTTACAAATTTAACATTTTGGTTATGTTTATTTTCTAAATTTACAATTCTTTTTAGTGAATTTAAGTGATCATTAATTCAAAGCTACTTCTTTCTTACAATAAATGTTTATTTTTAACTACTATCGACTTTCATTCATTTCTCCTTTCATCCCTTACATCCCTTTCATACCTGTAAAAAAAATCTTATCTTAATACAGTTTTCGAAATAAACCTTTTAACTACTTATGCTACACAATAACTTAACATTTTCAAATAAGTTTTATATTCTGAGTTGTACTTGTTACTTTTAGCTACATCTATTGGTCTTGTATGTGTAAAATGTAAAGTTAATGTTTTTGATGGAAGTGAAAATGTCTTCCCTGGGGTTCATTGCACTTTACATTTGGCACATACTTATGAAATTTACATTACATTGCAATAGTTTTTTTAATTATTAACATAGTTTTTTATATAACACATGTTAATTTGCATTTGTTCTGAAACATGAATCTTTAATTTTTACAATTTATGATATATATTTTGTTAATTGTATTGAAGTTTACAGTTTACTTTTATCGCTTTTACAGTTATTAAATTGTTTTTAAATTTTCTTATGTTTTATATCTTAAATTTTTCTTATTATTAGTTTACATTTTACTATTTAATTTTTATTTTAAATTATACAATGGAACTTTCTTTTATCTAGTCATTATTGTATGTTGCAAACTTACGTTACAAATTTGAACATAAATATATCTTAACTGAACTTAATTTAGCCAGACTTTAAATTACTATTTTTACTTTGAAAATAACAACTAAAGTTGATTAAATTGTTAGAAAGTTTTTGTATAAAAAGGTACATGCTTGTTTTATTTTTACGTTACTTTATATGATATTCTATACTAATTATGTTTACTTGTTTACTAGTCTTTATATGATCGCGGTCTTGATGTAGTGCGTCCTCTAGTGGTGGTCACCGGAACACTGGAACCGTCATCCATCGAGCTATCCAGGGGCTGGTCATGAGTTGCATGGTGGTCATCACCAGGGGTCGCGTCATCACAAACGCTTTCGTCATCATCGGTGTTATTGTCATCAAACTGATTTATATTGTTATTTATACATTGACCTGAAATATCTGAAACAAAGTCTAAGTCATGAGGAGTACATATGGGCTTCAAATATTGAACATGAACTTTTTTCTTGATTGTTGGTTTACTCAAATCTTCAATTTCATAACATACGGAACCGATTTTCTTTATTATTTTGTATGGACCTTTGTATCTTGGTGTTAATTTTGTGTCTGTAGGTTTATGCCATTCGTACAATACATATTCTCCATTTTTAAAATCATGTTGTATCCTTGTCAAATCAAATCTTCGTTTGTTGTTAAACTGTATTTTTTTGATGTTTTCTTGTGCTGTTAATCTTGCAGCTAATAATAAATCTAATTGGTGCTGTCTCTGTGTATCTTCCATGATAGTTCCAAAATGAATTTCTTTTGGTGGAATTCTTGGGTCATATCCGTGCAACAAATAGAAAGGTGAGTAACCTGTGGTCTTCTGTTTTGAAGTGTTTATTGCTAGCGCTACTTTTGGTAATAACTTATCCCAATCCTTGTCATTCTCTAAAGCAAATTTTGTCAATGTGGAAACGATAGTGGCGTTGGCTCTCTCTACTAATCCATTACTGCTTGGCGTGTACGGGGTTGTAGGTATATGTTCAATACCATACTTAGCAAAGAACTTCTGTGTTGACTGACTAGTAAAACATGGTGCACTGTCCGAGATGTATGTTAATGGTGGGCCATACATATATATAATGTCATTTTCTATAGTGTCAATTACGTCTAGTGCTGACAACGAACATGTTGGCTTTGCAAATATATACCTTGTGGCGTGATCAATATGAACAAATATATATGTGTTTCCTGCTTCTGTTGGTGGCAAAGCTACTATGTGGTCTGATGATATGACTTGCATTGGTGTTTCTGGTACTGGTCTTCCACTTAACAATCCATATGTCAACTTGGTACGTCTGTTCGTTTTCAAACAAGTTAAACATGACTGTGTATATGCTTTCACATCCCTTCTCATGCTTTTCCACCAATATTTTGATTTCAACTTAGTAAGCGTTGTGTCAAAATCCAAATGACCATTGTCATCATGTGCAATGCTTAGTACTGACGAACGTAAACTTTGTGGTATTACAATTTTTTCTTGATTTTTCATATCTTCTTTATTTATGTGCAATAATATTCCATCTGCAATTCTAAATGAATTTTGTATTTGTTTCAAGTGCTGGGTATTTGATTCTTTTTCTAGTTTCAATACAACTTGTTGTATAAATGAATCCTTACTTTGTGCCATCTGTAATTTTTCTGTGTTTGTACATACTACCATCATACATAAATCTTTAAGTGGATATCTTGATAAGTGATCTGCAATTAAATTTTGCTTACCAGGTCTATGAATTGGTACAAAATCAAATGGTGCCAAATCTATCACATATCGTGCAAACATCCTGTCCGCAGCGCCATGTAAAGTTAAATGAAACCCAAGGAAGACATTTTCAAGACTCTTTTTATTTCTCTTTCTATCATGTCTATTGTTTTACTTAAGCTATCTCGCTCGCACACTATTTGAATGTATAAAGGCGGGTCACACCCTTACAGAAGTATGTTCTTGGTAATAAAATTATTAATAAAAAAAATATGATCACAGTATGTTATGAAGCAAAAAGTTATGAAAAAAAAAATTATGAATTCAAACATGTTCTAAGTAATGACAGTATTAATAAAAAAAATATGACAACTGTCTGTTATGAGTTCCGTTGTTAGGAATAAAAATGTATGAACAAAAAAAGTATGAGGAAAAAAATTATGAAGAGTGATTATTATTAATACAAATCGGTAGTGAAATAAAAAATAGGAATAAGAATTTTATGTGAGCCAATATGGACCCAGACTAACTATTACTAGTAAATATTATATACTATTAAAGATTGGTCAACATCGGTTAAAATTTAAGGGGTGGATATCAGTATAACCTTTTGTACGAAAAGCCGCAGGTTCACACTCCTCTTGAGTTTTTTACCTATACTAATGTAGAGCGCCTTGAACCAACGAGCGCACGCTAAACTCAAGTCCCATTGAGGCGCTACATTGGTTGGCATGCGATTGAAATCGATCTCGCATGGTCGCAGCTACAACGTAGTGAGAAGTAGACGCAATCGTCCAGAAAGTTGCATGATTATTTTTCATTGAAAATGTAACTTATTGCTGAATTCCAGCAGATGTTCAAATGCAGCAGATGTTGTGTGTATCGATGCGTTGATAAATTTAGACATGTGAAAGAGGTCGTGTCTCGCACGCATATTTCGCTTTTAAATTTTTGAATTTTGGCATTGTAAAGACAGGCATACAGGCAGACGGCTGATCTGATGAGAAGTGGTCACTGCCGCCTATGGACATTTATAAATAAATAAATAAATACCTATCGTAAATCAGGCGACAATCTTTTACATCCAAAGTAAGCTCTAAAGGCTTGTGTTATGGGTACTAGACGATATACTTATATAGGTATAGATACATGAATACTTTAATACATAGGAAACATCCAACACTTAGGAACGAACATTCGTGCTCATCACACAAATATTTGTTCTAACCGGGGATTGAACCCGGGACCGCTAGCTTCGGAGGCAGGGTCACTACCAAATACGCTAACCGCGTGGTCAATTGCAACACCAGCGGCCCCAGCAAGGTTGACACAAGGATAAGTTAAACCGTCTCATCTCTAAGTGCGTCTCGCTCACACTAGTGCCGACGAAAGAGAGTCAGAGAGATAAACGGGTTTAAGTTATCCCCGTGTTTGGCATGCTGGGGCTGTTGTGGCGCTGCCAGTGGATTGCCGGGCTAGGTGGACAGGGAGATGGAGGGATAGGCCTTTGGACTCACTCACTGTACGAAACGCTAAATGAAGCTGGTAAGTATAAATGCCGCTAAAACTTTGTGCCGCTTTATTATCTCTAAGTGCGTCTCTGTCACACAAGCGCCGACGAAAGAGAGGCGAAAGAGAGAGTCCTGTGACTTTTCTTAAGTTTTTCAACACTTGATAAGAATCTCTATTGCTCCCATTATGATGTTAATATCATTGCGTGGTTAGATGAATATGCTAATATACAAAATGCCCGAGTGTTTACCCACAAGTGGGCAACTGGGTAAATCTGTTCGACCCACTTGCGTATTGGTGGGTAATTAACATCTTCATTGCTTTGACGGTACATTAAGTATAAGGAAATACTTTTTAAAGTTATGTTAGAGTTATTTTTAAGACGGCCGGTTCCGTAAGGCTATTATTTAGTTAAAAGGCAATTTTTTGTATGCTTGTCGTTATGGGAACAGATTGTAGTCTTGTAGTTTTTTTCAATAGACTACTACTAGAATACTGATTTTGTGTTGAAATAGGTTTAGCTATATATCTGTATATGTATTGGATTCGTATGAAGAAAAACGTAATTTTATAGTTCGTCCGCCCAAATAGTGTGCACGCTTTGATATAACGTCAAAAAGAAGCCACCTTCTAGAGCCGAAAGCGGCGTCAGCTACTTCAAAAATGTGTACACCTGCAGTGTACATTGGTTCGTTGCACTGATTAGTTAATTCACTAAGTGCATTCAAAATAAACAAGAATTAAAGAATCTATTAAACACGAGAAGAGAAAAAGAGACAAAGATAACAAATTAAACGAGTATCGTGCGCAAAAAATACCGTACAGTTAGCTCCATACTAGAAATGCAACGGATAGTGGTTTGGCCGGATACCGGATATCCGTCATGGACATTGGCCGGATACCGGATATCCGTCATGGACATTGGCCGGATACCGGATATCCGTCATGGACATTGGCCGGATAGCCAGATATCCTGTATAAGACATAAATGATTTTAGTCCTGGCCACACTCTCTTACCTGTCAACTCGTGCCATGTAATGTTTGTGTGCTCGATTAAATACAGTTAAAATAGTTAAAGTGCCTTTTTACTCATATAGAAAGTGTCACGAACAAATTGGTGCCGAAAATATTCAGTGTAATCGTTATCTCCATTGTGCGACGGCGAATAGCGTGGTTCTCAACAAAACGAATTGCGTGCTTGGCTTTGCCAGCAATTTTCGTCGGCGCCATCTTTGCTGCGGGCGTGGTGTACTTTGCAGTACATTGCGCGCTTACGCGCCTTGAAACGCATCAGTCTTCTTTGACAGATAGCAGTCCCACAGGCAGCAGTGTAAAGCAAAGTGGTGTGAACGCGTCGATTTGAAGTTGACGTTTGTCAAAGTCAGTCGTAAATCGATACGCAGATCAATACTTGTTATTTTGTGATCATATTTAGCAAAAATGGCAGAATTGGAAAAGAGAAGGTTAGTAGCTGCTCGAGGTCAATGCAAGGCTTCCATAACGCGCCTCGAGAGGTACCTGGAGGCAGGAACGGATTATACCATGGAGGATCTTCAAGTTAGACGAGTTAGCTTGCACGACACTTATTCAAAATACAAAGAGTTGATGATAAGTTTGGAGCTGTTAAGCGTCGAATATGACGATGACGATACAGAAGACAGAGTTTTTAGTTTGTTAGCCCAAATAGAAAAATTATTGAAGAAGTTTAGCAACAAAAGGGAGCAACCTCCAACACAAGAAAAGTTGGCGAATTTGCCTACACTCGATATACCAGTCTTCGATGGTCGTGATGTTTCGTTATACCGGCCATTTATTGAAATGTTTGATGCTATGGTCCATCAAGACTCACGTCTTCCGCTTGTGCAAAAGTTATGCTTCTTAAAGAAATATTTAAAGGGTGAGCCTTTGCAGCTTATTGATAATTTGCCAATCATTGGTGATTCATACAAGTCAGCGCTTGATTTAATAAAAAACAGATATGACAACCCAGTGTTGATTGTTAATAGTCATGTAAACATATTGTTTGATATCCCTGCACTGCATAAGGGAACAGCCCAGCAGCTTAGAGACCTAGTAGCAAAGGTAAGGCAACAGCTTTCTGCATTAAAAAATCTAAAGCAGCCCGTTGAATCATGGGATGCCATTCTAACATGTCTCTTGCTGCGAAAGCTGGACTCTTATACTGCTAGATTTTATCATACAGAGCGTGACAGCACTTTAGCTCACACTGTTAATGGCTTGCTTCATTTTATGGAAAGGCGAGCTAGTGTGCTTGAGGCAACACCTATTGGTAGTGATAATTTATACAGCAAAAGCAAGGTTGTTGTGCATGCAGTGGCTTCATTTACGCATGAAAAATGCACTCTCTGTTCTCAACCGCATAGGGTTTACAAATGCCCTAAATTTAATGCTATGTCACCTGCAAACCGCCTTGCATATGTTGTTAATAATAACCTTTGTAAAATTTGTCTTGGTACTCACACAAAAAAGTGTAGGTACAGCTTCAAATGCACACATTGCCAGCAAAAGACTCACAACTCATTGCTTCATGTTGCAGAGGACAATAAATCTACCATGTCAGCCTTTAAAGGGGTAGACCAGCCAAACAATTATGAAAGTCAAGTAAAGGAGTCTGACTCAGCGTCAAAGGTAAATTTGCACATGCATCACCTAAATATGACAAATGTTTTGTTACCAACAGCCAAAGTTTTAGTTTCTGATGCCCATAACAATAAGCATGTTGTACGGGCTCTATTAGATTGTGGTAGTCAAACCTCATTTTGTACCACAGCATTGGCTAATAAGCTAGGGTTGCCACAGTTTAACTCAGAAAAACACATAAGTACATTAGGTAATGAAAGTAGTAAAGTGTCAAAGGGCATCAAGCTCACCGTCCATTCCATGGTTCAGGATTACAAGTTTGATGTCACATGTTCAGTAATAGATAAAATTACTACAACTTTACCTCAGAAAGCCATAAATTTACATAAATTTAATGTGCCCAAATCACTTCTCCTAGCAGATGATGAATTTTACATTCCAGGTGAGGTATCCCTCCTTCTCGCAGCCGACGTCTTCTTTAGAATAGTACAGGATGGGAAGGTTGAGGTAAATCCAGAGGATCCAGTATTTCTCAATACAAGGCTCGGGTATGTCGTCTCGGGCAGCATCAATGTGAGTTCTTTATTCAATTCTAAAGCTGTTAGTATGCATACGATGGTCAGCTCAGATCTTGATAATTGTGTCAGGCAATTTTGGGAAGCCGAAAAGGTCCCTGAAGTGTACCCTGAAGCTGTCCCTGAGCATGAGTATAGCGAGCAAGTTTTTAAAGAATCAACATTATTAATAGAAAACCACTTTGAGGTGAAATTCCCATTAAAAATTGATTTGCAAAGTATAGATCCATCCAATTCATTTATCATTGCTTTGCAAAGGTTATATAATCTGGAAAGGCGATTTTTAAGGGAACCAGAATTCCACAATTTATACAAACAATTTATACAGGAATATCTGGACCTAGGTCATGCTAAAATTATTGACTTAAAAAATTGTGATGCTATACAAGAACCAATATTCTTCTTGCCACATCATGCAGTTCTCCGTCCAGACAAAAGTACCAATAAATTACGTACTGTTTTTGATGGCAGTGCAAAAACAAAGGCAGGTCATTGTCTTAATGACGTCTTATGCAATGGGCCAGTGGTGCAAAATTCATTGTTTGACATCATAATGATTTTTCGTACATACAAATATACTGTACAGTGTGACATTCGGCATATGTACAGAATGATAACTATGCACCCTGACCATAGGCGTTTGCAAAATATTCTTTGGAAGGAAGGGGGCATTTTGCAATGTCTCCAATTACAGACTGTAACCTATGGCCTAAAAAGCTCAGCCTTTCTAGCCACAAGATGCCTTATAGAGCTAGCTAGGAAGTACAAGTCGCTTTACCCATTAGCAAGTGATGCTATTTTAAAAAACAGTTATGTTGATGATGTTCAGGGAGGCTCAGGTACAATTCAGGGTGCTATTCAGCTAAAAAATGAACTAATTTCCCTCATGGAGTTAGGTGGCTTCCATTTACACAAATGGATTTCTAATGATTCCCATATATTGCAAGACTTAGCAGATGATAAACTTGGCGTTAGCCATCGAGATATTGATCAGGACAAGTCCATTGTAAAAATCTTAGGATTGTCATATGATGCCCGGGAGGACACATTCCAAATGAGTGGTCGAATGCTCACGTCACCAGAGGTACCTACAAAAAGGAATGTATTAAGCTCCATCAGTCGCCTCTATGATCCTTTGGGTTTCGCTGGACCTATTACAGTCAAAGCAAAGCTTATTTTGCAGCAAATTTGGCAATACAATTTAGAGTGGGACACACCATTGCCACCCGAGCTTGTAAAAATATGGAACTCATTTTATGAAAAGCTTACAACTATGCCAAGTATAATAATTCCCCGCTATCTACAACTTTCAGAGGCAACTGAGGTTCAGTTAATAGGCTACAGTGATGCGGCAGCTGAAGCTTATGGCTGCTGTATGTTTATAAAGGTTAAGGTAGACAGCAAGACATACATACACTTACTATGTTCAAAATCACGGGTAGCACCTTTAGCATCTAAACTCACAATTCCAAAGCTTGAGCTCAATGGAGCACTTCTTTTAGCTAAGTTAGCGTCTCGTGTCGCAACAGTTATGAGCATTTCAAACATTTGTTTATTTTGTGATTCAAAAATTGTGCTTGCCTGGCTCAGCTCATCAACGCTTAAGTTGCCAGCCTACATAGGAAATCGCGTTAAAGAAATAAACAAGTTAACACAAAACATGTCATGGAAATATACTCCAGGACTGCTTAACCCAGCTGACATCTTGTCTAGAGGTGCTGATCCTCGAGATCTTTTAAATTGCAAGCTGTGGCAGCATGGCCCAGACTATTTAACAGAGACCAGTGATTACAACTTTTATTTAATGGAAATTGAGCAACCAATTAACATACTTTGTTGCAATGAATCAAATGCATGCTTTAATGCTGCCGTTCATGTTATAGATCCCTTCTTTGAAAGGTTCTCCAACTTATTTAAAATGATTCGTGTCACAGTTTACATATTAAGATTTCTCAATAGAGCAAAAAGGCAAAGCGGCCCGCACTGTGGCTTGATTACAGTTCAAGAAAATAGAAACGCTTTGCTTTTAATAATAAAAGGCGTGCAACTGCATTATTTTCATGAAGAATTTAAATGTATGAGAAAGGGCACACCTATAAAGTCTAACTTAAAATCGCTTAATCCTTTTGTTGATAAATTAGGCAACCTTCGCGTAGGTGGAAGGCTGAGCAATGCTTCTAATTTAGATTTTTCTAAGAAATTTAACCTAATCTTGCCCAAGCATTGCCATGTTACCAAATTAATTATAACTCAAGAGCACTTAATGCTATTGCATGGTGGTTTGAAGCTAGTATTGGGCAGCCTATGCCAAAGGTATTGTATCATTAATTCTGTTAGGGAAGTAAAATCTGTTGTTAACAAATGTGTAACATGTTGTAGACACAAGGCAATAGCTTGCCAGCAGCTCATGGGATCTCTGCCGAAAGAGCGCATAACCCCTGCTCGAGTATTTGAAAATGTTGGTTTAGACTACTGCGGCCCTTTTCAAATTAAACAGTCAACCTTAAGAAGGACAGTTGTAAGTAAAGGTTATGTTGCCGTGTTTGTTTGCTTCGCCTCCAAAGCTGTAAGCATGGAGGTTGTATCTGATATGTCTACTGACACATTTTTAGCTGCGTTGAAACGATTCATATCGCGAAGAGGTAATCCATCCAATATTTATTGCGATAATGCCTCGACGTTCCGTGGCGCCAATAATAAACTAAAGCAATTGCACGATTTACATAAAAGAGAACAATTTCAGAAGGCTATAAATGATATTTCATTGCAAAGAAACATACAGTTTCATTTTATTCCTAAATACAGCCCAAACCACGGAGGATTGTGGGAACGGGCTGTTAAGTCAGCAAAGTTTCATTTTAAAAGAATTGCCTCCAATAAAATATTCACCTATGAGCAATTCAACACAATCATCATAGAGATAGAGGGAATCCTAAATTCACGACCACTGACTCCGCTCTCCCACGACCCCTCTGATTTTTCATATTTGACCCCGGGCCACTTTATCATTGGAACAGCTATTACTTCTCCAGCTCAGCCTGATCTAACAGAGGTGCCTTCCAATAGACTGCGGTTTTGGAGGTGCTGTGAACAAATACGGCAGCATTTTTGGCGGGCATGGTCAAAAGAATATTTGTCACTCCTTAATCATAGAACTAAGTGGCAAAAGGCATCTCCCAACTTGAAGGTCGGCATGGTAGTGTTATTAAGAGTTCTAAATTCCAACCCCTTGTCCTGGCCATTAGGCAGAATAGCCAAGGTTTATTATGGTAATGATAATAAAGTGAGAGTTGTAGAGGTGCAAACCTCTGATAAAAAATTGCATTCCCGTGCTGTTTCAAAAATTGTACTGTTACCAATAGAAACTTAGTAAAATAGTACTTGCATTTCATCGGTTTCTATGTGTAATGTAAAAATATATTACCATTTATTAATTAAATGGAATTAATAGTTGGTTCCATTTTTACCAATGTTCATAAATCTAAATGTATTCACATTTTTTGAGTATCACACAATTGATGTGTCTAACTTAATTAATATTATAGTGTATGTTATTGCAATATATAATATATACGACATAGCATGATATCTTATAATTATCATAATTATTAGTAGTTAATGTTACTGGTTAATGTTAACAATATTAAGTTTAAACGTTACATGATACTATTAAATATGTTAGTTTAGTGGTAATCAATGTAATTGTTTCATTGCTGGTGGCCCCAGTTTATGTATAAGACATAAATGATTTTAGTCCTGGCCACACTCTCTTACCTGTCAACTCGTGCCATGTAATGTTTGTGTGCTCGATTAAATACAGTTAAAATAGTTAAAGTGCCTTTTTACTCATATAGAAAGTGTCACGAACATATCCGGCAACCGGATATCCGGCCGCACACGAGCTATCTCTACTCTAAAGCTGTGTTAGCTTGCGCGGCCGTCGCGCGGCGAGCAAGCTTCAACTTGTTACGAATTGTAAGTGCCGGGGAGACCCTTTGAGGTTAAATACGCGCGTTATTACGTCAGTTGGGAATACTCGAACGTGCACACGTGTTACATGTTAGTTTTATACTTAAATAAAAAGAAACTAAGTTTTAATTTAAATTCTGACGTTGATTTTGTTTATTTCTGATGGCTTTTATTTGTTTTATCGTATTTCTGATACAAGTTTTTACTATCCGATATCCGGCCGGATAGTAAAATCATGGCCGGATAGGCCGGATACCGGATAGTAACCGGATATCCTTTGCATCTCTACTCCATACCTTTTAAATAATTATCGTACATTATCTCTTTTACATCGTGTGTAACCTGACGTAGGATCTTGTAGTAGTTAAAGCAAAACGTGTGCAGGTATTTATGAAGATTATTTGAAGATGAACAGCTATTGACCTCATCAGATGCAACCCTAAACATTTAAATGTCAATAGCCCCGAAAAAACGTACATCACAGTATGACATAATGATCCGTGAGCGCTGCGGCGCGAGCGCAGGCGATGACCGCGTAAATCAATTAGTATTGACGGTGTTCGCGGGGCCAATAGGCTGGCGTATTGAATAGCGGAACACAAGAGAACAATATTGCCGTCCAAATCTTTGTATTTATTAAATGCCTTGAGTTGTATCGCAGCCAAACTTTTTACCCGACTGCAGCGAAGCAAAAGGAGGGTTATGTTTTTCACGAGTTTGTATGTATGTAGTCACTCCGTTAGTTACCACCTAGAGCCAAAACTACTGAATCAATTTTAACAGATGGGGTGTCGAATGACTCAGGCATAATGTTCATGAGTCACCGGGTAGCTCAATTTATTTTCTTCGATGCTTTTATATGCTCCACCAAGTTCCCGCTTGGTGTAGTTGGGTTCAATTCTCTGGAGGTGAGGCGTAACAGCAATTTGCTAAGGACTGCTTGTCTGCGGGCGATACAGATTGTCCCGATCTGGTGGCGCAGTACGCTTCATTGCATGTTCCTTTCGTTGCGGACAATCATCTCCTGGCGGTACCAAGGACACGCACTGTGTCACATAAACATTCCCCGGCCATTCGGGCACTCCGTTGGCTGAATTCGCTTCTTTCATCAGCACCAGAATGCGATTTGTTTGCAAATCGATGGATGAATCTATGTCGAGAGTGTATGAGATATTGCGAGGCGATGGATGGAAGTGTAGCTGTTTAGTTATTGTTTTATTTGTTGTATTTATGTTCATTATTAATATTCTATGTAATTGTGGATTTTTTGCGGCGCTTTGGTGTACACTGTCATGCCGTTTACATTATATTTGGCTAACAAATAAATAAACAAATCTTCTCTGAAAGAAAATTGACGTATTTGTGCTATTTTTCTGCACTTAATTTGAAGTAAGATTTCCAAGGCAGAATACTTTGTTTAAAACATTTTTGGTATAAATATTTGCGGTGAACGAATTATCACACTAACGTGCCAAGACGTAGTGTCAATAACTCTCTTGCAATATCTACTCGACGAGATTGCAAGAACATCAACGAAATAGTGGTACTTACCTGTAGGCACGGAATAGATGAGAGCAAGTGCAAGCTACTTACTTAATTTACTTAAACATTTACTAAATCTTAGCCTTAGATCCCTAAGAGAGAAAACTTGCATTAGAGAAAGAAAATTCAAGTTCTATGCATTTAACAGAAGCTAAGATAATATTGGCTGAATTCACAAACGCTATTTAAGCAACTGATTGTCAACCTATACATAAACGTCACTCAAACTTCGCTTTAATTAAAGGTTAATTTGAGTGGCGGTTGTGAATTTGGCCATATGACTAACCACAGACTATTTGATGTAATAGACTCCGCATCGCCGGTCGACCCCCGCTGCCAGCATTAGAGGAACAAAACCATAAACAACACCAAACATATATGCTACTGGATGGCGCACGCTACTGGGATTTACAGCTCCGAGCTGTCCGACGGCCCAGCGTACCTAAAATGTGGAATGACACCTGCTTCAACTCAGTCCTGCGCGTTGTGTGCATGAGCTTGTATGTATGCAGCTGTGATTCGTGTGGTAGTGACGTGGTGGGCGTCGTCCGAGCTACACAAGTTCACGCACACACAGAACGCCAAGATGAGTTGAAATAGCTATAACACTAACCAAATACTTTGACAGACACATATAGAGATGAATGGTCATCTTTCTCACAACCTCCTAATTATCCTTTCATAAGCAACAAATTACTCTCATTACAGAGACAGATACATGCAACACCGTCCATCTTCCAATCGTGTCGAACTTGTGAATGGTCACAAGTTTCCTATGATATAATTCGACCATACATACCATAGAGATTGTTTGAGCTTTGTTATGAAACCAAGGTAGGTTTTAAGAGGACAGACGATTTTCTACAGACGAATTTATTTGATAAATAAATTGGTAAAGCATAATATGCTTCTTCTTCTATATCATTGCCGTCATCATCAATTGTCGTGCGTTAGTCTCGCTAAAACTCTAAAATGGTTAGACCGATATTTGTGAACTTTTTTTGTTTTGTTTGCTTTATTTATTTATATTTATTTATTTAAATAATTACACAGTATTACAGTTACACCCTAAGGCACTGTGGAATTTATACAATTTAACAAAAACACGAACACTAAGTATAACAGTTATCACAGCAGATAACAACATTAACATTTTGAACAATTAACAATTAACTGTAGACGGACGGTCATCCATCGCCTCACAGAACTTCATATATTCATGACATAGACTCTTCCAGCTACTTGCAAAAATATCACATTCAGGCACTGATGCGAGAAGCACATTCAGATATAGTAAAGCACGCACCAGTGGTGAATTCTTGTGCGACACAGCGCGCGCTTTCGGAACTGCGCTTTCACACAGAGGTGTGGATTGAAAACAAAAAATACGGAATAATTATAACCGAATTCCACGCGAACCTTCGCTTTTCATAATCGCGTTCGCGGGCAAAAGTTGGAGACGATTTGGGTTCCGTACTTCAAAAGGAAAAAAAGGAGCACTTATAGGATCACTCGTGTATCTGTCTGTCTGTCTGTCTGTCCGTCTGTCACAGCCAATTTTCTACGAAGCTACTGGACCGATTGAGTTGAAATTTGGTACACATGTAATTCGGTGACCGCAACACGGACGCATAACGTAAATTAATGAATTTTAAACCGAAGGCCACTTTTAATTAGAAAATTAAAATTAAAATCCTATAATAGCTATTTGAAGTCACCGACTGCAATTTCTATATTATTTCTTTCGTCTTGAGGTTATGCTGCACGGGTTTTTGTGTGTTATAATTAATATTTGTTTGTTCTAATTGAATCTTGATCATGTATACTCAATACAATTTAGAAATGATATGATAATGATATGATATGGAAGGTATTTGCTAGTCAACTCTTAAGTGTCATAAATGAAGTATGGGGCTCGTGCAGGAAGCAATAATGACAGTTATGAGACAATGACAGGTGTAATGGTAATGGTTTATGTCATGTTAAACATTATACTTTAAACTAGTTCATCGTGAAGGCATCGGTCACTTAGCTGATGCAATTAGCTTGACAGTTTCCGCGTTAACCGAGGACAGGTGAAATACAAATTGACAGGTATAGTGGCAATAATAAATAGATAGATAGATCATTTATTTGTACTAAGAATACATTGTCAACAAGGATATATTCCATAAATTAATAATATCTAGGGCACACGCGGAACTAGTCCCAAATTATGAAAACCTGTGCTATGGGTAGGTACTAGACAACGATACTAATACTGATATAGATAAATATACATTCATATAAATACTCAACATCCATGACGCGGGTATAAACATTCGTAGTACGAAAAAATTAAAAAGATACGCGCAAAAACATAAAGCAACCTTTACTTTCGCGCAGTCAGTTATTTAAATTATGTATGGTATGTAGGTATATTGTATACTCAAACTCAAAATGTTTATTCAGCATATTGGCCACCTGTGGGCTCTTTTACTTGTCACATGAATAAATTTAAATAGGTTTAATCTACCAGCGCTGACGACAGGATCGTCATGACTGAGAAGCGCCGCAAGAAATTCAGCATAAAATATCGTTTTAATTCATACATTGACACATCACTTCATATATATCGTATAACTTAAGTTAAATTAAATCGAAACATTAAACAGTAATAATGCACCAAATGATAGGTATTAAAACTAATAGTTCCTCCATGATATAATTTAATATTTTTTGAATAGTATACATATAGTCATAATCGACCGAGCTAGCGATGCGTCTCCGTTTCAGCTTGGGCAAAAATGCTTTCGTATGTCCGGCGGATGTCCGGTGAATGTCCATTTGTTCTTCTCTACAGGTCGCGTTTCTCAACCAATTCTCGTGACATTTTGTGAGCATGCGCCTCATTCGGGAACGCTAAGTGATTCTGTAGCGACTCGTAAGCCAGATTTCTCATCTCGCTCTTACGCATTACGCGTCGTGCGGAGGAGTGGGATGAGAAATCTGGCTTATGAGTCGCTACAGAATCACTTAGCGTTCCCGAATAGAGGTGCAGGTTCGATAATTAGGTATATGGATTTTTTTTTGTCGATTCCGTTATTGTAAATTTTTCAAAATGGCGGAGATATGGGGTTTTTTGCGATTACAAAGTTATTTGCGGTGTTGGAAAACTGACCGCGACCTATGTCGATGTATGGGAATAACAGTTAGCGAGGGCTACAGCGCACGGAGCCGCTAGTAATATATTGTGTGACCATAAACTATAAGTAGTAGTAGGTAGTTGGACGCTCCAATGTATAGACTACACACAGACCATCCAAAAGACTCCGCATAGGCACAAGGTGGACTCATTGGACCTATTAAGTCACTTCTTGTTTCAAGCAATCGGTAGAATAAGTCGCACGCAACAGCTAATAATGTTTTTGACAACCGCCCTATCATACGCATGTCTCGCTCTTATAACGAATTGTTAAAGGATAACTTTGGAGGACTTGGATATACATACTCGTATTTAGTATTAAATTAAGTGCCCTCATAAGTATATTCAACGAAGACTAATGAATCCTCTAACGTGAAGAAGTAATCTTGAAAATGTTACTCTTGCATGTTAGTTTAAGTTGCATGAACTTTGCTGTTACAAGAAAATGCTGTGCATAGTTATAATCGAGATGCAGACTATTGAATTGTTCAAATTATTAGACAGGTATGCTAATGTTAAGTTTGTAACTTGTTACTATGCCTATTAAATAAATAGCCGGGCGACCCCCGCTGCCAGCATTGGGCGCGGGGAGCGTAGCCTTTGAACGCACCATCACAGCACTCTACCCCGGCGCGCCCGCAAGTTTGGCAGATTTACTCGTACTTCCTAGTAAAAGTTAGGCAAAGCGGTGCCTTTCGGATATTTGGTCTGTGAGACTACACTTACATAATGTATTGTTATGCTGTCGATTGATTTAGACGTTACTTTGCGGAAGTCCATATCGATATAGACTGTTATTCTACAAAGAGCACAGAACGTGCAGTCACGATTCGACTAGACAAATGACCGTTGTCATCACCATATACCATATACGTAACTAGTGGACCCTCTACAGCTTCGCCTGCAGTATTTACCATTCTTTAGGGGTGGAATTTCAAAAGATCCCTCCTTAGTGCTCCCCAGCGGCCCTACCGACGTTGACACGAGGATAAGTTAACACCGTCTTATCTTTAAAAGGAGTGTGAACCTACGGATTTTCATACAAAAGACGATAACGGTTTCCACCCCTTACATTTTAACCAATGTTGACCAATTTTAGAAATTAATATTACTTATATATAATGCGAATTTTCGCACAGTATCGTGATTAAACACTGGATAATAATAATATAATAAGGTGAGAATAAGTAAATGCAAGTATTGTTAGTAGGTAGGTACTCTATTTGACTATTTTTCGTCAATAGCAGATAATTTTGACAAAGTTAATAATTAACGGATTACTTGCGGGTGTGCCATCTATTGACATTAAATTTGGTCTGCAAATAACCAAGACACATTTTAGTTAAACAGAATGTCAATAGATGGCGCTTGCAATGCGGGTGATTTGGTATTTACGTACGCGGCTGTGGGCTACGCGCTGTTTTATAATTGAAAGTCTTAATACGTATTATTGTAATACCTACTTAATGACAGATAATTTTGACAAAGATAATAATTAACGCAGTAACCCTCCATCGGCCCTAACATGAATGACACAAAGATATTAGTATATAAGTAGCGCCATCTGTTCACATCAGTCTGCATGTGCAAATAGCCAACACACATGTTAGTTAAACAGACTCTCAATAGATGGCGCTTGCAAATCGCGTGGTTTTTTTATTTATTTTTCAACGAAAACGTTTATTTTAAATCTATTTGTGTATTTTTGTGACAAAGCGACCAACATAAGCTTTAAAATGACATTTAAATCATTAATTTTGGTAAAGAATTAATGGCGATATGGAGCGTTTTCAAAAAATACCTTTTAGAAATAATAATAATATATATATATGATGATTGCTAAGCCAATGTCGATCATAAACGAATGTAATTTTTTTATGTTTGACCGAGCGAGCGAAGCGAGCGACGCTTATCCGTTTCAGCTTGGGCAAAAATGCTTTCGTATCCGGCTGTCTGGCTGTCCATTTATTCTTCTCTACAAGTCGCATTTCTCGACCGATTCTCGTTAAATTTAGTGAGCAGGTTCGATAATTATACATACGGATAACGGAACCCTGAAAGGATCACTCGTGTGTCTATCTATCTGTCTGTCCGTCTGTCACAGCCAATATGCTCCGAAAAATGAGTTGAAATTTGGTACACATAATGTAAGTCGGTGACCGCAACACGGATGTGTAATGTCTAATATTAATTAATTTTTAAGATGGGGGTCACTTTTGAGGCGTAAAATGGACAATTAAAAAAGAAAGCATTGCTAACTATGGCGTGTGACGTATCAAATAAAATGGCTTATTTTGGGGATCCTAAATATATTTTCTTTATAATTTTTAAATAAATAGTTTCGAAATATTTAAGAAAATAGGCGAAGATTCTTTATTTCCAAAACTACTGGGCCTAAAATTTTGAAAAAAAAAAATACAGATAATTGTTCTTTACCTATAGACCCGTAAACCTATAAGAAGTCTATGGTATTTAAAGTAACATGAAATTTCATATAATCACGGAACCCTCTCCACGCAAGTTTAACTCGCACTTGTCCGGTTTTTTAATAGAGGTCCACTTCTTGATGTTATGAACTATTCCCGACGGAGGAAGTCGCAGGAAAAAGCTCGTGTAAGTAAATATAAATGAAAAAAGTGGCATACAATGTTTTGACTATTATTTTCCTATAGCAGCGTCGTGAAAGATCCCTGATTATGATCAGATAATAAGATGCGCAACCCATTATGTTATTATTTCATAATTCAATATGTAACTAATGCAGGAACATCGTGCAATTGATTGTTAATTACTACTTACCTAGCTTTGTTACCGGAACTGTCTGCGGTTAATTTACTATTGATTTTATATAACCAGCATTAAAAGTAGGTACAGACGAATTGAGTTCCTTTTTGTGCAGTTGGTTAATACGATGTGCTGCGAATTCTAAGACGGGAGAGCTAAGTAGACTAGGATTTCCTTATTTTAAGGGTTCCGTACCTCAAAAGGTACAGGTAAGGTAGGTTACAGAACCCTTATAATCCTTCGTCGTCCGTCCATCAGTCCGTCTGTTGAGCCCCTTTTTTTCAAGAACGAACGAAATACTAAGGTCTATGGTCCCTTGGAAGTGAAACATATTCAAGCTTCCAAGTGAACGCTATCAAAATGTATGGCCATTTATGTTATATATTTCGATGCCGCAAACATACTCCTCAAAACCTATAGGGTACTTCCGGTTGACCTAGAATCATAAAAGTGCACCGCATGAAAAGAATACAAAGGCATCAAGCAAGTTATCACAAACAAGTGAAGAAAAATCCGAAAATTGTTATTTTGTAGTTCTCGGTGAAAGAGCGCGTCGAGCAAAGAGAGCGAACAGCGTCGGTGGCCTAATGGCTAAGGATGTTGACTCGTGAGGTCCGGGTTCGAATCCAAGCGGTTGCCATGTACCAATGAGTTTTTCTAACTTACGTACATTATCTGCCTGCGAATTGCGGTAACCGATGCTCTTACGGTGAGGGAAAACATCGTGAGGAAACCTGCACATTTGGGTAACTAAATGTGTAACCATGATCCAATTGGTCAGGTTCCCCTGTCACAAGGGTTACACAGGTCAGACGGCAGTCGCTCCACTGTAATAACCCGACCTGCCGAACCCGGGATCATGGTCAAAGCGTACCCCGTAGCGCAAGCGTAGATGGGAAAAAGCGCTAGAAGAAGGTATTTTGTAGTTCTATTACGCAGTAAAATATTTTTATCCAATTACAAACTTACATTTGCAGTTAGAGCATCGACCGTGATATATAGACCGATGTATGGGAGAATATCTTTTTCAACTGCCGTAACGTAACGGAAATTGGTCGGAGATATGAGTTTGCGAAAGTAATCCGTAAAGTTTTATTTTATAGGTAGGTACGGGACCCGCGGCGCTCAAGCAAGACTCGCACTTGTCCGCTGTTTATTTTTATGTAACCTTAAACAGGTAAAGGCTTCCCACGTGATGGGAAGTTGTCACCGCGACCTTTGGCCATTTGCGATGTGGTTCCGGCATCCACGAATTTTACGACGTTCTTTGTTAGAAAATACTGTCATTGTTGATGGCGTGTCAAGAATTTAAATTGTTTAACCAGAATCTCATCGTTTGTATTTGGTTTATTTTTATATAAGAGGAAGGCAAACGAGCTTGCGAGTCACTTGATGGTGAGATGGTCAACGGCGCCCATGAAGACAAACAAACCAAAGGAGTCTACGTTACTAAGTACGAAAACAAAGCGCATGAATCAATCAATAACATACCTTTCTATATTGTAATAAGATCTACGATGTCGGCAATATTTACCAAGTGTGCGATGTTGTTAAGCTCGCATTTTAGCACCAAAAAGACCGAAAGTCTCGTTCGGAAGTTCATTACTATATATTTGAAGAAAGAAGAAGAGAAAGATGAGGTTGTTAGGTTTTTAAGTGTAGCGGATCTTGTAGTTGGCGGATCATTATGTTATGCACCAACGATTTACGCTCTAATTCAAGAGAACCGTAGCTTTCATGGTCTTTTAAAACTAAATCAAGGTATTGAAACCTTTTTTCACCTTTCACTAGATTATTCAAAAGCCAAAAGTTGCATCCGAAGCCGAGGCGCTTTTGTATAAAATGATTTAGTCTATTTGTTTGCAAGTCTTTTCTCGACCCCGATCCATCTAATGTACGTTCACTTTTAACTTTGTATCCTCTAAACGAAACGGTTTTACTTTCGTATGCCATTGCGCAACTTAATGCGTCGTTTTAAGAATCTACTTTATTAGCTATCAAAAGTAATGGGAATATTACATACTTTTTTGGAATTAATTTAACCCTCGAGTCAGCCTGTTTAGGCTCGGACGGACGCAGTGAGGAAGCATTGTTAACGCATATATGCGTTTTCGTTACTTTCATTCAGTGCCTTGAACGCGTCTGTGAGTTCATTATATTTAGCGAGGTGCGCCCAGTGCCTTCAACGCATATGTGAGTTCTATTAATTTTAATATTCAACGTCAAATTAATATGAACTCATGTGGGCGTTTGAGACACGGTGTAGTTGGTTAAACTTACATGTGCGTTTGAGGCATATAGAAAAGTGCGGCGTCTGGCGAAGGTCCAGGAAAAAGGAGTGGCAGTGAATGCGTTAAAGCGAGGAAACTTGATTGACAACTGCTTTAGTTGGCTTCAAAACAGCATCATAATTTCAGCCGAAAGACGTCCACTGCTGGACATATGCCTCCCCCAATGATCGCCATACGCATCCAGCTGAGTGCGACACTCAGCTGGATGCGTATGGCGATCATTGGGGGAGGCGTATGTATGTGAGTGATTGAAGACGGTAAAGAGTGCGGCACTCTTTACCGTCTTCAATCACTATATTTTTCAAATTAAATGTAGGCTTGTACAAGGATTTATGAAGATTAAAAAACGGTACCACTGCTGAAATATTTAAGAATATTTACTTATCGTTCTAACCTACGTAGGTTAGTTTCGTTTCATACTCATAATGATAATAATTCATTTATTTCGAGTAAGTCACTTTTTACATGACTCATATTTGTTAATAATTACCTAGTTATTATATTGAAAAGATAACCTCGGCCAGACGAATAATTAATCAACATATTTTTCGTGGTCAGCGAATGCCGAAATGACTTTGTTTATCAGAAAATACACGTTAGATTGTAAATGGCGTCAGTGAATGCAGCTGCATACTCAGCAGTATACATATACTTGTATATTCAAGTATTACAGAGTAAATGTTTAAAATCGTAAATAAAACGTGAAGCTTGTCTAATAGTCTCGGGGAATACATATCGTGCTGCTTGTATATAAAATATTCGTAGCTTTTTTACGACTCTGATCTTAAGTTTTACTCCTGAAAACCAACGCAGCTGTAGAGGATATTCTAGTACGTTTAAATAAAATTATGGATGTCTGGCGTCGTAAGTTTCAGAACGTGCTTACATTTTTAATCAATTTTATACCTGTATCGAACCTTTTATGCTCGCTCTTCACTCACGTTGAGGTACGGCGAGGTAAGGTTTGAAAAGGTTACGCGAGCCGAAGTAACACACTTGTTATTACACTCTCGTTCTTGCTCAGTTTCTCCCTGTGTCACCAGCTAAATGGACGTGCCCGAAGCGACAGTTGCCGCGACTTTATGCATCATAATATTGGTTCCGCTTAGTACAACATGACAAATTATTGTCGTTGGTTCACTTGTACGTAATTATTCGGCGAAAAAATCTGCAACCTTCTCTTGCAAGATCTGACTGCATAATTAAGTGAGCGCGAGAATGACGTCGCTCTGTTTCTTCTCGCCTAGCACCTCGCGGCCTTTGACTAGCACTAGTAAAACCGACTAGCACGAGAGCACACGAGGCGAGGAGAGGCAAGGCGAGGTGAAACGAGGGCTTCAACTACGTTCTCGTGCGCGCGCTACCTCGCCTTATCTCGACGAGAGTGAAGTTACATTAAAATTGATCCGTGCTCTAACGGTATCTGTAGATAGATAACTTATACTGCGTTTGCACTTTAGGGACAATAAAAGAAAAACAACGCCAGTCAATAAACTCATTCGCTGCGACCCTTTTGCCCTGAGACTCCCCAGGTGCATTGTCAAAGAACTATGTAGAGAGACTTGCAAAATATGCTAAACGCTAAAACGCGTCCAATGCATGTGAATCTATGGAAACGCATATTTACGCCGCTGGCAGTGAATGCGTTAACAAATATGGCACGACAAACTTTTCACAGACATTAAAGGGTAATTCCATGGTCACTTTCGTTACCTATTAGGAGAATGTAGTAAATTAAAATCGAATCGAATTAAAAAGTAAATTAATGTTATATTCAAGGAGAAGTCACTAATATTATGTGCTTTCATTGCATCAAATTATATATTAATTATGGATGAAGTGTCGAAATGCCGTTAAACATATCAAATATTTTAAATTTAACTAAGAAACGGGCAGTCACTTTCATTACATGTATTTCCCTTTTTTGTAATGTAAGTGACCGTTTGCGTTTAGATATAAAATAATGATTGATTAATTTAATATGAATTTTCCTCTTTACTGCACAAATTCATATATCAGCTGATGTAATGAATGTGTATTTGAGTGATACTCCGTAAATATAATATTAAGGAACGTTTTTAGTTTACTAACTTAGCCTAAAGTGTAATGTAATATAAGAAGACCATGGAATTACCGTAAATGTGTTGATTGGCTCAGGAAATATACTTATGTGCTAAGTAGTCCCGATAGCTTCAACGGACTAAAATGCATGTCAGATGTAGGAAGTGACATTGTTTTAACACGATTTTATTAGCTTCTATTATTACTATCTAACTAACAAACAATGTAAAGAATTTATAGCTATTTTTAAATTTAGTTTTTGATTGAATATTATTTTTATACCCTGTGGACTACTTGCAAAATAAATAATTTGAAAGTTTAACAATAAACAAAAGTTTTATGTAAAGAAATCTTATACGTCAATTTTAACCTACTCCTTATTGTTGTAACGATTTGAGCATTTGCAAGTGTATGCAATTCGGATGATAATACAATAATTTAGTACCAGCTGATCTGACCATGGAGTCAGGAGGTGGATAGTAGAACTCTTCATATTACCAATAGACCCATTGAGTTTGGGCTCGTTTGGTTTGTTTCGACGAGTCCAATACATTCCTTGGTGATGAGAGTATTTTGTACTTTTTAGTGCGTCACTGACAAAATCGTGTTTTTTTAGTTTTTGTGAACTATAATTATTATGTCTTGTTGTAATTTGTATGCCACCGATACGGTTCATAACATAAATTACGCTAATACCGTTCCCTTTCTAACTGGTCCTCGGCAACGAAATTCATCATACTTATGGACTGGAAACTTAATAATTTTGACGAGCAAATGGGATTCTCGTGATAATTTAATAACGCCGTCGTGCTGCGCGTTGCGCAAACGCATCAAACGGAGCGTCTTTCCCAAAAACACTGGCCGAGTGCGAAGTGCGGGCGTATTGATGGTTCCGTGATTGATAGGCGAAAATTACAAGAAAAGAACAGTATTTACATTAAACCCAGACGTAACTACCGCCGTATCAGTCGCAGCAATGATACGGGGCCCTCGGTTCGCAGGGGGTCTACAGGATCTTTCGTGAAAAATCATTACATTTCCATTAGGGCCCCCCAAAAAACATTGAGGAGCATTTGGGCCCATCTAAGGCAAGCTACGCCACTGACATTAGACACAGAGATCGTTATTACAGCTGAATAAGCAATGGTATTTTATAGAGTAATTTTAGTATGTTTTTAGGGTTCCGTACCTCAAAAGAAAAAAGCGGAACCCTTATAGGGTCACTTGTGTGTATGTCTGTTTCTATGTCCGTCTGTCATAGCCAATTTGCTCTGAAAATACTGGACCGATTGAGTTGAAATTTGGTACACATATGTAAGTCGGTGACCGCAACACGGACGTGTAACGTAAATAATTGAAATTTAACAACGGGGGCTAATTTGGGGAGTTAAATTCGCAAAAAAAAAAGCTTTGCAAACAATGGCGTGGCAAATGAACGGGCTCGTTGTGAGAATCATTGATATATTTTTTTATAATTTAAAGATTAATGTTTTTGAAGTTATTTAGGAAAATAGGCGAAAATTTACCATTTTGGTTATGAAAAAATTACACAAAATTGTTCTTTTCCTATAGAATAAAGTAAAATCTATAAAAAGTCTATGGTACGAGTTTAAAGGAACATAGGAAATTTCATATACTTAATCACCGAAACTTGCACTGAGTTTAACTCGCAGCTGTCCGGTTTTTAGGATTCCGTACCTCAAGAGGAAAAAAGGAACCCTTATAGAATCACTCGGTTGTCCGTCTATCTGTCTGTCTGTCTGTCTGTCTGTCTGTCTCTCTGTCTGTCTGTCTGTCTTTCAAGACCTTTTTCTCAAGAACGCGTGGAGGTATCAAGTTGAAATTAATATCAAATACTCAGGTCTGCAATCTTTTGAAGCTGTGAAAAATCAACCTTCTAAGTCACCGCAATCAAAAGATATGTCCGTTTATGTCTCATACTTTGATACTTTCAATGGAATCCAAAGGGAATCCAAAACCTATAGGGTACTTCCCGTTGACCTAGAATCATGAAATTTGGCAAGAAGTAGTGTCTTACGGCACAAGTAAAGGAAAAAGTCCGAAAACCGTGAATTTGTAATTACATCACATAAAAAAAAGTTTAACGGAATAACCTTTGCAAAGTCGTATCACACTCTACGATTGAACGAAGAAAGGAGTTTGCTAAAGTTATTTTTTGTCTTATTTCATAGGTAGGTTGTAAATGGTTACCCCGTTGTTAAAAGATATTTTTTTAATTTTTTAGGGACCGTACCTACAAGGTACTGTTTCTTTTTCATACGTAATTGCGGAACCCTCGGCGCGCGAGTCAAGCTCGCACTTGACCGGTTTTTTTTGAAGTTGTTTTACACAACAACACTATAAACAATAATGTTTTATGCTTACGTTGTTAATGTAAAATTTTAATTTTTCCATTTATAAGTCTGACAAAAGGATTTAGGTAATGGATAGGTTACGTAGTATCTTTCGGGCTATCATTATAATTGAAGTGCTGTGGAACCCTAAAACATATTCGTGTCCATTAGCTCTGACTCTATCACTGGATTGTCACGGATGTAGTTGGATGTACACACCTTGTCGTAATATAGTAAACTGTCCTATAACCTGCCTTGAGACGACACGCACACGGTGCGTTTTGAGGAAACGGTGAGAAAAAACGAAGTGGATCATGGCCACGCACACGCAGTCGTGCCACGAAATAGATAAGTTCTTTAATATACATGCAAGTTCGTGTCAGCAACGATTGAGGCACAGAAGCAATGCATTTCTGTTATAATTCGGATCTCGACCATGTCTTTAAAAATATATTGGCTGCTTGTTAGCTCTATTTGGATTATTTAAAAAGAGTTTCCGCAAACGAATTTTTGTCGTGTAGCTTTTTTCCGTTTCACATTTATTTTTCCACGATCAATTAGTTTATTCATCAGCATTCTACTCGGGGAAAGAAAAAACACGGTGGTTACTTTAACCAAAATCAAAGACAACATGCTGGACATTTTGACAAAAATTAAGTGTAGGTAAGATACATAGTTATATACGTAACTTCCATCTTTAAAGTTATTTGCGTTTAAAAAAAATTTAAAGTGAAAGTAAATGAGTCATTACAAATAGCTAGTAGCGAGTAGGGAGAACCCATGAAGAAATTAATCGATCGCGGAACAATGCGAGTCGGAAAAACGCTACACGAAAACCCGTTTAACAAATCGTTCATAGTTAGTATAAACATTTTGAGCTTGTAACGGTTCAATCACACCCGGCCGACTGACATCGTCTTTATACTAGTGAGGCGCCGACGCATACCAACTACTACGGATTGGTTTGTGTTCCGAACCCGTCAATGTTCTTGGGTACATCTCAGACAGACCAAATATTCTAAAGACGCTTAGCCTAACTTATACTACCGAAGAAAGCTGGACTTTTAAAGGCTCGGGCTAACCAAACGCGTTTGCGGCGCGAACGTGTTTGGTTTGCCCGGGCCTTCAGAGCACTGTGATTAGTGCGTTCCAGGATGTATGGTTTTTTGCTTTTAATGCTGGCAGCCGGGGTCGCCTGGCTATGCGGAGTCTATGGATAACGGTCTCGGGTCTCACGCAACCAAACATTAGGCACCGCAACTAATGCATCCTACGTAAAAAACGCGAGAGCATTAAATAAATGGACCTCAACGTTACCAGCTCGTCAAGTACCCTTAACCTTCATGTCATGGCAGGTTACGTGGCAGGAGGCCGTGATCGAAAGCCTACTCTTGAGGCTTCTTGACGCTATGTAGATCCACCGCAGAGCAAGTTTACAGTAAGTCCACTTGCTCCTTGAACTGTCTAAGTCAACGCCAAACCCATAGCTAAAGGTCTGAAATATTTTCATATGGAATAATAAAAAAAGATAACTACAGGTTGTATACTCTAAATACTGCTTCGTTTAAGATCTCGTGGTTTTTATTTCGTATTGATGGCTTGGTGATTTAGGAAATAAGTATATTATACAGTGGATTCAGTCATCTTACCTAACCTAATTGAGGTTAAATAGGTACATCTTCAGCTAAAACAGCTGTTTCCTTGCAAACAAAGGAACCGGAGACAATATTTTAGACGTCACTTTGCCAATGTTTAACCTAGGTTTGCTTTATTTAGGATAAAACAGCGGTTTCACCCAAAAATTGCACATTCGGAGGTTAGAAACTTAATTGTTTACCAAATAAGACAAGTATGGATGAATCCACTCTAAGTAACTATATTGCATAAATCCAAGTTATTTGGATGTGTCCAACAGAAAAATAGAATATAATTATATTGCATTCAAATTTCAATGAATAAATCCAAAATGACTTGTATAAATCCCAGATAATTTTGTGTTTTGCACTAAACTATTTATTTTCAAAATAATAAATCCATACATTTATTTTTAACTGGTCATCCCCGGTTGCATGCGTCTTTGTGTTGCAAGCCTTTAAATGTACACTCAGCGGCCCTAACATGAATGCCACAAAGATAAATTAAACCCGTTTATCTCTATGACTATCTCTTGAGTCGGCACTAGTGTGAGAGAGATGCACTTAGAGATAAGACGGTCTATCTTATCTTTGTGTCATGCATGTCAGGGCCGCTGTTTAGGATCGCCTTAAGGATGTATGCCACGTCAAATCCGCAGTACATGTATTTTATTTTTCAAGTTTTGTTTCATTTGCACCAAATAAGGGCAATGAGTAATTTTGTACGAATAATGATTTAAAATGTACAAATTATGTGATTATTAATAATTATTATTATGTGAAATAAAATCTGATTTGACTACTCGAGTCATAACCAATCAATATGCTGTTTTTGAAACGGTCCGGACACATGGAAATTCAATCAAGAATATCTCCGTGGGAACAACGGTAACGACATTTTTTTTGTCATCGAAAAATCGAGGAGAGTACAAAGTTATAGAAAATACATTTTCTGATTATTAAAGTACTATGAGACAGAAACATTTTACGCCTTTTCTTGTAATTTAATCAACTTCCGGTACAAATACCATAGGCACAGCACATAACACATGTAATCTTAAATGTCATTTATCTCCTTTAAAAGAACGGTAAAGTGGTTTTATTTTTTATTACACTTATGCGAAACGACTAATACTACCATATTATTCAATTTCAGCGAAAAATCGATATATTGGGTATACATCCTTAAATGCTGTGGCTGTAGTAAGCTGCGCGGTCCAGGCCGACCCAGACCCGGATCGCGTGCGCGAGGCCGCGCCAATTCGGCGTAAGTGCGGCCGCGGGCCATCGGCGCCGGCGCAGCTTGCTCCACTTGGCGCCAACAGAATTATTACAATTATTTGTAAAAGTTATTACATTCCAATTAATACAATTTAGTTAAAGAAGGAAGAAAAAACAACATATATTGTAAACAAGTTTTTGTAACGTGCAATGAGAGTGTAAAGATATCATTAATTTGTTACGTTTATGTTCTTGTTTTAAGTCACAACTTTTTTTTAATCTGTTGCGTTTTGACCCATTGTCATCCTTCATGTTTTGCGTTTGGATTACACTGAAAAAGAATTAAGAAAGATAAATATTACTTTAAACTAAACGAGGCCGCCATTGTTCCTTAAAAGTTTCTGTTCGCCCCTTCCCCTTCATCCTTACCGTGATGTGTCAAAGTTTGATTTGTAGAGTCCAATGAATCATTTATTTAGTGCAAAGAGGCATAAACCACTCCAATAATAATGTTTGCACTACGCACTCAGCCGCGCTTACGCAAAGCAATTGTGTTCTGCTCGTTAAACTATTTCGACGCATTGTTCGTATTAATAAGCAAAGTTCAGGGACCGATCATCATTACACTAATGATGGATAAGGGTTCCTTTAAAAAATTTGTGACCTTGTTGAAGTTGCAAATGTATATGAAAAGCTTCCACTTCTCCTGCTGTAAAATTGTGTCATAATAGCTTTGCGTAGAAAAGCTGTTATGACACAATTTTACAGTTTTGTCCTTAGGAACTAAAGTATTTAACATTTTTTTGTGAAAAGATTAAGAAAATCCTCAACAGCCTTCTAAATTAATGTCATTTTCAACGTTATTAAATAGTGAAAATGACTCGAGTCTTAATTAAGAAACAAAACACTGCGGTGATTTTAAATTCACTTAACAGCCATCTTTACGTAAAAAAGATGTCTTTAATGAAGTTTGCCACTAAGAAGAAATGCTTCCTACCTCGTTCGAAACATCAAATAACGTAAGCAGGACTATCTAAGATATTTTTTTAATTTCACACAATTTCACTAAAATTTATAATTGGTAAAATGCGAAAAATGCAACGTTGCCAGATCAGCTTTGTAATCTCATAAGTCATAATTTATTATTAAAGCCAATTTAAAAGTCACTCCGTATAAACAGTAATAGATTATAATTATATAGTTCCTCTTGTAATCTCTTAACCAAGTAGTATATTTTGCCAACCTAACATCTCTAAAGGGGCTCGTAAATGGGCTAGATTTTCGGCAATTTATTGCTGCAATTCAGGCTATCCCCAAAAACATTGCATATTCCATCACTAGTGGGGTCAAAAAGTGGGAATGTAAACTTTCGGGCTTGCAGAAATAAATTGCCGAAAAACTAGCCCGTTAATACGAGCCATGACGTTCTCGCGCTGCTCAAGGGCTTTACTTATATATGGTTATTGGCAATATTATAAAGATAATGCTAATAGTATGCTCATTACACCCTAGAGCATTAATCCATAACGCGAATGATGCCCTGAAGCCTCATTTCGTGCCTCTAACGTGCTGTTTATTTGAAAGGAGATTCTGCAGGCTTCGTTGAATTAATGTAAATGAAGAATATTTTTTTAGTTAGAAATGTCAAGGCTTTTCTAGAACCATAATTCGTTTTACGTGTCTAATTATAAAGATACGTGTATTCAAAAGTATTTCGAAAGAGGTCAGTTATAGTTAAAGTGGTTTGGTAGATGGGTGCCTCGAACGCATTTTTCATCGGTAGGATTTTTTCCCTAATCGCATTTTGCCACGATCGTATTTTGTCACGTATGCTTTATGTTTGATCGTTTATTTTCCTATGAGGAATTTGCCTTACAGCATGTTGTCTGATTCGCTTTTTGGTCTATAAATAATTTTCCTAACAGCATTTAGTCTTATATGGTTTTTGCCCTCTGGCTCTATCAATCGTCAATGTTAAATACATTGTTAATGCTCCAAAATGTTTCATTATAACTTTGCGTTTGCTTTCATTAGGTATAGCTTATGTTCTTAGGGGTATTTCATCTTTTTTGTTCGTGAATAGACTAAGAAAATCATAAGCAGCCTACAAAATGAATGTGATTCGTAATGAAGTTGCAAACGAATCGAATTTTCGTTGTTCCATTTGTAAATAAATAAAAAGTAAATAACTATTATCCTTTTTAATTTTCGAATATGTAACTGAAAGCCGAGTCATATTCATCTGTAACTTTAAAACAGTTTCGTTGAAATGATACAAATTTTTAATAGAAATAAATTGGAATTAAGGTCCGGTATCATTACCATGAGTTCTCGTAATAGAAAACTATCGCTCGGTCCCTTTTACTTGTATCTGCCGATACATACAACCAGTATTGCGGATAGATTTCGATAACGAGAACGGTTTGCGTAAAGTCATGGTAATGGTACACCACGTATGGCAGCGAGGCCACACCTGTAGTCAACCGCACGCGTTTCTTTTTGTATTATAAAGAAATCTATGCAAGCGCCGCTTGGGCCCTTTTTTAGGTTTCTTGGATATTTTTGTACTAATGAAAACGGAATTGAAAAGCTGAAGTCATATGCAACTTTAAAACAGGTCGTGTTGAATTTCGATAAGAACGTGTGTGAAAAACTACTTGTTTTCTCGCAATCAAAGTGAAAAAATGTGTTTTTTTTTTTAATGTCAATTGTCTGACAAACGAGCTGACGGCCCACCTGATGGAAAGTGGTCACCGCCGCCCATGGACATCTGCAACACCAGAGGTGCTGCCAATGCGTTGCCAGTCTAGGGAGGATGGGGAATGGGGATGGGATGGGGACAAGGGAATAGGCCTCCGGATCTCGTCACTCACCGTTCGAAACGTAATAGCAAGCTATTACTTTACGCCGATATTCTGTGAGAGTGTGGCACCACCCCGGTCGAGCCGGCCCATTCGAACAGTAATACTATTTGGCTCTACCACTACTAAGACTACTAGTGATTTTTTATTTTATTTTTATGTATTGGTACAAATATATTAACACGGAATTACAGTATGTTAACCAATACACCGATAAACTAAACTAATCTTCAAGCTAATAAAAGAAGACACAAACATGAATCATGTAAAGATAGTTGATTTACTCGGTAGTAAAAAACGTTTATATTCTAGGTTAAATATCGTGTGAAATGGCTCGTTTTAACAATCTTACTACTATTACTACTTAAATATATTACTTTGATAGTCACCCAACAATTTATTAATAAAAATCCAGAAGTACAATGGTTAATTACATACACTTTTGCTGAAATTTTCTTATCCGTTGCGTATAATAATAATCTTAGCAACCCAAGCAAAGCATTGCCTGTAACAACTAATGGCCGAATTCAGAAACGCCACTTAAGCATTTGATTAGAGATTTAATAGTTAAATGTCCCTCAACTATTGTCATCCTATACAAACGTCACTTTCAGAGATCAAGATCAATTTGAGTGGCCTTTCTGAATTTGGCCATAAGACACTTAGCTGATCTTGAAAATGCTTTGCAATGATAGCTAAAATGTTACGTGTTCCTATAAGTAGTTTGTATTTTTTTAGCATACAACGCTAAACTGTAGTAACCACTGGCAAGTTTTTATTTATTTGACTAAAGATTTCATTTCTTTTCTTTCCGCAATCTGGGTGTGCGTGCCAAGCAGCAATGAAATAATTGACAATTTGAACGCTAAGCAAGTATTCGACGGAACAGCACGATGCCGCAAAGTTAACTTTATTGCAAATGTTTATTAGCCCTTTATGGACTGCGATTAAAAATTAAGAAATCTTGTGTGCGATTTAGGCAACCATTTTTGTTATTTTGCTAATATTACATTTTTCATTTTATTTATTTAGATTTGTTCTGACGACGGTTGTTTTATTGTCAAATTAATATATATAATTTAAACGAAATAGATAATAATGATTCCTATCTAACAAAGAGACTTTTAATATTTGAAAATACGTTCTCAAAAGACTGTGAACATTTTTGCTCCTTTAACCTCCAGAATTCCCTGTTTCACAATGTATTTGCTTTTATTGTTAAACAACTATACATCTCAAGAACTTCTCGCGTCGTGTAATGGTAAAAGTTTGATAAATAATGGCGTATTACCCAACGCGCGCAGCGCCGGTAATGTACAAACAAAGACGTAATATACGTAATGATGAAAATTCACACTTTCCGGCCTCAGCTGGTTTTTCACAGGGGCAGTGTGTCAACAAGATTAATTTCTAATCTTAACATGAGATGAAGAGTTGGAAAAAAAATATGGGCCCTGGATGGGAACTGCCTTAAATCTTTAACTTAGATCGGTATACTTAAAGAAAACATTATTTTATTATTTCAAAGAAACAAAACCGCAGTCAAATATTTTCGTGTCCTTCGTATTTGCCGTGACTCTGTTTGCGTGGAAGGCGCGGTTGTAGTTTATCCTATGTGTCAATCCAGGGTGTAAGCTATCTCCATTCCAAATGTCATCCAAAACCGTTCAGCCGTTGAAGTGTGAAACAAAATAGCACACAATAATAACTCAAACACGCACACACTCTCCAACTTTCGCATGTAAGATATTAGACATAGGTCGCGGTCAGTTTACCAACACCGCAAATAACTTTGTAATCGCAAAAACCCCATACCTCCGCTATTTTGAAAAATTTCGAAAAACTGAATCAACGAAAAAATCCGTGTTATTCTCGAACCTGCTCACAAAATTTAACGAGAATTGGTTGCGATCTGTAGACGAGAACAAATGGACGTCCGCCGGACATACGAAAGCATTTCTTCATGGGTGCTCGGAACTGCACTCGACCTCTACCTCTTATATCATGTTTGGATTATTTTCTGTAAATGGTATATTATGAATGAATAAATAAATAAATAAATTTGTGCCCAAACTGAAACGGAGATAATTCGCTCGCTTCGCTCGCTCGCTCGATAATTCTCGCTCTCTCTGATGGCGTCTAAGTCGGCAACAGTCGACAATGTTCATTTCTCCATTGAGGTGACAAAGATAGATAGATATAGTTTTCATCGACAAGCAAGCATCGGCAAGCGTCCCAGGTTCGATCCCCGGTAAGGGCAAATATTTGTGTGATGAGCACGAATGTTTGTTCCTGAGTCTTGGATGTTTCCTATGTATTTAAGTATTTATTTCTCTATATAAGTATTTATATCGTCGTCTAGTACTCATAACACAAGCCTTTAGAGCTTACTTTGGGACTAGATCGATTTGTGTAAAGATTGTCCCCTGATTTATTTATTATTATTATCGACTTAAAATCTCTTCTTTATTCAACACTTGATTAACTAGATGCCGCATTTTTATTACTGTGTCGCCATCGATCGGGCGATGGTCTATTCCTACGTGCACTGTGCGCAGACGCGTGCCTCTTAACATATGCTGCTTGTCGCCTCTCCTTGAGATTCAAATTCGGACTCAAAATGTATGACTGTACTGTATATATTACAAACGACGTGTTGCGCGCCGTCTGCTTACATTGTAGTTTACAGTTTTTAACTGTAAGTATAAGTGACTATTTGAATGTCTTAGAGTGTAGAGTTTGTGAACTTAAGTCTGCGTATGCGCTGGTTTCGAATAATTTGCCGCTGCAGAGCGTATCATTGCGCTAACAATGCCTTGCGTAAGGTGATAGAAGTATTAGACACGTCAGTTTGCCAGATTAAAAGTTTTTTTTTTTTAGATTATCAGTAGCTGAATCATCATCACCTTGAGCATCTTGTAGTCCAGTAGTGGACATATGCCGCAAATATTTCATAAGGGAAGTCTGAAGAATAATAACAATAAACAAAATCGACTCCAAAACCTTTTGAAAAGTAAGAAAAAAAATGACTTGCTGTTAGTATTGTAAATTACCTAGAAACATCGGATATATTTGTTTCATTAGTAATAAATTAAAAACATCGAAATCGGTGCCAAGTTAATGAACACAGTATGAGGGATGTATACCTTATTACTTGCCACCGACTACGATATATTAAATTGATTACTGAGGTATCTGATGTTTGTAGCTAATGTACTAACGGATAGTCATTATTCCACGCTTTGCGTCAGCGCGCACAACTGCTACGGTATCACTGAGAATGTCGAAGTGTAACTTCTCAATTAAAGTAATCTAACAACAATTATTAATGTACCTAATGGTATAATTAAAAGTTACCTAACCGCAGTAATATAACAGCAATAAAATATTCAATGAACGAGCTTACATAATTAACAAAGTAGGGAGCCATTTTTAGGGTCCCACATCTACAAAGTGATTTAAAAATGTGTATAAAGACCCCAATCCGCACTAGGTTCGCGTGGGGACTACTGCCCAGTCTGTCTCACTATGAGCAAAAGCCCGTGTCCCTGATGATGATGCCGATCTTTAGGGTCCCTTACCCGAAGGGAATCAATTGAATTTGCTGAATAAGCCATTTTTTGTTTCAGCTGTCAAATTTACTGCTGTGTACTTGTCAAATTTAGCCTGATTGCGGTTTTCATACTACAAATTAAATATCAAATAAATAAATAAATAAATCAGGAGACAATCTTTACACAAATCGATCTATATGGGTACGAGACGATGATATAAATACTTATATAGGTAAATAAATACTTAAATACATCGGAAAAATTCGAGACTCAGAAACAAACATTCGTGCTGCTCACCAAATATTTTCCCTGATCGGGGATCGACCCCGGGACCCGTAGCTTCGGAGGCAGGGTCGTTATCAACTAGGTTAACCGCGACGTTAACATTGTCACATGTATACATGTTTTTTATACGAACTCTAATAAAAAAAGGAAATATTAAGGTACGGAACCCTTCATATGCAGGGTGGTGCTCGCACTTGGGCAGTGATTTTTATTCAAATGAGTGTTTATCCGCGCATATATACGCATTTCTAACTGAGGTTTGGTAAGCGCAAGTAAACAATGAGTTACGTCACGTTCATAGCAAATAGACAGACAGACAGTGGCCGCTGTATACGTTTGACATAGTGGCTGGTGCCCTGGATAGTGTCGGGTAGATAGGTAGGTAGGATAGTTAGGATTAGTCAATCACAATATCCATACTTAACCCTATTATAGGTACTGTCACAGAATATCTAGAAGACATTCTTTGACAGTATAATAGATATAGATATATATAAATAGTAAATAATAGAAATTGGCACCAGATTCCATAAAAATTGGCACAAATAAATGTAGCCTGTTATAATGGAGATAAATACAGGAAATACGCGCGATAAGCGAATTCCACGCGTGTAATATTATAAGTGCGAAAGTATGTGTTTGCATGTGGGTGAGTTAGTTTATGTGTTACCCCTTCACGCTTCCCCGGCTGGACGGACTTGGATGAAATTTGGAATGGAGCGTGATTTATTTGAATTTTAGAGCTTAGACAAAACCGGCAATATTTTCTAAGAAAATAACTATCGTAACTACAGTCTATAGTTTTTAATAGCGGTTAGCAACAAAATAAAAGATAATTGGTATAATGTTATCCATTCAACGTAGCATATTGCACAATTATCAAGCTATGCCATAATGTTATGGCGGTCAATAAAAATCATGGTTGTAAATTGACATAAGTATGCCCTATGACATAACGCGGCGGAATGCGGAAGAGTTATTACAACGGCCGACACCTGTCAAATTACGCGCACTTTCTTGGCACAGTGACACCATGCACTTTGGGCGTGTTTACAATTACAGCGCGTGAGGTCATTGGTTAATTTGGCTCGCTGGCGATATACCTATGAACTCCTTTGACAACTACATATAACTTCTTTTTATAGAAAGGTACGCACGCCATAAAAACATGTCATAGTTTCTTTTTTTATCTTTTCGCCCAGTGCAGAGAGGTGACACGTGACGTGCAGAAATTGTCTGTAAAAGCTGCAAATCGTAAAGAGCGTTTATTGTTCCTAACTCTGTAAACCACACATCTAATCTTATGAAATGTGCCTAATTGCACTAAACCCCGAATTGCATTGCATATTAGTAATTATGGCATGTTGCTTCACGTCTGTATTACTTTACGGAAGCACGATTATTATGTTTCTTCAAATCTTCATTACCTAATTATGGTTTACTGCATACTAAAAATCTTTATACTTAGCACTCAGAAGTTTGTTTTTATACGTCGGTTTCTAGTATTGTATTTTGGTGCATTTTGTTCTTGTTTTGTAAAATATTGAAATCGTCTATATAAGAAAATGGCAAATCATCACTACTTTGAAATAGGCTTGTATCACAACATCGATCGATGGAAATAGTTGTTTACGCAACTGTGGCACGAGTGGGTGGTTATGAAACGAGCCGCAGCCGATTTTTATAATAGGACCGAGTGCAAAATGCAAAATATTTCTATGATATGGTGTCCTAAATTAAAATTAAACATTAACTAGCTATTTTTCGCCTAGTTGCCAAATGAAAGAAACGCAAAAAATATTCTTTTGACATTGTTAATTTGTGAAATACAGTCGTAGAAAAAGTTACATAGAGTGTGCCGAAAGTTTTGGAACTTTTCCATAAAATAATGTATGAGAAAGTGCAAAAGCTTTTGGCCGATGTATATATACAACGGTACATGCGGTTTAAATACTCGTGCCTGTCCTTAGAAAACTCAGCGGCCCTAGCATGCCAGACACGGGGATAAGTAAAACTTTAGGGTTTGTAATGAGAGTTAGTTCGCAGTTTCAGAGCAGTAAAATTCCCTTGTTGCTATATAATGCCTATGTCCGTAGCCATCTCGAATTCGGTTCAACGGTGTGGGACCCGCATGAGGCAAAATACGTTGTCATGTTGGAGAAGGTACAGAAAACGTTCGCTAGGTTCCTGTACAAGAGACTATATACGTACTATCCTTTCTTGTACCCGTCCCTCTTTGTGTCAGGTATGGTGGGGCTGGATAGTTTGCTACTGCTTATAAAGCATTACTTCTATCTCCTAAGCAGCCGGGTGGATAACCCATCTGTGCTGGAGCGCATGGGCCTCCTCGTGCCGCCGGCGAGGCCCGGCCCCTCGGCGAGCGGCTCCGGCGGCGCGCGCTGTTCGCGCAGCCCGCGGCGCGGACCGTTCGCGCCCGGAACGCTCCCACCGCCAAAGCCGCTATGACGTCGATGTCTTTGCTGATACTGAAGGTGTATGTTTAGGCTAATGCATCCGTTTTTTAAATTTGTTTATGGCTGAATAATATAGTTTTTTGTTTAATGATTTCTGTTTTAATTGGTAGCGTGTGACATTTGTATCGCTTGTATACCTCTAGTGTATTGTGTAGTTACTTGACTATTTCTTATTTATTACTGACATTTTTCGTATGAATTGTTGTAATTTTTTTAGTATCCATTTGACATAGTTTAATTAAGTATTATTAGTTTTCAATATTCGTACTTTTTATATGTATACCTACCCTATAAGCGTCTTGGCTTTCCTAGCTGTAAGCTTGTATGTGGCATTAAATAAAATAAATAAATAAATAAATAAACCCGCTTATCTCTCTGACTATCTCTTTCGCAGTTAAAGATAAGACGGTTTAACTTATCCTTGTCGACCTTTCTAGGACCGCAGGTGCGTTTTGTTTTCTAAACTCGTGTTTAAAAACGCGTCATTATGTGCCAGTTGCATAAAATACTGTAGCGCTTGTAGTAAGGTCGAGTTTCCTATATTTTTTTAAATAGTGGAGAATTATTTGACCAGTTTTTTTTTATGAACGTCTGGGCATGCGTTTGACCCTAGTCTCACCTGGTGGAAAGCGAAGACAGGGTTTAGGATAGAGAAAGAGAAGATGAAAACCCTCCCGAACGTCTGGTATTCCGGTGGCAGAATGTGAATGTTGGGATTAGGTCATGTAGTTCCTGTGCACACTCACCAAAGTACAAGAGAGATAAGAGATAATTTATTTGTAAAACATGAGTAAGTTTACATAATGGTCTTAGGTTTAGAATAATCTCCGTCATGTTTTGCCTTTCGACATACAAATTCAAATTAATAATAATAACAATAATATGATAGAATAAAATTCAATTGAATTGAATTTATATATTGATAACAGTCATTACATGTCATTCTAAATATATTTATTTTAATCATTTTGTAACTTATCTATTTCTAACTAGATTATAAGATAAGAATAATAATTCAATTAAATGATCCTGTTTTACAAATTAATTAATAATCAATCTAGAATAACTAATTACACTAATCACTTAAAAACTATTATCATTTAAAAATGCATTAATATTATACTAACATTTTTAACACCCGAACATCCTGCAAAAAAACCAAAGGGCAGCAACTTTACGCCGATGCTCCAGACTTATCCGACTTATCCGTTGCTGTTTCCTCGGTGTGACATTTCCCGGGATATAACGAATGGCCATAACCGTAACATTTGCGAAGAAAAGATTTCCCGGAAACAAAAGAGATAAGAAGTCGTTGACAAATTGGCGTATTCCGCTATTTGCAAAAATGTTGCTACTGGAGCAATAAACTGAAATCTTCCTGCGAAATCAGTACTTATGGTTTTCGCCAGAATAGTCGTAGTTAGATTATAACCGTACAGAGATGACAAATTGACACTAAAATCTGTTCGCCGAGAGTTGACAAAAACAAATAAAAAATCAGGGCTTCTTAACTCATTACAATTAGCGGCCCGCTAATTAAGTATTTTTACCGATGATAATAAAAAAATTAAAGGGAAAAGCTTTATTTTTTTCATAGAATATTATAATTGAATAGCCTGCATATATTTTATGTCCCATTGCTGAGATATCATCGGACGACAACCATGACGAAGTCTCAGAATCGGAGGAAGAATTAGAGTCGGTGACGTTTATTAGAAAAACGTTCAATTGCTTCGTCTAAAACACACGACCACCCAAACGACACACTCGTAGCGTATTTCAGAACAGAATGGCAATATATGGCATTTGCCCACCCGGCGCGGCGCCGCGTTTGACAATAACTGCGTACCTCGTACCACGAAACTAAGTGCGCGCGGCGATAAGCGACGGACGCCCGTCATACAGTTTGCGATAGGTAAGTACGTAACAGTCGCTATTTCGAGACGATATCATAATATTTATCAACTCTCGGCGAACAGACTTTAGAGATGACAAATTTACGCTACTGTGAAAAGTTCGTATCACTAAATCAACTTGTAGCAAATACAGGGTGGGCCATAAGTTTTTGCACTTTTAGAAACATGATAGAGGCAAAACTACAAATGCTATTTTATTAGGTATTTATTATAAGTAATAGGCATATAATATTTTGTATTTGTATAAACACTGTCGCCTAAATGAGCTCCGTCTTGTTGCTGGCACTCCTGCAACCGACTACGGAATTGTATGAAAATATCAGTATCTTTTCATCAATCATCACTACTGGTACGTACGATTTGCAAAATATGGCGTGTGACATATCAAATAAAAGGGCTCGT
Organism: Tortricodes alternella; assembly: GCA_947859335.1. Taxonomy (NCBI): domain Eukaryota; kingdom Metazoa; phylum Arthropoda; class Insecta; order Lepidoptera; family Tortricidae; genus Tortricodes; species Tortricodes alternella. The sequence continues at coordinate 16,155,372 of OX401980.1, read as the reverse complement.
AGTCAAATTAAAACTTTCGTGAGTTTATGAATACTTGAAAAACACACGGCTTCGAATTCGAAACATGTCGGACTATTTCTGACAATAAATCGTGAGTAAAGCCGTGTGTTTTTCAAGTATTCAAAAGGGCTCGTTATGAGGATCTTAAATATATTTATCTACACCCATATCATAAAACCTCCTTTGGTTAATCAACAACCGTATGAAATGACCACCATTTTGACAACCAATTAGGAAGAACCAGTGCTGCGATAAAGAAATAACATGACTTCTTTATCGTTTTTAGTAAAGAAACGAGATTAAATTTGGAACAGCTGTCAAAACTCAAGTAGGTCTCTATTCTAGTATCCATAGATATTAAAAAGTTATTGATACGAAACGTCAATTCAGTATGTTTTTTTAATATAAACTGCACAATATTTGATCTCGAGTGACGTGAGAATAGAGACTTCATCCGTTTGTCTATGATTTAAAAAAAAAATGGTCTTGACGGAAGATCGTATTTGCCGCCATGTTGACGTTTTGCTGAACGAAAGTAGAATTGTTGTTGAATTGAATAGAGAAAGTTGTTTGTAATTTACATTTTAGTTGAAAATATGAATAGTAAGTAGTCTTCTCGGAGTGTGTGTGATGTGAAAATGCGCCGGATATCGGAAATATGCAGCCACGATTGCAACAAATAACTTGTTGCCAGAAAATATTGTTTCTGAACCCATCATGGAGGATTTATAATATGTGTGTAGATAAAGTTATGTATGCAACTCTGCATAATTTGGCCTTAAAACACACGTGCGATCTTATTATGAAACTCGCCTGCGGCTCGTTTCATGAAAACCGCACTAGTGTTTTAAGGCCTATCATTATGCAACCGTTGCATAAACTACTATTTATTTATAATTTTAAAATAAACGGTTTTGAAGTTATTTAAGAAAATAGGCAAAAAATTACCATCCCCCCTCCCCCTCCTTATCACCGAAACAACTGGACCTAAAATTTTGAAAAATATACAAAAAATAGTTCTTTACCTAAAGATTACTGGAAAACCTTCAAAAAGTGTACGGTATTTAAAGTAACATAGTAAATTTCATATAATCACGGAACCCTCTCCACTGGAGTTTAACTCGCACTTTTCCGGTTGTTTTTGGAAAGGGTTTATCACAATAACCACGTTGCTTTCCTGTGAAACGGTCCATCGTAGTTAAAAATATACAAAATGGCATTTAATTTCCCATCATCCTTTGTACCGCACAATTAATAGTTTAGAAGAAAATCTGTGTTGCTATTTGCAAAAACTTCTGGCCCACCCTGTATAGCCTTGCTGCAAGAATATTAAGGTTATTTTCCGTTAACCGAGTTTAACGTACGAGCGAAATAGGATTAAGTGCCATTTAGAATAAAGATAACTATTTCCAGTATAGCGGGCTACGTAGAAAAACATTATTTTCTATGAACAGCGTCCATTAACCTTTATGATTTTTCCTTATAGTGTTCACAAAGTAGCAATTACTGCGAAATCGACAAAGTTAAGATTGTTTTTTTTTTTGGATTCCGTTATATGTATGGCAGTACCTAGTAGGCCCATGGTTCCTAGAAATATGACGAAGCGTTTAGTTTGAAAATATGTTAGCATGACTGGGGGCCGGATCGAAACGGTGTAACTTAATTTTAAATTAGAAACGTCAAAATCGAGTTTGACTTTTCTTATTAACCGACTTAAAAGAAAACCGAAGGAGGAGATTCTCAGTTCGGCGCGTATTTTTTTTATATGTATGTTCACTGATTACTCTGCGATGGCTGTATCGATTAGCATGATTCTTTTTTTAATCGATAGGGTTTTTCTTCAAGTTTGTTCCGTTGTGGAATGAAAGAACTCCTCAAATATTGTAGGCACGCATATAGCAATTATGATATTTTCTGTAATAACTCAAGCAGTTGCGTTTCAAAAACGTTATTTGACTGGAACTGATGATGAAGACCACGGATGACCACCAGAGAGAGACAAGTAACTCATTGATAAGTATTTCTTGGGTGGCGATTACATTTGTGTAAGTATAAGGTTGAGAAGCAATTTATGCGCATGAAAATTCATGTGGTAAAATAGAACCTTTGGTGAAGAACCAGAAGAACTACTCAACGATTGACGTCCTTGCACCTTGGATAGCAATATTTTGTAAAGAGTGATGAGCAATTGATATTATGCTATTGCTACTTGAGTATTAAATGTGTGTCAATCACTAAAAAAAGTGAAAAAATTAAAAATAACCAAAAAACAAAAAAAAAACTGACTTCAAAAACCGGTAAAATATATCTAAGTCGGTGGCAAGAAAATTAGGTAATAAATCCCTCATACTGTGTTTCATTTGCTTGACACCGATTTCGATGTATTTAATTTATCACTTGATCAATAATATATCCGACGTTTCTAGTTTATTTACTTATTTTTTACTTTTCAAAGGGGTGAAGTCTGTTTTTTTATCCGTTAAATTTGAATTGTAGGACTTTTTTAATTTATGTTAGCGACTTTTAAATCAGCGAACACAATTTTGAATTGGCCCCAGTGATTATTTATATAAATTTCATTTCATTTCATTTATTTGCTTTAAAGATTCCAGTCAATCCATGCAAAAACTTATAATTAATCACATTTATAATTAATTAACAGTACTCAATAAAAATTACATTAATCAATGAATTGCCGGCTCTTCTCAGTAGAGGATTTTTTCCGAACCGGTGGTAGATTCATTCCTTGACCTTCATAAGAGCTTGTAAAAGCCTAAATTGAATAAAGATAGTTTGACTTTGACTTTGACTTTGAATATAAACATAGATATAAGGTTAAAATTAAAATAATCACATTAAAATTAAATTTTAAATCAAATTGTTAAATAAATGTCATGATGAAATTAATAATAATAATGTCACTCAAATACTTTACTAAAATACTCGTCCAACTTATAAAAAGGCCTCGATATCAAGAACGATTTCAGCTTTCTAGTGAATTCTCTTAAATTATTTGATTTTCTTATTTCGATGTCAAGACTATTAAATATTTTAATTGGTATGTAATTGATGCTTTTTTTATAATAGGTAAATTGCGGTTTAGGCAGCGCAAGATCTAGATTTCGTCGTGAGGGGTACCTTTGCATATCACCTATAGTTTTATATGTCTTTTTATTTATAAATACATATGTGCATATTTGGTAAATGTACAGGGATGTAACAGTAAGGATGTTATGCTTTACAAATAGGTGTCTATGGGTTTTTGGGAAGTATCCTTCTAGTAAGTTCTGTTGTGATGATGACTAAGCTGGTGGCAATGAGACAATAAATGTAAATAAAATAAATGGAAATAAATCATTACTGATCATTATTATCTTGTCAATCAGCTCGCGAAATCGACGAGGTCGGCCATTTCTTTTTATGGCGAAATGAAACGTGTCATTATCATTATATTTTTAATAAGGCATCTTAATTTATTGAGATCGTGCAGTTATTTTTTTAACTGCTATCGACTTACTGTTGAAGGCTCCTGTCTGGACTTTCTTAGGTACTATTTACTTATCAAGGTACTAAAGTCGATTCATCCTTACTTGTCTTATTTGGTAAAGTGTATAACCCCAAAATTTTCTTTTTTGGGTGAAACGATTTTATTTACGAAGAAATTATTATTAAATTATTCTTATTTTTAAATAGCTGTTTTAGCCAAAAAGGGTGCATTTTGAGGTTAGAAACTTGTTTACCAAATAAGACAAGTAAGGATGAATCGAGTTTAGATGGACGAGAATATCATCCCAACCAGCAAACACCGGTTCTATAGCAGTCCATAGAACCTTTCTCAAAAACCAATCGGTGTTCATGAATGGTCCTATTAAAGGCCACAGAACCTTTACTCGACGCGGAATTGGCGCCGATATATCGCCACTCGGTGATATTGTGTTTCTATAACAGCTCCAGGCATGACATTTTTAGTCTGTCAATGAGATCTAGCAGTGACGTACATTACCAAATGGTGAGGTAATAGTCACGGCGACGCTATTACAGTACTTTTTTGTGTTATAACAGAGTTCATGATTCCTTTATATCAACATTATTCGTTCATTCATTCATTCATTCAGTTCGGTCCCGTTCGTGTTACAATAACATGTAAATAATTAATTAAATGTATCCAGATAACAACGTGTTCTGGTAAATATTACCAGTTTTATTATGGCGTCCATGCTGAAGTATATTCTTTGTGTAGTAACGACTCAAACAGTGAAATTTACTTGCGACCATAATTTTATTGATAAAGTAGCGCAAGGTAAGTGTGTGTTTTTAATGCCCCCTTCGAATTATTGAGTTTTACTTAAATAAAATGAAAATAACTAATTCCTTTATACTCGCGATTACCACTATAGGATCAAAAGTTAAACCATGGCGACTAAAGGCTTTTTATAGGACCTCTCACTGGATATGTCGCCGCCATCGCGGACAAGGTGAAACCGCAGCGACTATAGGCATTTATAGTACCTGTCATTGTCTAAGCTGCCGCCATTTTAGGATTGTGGATCAAAAAATTACGGTTCCTTATAAATACAATGAAAACGTTTCCGATTTATGCCATTTTTCAGTTCATTGTTAGGCCATATTCAAGTAACGTCTTCATTTCATCCACAAACATTTTTATCCTATCCTGAATAAATCCCAATTATGATAGGAGACAATTTTGGTATCTCATAAATAATGCAGAATATTGGCCATAACTGAAATATCAAAAATATTATTTTGTACGGAACTACTGTCTGTGCATAAATCAACATAAATGTACCTTTGTTGTAAAAAGGTGTTTCCAACTCCTTTTCAGGTCATATTGGCTGTAAAATAGTTCTTCTTCCTACCTTAATATTTCATTATTGAGTCAACGAAGAGACAGAAACTCTGCTATCGCACTATTGTGTATCGCAAGTACTATAAAAGAGTTCTCACAGTAATTCTGTGCTATAAAAGTATCTTTGCGGCCAGTATATCAATAGTACTATAATTGGTATTTGAATACTATTATAGTTCGAATAACCTACATTAAAGCCATATGAAACTCGGCAATATCACAAAATGGCTCTTTTGTGGGTACTTTGTGGCCCCTTAAAGATTCTGTACTAAAGCAGTCACATGAAAACCTGCAATATCACGAATTTGTCCTATAATTGAATTCCTAACACCGTTGAAGCGTTTGTACTATAGCAGTTATTTGAGAACCCTTATAATGCAAAAAAGATACAAAAGAGACACGTCAAACACTTATATACAGCAAAATCGTTCTGTACTGGTTTTCCTAGAGTCTGATATAGAACTTGCCTGTAACAGTTGTATATAATGGTGATGTAAACGTATATATCACTTGTCTATAATACTTTATTGCTGTATAAGCTTATAGAGCGAAATTGTCCTTCCAAACGCTTCTATACAACAAATTGTCACCACAAACGCTTTGATACAACATTTACAGAACTACTTTTGGGATATAAGCTTATGTTATAGAACCCTTTTGCTAGTTGGGATATAACCAGGTTTTGTGCCCTAGTACTGGCTTAAATAAGGCCGATTTTATCGATCTCAAACAAGTTTGATTTAAGTGAGTGGTTTTTAAAAAAAGGAGCGGTAAAGTGCGCAACAGTTCAAAAAATCATCGGAATTTTAATGTAATTACAGATTCAGGTATGCGCTTCCCCATTCTCTGGAAATCACATCCTGGTTCCTCGATGAGCATATAGCATTATGTGTAAATGGTAATTGTATACACTCCATCATACAGACGCCTTTCATTCTGGGCGATATGTCAGGGCTAATTACTTCAAAGTATCGTAAGGTCGAGCGTAGAGTATTTTTGTTAACCTTTGCATGGAGGTGATTATCTCTCATATTAAATTAAGTGGCGGATCAATCCAATTATGTTTATGGAGTGGACATGATGGGTATTTGGTAGCAGTAAAACATTTAAAGACATCTCCTAGTGACCTCTGCCAGAGCCGGTTCTGCGGCGGACATTCTAAACGAACAATTTTTGGTGAAATAAATACCAAATGGCACGTACTCATCACAAATACATGTGGTCAGTTTCACAAAAGAAGTTCTTAAGAGGACTGTGAACCAATGTCAAAAATATATTTGTATTGATACCAATTTTTAGTAAGTTTTCATTATGATACTAAAGTCGATTCGAAAGTGTGCTCGCTAAATTTAAAGGTAACTAAACTTACAATGCGACACGTCAGACTTGATTTTGGCAGCTCTGCGCTGTACAGAATTGACTTTGACGTTTCTTATTTTAAGTTTAGGAAATTTAAAATTAATCTATATTTTAGAAAGTGATCGACGGTTGCATCACTACCGATTGCAATTAAATATTCATACTACTACATTGACTTGGATCACTTCAGATGTCTTAAACAAACACGTTCGGGACACAGTTATTATGCTTCTAATCACATAATCAACTGCTATCAACCCTTAAACTTCAGCGCGACCTAATTGCTTCACGCTACAGTAACGAGAACCCACAAAAGCAAAAACCATCCAAACTTCGTCGTACCAAGTTATAATTTGATTAGTCCGTGACCATTGAGAAGGGCGGGGCCGCGGTCGATAGCGAAAACGGGAGCCGGCAGCTTACGCGGAGATGGTGTGCGACCTAGCAGATCGACTGACAAACAATTTCTATACAATAACCCTCCTTTTTGCTCCGCCACAGTCGGGCAAAAAGAGAAAACATTTTTACTCTACTAAATTATAATATGATTTTGATTAATGTAGTACAGTACTTAAGTTTAAATATGACTTAAGAGGACTGTGAATCAACGGCAAAAATCACCCTTTTCATACAAAAGGCGATAACTACGCGCCTACGTGTAGAGCGATAACGCTTCTAAATTAGTTCATTGCTGGGGCTCAGGACGCCGACATATTTGCTGACCGTTGGCCCGCTCTGATTAATAAAATTATTTTATTTTTAAACAACCGATTGCATTAAGATGCTAATTTATATGAATGTATCCCAATTTCTAATTCTGATCTATATTTTAATTAATGGTTTTTGTTTTTAATGTGATTTGCAATTATTTTTTTAAATTCTTAATTGACATACATGTAATTCCAATTTTTTAATCTAATCTACATTTATTTAATGATATATGTCTCTAATTTTATTTGCAATGTATTATTTCATATTTAATTTGTTATCTTTCTCGCTTCGACGTGTTGGTCTTAACTGTAAGTCGAACATGAATTTAAATAAATAAATAAACAATTTCCAACCCTTAAATGTTAACCGATTTTGACAAATTTTTCATAGGTTGTCAGTCAGAATAAAATCTAGGTCTATACGTTTTTTGAACGTGTACGTTTTTTGAAGGTCAACGAAGTCAAAAATTCGCCGAATTTAGTTTTGTATGAGAATACTAAAACAACAATAAAACTGAACTATTGATTGTAGTGAAAAAACTAAAACCTATAGACCTAGATTTTGTTTTAACTGACAACCTATCAAACATTGGTCAACATCGGTTAACATTTAAGGCGTGGAAGTCGTTATCGCCTTTTGTATGAAAAGCCGTAGGTTCACACTCCTCTTAAATGGTTATAATTATACGCTAATCATTAGACTTAATATATGCTTAAAATGTAAAGTGTATGCTGTAGTTTACAGTAGGACATGTTGAGACATGCACACAGTGTGTTATAAACCCCAATTTTGTTTCACCTCGTGTTTTCTCAAACATACGATAGTTATTACTGTTACAAACATCAGACGAAAACTCCCACATCGATACGGCTTGTAGTTGATTTTTAAAAAATCATCAAAGTTTCCATATATCCGGGTCATGAAATTCACAAAATATTTTTTTGCTAAAAAACTGGAAAACTTATTAAAGTTTTGATTACATTATTTAAATGTGCATATAATACAGTAAGTTTCCACAATTTGTTATTGATATACTGCAGTTACTTGGAGAGATATTAATATTTTTGTCACTTTTGGTTTTTATTTTTTTATTCCTGTATAACGCCGTATTAGATGGCGATTTATATACTAAACGATAGCTTAAACATGCCTTTATCAGCAGTATTAAAACCACAATCTAATCCTGCGTTATTCAGAAGAAATAAACAATTTCATTTTATTTCTAGGGTTGTCACTTTGCATATCCGGGTGCCAAAGATACGGGTATAAAACTAATTTATACAAAAACACAATTTTTGCCTTAGTCTTCATTAGCTACGACAAAATTTTCACTGACATCAATATCCGCAACTGAATAATCAACCAATTTTAGAAAATAAAGAAAATCCACTGCCGACAAAAGCGGTGTTTTGTTGGCAGTGGATTTTTCTTTAATTTATTTGTTTTTTCTTTTAGTCCAAAATCTGTAATTAAAGTCTGATGGACTAGTGCCCTGTGGAACAAATCATACATTGCTGCTTCGCGATTGACTTCTAGAATGGTGTTCCCTATCAAACCGCCAGTATTTATTGCGCGTTTCTGTGCCTTGTTCCGAGAGCATCCCAATTGGTAAAGTCAACAGTTCTATTATTCTAGCACCATGTACTAGGATTTTATGTATGGTAACTGTCATAGAATGCCAGTTATATTTTTCTACATAACTGTAGGCCAAATCTCTACAAAAAGTGCCGAATTTAGTAAGATCTATCGGCAAGTTACTTGATAATACAATTAATATAATGTAAATATCATCCAAGAGCCATTTGTCGATGTTTAAAATTTGAACAAAAGTCACACAAAATTTATCCGAGAAGTCGGCCTGAGCCGTATTTCCATCATTCGTGGTGCCTGAAATGGGACGCACTACATCCACCAACAGGCCCAATTTTTCTCTGATCTCTGCTTGTATTTTTTCCCTCTCCTCTACCAATCGGCCATCTTCATAGTTTTGTGTCATTCGCCATCGTTTTACCTCAACCTTATAGCCAAGCTTAAGAACAAATTCCAAAGCTCTTATTCAGCGGGCTTATTCCATATATTAAGCGTTCTTCTATAACAGGCTTAGAAAAAGCTTTTTCGAAGTCATTAAATTTTGTTGAAGTCAACTCACAATAAGGACAATATAATTGGGAAAAAGTTTTCAAAATTGCGCCAAACACCTTTCCGTCGATTGCTATTAAAAATTGGATCCAGCATGTATAAAATATTATTACCCGAAGTGACAACCCTAGCTACAAAAAAAACGGATATAACTTAAATAATTTGTATCTTCTGAATAACGCGGGATTAGATTGTGGTTTTAATACTGCTGATAAAGGCATGTTTAAGCTATCGTTTAGTATATAAATCTCCATCTAATACGGCGTTATACAGGAATAAAAAAATAAAAACCAAAAGTGACAAAAATATTAATATCTCTTCAAGTAACTGCAGAATATCAATAACAAATTGTGGAAACTTACTGTATTATATGCACATTTAAATAATGTAATCAAAACTTTAATAAGTTTTCCAGTTTTTTTGCAAAAAAATATTTTGTGAATTTCATGACCCGGATATATGGAAACTTTGATGATTTTTTAAAAATCAACTACAAGCCGTATCGATGTGGGAGTTTTCGTCTGATGTTTGTAACAGTAATAACTATCGTATGTTTGAGAAAACACGAGGTGAAACAAAATTGGGGTTTATAACACACTGTGATGCATAACAAAGTCAAAGTCAAACTATCTTTATTCAATTTAGGCTTTTACAAGCTCTTATGAAGGTCAAGGAATGAATCTACCACCGGTTCGGAAAAAATCCTCTACTGAGAAGAGCCGGCAAGAAACTCGGTGAGGTATGGTATCATTTCTTTAAAACAGTACACGTAAGTTAACAATGATGTCTACAGTTTTATACAAATCTATACGTATAAACCACAGTAGGTACACCCATCGAGACCCAGGGATCGCCGGTGCAGGTCACGATTTAACCCAAACATCCCATGGCCATGACATAGTCTTTTACTGTGGAATATGCTCTAGAAATAAGAATTCGCTTTACAGTAGATTTGAACTATTTTTAAGACTGCATAACTATATAAAAGAATGTAAAACACATTTTCGGCACAACAATTAAATAAATAACCTGAAAAAATTTCTACTAACACACATTGGTCTAATGGCCAAACTATGATTTGCCTGTGCTATGAGGACAACAACACGAATACTTATACATTCATGTAATGATAATAAACATTCATGACTCAGATACAAACTTTCGTGCTCATCACATGAAGTCTGCCCTTAGCCGGACTCGAACGCCGCACAGATGACAGTTGTCCCTACCTGTCCGTCCATCAAATTATTTTACTATTAAGGTCTCTGCCCATTAGACCGTATCATACCATGACCGTGCTAGGAACGTGTCAGGCACGGAAATCAAAACAATACGCTCTACTAAGCCCAGCTCGTTGGCCTTCTGTGCCCGTATGCTACCCGTATGTTACCCGTATGATCCCGTATGCAACGCCCACTAAAACCTATAGAAATCCGTTGAACGTGCAGCGCTGGTTCATTCTACTCACCGTTTGGCCGCCTGCGCGCAGCGGTTTGGCAACGCCGCCGGCGTCGCGTGCCCTGCACGGAGCATATCAGCACCAGCAAAATATTCTCGCCGACAATAGTTGACGCGCCGTGCATGGCACGCGACGGTGTTGGTCGGTGACGGAACGGTCTAGTGGGTATAGTCTCATACTTTTCAATACATATAATATTTTTCCTTCGTACCTAGCACGGTCATGGTATGATACGGTCTAATGGGCAGAGACCTTTATCACACAAAATACCTATAAAGGTTGATTCTTATCATAATTATCGCTAAATAGTTATGCCACAAAGGCATTCATTACTGTCAATATGTATGATCATTGTGCTCATAAATGTCACCCTTCTAATAACGATGCGTGGTCACACTATCAAGGATAGGGTTGGTCGTGATCGGAATAACAACCGTCTCGAAGGTCGATTTCCCCTAATCCAATTTATCTTTGCTACTACGAATTCTCCAGGCGTTGTAGTTACGCGAGGCAAGCGATTTTGATCCATTGCGGGTTTCATGGAAGATGCATAGTCGGCTTTGTAGGAGGTCTGCTGGGATTTGGGACAGAGTTGAGATTGGGAGGCTTATACATACATATATCGTGCAAGAACTTTGTGGAGCGTTATGGATGTGGCTATATCGTGGTATGTTTGTGTAAAGAATATAATAGAAAAAATAATATATTAAATCACAATTCCGCCGGTCTAACGATAAAGGCAGTAAGTAGGATTTTGGACGAAATTAAGTTAATTATTGATTCGGAATCGACGTATTATGCTGATCCTGAATCATTACTTAACTCAATTTCGTGGTGCTTACCTACTGCCTTTATCGCTAGCACGGCGGAATTGTAGAGATAATAGTACTTTTTATTTGAAACAAAAAGAACTGAATAAACTTAGCTAAATCTAAATAAAATGAATAATTTATTAAGATAAATAAACTTAAAATACAAATTAAAAACTAGAACAATTAACCTAAAACTAAAAACCTTAAAAAATATAATATAATAACTAAAATATATTATTAAAAAGAGTCCCTTTAGGCAAGGTTCCGAAGATACTGACAGCGTTCCCCCTTTGAATAGCTAGACTAATTCTTTGTCCGAGGTAGCTGCCAGCTCTTCGGTCACCCGTGGAGTCAACCAGCCGCTTCGTTAGCTCTTTCAGGAGATTAAAAGCACCAGAACCCTTCGGGCCGAGGGTCTCGACCCTCAAGGCAGCTTAATAGCAGTTTCCAATGTTTTGTTATTGCTGTTGATGTTCCAAATAAAAATAAATAAATAATTATATTCAGATCCTAGACCCTGAGCATTAAATTGGCTTATGCCATAATGCTTCTGACATAATCTTATTGACCATAATTAATATCATAATTTATCAAATGTTCAATGACATCTGTCGTACTAAGTATGTTCTGTTTGTTCTCTCTTGTTTATGTTAATGCATGTCGTTTTAACTCCTATAATTAGTGTAATTGGTGTAAAACCATTCTAATTATTACATAAATAAATAAATAAATCATTTAAACCAAAGTAACCTATAATAAATATAAATAATGATAATTATAATGACTAATAATTTATTAACGTTTTCAACGCCAATGACGGATATGTACCGACCCCAAACAACAACAACCAACATCTAGGCTATTTGATGACGCGCGCGGCCAGCGAGCGAGCGAGTGGCAACCTACTGCCATTTACAGTTCCGAGCTGTCCGAGCGTACTTAAAGCGCGGAGTGAGATTCCTGCTGCTGGAATCACCTCCTTGGATCAACTGGTTCGTCTGGCTATTAGATAGGGAGGGGAATGGGAAGCTAACGACCAACCTTCAGATCGCAAGAGGCACTTTTTAAGAAGAAGTCCCCGCAGGGCTGAATAAGTATGATGTTATCGAAGATATACATCTACTCTCGGATTTTTATTACTTTTAGTCATACACTTTTGCAGTATTTTATAACTCGTACGTGGAAATAACATTGTTATCAAACACAAGCAAACCCAAAACCGCAAGCGCGAGTCAAACTCGCGTGGAGAGGATTCCGTGATTATATGAAATTTCCTATGTTACTTTAAAGACCATAGATTTCTTATAGGTTTTCCTGTTATCTATAGGTAAAGAACTATTTACTGTATTTTTTTTCAAAATGTTGGGCCTTCGGAGATAAGGGCTGGTCAATTTTCGCCTATTTTCCTAAATAACTTCAAAACCAAACCTCACAATTATAAAAAAAAAAATAAGATCTTCACAACGCGCCCTTTCATTTGATATGTACTTACTTACACGCCACAGTTTGCAAAACTTTTTCGTTCGCGTTCCGTGTTGTCCTTTTGAGGTACGAAACGCTAAAATTATAACATGTGTGCATCATTTCTCGGTTGGTTAAGCTCAAAAATCAAGTCTATAATAAGAAACACATCTTGGTTCTCCTGGTACCCACAAAAACTGTAATATTCACCGACAAACGGCAGGAAAGTGGTTTAGAAAAACAGAGACGTGAATTTGTAGAGGCAAAATCAACACAAGCAAAAATAACGTTTAAAATTGCCGACATAAAGTTCAGAACAAAGTAACACCAAGATGCGAACGACGTGCTACAAAATGTCGTAAGTGAGTTTTATGTTTGAGGGAACTTAAAACGTATGTAAAAAGTGATAGAGTTGGAGTTAAATTGAGGGTGCTTATTAAAGTAGGAAAGTCAATGTTCACACGACAAAGGATTAGAAAAGCTCGTTTTGGCGCAAGCAAGCCATCTCACGGATCCGGATATTTCCGGTTTAATCTAGTTTAATCTAGTAATCCCTTGAAGACATTTCTCGTTTTAATAATCGTAAGTAAAACAATATTTATTGATTTAAGTGGATTTGGTTCGTTTGGATTATGAAGCGACATAGCTCGCAGTGCGTAACAAAAAACAAAACAATACAATTATAGTTTTCATTATTAGAATTTTATCAAATGGCAATAATCTTGAAACCGAGTGTTTTTGAAAGATCGAAAAACGTGCGTTGTAAATAAAATAAATAATAAAACATAACAGCCTAAACTATGATTCCCTGTATTTGAGTCCGTAAACAACACATAAAACTATCCGAGACTTTCTAAAAATCCAACCAGCGACCAGATCGGTTGCGAAGTGCAAGCACAGGTAACCTATGGGCTAACTTTACCCACAGAATAGATAATAGTACTAACGTACAGAAGAATCCCTCTCTAACAAAACCGGTGTTAGGTACGAAAATATGCCTAATCATGCCTTCTCTCTCCGTCGCATAAAACGTGCTCTGTCGTGTACGCTAGGGTTGTCAGTTTTTATCCGCGTCATCCAACGACAACAACGCGTGAATCGCCCAGCGTGTGAGCGAGCGGCACCCTGCTGCGATTTACAGCTCCGAGCATCGCGACGGCCAAGCTTTCCTAAAGTCCGAAGACGGCCAAGCTTTCCTAAAGATCCATCCCTATGTTGCGGATATTCCAAGAATTCGCACTAAGCGGTACGCATCAACATTCATTTGGCGAACGGCTAAGGAGTGGAATTCCCTGCCTGCAGACTTGTTCCCAGAACGCAACAACTTGGATGTTTTCAAGGAGAGAGTGAATAGGCATTATCTAGGTGTGCATGCTCCATCGTCGCCCTCATCATCACTTTCCATCAGGTGAGATAGAGAAAAAAAAAGATGAGAGAGAGAAAAAAAAAAAGGAAAATCCGCCTGCTTTAGCCCTGTTTTTACCCGACTGCGACCAAACCCAAAACAGTAATACTCATTACTTAATACTCAATCATGTATTGCGTTTTATTATATTTAAGAGGGTGGTAAACGAGCATGCAAGTCACTTGATGGTAAGTGATTACCACCGCCCCTTAACACCAACAACCTCAAGGGTTTTATTGGACATTTAACCTTCTGGATCCTGGAGGTATAACTGATATTTTCTTCATTTGTTCAAAAAATCTAAAAAATCATGGAGATCGATGGATTCGATTTCTTCTTAAGCCATTACCACTTGTTAAGCCGGTTTGAAATTTGGCTGTACATTTTTTATTTTTATTATGTTCTCAAGTGCGGACCGGGGGTCCCAGGAGGATAAAAGTAAGTACTTAAATTAACTGAAAACTTGAGAAGTTTAATTCTTCCACACACCGAAACGCGGGTCGTGCGCAGAGCGGGTCAGAAGTGGCCCGCATAAACAGTGTCACAGGAACTAAAACGGAATCCGCGCTCATTGATTTGAAAGTTTTTAATTTCTAGGTAGTTGCAGAGACAGTGCTTCCGTGGGCCTGCCTCCGACCCGCTCCGCGTACAACCCGCGATTCGATGTGTCGCCTTAATACATCATTATGGACCCTGTAGCACAGCAACTTATAAGCTGTATGGGGGCTTATATACTCACAATACTTTATCATTTACTGTTTAACTAGCACAAAATATAACTAAGTACCTACATTGTGAGCCGTCGTGCCGCAGTAGATGTCTTCCGGCTGAAATGATGATGTATAATTAGTAGTTTTGGTGGGTATACGTGCATATAAAGTGGAGTCATCCATACTTGTCTTATTTGGTAAACAAGTTTCTAACCTCAAAATGCACCTTTTTTGGGTGAAACAGGTATTTTATTCTAAGTAAAGCAATCCTAGATGATAAATTGCCAAAGTGATGTCTAAAAAATTATCTCTGGTTGCTTTATTTACGAAGAAATAGCTGTTTAAGCCAAAACAAGATGCGTTTTGAGGTTAGAAACTTGTTTACCAAAAAAAAAAAATTAAGGATGAATCCACTTTATATAGCCATGTCCGTTTTTATATTGCTGTCATACAGTGTTGCCATTTCCCTTGTAAAATTGTAACTTGTACTTGAAGCGTTTCTTTAAACAGAGCCTTATCAATTACGATTGTATGTATTTTATTATATGGTTACTGCGTGAAAACCTACCTAATCGTTGGACATCTGTGTTGTTTGAATACCATTTAAAAAAGTGCATCCTTCCGCTGTATTTCCGGCGCGGGACGCGTGCGCGCGGCCATCGACCGCGGCGTGTGGCCATTCGCGAATATCTAAATATTCGCGAATGGATTGAGGCAAATAATAATAATAACAATTTATTCACCATAGAAGAAATCAATACAATTTTCTTAGACTATTACATAAGCTAGCACGAACTCGTTAATTATATTTAAACAGCACCGCTGCTAAACTCGGTGGGAACCTGTGTTGCAGCAGTCTGCGCTCATCCCCAAGAGATAATATATTTCTACTGTTATCCAGCTAACGATACAAATAGACAATCATTTTTCTTATTACTATTATCTAAATGGAACAAAAAAACAGTAACCAGGTTAAACATACCCTAATAAAATAGGTATGTATACATACCATAGTATGACATTACAATTAAATATTACAGTTGTCAATGTAAAGAATTTATATTATGATCATCAGTTAAATAAAAAGTACAAAAAATATATTTCTTTCTTAATCAAACAAATACACTAATTCTAAATACAAAATTATGATGTCGATTACACAATTGATATAGGTAATATTTCGTAGTTTAACAAAATTACAATTTCATGTCAAAAAATTCTCTTACTGAGTTTAGGCATTATTCAACAAAAGGTTTTTTAGACGGTGCTTGAACGATTTGGGTGTTTGTGTGAGCGTATAGGTGTGTACCTCTCTCCGTGTGGTGCGTCCAAGTGTCGTGTTTGTGTGTATGCGTGTGTGAGTATGCGACCACACACAAACACACACCAAATCTAAATGTATTTACGAGTTCAATTCCCGTGAGCCAGTCACTCGTATCGGCCTTCCTTCAGCCGCTTCATTCGAGTATCTTTGTGCGCGGTACAAACATTAATAATCGTACAAAATTTCAGCTTTTTAACTTAAATAGCCTTCAAGAAAAAGTAGCTGTGACATACGGGTCGACAAACAGACGGACATGGCGAAACTATAAGAATGCCGTATAACCCCATCAAGGTGAAATTCAAAGGCCTAAAGTTGCTTGTTAATCAGCGATTTTTGGCAATTTATTGTTGCAGTGCGGGCTATTCCCAAAAGTTTACACTTAAACGATTTGTTCCCAGTAGTGATGTAATATGTAACCTTTTTGGAATAGCCCAAATTGCAGCAATAAACTGCCAAGAAACTAGCCCGTCTGCGTCTACAAGCGCCCTAATAGTGAAAAACACAACAGAATAAAATACCAGACCCTTTTCACAATATAATGTATATCAAGGTACGAATAGGTCTAAGCGGCCCTAGTAAGGTTGACACGAAGATAAGTTAACACCGTCTTGTCTCTAAGTGCGTCTCTCACACTAGTACCGACGAAAGAGATATTCAAAGAGATAAGTCGGTCGGTCTGGAAGACATCTCAATTTTTGGACATAATTATTGCGTACGTATTTTTTTTAGGAGAAGTTCATTTATCTCGTCTATTCAACATTTCTCCTAAAACAACTACCCTAACTTATTAAGCTATGATCGGCAGCGCGAAAAGATTTTACGCTCGTCTCTAAGATAGCTTTTTTATGAGCGCCTGGGGAAGTCTGTATTCTGTAAACCGAAATTTGAACTTCGTCTATTGCTATCTCTCTTGCTTTCGAAGCGTAGCACATTCACGTGGAAGAGACGGGGCATGCGAAGTTTTTAATTTTTCTGTTTCGGTGTAGCCCCCTGGAACACAATCAGCATTCGCGATGCATCGGCGCTATTCGAGGCTCGCTCTATTCCAGGCACGGAGCTGTTTCAACACGGTGTTCGAGGGTTCCGCAACATTACACCTTCTTTGAGTTTTGAAAATTTCAATATTTTTAACGTTCCGTACGCAAATTGGCGAAACAGACCCACTTGGGATCACCTCGGTTTAGGCCTGCATTTTATATTGCTGTAAAAATTAGAAGCGCGGTAGTGAAATTGTAGTGAAATATTATGACTAAATTAATTAGTTTTTTTGTTTTCAGGGTACACAATTTACTTCTCTCATTAAATGTTAAACACACTTTCCCTAAGATACAGTATTATTAGGCAGAGACCATGGATGTCTACCTTCTACGATCCTGACACACCCATTCCTTTCGTCTACTGTCATTAAGTTCTTCATGCACGCTTGCCAGTTTAGGGTACTCTTGACCTGGCCTTTCTTAAGAACGTCCTTCCAACCCTACCATGCACAATCGCCTTATAAATCTGCTTCGTTAGTCTTCTTTCGTTCGTCCTCTCCACATGTCCAAACCATCTGCATACCTTTCTCAATTCTCACGACTACATTTTCTTCCACACCACATCGTTCCCTTATCACGCTATTTATTTATTTAGTGTTATTAATTCTTATAAATATAATATACATAGGTACTGTTTGGATGTTTTCTCCGTATGTGACCGGGCCCATTCCTGGCTGAAGCTTTGATCGCTTACCTGTAATATTTAAAGTACCACTCCTACGTTATTGAGACATGGGACGCCTTGTTACGCAAGTTGTTACATACAGGAATTAAATTAATTAAGACAAACTTTACATTTTTGAGCGAGCGAGGCCGAAGCGCCTCCGTTTCAGGTTGAGCAAGAATGCTTTCGTATGTCCGTATGTTTGTAAATCCGGATCTCCGGCTTTTGACCTCGCATTTCTCAACCGATACTCGTGAAATTTTGAGAGCAGTTTTGATAATTATATAGTTTTTTTTGTGGATTCAGTTTTTCGAAATTTTTCAAAATGGTGTAGATACAACGGGCTGAAAACGTAGAAAAAACATGCACTCACAAGGTTTACAGCTGACGGAGTCACTAGTATTTACAACACCTAGTTTTTTGTCTCGTTACATAGAAACTCTATGGAAAAAGTTATTAATTATATTTACCTTACATTATTTCCAAAGGACCCGTGTGTCGGCTCCCGCGCCCCACTAGTACGTATTAACCTTTTGTTATGCTTTGAAATGGTTCGTTTGTTTTGTATTATTGTAGCAGAATGGAAATTTATGTTTTCTATGCTAAATAAAGAATAAATACAACACGAATAGCTCAGAGATAGTAGCTATGATATCAAAATTAAAGCAGGATATAATTAACTAAAACTAGGGCTTGCCGTCGAGCAGAGATGTGCAGAGACATTCGCAGTTATATTATACATATATGTTGATCTTAATCTATTTGAATGGCATAGTAATATACCGGTTGTTAAGGTTAAGGTCCAGTACCATTTTCTCTTATACTTTCTACTTATTCGGGGGCTCGGGGAGAAGTGAACCCTGTCGTCATAATAATAATAAATCAGGGGACAATCTTTACACAAATCGATCTAGTCCCAGAGTAAGCTTTAAAGGCTTGTGTTATGGATACTAGACGATGATATACATACTTATATAGATAGATAAATATAAATACATACGAGGCATCCAAGACTCAGGAACAAACATTCGTTCTCATCACACTAATATTTGCCCTTACCGGGGATCAAACCTAGGACCGCTAGCTTCAGAGGCAGGGTCACTACCAACTAGTCTAACCGCGTCGTCGTCATACAGTTCTTATCAGTACGGAGCGTAGCTCACTTTGACTGTAGTACCTATCTAGGTTGCATCTTGTATTTTTTATTGTACCTTCTTCTCCTATTCCACAATAATTGATGTGTTGGAGAAAAAGGTCTCCACACACTGGACCGCAGAACGGAAGCGGAGCGGGTTGAGCCACGCGAGCAGTGTCACAGGAACCAAAATGAAAGCCTTCACACTGATGACCGCGCGGATTGGTATGGATATGTTCTAATCTTTATTCATAGTTATTACATTAAGTTCAGCATTTATAATTATCATGACTGACGTTGTTGGTGTAAACTGTAGGTCGGACATAGTGTAGGTTTAAATATTTCGGTGAGTGTGCACAAGGAACTACATGACCAAATCCCACCATTCTCTCCCCATATTCTACCACCAGACTACCAGACGTCAGGAGGGTTTTCCTCCACATGTAATTGAATTACCAAAATCCTTTTTGGTTCACACCGCTAAGGTGTGGATCACTCTCCTAGCGTCTGTATTTCCTGAATCATACAATCTTGGTGTCTTTAAGGTAAGAGTGGTTGGAATTTGCTGGACAAGCGTGTTATATCCTAGAACCTATCCCCGCATTCTATCAGGTGAGGCTCAGATCAAATGCATACCCAGACCTTCTTTGAAAATTTTTCTAGGGTTCATCTATTTGAGAAAAATAAACATTTCCATTTCTTAATACAACATTTAGCACAAAACTGTAATGAACTTTCGCTGTACTTTACTGTAGAAAAATGAGCAACCTACATATGACTCTTGATATCAAGACCCTATTCCTTTCAATACCTGATAAACTGTTCAAGTCTCTTCAATTAGGATAAAAACCGTGCATGTCCAATTTCTTAAATATTTTGACATTTAACCGGATGTTTGGCCGGACCGGATCTCTATTATAACAAAAACCTTATCTAAAAAGGGGTGTCCTGGTGAAACGAGCTATTAATCATCTTTAACAAGAGGAATGTTCAACGTTTTCCTTACATTCGATCACGTGAAGAAGTGGCCTAATTTGTGGTGACCCTGATTTCACCTGCTGTCCGTGGCTCGAGATGGAGCCGGTTTTATATTAAAGTACAAAATGTTGGATTATTGGGTATGAGAAGAATTAAATTATAATTGGGAGAAAGTATTTGTTATATGTATTGTATAGACAAACAATTAAGAGGAGTGTGAACCTAAGGTTTTTGATACAAAAGGCGATAACGATTTCTACCCCTTAAATGTTAACCTATTTTGACCAATTTTTGACAGGTTGCCAGTCAGAACTAAATCTAGACCTATATTATTTTTTTCACGATAATCAATAAATTTAGTTTTATTGCTGTGTCAGTATTCTTATACAAAACAAATTTCGGCGATTATTAAACTTTGTTGATTTTTAATCAATATTCAAAAAACCTAGATTTTGTTCTGCCTGACAACCTATTTGTCAAAATCAGTTCAAATTTAAGGGGTGGAAATCGTTATCGCCTTTTGTATGAAAAGGGTGATTTTTGCCGCTGGTTCACAGTCCTCATAAGCGACAGAAGAAGCGTGCGCGAAAAGGCTTAGAATGTTCTGTTGTTGAACCAACGTTGATTGCTATTACATTAGAGATATAATGTTTAATATACATATCATATAATAATAAAGACTAGGATTCAAGTTGTTTAAGATTTTATTGAAAACTTTATAAATTCCGTTTGGGAATTAATAATAAAACTTTCGATAATGTTAGTGAAGAAAGTTTAAAGGAAACCTTACATATTGATCAATTTTAATTTTAATATTAAATTCAACCAAATCTTATACACCCTTCCACATTTATTTCTAAAAGTTTCTATACCCTATGACCTGCCTGAAACTGCCGTTGAATATCAAAAACTGCATTGAAATCCCTCCGGTAGTTTAAAAGTTTATCTCGTACATACGCGAAAAACAGACAAACAGCAAATTCAAATTCATCATTCGGTCAGAGCAATTTTTCAGTATTATCTTCAATGTATACTTAAACTTCCACTTAACGATTTTACTATATGCAAGAATTAAATAAAGTGTTCAATCTACAAACATTATGAAAACATAACAACTATACGGTAGTTTGCTTAAAGTTATCTCAAAAATTATAAAAAATATTTTCTAATATTTACTGCCATCGAGTAACCTCAATTAAAAGTGTCCAGAAAAAAGAAGAAGATGGTTAATTTTGCAATAAAATTCATGTCACTATACAATAAGGTTCCCTTAGCAAGCTAAAAATAATTATCTACGTGATAAATCCCGAGTGAAAAATTATACGATAAAGATAAAATGTAATCGGTTCTAAACCGTTTATTTAAAGGCTCGTGTGGTCGCGACGCGACGCGTATCGACCGCTGGGCCCATAGGACCTATTTTTAGCAATCGACCGATCTGCCTCCATACCTACTTGAAATTTTCAGGAACCTCCCATTGGCTGGCGGGCTATGACGTCATGAGCGCGCGAGGGCCAACCGGGAGGCTTGGCTCTGCGCATGGCCGGTGTAGGTTTTTGGAAGCACTGGGGCAAGGCAGCAGTCCGGGCGAGCCGCTTCAGGTGTGCCAAGCCAGCGCCAACACACGCCAAAGGTCAATAGTATTCCTAGCCGCCATTTTTGATTTTTTGAAAATCGAACTCTCACATTTGAATAGTTTTTAATCTTAAAGTGCTTTGAGTAGTGTTTAGTTTCTTAGTGTAGTTAAGAATTCCAAATTTGAAATGATTTCAAATGGTGCAATGTGCTGATGATATTGTATGGAATTTCATGGATGAGTGTTAAGTATAGTTACATAATATCGGTTAGTTACGTAAGGAGATGTTATCTGTGGCGTGCGAACAGGAAAGGGGAGCGACGCGTGTGAGTGAGCGAGACGGCAAAATAGTGATTTTTGGAGAAGGTCGCGAATGCAGCTGAAAGTGATTCTTATATAAACTATGCCAATTTTAGGACAGCATAAAAAAGTAGATGGATTTCTTAATAAGATATAGAAAAAAGAAATAATTAAATATTTATACCTAGTTAATGAAATTAATTGAAAGGCGGTGACATTATATCTTTCATAACGTTTGATTTGAGAGCAAAAATACTTTTCATTAAAATTAAATACATGCTTTACCCCAAAAAAGCTAAGAAACAAAGTAAAATGGTTATTATCTTATATACCTTACTTACTACTTAACCAATAAAAGATTCGAGGAATACCAAAATCTTTCGACTATAGCAAAACGTAGATGTCTATTGAATTTATGCTGGAAAAAAATCTTTTAGAATAAACAGGCGCCTCTTTCGGGAATGCTAAGTGATTCTGTAGCGACTCGTAAGCCAGATCTCTCATCTCGCTCTTACGCATTTCGCGTCGTGCGGAAGAGTGGAATGAGAAATCTGGCTTACGAGTCGCTACAGAATCACTTAGCGTTCCCGAATGAGGCGCCTGTTTTGTCGTGATAAACGCGCGGCCGTCGGCTCTACGCGCCGCAGCTCGGAAGCGGAGCTTATCTCGTAGCTGCTACGAAATTCTAAAGCGAATTACAGAATGATGTCGTTTCTCATGAAAAAAATATTACTTTTTAATAATAATTAAAAACAAGTTAATTAAATACAAAATAAATAAAGAATAAAACGGGAGCTAAACCACTTATTTCTTTTTAAATAATTAACTACTTAACCCTTAAAATAATCAAAACATTTTGTACATTTAAAAAAAAAGCATAAAATTTACTTTAAAAATTGATGTTTGTAGATACTTTGCAGGGAAAATATTTGGATTTTAATTTTTTCATCCTAAATGACTACGTAAAAACAAAACAAGCCATCGGTGAAACAAATAAAAAAAATGAAAGGTAATTCGTTAATTACTGGAGTTCATTTTGTTGCCATGTGTTTAAGGTTCCATAACTAAAACACCTCACATTAAAAAGTATTATTGTGAACTTCATTGTCTATCCGTCCGTCCGTTCATCCTTCCGTCTGTCAGTATGTCATACGTCATAGCAATTTATCTCAAGAACTACTAATGATACGAACTTGAAATTTGGAATAGTTATTTATTTTGCGTGCTCAACCCAAATGCATTTAAACAAAAAAACCGGCCAAGTGCGAGTTGGACTCGCGCACGAAGGGTTCCGTACCATTATCTATAAAAATGGCAAAAAAATACTGTCTGTTGTATGGGAGCCCCCCTTAAATATTTGTTTCATCGTAATTTAATTATTTATTTTTAAAGTGAATATATAACTAAATATTATGTGAATATTTAAAGCATCTACCTGTTGCCATTATCAATCTCGAGCAAAAACGAGCAAACAAATCACGTTTGTTGTATGGGAGCTCACTTAAATATTTACTTTATTCTATTTTTTAGCATTTGTTGTTATAGCGGCAACAGAAATCACATCATTTGTGAAAATTTCAACTGTCTATCACGGTTCATGAGATACAGCCTGGTGACCGACGGACAGACAGACAGACGGACGGACGGACAGCGGAGTCTTAGTAATAGGCCCCCGTTTTATCCTTTGGGTACGGAACCCTAAAAATGGTAAATATTTTTAATTTTATTGAAAATGGAGGCAGGATCAAATTGAATACCAATCAAAATGGTCAAAAGGGTTGTCATAAATGGGCTTTGATCAATGATGGTGGCAGTTAGGTTTATTTTATTGTGGTTTTAAAGGGTTATCAAATAATCATAAAAAGCATGTATTTATAATAACGCTAATTTAAACTAGTAAGAATGAGAAGACTCCGATTAAGCTAAAACAGTATCATCGACTTAAGAAATGAACACTTATAAATATTAAGAAGCAGTCAGTTTTTTGTTAAAAATAGTCTTTTATTTCAAGAATCAATTTTTAATAGGAATTAACATTTTACTAATCCATATTTAATTAATTAATTATTACTCCAGGTAAACATAATAATAACTGCATATTATATTTAGGTAATGTACAAATATCTATTTCACCAAATTAAATAAACATGGCGTACGGACGCATGGCTTTGGGTACGGAAAACGGATATTAAGTATTTTTATAAACGTAGAACAAGCTCTAGGTTAAAAAAATCGGCATTTTTGTTGACTGTTATGCCAGTGGGAAATAAGTCCAATCCAATTTCTACTTTTTGTTAAGAGCAATAAAGTTCAAAAAATAATTATAATTCAAATAATCTAATAAAGGTAGTTTAATACTATTTGCGTGAAAAGAAATAGTAGTTTATGCAACGGTTGCATAATGATAGGCCTTAAAACACTAGTGCGGTTTTATGAAACGAGCTTTTAGCGAGTTTCATTATAAGATCGCACGTGTTGCAGCGAGTTGCATACATAACTTTATCTACACACATATTATAAATCCTCCATGATGTGTTCAGAAACAATATTTTCTGGCAACAAGTTATTCGTTGCAATCGTGGCTGCATTTACGATATCCGGGCCATTTTCACATCACACAGTCATTCCGAGAAGACTACTATTCATATTTTCAACTAAAATGTAAATTACAAACAACTTTTTATAATTCTACTTTTGTTCAGCAAATTACCAACATGAATTAAAGCAGTAATGTTGGCAATTCGATCCTCCGTCACGACCATTTTTTTTTTAAATCATAGACTAACGATTGAAGTGTAGTTTATATTAAAAAAACATACTGAATTGATGTTTCGTATCAGTAACTGTTTTAATATCTATGGATACTAGAATAGAGACCCACTTGAGTTTTGACAGCTGTTCCAAATTTAATCTCATTACGATACTAAAATCGATACTGTAATAACATTACAGAACTGGTTTTACCTAATTCGTTGTCATAATGCTATTGATTTCCTACGGTTTTTGATTTCATTATGGAGGTTTTATGATATGGGTGTAGATAAATTTATTTTATTGATAAGTTGGTAAGTTTCAGTTTATGTAAGGTATACGAGTCATACATATGAATTCCTTGTATGTTATAAACACTGCATGTACTGAATGAAACGTTAAAAACTCACGTTCGAGTCCTAACTTAAGCAATAATTATCTGTTTTCGTTGGTTATTTCAAGCGTTGTACTTTCCGAAATATTTTTATTTTTTACGTTGGCTATTCACACTCTGTTATTATAATAATCATACTATTTAAAAACGACGTCATTATATACACAATTACTGAAACAAAAACTGACCTTGTGCCTAATTGGACATTGATAAACCAATCTCGGTGGCATAAACATTTCTTTTCAATTTACGTTCCGGTAAAAGTTTGATATAAAGCAAGACTGAACCACGATAATAACAATCAGCGATCAGTTTTACCTCCGATTAACAAATTAAACACTTTGACTTTGAATAAATTCAATTATTATTTACCTTGAAGTTTCGACCGTATTGCAACGGACGCGGTCAAGCAGACCGACACGGTTGCAATAGGTACGGTCGGAATGTCGAGCTAAATAATAATTTTAACACGTTGCCTGCCAACTACGAAAATTTTCATAGAAAAACTACGAGTATACTCGTAGTTGGCAGGCAATGTGTTAATTTATCATCGCGGTTAAGTTTTCTATACAAATATATGTTTAAAGCACGAGAGTTTAAAACTAACTAATATAAAGCGAATTTTAATGTTAACACTGTTTGCTTCACAATTTCATCTTAACTTGGATAAAGTTTAGTGTTTAAGTTCACTTTCTAAGTGTACTTATTCCACTTAATTTACAGACGGCGTTTGCCGAATATAACTGTAGTCTAGAAATAATACTTAATATAGAAATCGGTCGACCAAGTATCAATTCTTAATGTAAAAGTTCTCTATTTCTATTCTACTAGTGCTGCCTAAAAATACCTTTCCTGCAAATATTCAACGTGCACTTATTTAATATTATTTCCTAACGTAAAATGCGCGTAAGGCACCGGAAGTAGCTACGAAACGGATGTGGCGGAGTGGCCCACATCCGGAAGCCGCTTGAGACAAACTTACGAGCAAACTTGAGAAAGCTGTGCAGGAACAGGAAGACTTAGCTATGCCGTTGTTTCTTGCATGTGACGACGACATTTGCCGTTTCGTAAGATATATATTTTATTAATATAAAGGGAAGAAGAAGAAATAATGTAATAAATTAGGTCTTTAAGGTTTCGATGAACTTATTAGTAATTTTCATAGAGAAGAAATGTTGAATACTGAATGGAAAGAAGGAGAAGCAAGAGTAAAAGAGTATGACAGACTATTAGAGACTAATGAGCTAAATTCATGAATGGGTGTTTTTAATAAGTTCGATAAAGGACCCAAGGAAGACCTGTAGCACCGTCGTATTTTAATTTGTTTTCTTTTTTTTGTTTTTAATTTATATTTAATAAACGTATTAAATTGTTACAGACAAACACGGCGCACCAAAGCGGCAAGCGCTCAAACCAATACATATCAAAACATGCACTGATAGCTTAACTAGAATATAACACGATTGAATAATTATATAAAATAAATCAGCCTGTGAACTAAGTTGTGGCGCGTCAACTAGGGTTGTACAAACGGGAGTGCTAGACGTAGGGCTGGCAGATAGAGGGGTAGCTGGGCGGGCTGCGACCGTGGAGGAGGAGGGGGGAGCGCTGTTGGGGCGGCTGAGCGCGCTGGGCGCCGCCGCGCCGGCCCGCGTCGCCAGCTCCCTGCGCGCGCTCACGCACAAGGTCGGCTCGCTGCAGCTGCGGGACACAGGTCAGTCTTTTTCTTGATCGTAACACTCTAAACGTGATTGTAAACGAGCTATTTATTGCTGCAATTGGCTACTTGACTATAGTAACAAATATTAATATATTTCTGTGGAACGGTAGCTAAACATAAATAAATGCATGTCAAAGAAACAAAAAGATCATTTTGACTGTTACTTTTTTTCTATTAAGGGTCAAAAATCTACAATCAATATCGTAGAATTAAAAAATGACAGAAATTTGATGAGGATGTCAAAAACTAGTAATTCAGAACTAAAAAGCAATATTTATTTTTCACTTATTTTGAAAATTTTAGGCCAATGCCTAAAAACAGTATTTACGGAAATAATTGCGAATTTCATATATTTTGTATACCATATCCAATGTAAAAAGAGCCCTGACGGCCATATAAAATATATGACCGTCGGGGCTCTTTTTACATTGGTCTGGTATACACTCTAACTGAACTGTGACGTCATATTTCAGGGCCGTTTTGTATGGAGCGTTTTTGTGAGTGGTATGAACTAGGACTTTTCAAAGCGTCGTATCTCGAAAAAAAAACAACACAATAATGTTTTGCGAACACAGTAGGGTTTCTATGACTCTGTATTTTCCAAAATAAGATGAAATAAAAATCATGCAAGTAGCCAATTCGGGCTATCCCCAAAAGTATACATTTAAACTTGTTCCCAGTAGTAATCAAATAGGTAATTTTTTGGGAAAATTGCCGCAAAAAATTGCCATAAAAATTGTTCGTTTACAATCCCCTTTATGATCGAACTTATTAACACTAACCCTTATTCGAGTAGAGGCGTTTTATCGACAACATACTTGTTTTTAATTTCAACCTTAGTTTAGTAGTATAAAAATGGTTTTTACAAGTCTTGTGCCTTTTTTGGAAGGTATATTTTTATCGTGCAAAGAAAATTAATGTAGCTGGCTATTCTTGTACAAAAAGTCCACGTTGGTCGTAAACCAGGCAGTGACGTAACTCACTGTCGCATTGTTATGGAGAAACTGCTGCAAAATCTAAGTGAACTTTACCTAGGCAAGCTAAATATCTAGGAATTTTATGAGACAAATCAAATTATTTTATAGTTGCGTTAACTCTGGATAATTGTCAAAAGAGATAACAGTATAATACGTCACGGAGACGATGCTATACGGTAATACAATTTGAGAATATACTTCGGAAACATTCGGGATTCCATGAATGTTCTTTTAATAAATTAAAACAAAAAAATTCTTTGTTACCAATAGTAGTGCTGCAGTACATAAAGTAAGTATTGTAAGATCTCATGTACTGACGGTCCTTTTCACGTCGAGTTTCATACTAATACAAGCACGGAAAACAAGAAAAGGGCCAGCAAAGTACCAATGTGGCTTGTATAAAATGCTACGGCTACATACAACCGAGACTTAATTATTTGAAAATAAATAACAGCTTAGTAAATTGTAGACTGTGATCGCTTTTACTTGTTTGATTTTAGCAAACAGCTTTGCGAGCTCCGTCCGAAATAAGTCGCTTGGTTGACAGTAGCAATAATTTGTTTTTTTTTTTAGCCCTCCCAACACAAAAATTTCACGATTCTTAAATCTTTAAAATTTGATAGGAAAAACCAATAAATTTCTTTATTTTAAACGCCGCAAGAGATAAAACCAAAGAACCAGTATACGGCACACACTTGAACCATTTTCACAATATATATACAACAACAGAAATAATTCCACCATTATTGAAATTTGCACCATAAAAAGTGCCAAAAAAGATAGGAAGAAATCATATTTTATCTACACCCATATCATAAAATTTGCCATTACCATTGGTTAATCAAAAATCGTAGGAAATGACCACCATTTTGACAACCAATTAGGAAAAACCAGTGCTGCGATAAAGAAATAACATGACTTCTTTATCGTTTTTAGTAAAGAAATGAGATTAAATTTGGAACAGCTGTCAAAACTCAAGTGGGTCTCTATTCTAGTATCCATAGATATTAAACAGTTATTGATACGAAACGTCAATTCAGTACGTTTTTTTAATATAAACTGCACAATATTTGATCTCGAGTGACGTGAGAATAGAGACTTCATCCGTTTGTCTATGATTTAAAAAAAATGGTCTTGACGGAGGACGCCGCCATGTTGGTGTTTTGCTGAACGAAAGTAGAATTGTTGTTGAATTGAATAGAAAAAGTTGTTTGTAATTTACATTTTAGTTGAAAATATGAATAGTAAGTAGTCTTCTCGGAGTGTGTGTGATCTGAAAATGCGCCGGATATCGGAAATATGCAGCCACGATTGCAACAAATAAATTGTTGCCAGAAAATATTGTTTCTGAACCCATCATGGAGGATTTATAATATGTGTGTAGATAAAGTTATGTATGCAACTCTGCATAATTTGGCCTTAAAACACACGTGCGATCTTATTATGAAACTCGCTAAAAGCTCGTTTCATAAAACCGCACTAGTGTTTTAAGGCCTATCATTATGCAACCGTTGCATAAACTACTATTGTTAAACGCCGCGGTAGACAGGGCGTCATTTTAAAATTCGACAAATACATCATCAACCACACTCGTACGACAAGTGAAAAGCGTAAAAATCGTACCCATGATCGATCCCTTAAACTGCATTCCCCCCGCACTGGTAGGAGGCAGTGTCGCTTCTTTACGAAGTAATAGTTAGTATTCTTTGCCAACGTCAAGCAACTCATAAATAGAAATACATCCTTGCACAAACACTGTTCCCAACCTCGGCAAACATTATGTATAAATTATAATGAACCTTATGCCTTTATGTTAAGGTTTTTCGACTTGTTGCGGGTGGGAGCTAACGATGAGCAAACATTTGTCGAGTCTTATTAAATAAATAGGGGATGTGATACAAACAAAGGAGCAGTTATATTTGCAAAGTCTTTGTCAATAGAATAATAAAATATATAATTTACGTAATGTAAAACTAAGCGAATAATTAGTGCTTCTGTTTTCCGACTACACGAAAAGAAACAGTTAGAATAATAATAATTAGGTACTCCTGGGGTGTGATTCTCTAATGTGCACAGCGGCTGATCAGCGGATGAACTAATCTAGAAATCAGGTGAATGGAGCTTTGCATGCGTTAACCTATAGAGAGCCAGAAAGTATCCAAAAAGCTCATTTGGCTGTTCATAGAGGTGTGCTGGTTCCAACACTGATGTATGGAAGTGAATATTGAGTATAGCAGAAGAAACATGAAAGTACATCAATGCAGTGGAGGTGTTTTGAGAAGTATGTGTGGTGTTTCTATGAGTGACAGGATAAGGAATAGCGTGATAAGGGAACGATGTGGTGTGGAAGAAGATGTAGTCGTGAGAATCGAGAAAGGTATGGTTAGATGGTTTGGACATGTGGAGAGGATGAACGAAGAAGACTAACGAAGCAGATTTATAAGGCCAGTGCGCATGGTATGGTTGGTAGGGGAAGACCTCGGCGAACGTACCAAAACCAGATCGAGGACGTTCTTAAGAAAGGACAGGTCAAGAGTACCCTAAACCGGCGAGCGTGCATGAAGAACTTAATGCGAGTAGACGAAGCGAAAGGTGTGTCAGGATCGTAGCAGGTGAAAATCCGTGGTCTCTGCCTACCCCTTTGTA
This sequence comes from Tortricodes alternella, assembly GCA_947859335.1. NCBI lineage: Eukaryota > Metazoa > Arthropoda > Insecta > Lepidoptera > Tortricidae > Tortricodes > Tortricodes alternella. Next base: position 16,124,947 of record OX401980.1, on the reverse strand, counting down.
TATATGTATGTATGTATGTAGAAATATTATAAAATCCTAATCCCAAGATACATACATCAGATATAAAGAGAATAGTAATAAAAATATTTGTTTCGAATATCTTGGATCATACGAGTATAATTGTTACAGCCAAATTCACAAAGGCCACTCAAATGTATCTTTAATTAAAGTGACGTTTATGTATTGGTTGACAACTAGTTGAGTTAGATTTAACAATTTAATCTGTTATTAAATGCTTAAGTGGCGTTTATGAATTCGGCCAAGTGAGCGACAATCATAATTACTTAACCAAATGTTAGGTTTTATTATGTTTTTTTTTTGTAATAATCACATAGCTAGGATTGAATAATAATTACATTATTTTTATTGTTATTAATTATTTTATTAATTAAATTCGCAAAGTAACGCCTGAATCAATCTTCTATCTATACCTATAAAACAATACCGTGACCGACCGATAGACATCCAAATCGGTGGTCCTAGAGATTTGAAATTTGGAGGAAATATTCTAATAATATTCTAAGGCAAATTTTGTATGAAAAAGAAGAACGCGGGGAAGCTGTGGGGGTGTCCACTAGTCTAAACATATAAAAGGATATCTCCTGACTGATTGACTGATTCAACACTCACTACTGAACCTAGAAACATGAAATTTAGAAAAAGTTTTATCTTTTGTGACGTAGAGATGTACTATGAAAAGAGTTTTGGAAAATTAACCTTTAAAGTGGAAATATTGCGTTAAAGATTGTATGGGAAAAAATAAATAATTAATAATAATTACTAAAAAAATAATTGAGACTTATAAGGGGGAAACACAAGTGCATGAAATTTCCCGTCTAACTGTACGATAGTATACCCCTTGTTTGATTTGCAAAGGATGAACCTTTACCTTTCATATTCCCCAAATTGGGGTTAGCAGTGGAAGTTTAGTATTTAATTAGGAACATTTCTTTCAACTTTTAATTAAATATTTTTTACCTTTCCGAAAAATACAGTTCGTGTATTCCGGAAAATACGTAGGAATTTGTGGAAACCATGAAAATTAAAATATTTATTCTTTAGAATATTCTTCTAGAAAGTAGTTATTACAAGTTAAAATAGAAAATACCTAGAAATTTGCAAGTATTTTCAAATACCCTTATAGCAATTCGTTCTAATTGGGTATTCGGCGAAAATAACTAAGTAAAAAATAAACTCCAACCTTTAGACATTATTTTTAATAGAATAATATTGTAGACGTTTATAAAAACTATAAGAAATGTCTCTAAGGATTTCAATTACATTGCAATCCTACACCCGTTATAAACGCCAACTTTGACAGCCGCAAAGCAACACAATTTGTCAAAAGTTCCAAACGAAAGCTAACAAGACTTGACATTAACCGTCACCATAATTGACAGAAACCGACACAACCGTCAATTATCGTTACCTCGTCATAGTTTCCCGAACTTCCTCTCCGATCTCATAATTGCATCAATTAGGGCTCAGCCTCTCCGGTTACTCAATTAAGTCGTTGATGCTAAGTTCTTTCCCGGTAATTTTTCTCTTGTAAGCCGAGAAATAAAGTAATTGGGGTTGATTGGGCTTGAAATTACGGGTTATTAGATTATAAGCTTATTATGAATAGATTAAGAAAAGGCAGGTTCACTTAAGTAAAGTGACATTTTGTGGTTAATGTCGATTCCAAGAGACTCATTCAATTCTTGAGTGTTGAACTTGATTTTGTTCTTTGCCGTCACAAATATTCCGGAAATATATCAATACACATAAACAGTACCGTGACTCATTTATAGACAACGCACAGCCTAAACGGGTGGTCCCAGGGGTTTGAAATTTGGAGGAGACATTCCTCGAGTACCCTAGAGGTGCACTAAAGAAAGATTTCTTGAAATTCCATGAAAAGAGGTCATAAAGATTGTATGGAAAATACCGCGGGCGAAGCTGTGGCGGGTCCACTAGTAAGTCTATAAACCTATACTATTATTTGATCACAATAGACAATTAGACTTGCTATGTCTCTGTCTTGAAGGAATTTTGTCTCTTTCTTTTAACTGGAAAACGATCATATAAAATGGAGCATGTACATGATTGACAACTCCTATAGAAATAAAAATAACATATTCGTTCACGAGTCGTTTTCTATCACATTATGTTTCAAAAACCATTTTCCCTTTCGGTATATATTGAGATAGACATAACATTTGAGCATAACTTACCTACATCGGCACAGTACAGGGGAGAGTGGGGTGCACTCCTGGGATATGAATATTTGATGTTGGCGGGCCCGGTACAGTCGGACGCGCATTGTGGAAAACAAAGTAACAAAAAATATGTCTAAATCAAGATACTTCGGTTACAGGATGTCAATTTGGCATGTGTCGGTCCGACCTGTCCTGTATTTCAGGCAGAATAATTTGCATCGACGATTTTGTTTGGATATATTTATTTGACAAAGTACAAACAGACTAAGATACGAGTATTTGATAGATCTGCGCTTCTATTCGGGTACGTTAAGTGATGTTGTAGCGACTCGAGAGCGAGATTTCTCATCCCACTCTTCCGCACGACGCGTAATGCGTAAGAGAGAGATGCGTTCCCGAATAGACGCCATAGGGCAGTGACACTGCAGCGACCCGCGAGCGAGACTCTCATTTCTCTTGATTTTCGTTAAATGTACAACATTCAAAAGTTACATACTTTATAAAGTAGAACGAATGTCGGTTTGGTTGAAGTCCCGTTTAATACACTGTTGTATTAAACGGCACTTCAACCAAACCAACATTCTTCAACTTTTGAATGTTGTATATTTAACGAAAATCAAGTGTACAATACTTTACAGCAACAAAACATACCACCCACAAGTTAGACCGACGCCACTGCTCGCGCCTTCATCCGCGTGGAATTCAGTTATAGTTATTCCTTCGGGACGTTTTGAAGTTTTCGGAATAAAAAGTATCCTATATCCTATTCCAAGACTTAAGGTAGCTATGTACTAAGTTTCATGAAAATTCGTTCAGCCGCTAACTTAGTAACAAACATACGGAGACACACATGCACAAACTTTCGCAATAATAATATTATAATAGGATAGGATGGGATATTAGTAAGCACGATATGTCAATATTAGAGACTAGTATACCCGTCCCGTTATCCAGTTTCACAGTAAAATGCAAATACAGAAAGCCAAGGTGTGTTTCGCTCCCCTCTCCGCAGGATCGATACAAACGTTGCTTTATTTATTATTTATATTAGAGGCCGCAGGCCGGGACCGGCGATCGATTACTGGATTACGGTTACAGAAAATGAACACAAGTAACTTACAGGTCTGTCATTCTCTAACAAATCTCGTCGCTCATTTTGGCTCTCATTACATGCGACAATCATAAATTGACCCGCTCGCTCGTAGGCATTATGCGGAGTTAGGTGCCTACGTCCGTGGCCGGCTGCGTCGATATACGACCAAGGTCGAATGCACGCACGTACGTGTAGTTTATACGCACTGACGGGTCAAGTTACGCTCGCCGGTGAGTTCATGAACGTAGTGTTATTTATGAGAATCACAACCCTGTACGTAAATTCCTCGAATTATTTGCGTATGAGTTTAAGTTATATTCTAACGTGTTAAAAATCGAACCGATATTGAACAATCGGAAATAACGGAATAATATAGTATAATGATTATTAAAGAAATATTATAAGTAATTAAATAAATAATAATACGAATCACTGATTTAAGAATCTGATTTTTTACAAACTTTTAAAGTACTACTAACCATTTGATGTCTCCAGTTTACTTACTCACTACACTACATTCATGTAAATAGATTAATATATCACTTTATTTTTTTATTTTATAATATACTATTATTATTATCATCATAGATATGCAGGAATTGCCGAATCAAATATCCTTTTTAAGTGTAAAAATAAAACTTTGAATTCCAAAAAATTGCAGTTTCCGAAACTACTCGTACAATGTCACGGGCAAGCTAGTTGAATTTTGGTCTCATTAAATTTCAGTCAGCATTATAAGTGATCTCTTTGCACTCAATGGCAGCACGCGTTACAATTGTGCATAAACAATTACCAGTGTTTTTGGTGTCAATTCGTCCCGGTCTCAAACCAGCGCCAATTCGTTCCCTCTTCTCAAGCAACCATTCATAATTGTCACCAAGAACGAACCGATTGTTCCGGTCGGCAATCGGCCTTTCTGTTAGGCCATTGTGTCTCGCACCAAACACACTTAATCCCACTTTTAATGAACACGTACCCCAACCTCCCCTCGAACAATTATTGCCGTTGTACCGCAGGCGGGGAGCTGGGGGAGATATGGGATTATTTCTGGTTGCATACCGAGGGGTTGAGCTTAATTTTTTGTTAAATTTTTGATGTGATTGGGTTTTATTTGTTTTTAATTAGGATATGTTGATGGACAGTATTTATGAAAAGAAAACTAATGTTTTAGTAAAATGTACGTAGCCCGTTCAAACGTATTATATCTACAATGATTAGCGATAACCATATTAAAAATATTGCATTCACGTATAATAGGACACACGTATTTGGCTGAATCCATTTAGCTTGGAAGTCAATTCTGCAATCATTTGATTATGTTAAATTCAGTCACGTGGTATTTATAAAGTCTAACCACGACTCAGCTCAAGCTTACTTATCTGCAAACCATTCCAAATCTAAAGCTGTGGGCACGTACGCAGGGGAGAGTAAGGCGGAACGGAATAGCGGAAACTGTTAGTTACGGCGATAAATAGCCCTCAGGCCAGAGGGCGCTGATTGCCAGTCGAATACGGATGCAACCCTGAAGCCTGACACTACGCTATTCTAAAAAGTCGTATGTACAATACTTAATGATCCGCATATATGACATTTTAAGTTCCAACAGACTTATTCTGCTGCTGAATAAAGTCCGGGCTCTGATTAGGGGCCAATAAATTTATACGGTGTTTTGTATCGCGTGCAATTTGGGACCCTTCGGTTTCTTATCGCCAATCATGAGTCATCATGATATTTGTTGGAATTATACGATGTAATTCTACTGCTACTAAATTACACTGTTTTGGTTAAATAAGGCTTAATTTTATGCAAAATGTGTTTAAAAATTCCTTTGCATAAATTAGTCAGAACACGTGTTGTAGGTTATCAAAGGTACGATAGGCTGCAGGTATTAATAAAAAAAACAGGTCGTTAATTTTTATAACTGTTCTTGTCTGTTGTAACTTAAAGCGGCTTTAGTAGGTATTTTTGAAAAAAAAAAAGGCTTTGTGTGACTTTTTCCAACAATGCAGTCAGTGCACCTTACTCGTGTCTTATCTTGATCGGTCTCCGTCACAACAAGCGCAGCGACACGTGTCGCTCGTTGTGTCGCTCGATGTGTCGCACATTTTAGCCCCACTGGCTGCGTATTACGTTCGCTTCGCTAAATACGACACTTGTAGTGCCCGGCTGAGCGATAGTATACTTCTACCCCTCTGCTGAGAGATTTCTGTTAAAGTTTGTTATTCATAAATCGTAACAAAACTGTCATATAAATTATATAAATTTGATTTATTTGATCCCAACTGGACTGTGTTTCTTTTACAAATATTCTTCAAACCCCAGTGACCGAAACAAAACTTTCTAGTTTAATATTAGTTTGCTCAAAGCAAAATGGTTAAAAAAATAAATGAAAAATAATAACCGATATTCAACGGTCATACTTTTAAACGTCTTCAAAACTTTCTTTCATCTTGTAAATAATTCATAAGCTATTGAGGCGTAGCACATTCTAACGCGAGCAATGAGGCGCGCGGGAAACGGCGGTAGGCCTATTACGGTAACTGCGGGACGAGGCTCCCCTAGTTCCCCTATAAGATTGTAAGATTTATCTTGATTAGGCCGCTCGTGGAATTACGTTTGCGAACTATTTAGTATAAGAAATCATTGAAAGTGTTGTTTGAAATATGAAAATAAAAGTTGAGTGATTAATAAAAAAAATTGCAACCAGGTTCAAGATAGATTTCAAACCTTTTGTTTACTTGCTTGATTATAATTACAAAAAAAGGTGTTCTGTTTTCAATTATAATGAACATTTTAATGAAATTTTTATTGTTAATTTGTCACAAATAGTTACACAACCAAGAGCGTCTAACCTCACCTCTCAAATCATGACATTAACAATGATGACTACCTATATAAGCTTTTCTATCCGTAAGTTTGCAGGCTGCCTACCCTCCCTGCGTGTCGGGATGATTTGCAGCCGCTTGTAAAACTACCCGCGCGGAAAATCGCCGATAACATCCGACATATTATACCACGATATTTACGACATTAATGCCGGCCCCAATCGTTTCTAATAGTGCAAATAATAAACCGTATGTTTTCTGACACCGTCGTTTTATAGTGAAAACCATTTATGTAATATCTTTTGTACAGTTAAGGTTTTTGCTATAGTATATTGATTATACCTATTATAAAATGTATAATGTCGTTTGTGCTAACATACAATACTTAGACACTTATGCCATTTTGTAAGCAAAAGTTTAGTTCCATCCATATTTTAAGATTGATAGCTTTTTCTAACATGTTACAGGTATAACAAAAATACTTAAAAAATAATCTTGTCATTATGAAGTGAAATTTTATTACTATTTTTTGCGTAAAAAATAAAACAACATTTTACTGGGCTCTAGTGCATCTGTGAGAATCAATAAATCTCCTCCGCTCGTAAACCGCCAACGAGTCCGACCACGAAACCTTTGTGGTCCAATCTCGCCCACTCTCCCCTAACAATTGGAGCACAGAGCCATTTTAACGGAACTAAAAGAAAATGGTGGCAATTTACGCGAGCCGTCGTGAAAATACCCAAAGATGCCCGAGCCGTGTTGAAGGCGGTGATTTCGCTAGTTACTTTGGAAAAGTCTTTATTCACTTTGCGCCGTACTTTATTAGTGTAGTTCGAGAAATTTATTAGTTTCTGGAAACTTGCGACTAGGGGTTCCTAATCAGAATCGCAAGGTACCGAATTCTATTCCAAACGGTACGTATTTGTGTTATTTAGCAATCGGTATTTCTAAGGTATGCACATTACCATAGGTTCTGCCAAATCCGAAGATCGTAAACATAACATATTCCAAATAAATCTGATCCCAAAACTAGCACTGTTATTCTTAAACTAGGGTTTTAGAGACCATCTGGCAGTCTCCAGTTTTAATATGTGACTGAACTTATATGGAATGCTACCATAAAATCTTAATAAAAGGAAAAAAAGGAACATATTATGTCTATGTATGTTGTAAAATTACACTATAGCGTGTATTACTGTTTTACTGCTTTAAAGTGTATACCTCCTGCACCATCCTTAACATGTTTCTGTTTGGCCTAGTGGTTGACCGTTAGAGAATGCCTTATGGCATTAAGTCCACCATTTGTACACTCGTATATTGTGCAATAAAGTTTAAATAAATAAAAAAGGCGAGGGATCGCAACAATGTCCCTGACTTGTAAGTCCTCAGCCCTTACTCCTGAGTAGAGATCAGGATAAAGTTGAAGTCAAACAGACACAATGTTCAAATCTACTGTAAAGCGAATTCTTATTTCTAGGGAATATTACACAGTAAAGGACTACGTCATGGACAGTGATGTTTCGGATAAATCCTGACCTGCACCGGCGATCCCTGGGTCTCGATGGGTGTAGCTACTGTGGTATCTACTTATATTTGTATAAAACTGTAGACATCATTGTTAACTTATATATGTACTGTTTTAAAAAAGATATATTTCCCGCGTGAATGATGCGTCCCGTTCGTTGGTCGACGTTGGCCCAACATGGGGCCTTTTGATTATAACAAAACTTCTGTAGCTTATGGTACCCGCTATTTTATAAAAAAAATCCCCTAAAACGGGAAAGTGAAATTCCAGAACACATCTTGCAACATTCTAACAATATACAGCTTTCTTGTAAAGTAACACCCTAGATGCAACTACGGCAACGAAACGACATAAAATATTTTCTCCACGCCCTCACACCGGCTGCAGTCCAGACTATTTATGGCTCTATAAAGGTGCTGTAGTTACCATTATGCAGTTAGGTACAGTGCGCTTTCGTATTTCTCATGTTTTATTACAAAAGTTACAGAGATACCAGAGATAAAACAGACAACAGAGAGGGTAAAAATACTATAGTTAACTGATATTTGGGATCTGCTATGCTTAAAATATGCAAAAAAAATGTGTTTTTATAGCAGAGAAAAACAAACAAGCTTTTGAGACACCTGATAAATGGTCACTGCCGCCCATTACTGTTTTTTTTGTTGTGAATAAATTTCTTAACTTTTTTTTCTTTACCAAGTTTCAAAAAAAACGGCATTCGTCGACAGCTCACAGAATAAGCAAACTAAGGTGCCAGTGAGCTGGCCACGATTACCGAGGTCGCACAATAGCAATTTTTTGTCAGAACACCCCTCAACGAGGTAGATTTATGACTTTAAAACCGGACAAGTGCGAGTGAAACTCGCGTGGAGAGGGTTCCGTTCCGTACATGATTATCTAAAATTTACTAGGTTACTTTAAATACCATGGACTTCTTATAGGTTTTCCTGTAATCTATAGGTAAAGATCTATTTTCTGTATTTTTTTCAAAATTTTTGCCCCAGTAGTTTCGGAAATAAGGGGGGGGGGGAATGGTCATTTTTCGTCTATTTTCCTGAATAACTTCTAAACTATTTTACTTAAAATTCAAAACAAAATATATTAAAGATTCTCACAATAAGCCCTTTCATTTGATATGTCACACGATATTGGTGGCAAACCTTTTTTTTTTAATTTTCTAATTTACCCCCAAAAAGTGGCCCCTATGTTTAAAATTTATATATTTATGTCACGCGTCCGTGTTGCGGTCACCAACTTACATATGAATACCAAATTTCAACTCAATCGGTCCAGTAGTTTCGGAGCAAATTGGCTGTGACAGACGGACAGACAGACAGACAGACAGACAGACAGACAGACACACGAGTGATCCTATAAGGGTTTCGTTTTTTCCTTTTGCGGTACGGAACCCTAAAAAGGTAGCGGGGTTGAACTGGATGCGAAAAGCTGAAGATTGGATGGCGCAAAATCCAGTATTGGACTGCAGCATGCACTTAAACTTAAATTTAGCAAATAATTTTAGACCGTATTATTCTTCCATTGGCTTGGCAGGTTCAATCAATAGTTGGCCGGTTGCCTCTAGGACAGAGCGAGAGACAGTCAATTACTGCATTGGCTTGGCCTGATTTTGCTTCGTTGATTATTTTATTACTGACCTGCTGTGGATGTATCTAGTGTTGCAACAGGGAGAGATGGCTCCATCCGCTCCCCTCGCAATTACCCGCGGCCCGTGGCCCGTGCAAATTTAATGATTGCACTATAGCTGTTTGTCTTATGTTTACGGCTTTTTTAAGAGGTCTTGTACGTGCACCCCGTTTCGCTTGAATAACTCTTCCTGGGCCTCTATTCCACATTGCCTAAGCGATAGATATCGCGATGATTTTATAATGCAGCCGCCTTTGCTGTCAAGGTAATAAAAATAATCGTTAATCTTCTCTTCTTCTTCTCAGCAGATGTCACCTTTCGAAGCGCTGGTAGATTCAGACATGTAAAAGAGCCCATGTGGCCTACTTGCAAAATAAATATTTTCATTTTCAAGAGGTACCATATCGTAGCAAAATAATTTGCGATATGGTTTAGGCAATGTCGAATATGCCCTGGTTGATGTTCGAGGCAATACTACAAACATTATTTTGAAAAAACATTTTTCCAAAATGTGAATTCGAATGTTTCAAAATCACTGCCGTCACAGTTACCTTTTGAAAAAGTGGAACCTAATCTTTAGCTATTTAAGCTGTGATAGTAGAAAAAGTTATTCTGAAACGTTAATAGCTTTCGGAATTTCCAAAATCCAAATTTGTTTTTTTTTTTTACGTAGGTGTGTTCGGAACGTTAAGGTTTTTCTGCTCATGACACGCTACAGGTGCATGGCTTTTTAAACGTGATACAAAATCATGTATTTAAAATACAATCAAAAACGGAAATACCTACCACTCCAATGAATTTAAAAGGCCCGTTTTAATAGACACGTGCCTTACCTTCATTTAGATTTTATTCACAATGACCAGTATGAAAATACTAACTGAATTACTCGGACAAAAGGCTCCAGGGCCTGACGCGAGGGGCTAAGAGTCGAGGGGATACGGGGGGTATATGCTAATAGCTGTGACTGGCCAGTTAGTAATTTTGTTGTTTCGTTAGAGTTATTTTGTTAACCGACTTCAAAAAAGGAGGAGGTTCTTAATTCGTCGGAATCTTTTATTGTTAGTACCTATGTGAAAGCGGCATGCACTGTCTGTGGAAAAATTAAGACCTGCTAGAAACGAGACGTATAATATCAATTTCAGCATGTGTACAGTTTTGAGTAATTGTATGTGAGTTCTAAGCAAGGACTCGGCGTTGATTTTTCCCACATTTTATACAAAATATGTGCACTACTCAGGCAAAATCACACAAAGATATGTGTCCATTAATTCAACAGCAAAGGCACAGCAACAGCCACAGCCAAGCCAACCAAGCCAAGCCAAGCCAAGCCAACCAAGCCAAGCCAAGCCAACCACCAACTAAGCCACCAACCAACCAAAGCCAAGCCAAGCCAAGCCAACCAAGCCCAAGTCAGCCTGCCAGCCAAGCCAAGCCCTTTGTACATTTAGGTTGTCTCATTATGCAATTAACAAACATCAAACGAAAGCTACGTAAATACGTTACATTACATACCGTCGGCTTACTACAAGGAATCACTAACTGTCGTAATTTTGACATGACAATGAATGTCTTATTGCTTTTCATCAAAGAATATAAAACTCACTTACTTAAATTATGTAATTCGTCATTTCTTACAGATACGTATAACTTGGTATATCATCCGTTAGTCGTTTTTAGTAGTAATTCTAAGAAACCGTTGTAATAGCGCAGTGGATGCCAACGAGATTACAGCTGACTTACACAAACTTTTCCCACCGTGCCCCATTTTTCCCCGTCCCCAGGGTCCCTGGCGATATAATCCAGTTTTGCCCATTCTCCCCTTCAAAATGTAAACCAACCAATTTATTTTTACTGTCGGTTTAGACGCTAGTAGTTAAATATCAGCTTTACTGCTTTGACTTAAGATTATAAATATTTTGAGTTTTAATTGACGTTACCTTAAAGAAAATAAGTCTTGTTTGCTTTTTCCATTTCGCAATGGGATTGGATGGTCTTTGGATTTCGAAAGGCTTTTTAACATTCATAGAAATGGAATGAGCGATGGCAAACCATAATGCTATTCTGAATTAATATTGGTTCAATATTTCTTTTTACTTTATATGTCTGTAATTAATATTCTGAGTAAACTTCCTGAGCTTTAAGTTGTCGTAGCAAAATAAATCCGGCCAGGTGCGCGGAGTCTGACTCGCGCACCGAGGTTCGTATAATTAGATCACATTACTGAAGTTCATAAACTGTGAATGCACCGAACAGTGCTTTAACGAAAAGATGAACTGGATTGAGCGACAATTTTACTTCGCCGTTGCAACTCTGTTGTCCCCATACATCGACATAGGTCGCGGTCAGTTTACCAACGGTCAATAAGTTTATAATCGCACGTAACTACAAAGAACCGTGTCCCGGATAGTACGGGTTCTGGGCCATGACGAGTCCCGAAGTAGTTTATATATCATTAGATAGTGCATCGCCTATATCGATAGAATATATCGTCCTCATTTGGTGGAGATACCTTGTTAGCAAAAGAGTTAACTGCGTTATATTAGGGTGGCAGAAATTCATTTCATTTGTTAAAATATCGCTTATAATTTATCTGTAAAATATTATAGGGCACTGTAATTCTCTTTGCGACCAGAACACCTCCTCGTGGTGACGGTGGTAACGGTCAAAATTTAAACTTTGAAAAGACTCAATAAAATTCTTCTATTGTACCTGCAAAAATGGGGCTCGAACTGTAGGCTATTGCGCTCACATAGCAACTATTATTTGGTATTTAGGGTATGCAAGGCATCTAACACAGCCATAAAAACCTCCATCAACAGAAATGGGAGACATATTTATGAGATTTGATAGTACTGATGAAGAATCTTCATAGATATAAATGTCATTTAAGTCATCAATGTTGGGTTGCTTATAAACATACGCCCACTTCGAATAACAATGAAACTATTTTTCCGTGAATGCACTCGTAAACCCCTATCCGTTAGTCTGCAATTCATTAATGGACGCACCATGGCCCAAATCGGGACACGGTTCTTTACGGTTTTCGGATTATTCCCTTTACTTGTGCTATAAACCTTGCTTCGTGCCAAATTTCATGATTCTAGGTCAACGGGAAGTACTGTATAGGTTATGATTTTCTTGAGCGGGCGTGACGGACTAAGTAGGGTTTTTCAGAAAACTTCGTTAGCCGTTTACGGACCCAAGATTCATGTCAATTAGCACAAGCATCAAAAATATTTGAAAGTGTTACTGTTGGTTTAGAACCGGCTATACTGTCGACTTGTACTTAACCCCTCGGCGCAAGGGCCCTTGTCGCCGCCCGCCGCGATAGGCCACGCTCCGACCTTTGCCTTTGTTTAAAGGGCTCTTGATATCCATACGTTTGTGTTCGAATTTATGCAGGAAAAGGCGTATATGCAAGGCGAATTATAACTAGCCGTGTCCGCGACTTCGTTCGCGAGGGAATGGGATTGGATATCCTATGTTTTATTCTAGGATATGGTCTATCTTTTTGCCAAATTTCATCCAAATCGGTCGAGCCGTTTGATTGAGGATCAAACTTCTTTTACATGTTACCTATATAAATAGGATGTAACGAGACCCGCGGCCCGTTCGAAACGAAAGAATTTACAAAGATTTTAGGAAAGAGGAATATAAAATAAAAAAGCTGCAGCATATAGAATGGGAAAATCGAGAGACGTTTCTAACACATTGTGCAGTGTGGGCCAAAAATGTTTGCACTTTTCTATACACCATTAGATGTATGAGAAAGTGTAAATACTTTTGGCCCACGCTATATTTGCCGTCTAGGAGAACGCAGACCTATGTACTCATTTAACTTATTTAAAAAGTTGGACTGTTTTATACATACGATCGCCTAAAGTCATAACATAATGAGATCCTAGGTAGTTAACTAAATGTAAACAAACGAACCCACGTAACTCAGCTAATCAAACCAACCCAGTCAATCTTTTTATTAATGGTATGACTTGATTGGCTCTTTTTATCTATAGTATATCTTGATTGGCTGGCTAGCTGTATCACATGGATTAGTTTGTTAACATTTAGATAACTACCAAGACAAATCCCACTAATATTATATTATAATATTAAGTATTATTGATGCAAAAGTTTGTGAGTAAGTTTGTATGTTTGTTCTTACTTGATGCTGAAACGGCTCAACAGATTTAAGTGAAATTCGGAATGGATATTGCTTATACTCTGCATTAACACAGGCTACTTTTAAACTAATGCTAAAATGAAGTAATATAGAAATTGATAGTTGATAATTTAATGATAATGTGTCAATGTAATCCATTAAAATTTGGACTTTTAATTTTATTTTTATATTATTGTACGTCTCTGGTAGGCAGATCATGGTAAAACTAAATGTAATTATGTTGTTATCCGTAGTTTTTTCCCATCATCAACAATAAATAATATTTGATATTTGATTTGAATAGTTTTAAAAGTTCCCGAGGGAATAAATATATCCAAATTCCACGTGAACAAAGTCGCAGGCAGAAGCTAGTGGACTGTACAGAATAATAGAATATTTCTCGTGTGTGGTTTCCACACGACATTATCGCATCTCCAATTACTTGCCTCCCTGAGAACACCTTTGATAGGACCCCGAGTATCCCTGGCTCATTCATATCGAGGGAGAGAGAATGAGACAGCACGTGTCTGGAGGAGGATAATTGTTACGAGGTTAGGGAACGCAACCCGAGACGTAACATTGTTAATACGCGGTCGTGTTCGCTTGTTAGTGTAACATGTTATGTGTTGTCGAAAAATACATCCATGTTGTAATTTAATGACCATTTTTTGTATTGTAAAACCGATATTTCCGGCTCAGTTGAAGACTGCCAATATAACGCCATCTTTACTTCTGTACCATAACTCCGAGGGCCCTTTCCCGCCAACTATCTGTATGTATGTATGTATGTATGTATGTGAACTTTTTATTGTACATCAAAATACCTAGAAACTTACAAAACAGATACATGTAATTAGTTCAAAGGCGAACTTATCCCTTTAAGGGAATGGTGAAAGAAAACATATAATATTTATAGTTTACATGAAATTGTACTGATAGTAGGTACTGTACTGAAAGAAGGATATTATATCTTTTGCGATCTTTGGCCTAAAATAAATACTTAAGAGTGTCAGCCTACGGCATTTCATACAAAAGGCGATAACGATTTCAACCTCTTAAATGTTAGCCGATGTTCAATTTTTGATAGGTTGTCATTCGGAACAAAATCTAGGTTTTGATTTTTTCACTATACTTAATCAATACATTCAGTTTTATTGCTGTTTTGGTATTCTTATACAAAACTAATTTCGGCGATTATTTGACTTTATTGATCTTTTTTCAATATTCGAAAAACGCGTAAGTTTGTTCTAGATTTTCTTTTGACTGAAAATCTATCAAAAATTAATCAAAATAAACCCAAAGTCAAACACATAAAGTAATACAGTACCTAAATGATACATAATATATTAATATATAAAAGCATAAAAGAGACAATATCTAATTAGGAGTCGTGTACTACAAGTCAAACTTTCTTCAGTGTTTCCCTCCGCGACACAGCAGACTTGGACTGCCTTACCAACTGTATTACTTATACTTAGTAATGTGGCATTTATACTAAGCATATACTTAAGTCTTATCCCGGTTTAGGAGTATTGGATAAAAAAAAAACCGGACAAGTGCGAGTTAAACTCGCGTGGAGAGGGTTCCGTTCCGTACATGATTATCTGAAATTTACTAGGCTACCTTAAATACCATAGACTTCTTATAGATTTTCCTGTAATCTACAGGCAAAAATCTATTTTTCTCATTTTTCGCCTATTCTCCTGAATAACTTCTAAACTATTTTACTTAAAATTCAAAAGAAAATATATTTAAAATCCTCACAATAATATTTCATTTGATATGTCACACGATATAGGTGGCAAATCTTTTTTTTTTAATTTTCTAGTTTACCCCCAAAAAGTGGCCCCTATGTTTAAAATTCATATATTTACGTCACGCGTTCGTGTTGCGGTCACCAACTTACATATGAATACCAAATTTCAACTCAATCGGTCCAGTAGTTTCGGAGCAAATTGGCTGTGACAGACGGACAGACAGACAGACACACGAGTGATCCTATAAGGGTTCCTTTTTTTCCTTTTGAGGTACGGAACCCTAAAAACAAAAATAATAATTCAATTTTTAACTTGGGTCATCAAGTTATAAAAACAGTAGGTACAATGAAACCAAACGGTTCCGCTACTCGATGAAGCACGTTCATCCGGCCGGCTGGAGACGATCAAAGCAAGATTTGCCGGCGGGAGACCTGCTAAAGGCCTCGTCTTTAGGAGGCCGGCGGGAGGCCAAAGGGTCGTTCCGCTGTGCTATTTGTTCAAGAACAGCTGCTTATAACACCAAAAGGCGCTATTTTTGGTCTTTAAAGGCTTTCACACACCGAAATGGAAGCGGAGCGGCTCGGAAGCGGGCCTGCGTAAGCAGTGTGAGAAGAATTAAAATGGAAGCTTCACTTTGCTTTCCTTACGCGTTTGTGTGTGGTAGTGGTAAAATAAAACCTAATTTTTTTATTAATAAATATATTAAAAATCTATCTGGATAGTCCATAGCCTTGTACAGTAACAATAATATTATCTTAGACATTACACACACACAATAACAGTACCGCTCTAGCTTGCAAGGAAGCCAGACGTCTCATAGGCGTTTTTATTTGAGCAGAAACTAACAATACATAGACTTTATTCATGTTGACGACGCGGTTGGCCTAGTTGGTAGTGACCCTGCTTCCGAAGCTAGCGTCCCGGGTTCGATCTCCGGTAAGGGCAAATATTTGTGTGATGAGCACGAATGTTTGTTCCTGAGTCTTGGATGTTTCCTATGTATTTATTTAAGTATATTTATTTCTTTATATAAGTATGTATATCGTTGTCTAGTACCCATAACACAAACCTTTAAAGCTTACTTTGGGACTAGATCGATTTGTGTAAAGATTGTCCCCTGATTTATTATTATTATTATATACATGACTATCATAACATAGCCTAAATATTTTTAGTTACTTTTCTCATCAAGTGCGTGGCGTGAGCGGGGCGGGCGCGGTGCGGGCGGTTCAGGCGCGGCCTTTGTTTCCTCTCGGCAGGTCTGCTGGTGACAGTGACGTGTTGACAGTATAACACTAGCCAGCAATTAATGGCAACAATTACGGCGGAGAACCACGGGTGATTCTGTTGGCAGCTTGTTCTAGAAATAATATTGGTAATTCATTACAAGATATGTTTTTAGTTTCACCAGTCCATGGCTGTATGTAATCAAATGTTACAAGTTAAATTTAATCCACTTCCTGGTTTCCGATTGAGCTGAAGGTTTGCACGTTGGTTCAGTTCCGATGACAACGCATTTTTATGGTTAGCATGACCTGTATTGAAATCCAGGATTAGCTCCAGATAAAGCAACTCGGCAACGGTCAACAGCACAGACACTAAATTGTGTTGCGCATTTTATTGAAATATTCAAAACATTTAATTCGGAGTTTCGGACATACAATAATCTATATTCCGTTAGTTACACAACAATTACAATAACAACTTATATCCTAGTGTTAGTTATGATACATTTACATTTAGGTGCATGCATTTATGCAACAGCCTGATGGGCCCCCTATTAAAGGGCAAACAGTACCGTGACTCACTTATAGACAACGCACAGCCTAAACGGGTGGTCCTGAGGTTTGAAATTTGGAGGAGACATTCCTCGAGGTGCAATAAGGAGGGATATTTTGAAATTTTATCCCCAAAGGGGTTAAAAGGAGTGATAATGTTTGTATGGGTAATACCGCGGGCAAAGCTGTGGCGTGTCCACTAGTGCTTTATAAACACAGATCTAAAATAAATATCTTACAAAATAGAATTTATTATAAGAGGTTGGATGCACCCAGAGTGTCGTTCTAAATAATAAGGTTTAAAATAAAAAGAAGGCTTGTGAAAATGAAAAATAAACGAAATGAAAAATGAAAATATTAATTTTGCAAGTAGGCCACACGGGCTCTTTCACATGTCTGAATCTAACAGCGCTTCGTAAGGTGACATCTGCTGAGAAGAAATGCCCCAAGAAACTCAGCTATGTATTGAGGGAGGCTGTCAGTACTTCAGACTCTCGTAAACCCGACACTAAACGCTACATACTTGCTAACATTTATGTTGATATTTATTAACAGGTAAAATTTAAACACATGTTGCCATCAAAATAATCCACGCAACGATCAAAAAAACCCCGTCTGGCATACCCTCAGAACAGCTAGTTAATAAGTTTCGTAGTAGCAGGTCAGCGCCGAGGGCCCCGCCGACGCCGTAAGGCCGCGGGGGGCCCCGTCGCCCCAGGACCTGGGGCCCGCGCCCTGCGAATTAACTCGCCCTTACCTGTCCTTTGAAATCTGCGTGGGGGAAGTTGGAAACGTTCGTATAAATAAATATTTTATAGAGTTAGATATAACCTTTAATGACAATCCAATACCAAGTCTGTGCGAGGTCTGCCTGAATACATCTAACGAATAAAAAATCAAGGGTTATTTTTTCTCGACTGTATATGAGGATACTACACGGCGTGAACAAACTTTGTCATGTTTAATAACTGGAAAAACTTAGACCCCAGTTAGAAATCAGCTAACCCCAAAATTATCTAAGCTTATAGCAAATATTCGACGCATGTGCATTTTTGGCTTTATCAAATCAGTCAAAGTGAAAAGAGATGATAAAGATTGTATGGAAAATACCACGGGCGAAGCTGTGGCGGGTACTTATATAAACCCGTTCACATCCCCGTCAGGTGAGCAATGTCTTCAAAATAATCCAATTCCTTTCTAATACCTCTGTTTACCTTCAATACAAATCTAGTTAGGGGAGCACCCCCAATTATTTATTCCAGCGTCGTCCTCCCGATGTTTCTCCACCGCTAAAAAGACCCATTATATTTAGACAACGTCGCGTGAACGTTTTTTAAAAAGAATTTGTGATAGCAGTATATTTAAGAATTTCAACTTTGCGAAATTAAGAGACCTAGGTTTCAAGATGTTTACCTACGCTGTTTTAAATTATTATAATAATAGTCAAATTAAAACTGTTCAAAAATATATAAAAGTTGACTAAATACGACAAAATAACAATTTGGCGGTTAGGAATCGCATTTTAAGTGTAGTTACTCATTTAGCTAAAGATGGTGCTTTTAAAGACAGAGTGAATACCTACAGAAGAAGGACTTTTCTCTATCTTCTCTTCTCTACATAGTATTAAACAAAGTCGCTTTGCGCGTCTGTCTGTCTGTATATCCGCTAACTCCTCTTAAACCACGCAACAGATTTTGATGCAGTTTTCACGATTGGACGATGTGGTTCATCAGAAAGGTTTATATGTACACTAGTGGACCCGCCACAGCTTCGCCCGCGGTATTTTCAATACAAACTTTAACACCCCTTTTCACCACTTTAGGGATGGAATTTAAAAGAAAACCCTCCTTAGTGCATCCTTAGGGTACTCGAGGAATGTCTCCTCCAAACAAACCTCTAGGACGACCCGTTTAGGCTGTTTGTTGTCTATAAGTGAGTCACGGTACTGTTTTATATGTATTGATAACATTCTAAATAACATTACATACATATAGTAGACAATTCAAATTTTTTATTTTTTTGGGCTTACATGGCTTAAGCTGGCTAAACCAGAGATACATCAAAATAATGTAGTAAAGAATTGTAGTTCTTTAAAATTTTCATTGAATACATTAGGTTATTTGCGAAGCTATTTTCTCCTATTCAGTATTAATCCTTATCCAAACCAATATATTTTTTACCTTGGGCATTTAATGGACATTAAAATTGTACTGTACACTAAATAAATAAATACTTTAGCAGATATCAAAGGTTAACGAACCCGAAACAATTCTAGGCCGCCACAGGCAGATCAGACATTCAACGTTGCGGGCTTACACAAGGGGTGAGAGTTTACCTATGGACAAATACGTCGCCCTAAAATTTGTCTGTATTGTGTAACGAGAAGTTAGCTGCAAACATTGTTTATAAAGAAATTCTATAATGAAAGGCAGTAACTTCACGTTTTTCACCTAATTTTTTCTAAATTACATCTGGGCGAAGCCGGGGCGGGTCGCTAGTTATAAATAAAATTATTTGTATACGAGTTTGAGAAGTGGGTCTCTGTCTCGAGTCTCGACCTGAAAGTCCCGGGACTTGAGACACGAGAATTTTTAGCACCCAAACCGTATTACGTAATTCAAGATGCATATTGCAAAATCAGGCCCTGCATGAAAGATGCCCTTCGCTAGTATGTTATTAATAGCGAACACGAAAGTGGCGAGTATCGACCGTCGCGTGACCCGGACCCACCCTCCGAATCGATCTAGACTCAGGTTTAAAGGTAGAACGTGTCAATGTAATACTGTCTTACTTATATACTCGATATCTTGCGGTTCAAAGGGCGTAAAGGACATTTTGGCGTAAAGCCACTGATCACACTACCTTACTCAGTTTTTCATTCTCTATCGATCTGTACAGTCCACGTAGCTGAATTTGCGTAAAAAATACCTTTACGCCCTACTTTCTTACGTCTCTAAATACAGTTTTTAGGGTTCCGTACCTCAAAAGGAAAAAACGAAACCCTTATAGGATCACTCGTGTGTCTGTCTGTCTGTCTGTCCGTCTGTCACAGCCAATTTGCTCCGAAACTACTGGACCGATTGTAATATTACATATGTAAGTTGGTGACCGCAACACGGACGCGTGACATAAATATATGAATTTTAAACATAGGGGCCACTTTTTGGGGCTAAATTAGAAAATAAAAAAAAAGGTTTGCCACCTATATCGTGTGACATATCAAATGAAATATTATTGTGAGGATTTTAAATATATTTTGTTTTGAATTTTTTTAGTAAAATGAGGCAGTATATCTCAAAACGTTTCCACGGCATTACTCCTTCGGTAGTAACTACTAACTGTACAAAGAAAAAGGGATGTATAACTCGCAATTTTTACAAATTGTGCTTTACCCTAAACATGAACGCAGTGCAAAACAACAAATTTCTTTCAAACAAGGAGCGTAAAACTCGTAGTTTTTACGAACTATGCTTTTCATTCCCAACATTAATAAGTAGAAACCAAAAAAATATTTTACGTATTCAAAAAATAATAGTATAAATCTATTAATTTTAACGTTTGATTTACGACCCAAGGTTACAGCGTGATTTTTCGTGGGCTGTACATTTTCGCAAAAAAATTGGTCGTAAAGGAAACTTATGTCGGCAAATATGAAACACTGATCATTTATAAAGTAATAACGTGAAAATACTCAAAATTCTAAGTACTTTTGCCATAGACGACTTTAATGTATATCTTTAATAAAAAAAAACTAGAGTCAAAATATTCTTATTTTTTTTCGTATTTTGCTTCTCCTGAAAAGTCCTAAATACAGTAAATTTGAGACATGCATCTCCTCGGTAGATGGCGCTGTCAACACTGTTAATCCTTACTATAATATTATAAATTTGAAAGTATTTGTTTGTTCTTCTGTCATGTCAAAACGGAGCCACAGATAGGTAGGTTTGTTTTTTGTATAGTGATAGTCGGAAGGACGGAAAACGACATAGGCTATTACGAATTCCACGCAGACGAAGTCACCGCCAAAAACTAACATTTTAGTAAATACGATGGTTAATGGTGTGTATTTAAATTTAAAAGAAAGAACTCGAATTCATAAAAGTCTCAAGTTAGTGCCATGATATCGCGTCGCAACAAGCAATATCTTCCAACTGAACAAAATATACGCGCAATGCTCGAGTTCTAGTGAAAAGAAAGATCATCAAAGGGACAAAGTATTATGAAAATAGCTTTCATATTTTATGTTAAAACGTTCCACAGACTATAATTTAATAATACAACGCTGTTTTGTTCATAATAATAATAAAGCAGCACAGCGCTCTCTAAAAATATGAAGACTATTTTCAGGGTTTCACTCCCCTACGAAACATTTTGAGGATATTTTCAGTGGGTACTTGTTTCGTGTAACCCAAGATGCATTTTTTTTGTCTGAGAACCTTTACTATAAAAAAGGAAATGTCCAGACAAAAGCGCTCACCTGCGCCAAATGGGTTTACAAAAAGCTTCTGAATGGAGCCATGCACTGCACAGACTTGAATATTCTACTTGATTAAACTCTACAGACGCAAGTACAAGTTTTATATAACGTATTTGAGCACTAAAAAAAACCGCACTTCCTTAATAACTTTCTAACTATTCCAAAAATATATATATATATTTAAAATTCTCACAATGAGCCCTTTCATTTGATATGTCATATGATATACTTAGTTTACAAAACTGTTTTATTTTTATTTTCTAATTTACACCCCTCAATCGGTCCAGTAGTATCGAAGGGACTGTGAAAGAGGGACAGACAGACAGACAGACAGACAGACAGACAGACAGACAGACAGACAGACAGACAGACAGACAGACAGACAGACAGACAGACAGACAGACAGACAGAAAGACAGAAAAACACACGAGTGATCCTATAATGGTTCCGTTTTTTTCCTTTTGAGGTACGGAACCCTAAAAAGGCGTTTATAGGGGATGAAAGTTTTTATCGAAGTTCGTCATTTTTGAAGTCATGAGAGGTTGCCGATAAAAAAATCACATCTTACCGAATTTCATCACAGTTGGTTGAATTTCAACCTCACGTTTGAGCTGGATGCTTCGGCGACCGGCCTGATCGGGCACACTGTAAATAAATACAGCTTTTATGGCAGTGTTTTATTTAAGTGAAAACATAAGAGAACCGGTTTCCTGCAGTTTTTGCATTAATATTTAAATAACATCACATAAAGCATTCAGCATTAACTTATATGCTGGTGCGAAAGAGACAACAGAGTAAACATTACCGTGCTAGGGGACTAAGAAGGTAATGGTAAACTTCCCTGCTCCCTCGGGACCCTGGCGGGTGATACGATAGCAAACACTTTCGCTGAGGATCAAGTGTCTTGAGACTGACTTGGGACTTTCAAAGACACTTATCTTTCATCCAATGCATTTGTGTCTTATTAAATCTTAACTTATAAAGACTACTACTATTTCGGCTTCTCATAAGTTGAACCCTCATACTAATATATTGCTTGGCTTTGAGATTAAATTCAACATTTTATTTCAACAATATAGACGGGATTTTATTTCTTTGAGTTTGGAGTTTTTTAGGCAGTTTTTACAGTTAATTGGTTGAATTCACAAACATTAACAATTTGATCCGAAATCAAACAGTTCTGTGAATAACCAAATAAGGAAATGGAAATAGTTTATTACTACAAATAATAATAATAGAACTATAGATAAAAAGGTACATAATGACACCATGTGAGGGCACAACATAAGAGGGTTGACTGTTTTTAATACGTAGTAAGTATATTAATAAAAAAATTGCCTTACTCTTAATATTTTTATATTTAGTAAGATACATTGTTTTATTCTCTATCTTAGCTTAGTTTTTCAGCTGATAGAGGCAGTCGAGAAACAATGAAATGTGCTTTTCCAGGAGCTTCTTAGATACCTGCCTTGTGCAAACTCTAGAACATATTTAATTAACACCATTGAAAAACGTTTTTAATATACCTTCGAGTCATGCAAGCGCTATCGATGGGGCATTTTCCATTGGTCTAACACGTCCGTGCACTCAGCCCGAGTGCTGCCCAAGGGCATGTATTTATACAGGGTCTAATCTTGGTATAATCAGCACGCGAGCAAATCACGCGACGTTTCCTCTGGGACGCGACCCAGAGGTATATATATATATATATATATATATATATATATATATATATATATATATATATATATATATATTTATATATACTTTTAAACAATATTTTTTTGTGATTTAGGCTTACCGTCAGAGTAAAAATGGATTTTGCAGCTTTTATAATTCCATCCAGTCGCCGTTTTCGCCCTACCTCGCTCAGTGAATGAGCATGGCACCGTTGCGGCTTCAAAAGATTAATCTGTGATGAAAGGAATATGAGATTGAAGCAATATTGTAGGAGGCATCCTAAAATATTGCTTCAATATTCTATCCTTATAAAACAGTACTGTGACTCACTTATAGACAACGTACGACCTAAACCGGTGGTCCTAGAGGTTTGAAATTTGGAGGAGATATTCCTCGAGTACCCTAGAGGCAAAAGGAGAGATTTTTTTGAAATTTCATCCATAAAGGGGTGAAAATTAATGGTAATGTTTGTATGAAACATACCTCGGGCTAAGCTGTGGCGGGTCCACTGTCTCATATACGATGAGTGTCATAAATATGATTATTTGATCATTGATATTTTAGTTTTCAGTAGTTAAAGGCAGCAGCCCTTAGCAAGGGCACGGGGATAACTTAACCCCGTCTCTCTATCTTATTTGTTGGCACTAGTGAGTGAGAGACGCACTAGAGACAAAACGGTGTTAACTGATCGTCGTGCAGCTGCAGGAGATTGCAAAAGGAGATGTTTTATGAAAACACAAGGTTTATATTTTTGGGGCGTTTGAGTTTGATATTGTTATTACGTTTCACATTGCAATTTTGTCAAGATGTAAGAATACCTATCACAGTCGCTGTCTTCATAACAACGCCTCGATGCCATATCTACCCTCGTTGACGGGCAATAAATTGCATTCAGCTTAAATAAGGAAATCTTCCGCGAAAAAAAATAACGGCTCCAAACAGATCGGATTACCGACGCAACGTTGCTCCCAGCGAGCGCAACGCAAATTGGATTTCTGTAAACAAGTCGTTAGCCGCCTCCGTCCAGAATACGCGTGCGAAATCGAAAGATGAACACAAACTTAATATTCACTCAGTCCCCATTTATTATATACTTTACAAACTACCTCATCTGTATCTATGTTTATATTAGTACCCTACTAAACTTTGTGCTTTGTTCAAAAGGAATCTGAATCGTCTTTGGATAGAAGATCTTGGAGTTAGACCGCTCGGGACCAAGGAACCATGCAACTAACAGAAACAAAGATCGACTCATAATCCTTTTGAAACATCGCCCAACTCTCTCTCGCTCACGAAATGATAACTAAATGATCATTTCTGTTTGTTGTCAGGTTCCGAAGTCCCAAGCGAGGGTCGCGACGCGGGAGCGAGCGGTACAAATGATAACTGAGAAACCTACAGACCGCAAACAGCGAGGACGGGGAGCGAAGCCCCTCCGAACATGGTAACGGACTCCCTAAACTCACATTATATTTAACCAGAGCAATAAGAAGCCTCCAAGATGGCGGAGGGTCCGCAATCAGTTTGGCAGAAGATCGACTGCGCCACGATCCCCGTGGTCAACTTAGAAGTGAAGGAGGTTAGGGAGATACTATGGGACAAGATTAAGGAGCCAAGCTCGCAGCGGAAGATCATCCTGGTGATTGTGTCTATCGCGCTGCTGTTGGACAACATGCTGTACATGGTGATCGTGCCTATCATCCCGGACTACCTGCGCTACATCGGTGCGTGGGGTGAGGCGGGCTTCGATCATGTTGTGGAGCTGCCGCCTATCCGAGAGGGCAATCGTACCATCATCCCCACTATGATTGTCCCCGCATCCCACGAGGGACAGGACTCCGCCACCGGACTTCTGTTTGCTTCCAAGGCGATCGTGCAGCTCATGATCAACCCCTTCTCCGGTGCCTTAATCGACCGCATAGGATACGATATCCCCATGATGATAGGGCTCATTATAATGTTCCTCTCCACCTCGATTTTCGCATGCGGCCGAAGCTATGGAATGCTGTTCTTTGCGCGGAGCTTGCAGGGTGTAGGCTCAGCGTTCGCAGATACAGCGGGATTGGCCATGATCGCCGACCGGTTCACCGAAGAGAACGAGAGATCCAAGGCTCTCGGTATCGCCCTCGCGTTCATTAGCTTCGGGTGCCTCGTCGCACCCCCGTTTGGAGGAGCGCTGTATCAATTCGCAGGCAAAGAAGTACCATTTTTAATCCTCGCTCTGATATCCCTTCTCGATGGTTTCATGTTACTCCTCGTTATGAAACCGCTTAAAACGCAAATAAAGGAGGCAAACCAACCCAAAATAGCAGGCACGCCGATCTGGAAGCTTCTCATGGATCCTTACATTGCCGTCTGCGCCGGAGCACTCATGATGTCCAACGTTGCACTAGCGTTCTTGGAACCGACCATCTCATTTTGGATGGAAGACCATCTTACAAAGGATAACTGGAAGATAGGTATGATTTGGTTGCCAGCATTCTTCCCTCACGTGCTGGGCGTGATAATAACGGTGAAGATGGCACGCAAGTATCCACAGCACCAATGGCTAATGGCGGCAGGTGGGCTGGCGCTTGAAGGGCTGTGCTGTTTTATCATTCCCTTCGCCAACTCGTATCAAATGCTCATGATCCCTATTTGTGGGATTTGCTTTGGAATCGCTCTGATTGACACTGCACTGTTGCCCACTCTGGGCTATCTAGTGGACGTGCGATATGTATCAGTGTATGGAAGCATCTACGCTATCGCTGACATTTCTTACTCTTTTGCGTACGCTGTGGGGCCCATCATAGCTGGCGAGGTGGTTGAAGCTATTGGTTTCACAGCGTTGAACTTGTTCATCGCATTTAGTAATCTGCTCTACGCGCCTGTGCTCATGTACCTGCGGCATATCTACGACTTCAAGCCATTCGAAAATGAGGCCAATATCCTAATGGCTGATCCACCTGACAAGGAGTATCAGACTTATAGTCTGCAAGAGCAGCGTCCTGTGAACGGTGAGTACAAGAATCACCTCGAGTACTCGAATGTAGATGGGCAGTCTGGTGTTCAAGAGACCAGCGTCGATGCCGGCGAGTACTCGTATGATCAGTCGTACCAGGGTGGCTACCAGAACTATAGCCAGGGTTACGAGCAGCAGCAGCAGCAAGGTTACCAGCAAGACTATCAGCAGCAAGACCAGGGTTATAATCAGCCGCGGCAGCTGCCGGCGCAGCCACCAGCCAGTAACCCATTCCGCGCCGCTGCCGCCCCGGCGCCCGCGCCCGCTCCCACCCCGGGGCCTGTCAAGAACCCCTTCCGGCAAGGCTTCTAGAGCTCTCATTCAGTGTTGTTGTCGATCTTTTGAATTTTCTTGTTGTGTATTTATAATATATTTGGGTAAACTTCGATCACTGAGCCGCGGCAGCAGCGGTTGTTTGGTGTCTGACTAGATGTCTATGAAATAGCTGTTCTTGTAATAAGTAACGTAATGTAGTACTGCAGCTGCTTGCAGTGTGGCCTCACCCTGAAGCTGTGACTGCTGACTGTATACGTACGTAGGTACTGAACAGAGTAGAAAGACGGCCGCGATCGGTGAGTCCACGCTGCGAGCATCAACCTGTTCCCTTGTTGATCTCTATTGTTCTGACATTACATAAAAACTGTTGATTATGCCTTCTACTAGAGTATAGGGATATTTAAACGGATCAAAACTATAATATATAAATGGTACATTAAAAACGAAATTCCCAGGAAGTATCTAGATAGCAAATAGAGGTTGGTTAAGGTAGATGTTTATTTTTACATTATAAATAAAGGTCGCGAGTCGGGCCGGCAGGTGGCGCCGGACGCGAGATCATTGCACTCGATGTTACGTAAGGCCTAAGATGTCATATATTAATTAACAAATCTTCTGGCACTTACTTTAGTTAATTTTCGTCACATGTTATATGTTCACTGACCTAGAGAAATCTAAGTTGAACTCTATACGAGATTGGTTTAACAAGTGACCAAAATTATTGGTCGTTTACCGTGTGACGTACTGTTTAGTTATATGTTATGGTAATGATACTTATGATTGACGTTTTCAAAAAATATGTACATATAATATGTTTTGTACATAACGTTATCCACCGTCATTGTATCGCCTTTGACTGTTTATATAACTTCTACGTATAGTAATATTAAGATTATCATGTTAAAATATCCTATGCTATATCAGCAATATTAGCGTAAGGTAGCATATTCGCTTATCAATTCTTAAAACTTGATATCAATTATAATATCAATTACGGTTAAGTTAGGTTCAACCAACTTGTGATAAAGTTGCAACCAAGGTAACGAAACATATCAGAATCTTTTGATTCACTTAGATTAAGACTGTAGCTAATGATAATTTTAAATAACGATATATATAATAATAATTAATTTTCTCTAAGTGTACAGTGATTAGATATTACGTCTGTGTCGTTTTGATATTGTGGTAGGGTAAAGCGCGGAACCGAGGCGCGTCCGTCGGTGGGTGAAACATAACATATACAACGTGTCCCTGACTGTTGGATATTCTTTAACACAAAATCATTTAAATATATAGTAAGGAACTGCTCAAAGCAATTTTCGCCATGCTAACTTTTGAGGTGACAGAACGCGAATCTAACACCATGGCACTCATTTAAGTGACACTGTTATAATTGAAAGAAAATGCCCTCCGGCATCGTGCGGTGTGAGACAGCACCGCCGACCACACCGTCCACAATGATATGATAGCGTGTGAATCAGGCAATATTACACTTTTGAATGTATGCTGTAAGAACTAAGACATCAGCAATATGATGTGGGTAAGCCATGGCGCTGGCGTTTGATAACCTACTATGAGACTTGTTACACGAAATTGTACCCAGAGGCATATCCTTCTTTTGAGATCAATGATGCACAAAATGCTCAGTACTGCATATCTGACCAATATGCGTATTATTAATACAATCACACTGGTATTTACCGAAAAAAATAAGTTATCACTTTGGAACAAGTTTTATTTACACTCATTGGCACTGTCACGTGTTGCATAGGTCCTGTCAATGAATGCGCCTCTCATTCTTGTGGCCATTCTCAAAGATTGATTTGACGACGCGGTTAGCCTAATTGGTAGTGACCCTGCCTCTGAAGCTAGCGGTCCCGGGTTCGATCCCCGGTAAAGGCAAATATTTGTGTGATGAGCACGAATATTTGTTCCTGAGTCTTGGATGTTTCCTATGTATTTAAGTATATATTTATCTATATAAGTATGTATATCGTCGTTCGAGTACGCATAACCAAAGCCTTAAGAGCTGACTTTGGGACTAGATTTATTTGTGTTAAGATTGTCCCCTGATTTATTTATTTACAGTATGTTACTATTTGATTTCGTTTGGGATTCGTTTGGAAATGTTGGTTCTTGTTTATCTATAAAAACGAAATAAAACATATTTAGAGTACTTTTGAGAAATACTAATTTACGGGTTTTTATTTAATGTTTAACTACCAGAGACACGTTGTATACTTAATACTATTTATGCGGTTAACTTGCTATAATATACTTCGAAACATGTATCATATCAAGCAGGGCGGGAACTTAGAATCTGTTTCATCTGCCCGAACGGATATTTATTTCGCAGTCAAATGTAACACAAGTCAAATAAAAATCTAAAGATAATTGTACAAGAAAATGTGACGACCCAACATGTCAATTGAAAGAGTGTATAGTTAAAAGTGATACCTATTGTGAATAATATTCTTTAAAAAATATAGCCGCCGATAATTTGTTGCCGCTTCAGCAGATACCGGGCGACTGTTGGCTTTCTTTAAACGTCTCAATTGTCATATCGATAGTTGACAAAATAATTATACAATTATGAGGATGCTACATTCCATCATGCACTGGAAAATACTGGTATAGACTTTCAAATAAAACTGAGTGCAATATTATAAATAATATTATATGCGTTCACTATTATTACCAGTGATTAGAAATGATAAGCTTTCCAGGCAAGCTAATTATGATATGTTCACATGTCTATTTGCCATCGTAAAAATTAAACTACGATTTTATTTCGTAAGGAATTCGTTTTGTTTGTTCCTTAACACATATTATATAACACTATAATGTTGTGTGATAGTTTCTATCCGTCTATCTATGATAATTGAGATAGTAAAAAGTACTGCAATATAACATTTAAAAACCGCGGTATTATTTGTGGTATTTTGGAAATAGTAAATAGCCTGCAGAGTACAATAGCAATTGTAGATCGCTCGACGCACAAACCTCTGTTCGAAGCACAACACTGCACATCGGCCAGGCCGCGTCAGCATGTGACTGTCACAATTAAATTATAATTGTAAGATTAGTCAATTTTCGTGTCAAATTCTCCCGAAATTCAATTATATGTAGAGAGCACAAAGTGGTAACACTTGTTAGCAAGGCGTTCGTGGATGGACTTAGGTATATTAAAAGAGTATACTTATTTTGTGCTTATGAATAGTATTTATTATATTGTGTGCTTGCTTATTCTGGCTACCACGCGTGGACGTGGACTGGATTATCGCTACAAATGAAATAAACTTACTTTAAAATTATCATGTGTTATTCTGTAATAAATGTCGTCTCTCATTTTCGGCGACAATCATATTGTATTGTATTGTACTGTATATAATACGTTCTCTCCAGTTCTCGCAAGCATAAATCAACGGATGTCTAAAATCAGAGTAAACACGATAAGTACCAAAATTAAGCAATATCAGACAAGTACAAAAGTAAAAAGTACTTTAAAAAAAACTTTACAATGCTAGATTTATTACAGAATGCCAAATGAAAAAAATATATATAATTTTCATGGGGACACGTGTACCAAGTAACTCACGCGAACTGGTTCAAAATCAACCTTCCAAGATTTGACCAAAACATTACCTACTAACAAGTGAAGTTTGTACAAAACCTTGTGTGGTAGCAAGATCTACAACTTTATTAGCATTTGAAAGATGCTTTCTTTTATATATTTTTTAATTTATCTTTTGAGGCATTTTTTAATGTAAATTTCAATCATATATCAAGATGACTTTTAAGACGTAATGCAAAACCAATTTTTCCAGCCGAGTTGAAGACGGCCGCTATAGCGCAATAACTCCGACGGTAAAAATATCAATAAAAAGATTTCTTAATTCCAGCACTACGAGGCGTTATAAGTTATAAGCCTAGGTGAGGTACAGACAGACATACACAATTATTTTTTATTACGACTTAAAAGTCACCTGTATATTATTATGTTTAAGCATAACACGCGGACGTCAGTCGATGTGTCTAGTCCTAGGTGTGATTATATTTTGTATTGTATGTAAATCGCTGTTAGCAATAAAAGACCGATATCACATACATATCATTAGTTGTAAGGATATACATATACACTACTACGTTAGTTTTATATTATACGTCTTTATGTAGAATTATATTGATATTGTGGTTTATGTAAAATAGCCTTTTGCAAATTACAAATTGGGTGACAGTGAGAAGTAAATATATTTATTAATTATTTGTATATGTTAAGATATTATTTTTATCATAGCCAATCAGAAAAGTTTTAATACAAAATTAAACTATGAAAAGTTTAACAAAATACATTTATGTTCAAATCAGAAAACATATCAAAAAAATTTAGAATTTAATGAAATTATGTTTAATAACCATTCAAATTTCAAAAACAATTTAAAACCTTAACTAAAGTAAAACGACAACCTGAATGAATAAAATTTAAAAAAAACCTTAAGCAAATTTTTTGCCTGTATATTTTGTTCCAATTTAATTTAATTAAAAATATGATGAGTGAAAGAGTAAAACATAAAGTTAAGATGTCGATCGGAGACGCACATTAGGCGAGTATAGATAGGCTTTCTTTTATTATATGGAATGTCTGGGTTTGAGAGAGAGGGATAGAATGCTTGAGAACGGTAAGGTTAGGTTAGTTCTAGTATATTTGTTTCATTCTTTTTTCTTTACGCATACATCGCACGAATTTCCAATCAGAGGCCCATCGGTTCAAATCCCGAAAACATTTGCGGAACTAAATTTGATATTTACCACAAGCATTTTAAATATGCTACAACTATTTTTTTTTAATTGAGTTGCATTTAAAGGCATCACTATCATGATATGAACTACACTCATTAAACATTGCTGAATAGGCTGATATAGTCATGTTACATATAATTAGCTGATACAATGATCAGTTTGAATAGTTATTTAGATCGGTAAATGTGAATGATTGGTTAGTAAAATCGACTGAATTCGGAGCATGCACATTGATTGGATTATTTGTAGCAAACAGCAAAGAAATCATCCATAAGTTAATATTGGGTGAATGATTGGCGTTCTCATTAACTCATTATCCCTATTTATATATTTATTCATTTATGAGAAATAGATATTTGCCAATTTATTTCAAAAATATATTTTAAGTGATTGGGATATTCCAGGATAAATTATATGTAAAAGGACTTAAAAACTTATCCAATTGTGACCAAGTATTCTTTGGTCAACAACACATTACTATTAAATTGATAATATATAATCTAACTGCAATGTTGTATGCTATGTATGATAGTGGGATGGAGTATTATTAAATTATATAATTTATATGACAAAAATAAGCTTGAGCTACTTTGCCTTTGCAAATGAGAAAAACAACTTTTATCCTAATTACAAATTTTTAAGGTAGTTAAAAAGTTTAAATAAGTTTAAGGGACCTGTATTTTTTATTTTCAGCTCCTTCTAGTCATGAAGAATACAAATTTTTAGAAAGCTGTTCTTTCATGGTTCATTTCGCGTCCCAATGATGTTATTCAGGCCATTGCCACAAAAGGCGATCATAGTATAGCGATCGTCGCAATGACGTCATTGCGACGCAGTCTGAACCATGACAGAACAACTTTTTAAATGATTTTTCTTTGTGAAAATGAGAGCTTATGAAAACTTACAAAAATTACATACCGGTAAAATTATTTAAACTTTTTAACTAGCTAAAACAATAAACATGCGGACTTCCAAGTTGCTGGTGTCAATTTGGATATAAATTTGTGATTGCAAATGCATATAAAAGTCTAGTCTTTATATATGTATAAGGTAATTTATTCTACCTTTTTATTACGTAAAAAATATGTCCTTATTTCTTGAAACTGTAGTCGTAAAATAGCTAGGATTTTGTCAAATTTCATCGGCACGACACGATTACATGTTTGCAAAAATGTAACTTAAAAGAAAATTCGTTACTAAGTGTGCAGTTAGGTTTCCAATACTTAGATCAGCACCCGTCCGTTAGTACTATGTCTTAAAATTTCCTAACTCTAGCATAATATATGTAACTATTTGTATATCTTCGTTCCTATTATGTGTCTCCTTGACCATATTTTTCAATGGTTCTAATGAAGAGATATAATAATCCGTTATTTTTTATTATCATTTAATTAATAACACTTTTACGC
Source organism: Tortricodes alternella (assembly GCA_947859335.1). Taxonomy (NCBI): domain Eukaryota; kingdom Metazoa; phylum Arthropoda; class Insecta; order Lepidoptera; family Tortricidae; genus Tortricodes; species Tortricodes alternella. The sequence continues at coordinate 16,092,322 of OX401980.1, read as the reverse complement.
CTTAATTTTATGAGAATTGAGAGCAAAGATGAGAAAAAATTGCTAGTTAATGTATTATTTTCAAGGTTAGTATTTCTTCCGAAACTACTTCAAATATAATATTAAATATGCTTAGAATGGTAATCGTTAGTATCTTTTACTAATATGTAATGTAACAGTTATTTTTATTATTTCCAAAAAACTATAAATTATAAATTAAATTATAAATATTAATCAACTATAACGTTATAGTCCCTGTGTATAGGTATACAAAGCTTTTCATTCCTTATGTTTTGTATAAAACATCTTTTAGAATCCCTATACGCTTATTTTCTTTCACAAGAGTGACCATGAGTCATTGAATAACGGGACAAGTCCTCAGAATTTTAGAATATAATAATAAATAAAAATAAAAATAAATGTAAGTCTTAAATATAGTGATAAAATAATTAAAGACAGATCATACACATCACGTAATAGGGTTTAATCCATGCTACCATACCGTGCATTTTTCCAATGTACCATATTACTTTAATATAGCTATGTATGAGTTAAGTAGTAATCTAATGTAAATATAGAAATTGGAGGCCCACGCAAGTATGAGTGATAGATATGAATATCAAACATAGACAACTATATAGTAAACCCTCAACTCTTCCTCTCTTGCTATTAGAACTCAATGAGTAGCACGAAAAACGTTTGTTAAAAAATAAATATTTTCGTATACTTACTGAAATACAAAAGTATTATAAGGGTAAAATTAAAACACATTTTGAAAGCATAATTTTTTCTTTATTGATGTAGCGAAAATGCATATAATCCGATATACATGTCTAATAACCTTATTTATTCCCCCTTTTATCTTCTTACTAAAGTAAATTAAGAATTAAATATTTATAAATACTATACTTAAGTAAATGCTTTGTGGCTGTCAATATTTGGCTTTTTAGTGAATACGGATTTTTAAAAGAAGCTATAGGTAAATAGTATATTATTACTTGTAAACTTGTAAAATTTACTAAAATCGTTCGTGCGTTGTAAGTGGATTCATGGAATACCTCACTTTGAATATGTTTTATTTGTCATTTGTGAAACACAAATGTGTCGTTCACATATTTGAGCATAGCTTAGCTACGTCACTTAAATTATTGAATGAGGCGATCGTATTTTGTTTTAAAATAATGTTATTAATGATTATTAATGATCTCGGTGTACTCGATAATCACAAGTCACTTTAACATAATATATACTCATCGTACATACTCGATACACATTAGAATTTAAATTTAGATCACTTGAATATTATTATAATGTAAAATATAAATTACAGTTAGTAGTAGTGATGACTGTTGATGATTATAATTCTCTGTGGTTTCGTTTAACTGTTCCGTTATAATATTACTATATTATAACGTACAACAAAGTTTTTTAAAGTATAATAATACTATAAATGTAATCAAGTAATATTAATAAATCTGATAGAATATCCTGTTCTCTTGTGAAGATATTTTTGTCGAATACCATCGTAGTTGGCACAGAACAACTGGCACTTGCTGTTTGATTTAAAATTGAAATTGCAATGATCGAGCTTTGAAATTCAATTAAATCACTATTGTTGATTTTTTTTTCCCATATATGGTTTTCTTTCCCTAAGTAATTTTAGTTAACAGTGAATTCTTTGGCAATGAAACGACCTTCGTTTTTAATATTACATCAAGAAGAGGCATTAGCAATATATACAGTGTTTAAACGACCAAATGGGTTTCATCAGATGTCAATTGACATTAAAAAAAACAGAGTTGATGTAAACTAAAGAGACCTTTTGAGCTAAGTGTTCTTAACTGCCTGATGTAAAGGGATGCTTTACGTTTTGATATCATTTCTGGGAAATTTGTTTGGCTTGGCTTACTTGTTACAGAATGAACTACAGGGTATAGGTTATTTTGGGGTAATTTAGCCCTGAAGCCCAATATCCACGACCGTCAGTATCACTTTGTTTTGTCCTTATCATCCTTTTTAGAAGTTTGCATTCAAATGAAAGTGACAAAAGATAGTAATATGGAACGCCTCGTCCCACTTCGACCATATTGAATATAGGCCAAGTAGAAACGCGGCAACGGCTCCAGTTCTTTCATGCCCTACCCTTTAACAAATATTTAAAGGATGTTGAGGTGCTCGCTAGTTACAGAGTGATGTGTATTCCCGTTGAAGCGGAGCGGAACGATGATCCGAGCTGACCAGTCAAATTGTTTTACGATCTTAATTGAAATATTACAAGTAATCAGATTAATCAATTCGGCTTATATTCCCTTCACTTTAGTGGGAACGCACCTTCAGGTCCTAGAGGAACAGGACCTCTGTAACTGAGAGGTAAGTCTTGAGTGTGCAGAAATGTAATGTAAACGGGGTGGGTTGTAAACGCCAGGGAAGTAAGTTAAGATCCATCGTATTTTACCACCTCTTTCAAGATATAGGTGCGAAAAGGTTAAGTGAGTAAAGGAAACAAAGTCAGGATAATCTATCAAATCAAAGCGTGTATTGTATGTAGTAAGTTGTAACGAAACTATGAGATTATGTGTAAGCGAATTATATTCTATCTAGCTGTATCTTAATGGGAATTCAGTGATCGAAACAAATAAAATTGTTACACCAAGTTATCTTTTACTTATTGTCCACAAATCCGCCTCTTTATCATTTTGACGAAGCGTTATAATGCTCGCTTCGACTCCTGACGGGTGAAACAACGACTGTTTGTTATTCCTCCCTCGCGTCATAAGGCGCCATCATAACGCCATGTGTCAGTCTAGGTAACAGAACGAGACACCTAATATTTTTCTTTGAGGTACGTGTACGGTACGCGATGAATTTCAAAGCCAGAGGCAAATTTACTTTGTAACTTTTTCTTATATTGAGGAACACGAGATTTTAGAAGCTATTTCCAACACAATAACGGAAAATAATGCGCGAATTTAGATAAGATATGACTCTTCGTTAGAACCTGGACATTCTCATTAAAAATGGGAAGATTACTCACAGTATTACGTATAACAGATAGATATCGTTGGTGATAGTGCAAACCCGCGTATCAGCAGAATGTAAATACCGCGTAAATCCCAAAAAATGCAAAATTAAGATTTCACGCCTACAGCGGCCCTAACATGCATGCCACAAAGATAAATTAAACCCGTTTATCTCTGTGACTATCTCTTTCGTCGGCATTAGTGTGAGAGAGACGCACTTCGAGATAAGGCGGTCTATCTTATCTTTGTGTCATGCATGTTAGGGCCGCTGGCTACAGGTTCCAGGCGCCGATTCGATTTGATTTTGCTTATACCTGTTTTCTTTTAAATACGTTTACGTGTATTTACTAACTGCTCATACGCGGGTTTGCACTATAACCGACGATATGATAATAGTTATAATGTTATTGGACGTGATTGACGTTTTAAGTTCGTTAAGAAAGGGGACTAAAGGGTTTCAACATTGTCATTTGTGAAAAGTACCGGAAACAACTAATCAAAAATAGTACTTGATGATATCAAAACATTATATCATTAAATTGTCACGGAAATAAAGAAATAATAACGTAAAATTGCGGCCATAATTCATATTGATTCCATATTCAGAAGCCGTTCGGCGTCATTACTTAACTGTGGCGCCCACGGCATAATAAATTCGTATAACTTTTATGTAACCTAATTCGGTTCTTGACTGGTTTTCAAACAATATTTCAGGTTGCTTGTTAACTCGATTTGAAAGTGAAAAAAATATTCTCGTGATTAAATTTCCTCATTTTCAAGGAAAAAAACGCTAAAAATATTTTGCGTTTTTAAATTTACCTCAAAAACGCTATACACTGTCAGCTCTCGCATGCGACGTCATTTAACTGGAAGAAACAAACAAAAATACCCAGGTTGTCATAAATGTAAAGAATTGGAAGACAATAATGTACGACCAGGGCCAGGGAATGCACGACCCGATAAATCGGTACGAGCGCGAGCGCGATCTGGCGCCGTGAGCGAGATTCGCAAAACACCTGCTGTGATGTTATGCTTCGTGATTAGTGTTTAAAGTCACGTGACTTAGAAGTAAAAATTAAATTTTAAAATTGTTAAAATATAAATAATCTTGATTTATTTTTACATGACTCCTGTTTAATATGTATTGTTGAGGGTTAACTCATCGGATGCTTAAGCACGGATCCGTGCTTTTTCCACGTTTTTTACCATATTTTTTTTTGTACTCCGTGAATCCAATGGGGGGGGGGGGGGGGGTAAAGCCATCATTCCACAGAAATATTTAATATTTGTTAATATAGTCAACTACCCAGTTATTTTGGAGCTGAGGAAAATAATCTTATTAAATATGGAAGTTCCACTGTAATTATAGGTTGATACAAAGCTTACACACACTTATCATTATGTAAAGTATGAAATACTCTGAGTATCACTGTGAGATTGAATTAGAAATGAGGAGACACGCAAAAGATCTAGAGTAACCAACACAGCCCAAAGAATTGCTAAGCTTAAGTGGCAGTGGGCGGGGCACAATGCTCGTAGAACAGATGGCCGATGGGGTCGCAGAGTTCTTGAGTGGCAACCACGTAGTGGAAGGCGCAGCGTCGGCAGACCACACGGTGAAGATTGCGGGACTCCGCTGGATGCGAGCAGCACAGAATCCGTCGTTGTGACGATCATTGGGAAGGCTTATCCAGCAGATAAGGTCATGTCATATGATGACAATACGAAATTGGTTCCAGATTTCGCTAGAAGCTACAAAATGCTGCAAATGTAAATAAATTTGACCTAGGATAGAACCTCGATAAAAACGGTTCGGTTATAATTTTTTCTTCCTACTACGCTTTAATTTCATCATAATGGCCTTAAATACTCAGCACAAAGCAGCTTCCAGTATGGCACTTAATGGTCGAAACTTGTATAGTGCTTTTCTCAAAAATGTTCTTTTTTTTTTATTCTTATTGTACACCGTGAATTTTCCATCAGGTGGGTAGAATAAACTGTAGGCCGCGATCAGCGCGGGAGCCGGCGCCGTGCGCTCCGCCGCCTGGGGCACCCGCGCAGTGATGTCATGAGATTTGTATCGTACGCGACTGGACACTTTTCATTCCGAATTCAAAACCTCTCTACTTACTGGACACTTTTGATCATCGTCCGGTATTATTAACTTACTGGAGACTTTTTAATGATGTTATCGCGACTTTACGTATCATCTTTAAGAAAATTCGTTTTTCTTGATTAAATATTGTAGTGAGAGTAGCGTGCCCTAGTTGAGAATATAATTCAAAATGTTGCCGATACTCGTGTATTTTTAAACTTTGCCTTACTTTTCTATGCTGTTAAGTCATTTTGGTAGGATATAGGTATGTATTAAATTCATTAATAAACAAAAAACTCGACTGCATAACCTCAAAAAGAAAGAAACAAGTAATTTATTCTGCCAGGCTTGTGGGGCCGATATGGAAATAGCAGTCGGTGACTCTCCATAAAATTCTATAATACCTATTTGAAGTCACCGACGAAAGTTCGATCTACGCGAGTGAAATCCCGGGAGACAGCTAGTTATTAATACAACTACAATAACACCGAGTTATTTTACGAATAAATTTCCCTTGCGCTCCTCGTATTAGATGTTTATCGTGATAACAACTCTAAGGGCACAAACACGAAGCGTCATCAACTATTTCTTCCAAACAATCCATACACCAATTAGTTAAATTACCTCCCAGCTGTATTATTCACTAACAAATCTCGTCGCCCATTTCACCTTTCTTTTGGAATGACAATCATAAATTGACCCGCGCACTCGGTAGGCAATACGCGGAGTTAGGTGCCTACGTCTGTGGCTAGCTGCTATGAAATACGACCAAGGTTGAAGACACGCACGAACATGCAGTTTATACGCACTGACGGGTTAAGTTAGGCTCGCCGATTGTTCATGAACGAAGTTTTATTTAAGAGAATCACACTCCAGCCATGTGATTCTCTAACACAACGGCTGATCAGCGATGAGGGACGCATTCAAATTTAGACCGAATGGCTTTGTCTTTACAGTTTAAATTAAAAGCTTCGTTTATCCGCTGAACAGCCGCTGTGAACGTTAGAGAATCACCCAGGTAGCACGCAAGGTGTATTTGAGCTTAT